>JAOXXN010000025.1:6106835-6120539 GCA_026770055.1 Myrmophylax atrothorax | reverse complement strand
CAGGAGGGTTTGGAGAACAGGACAGGGAGAGGGTGGGGTTGTTGGGGTGTCCTGTGCAGGGCCAGGAGTTGGATTGATGGTCCTTGTGATCCCTCCCACCCCAGGACATTACATGGCCCACTGAACCCCGATGGTGTGGTCCCACAGAGCTTCACAGTGCAAAGCCAGGGCCGTGTGTGTCCGTTCGTCCCTCGCCTTTCCCAGGCAGTGAACCAGAGAGGGGTCCCACCTATTCACCCTGGTATCATCTGCTCTCTGCTCTATTTGTCTCTCGGTTCTCAGTCACACACAAAAAGGGTTAATTAAGTGCCTGGTGTGGAAAAGCAGGACACGAGGGAGTATCCTGGGAATGCCCTGCTTCAGTCACTCTGTGAGGCACAGAAACAGCTCCCAGGATGAACCACACCAGAAGTGCAGGTCGGGGCTGTGCTTTCCCCTGCAGATCCGTGGGTGTGAATGCGAGTGCCAATATGAATTATGTTGTTAAGCAAAGGGCTGAGAGTGCCAGACGGAGACAGCCAAGGAGTGGGAAGATGTTAGGAAAGCTTCCTCCATCTGTCCCCAGTCACGCGTTTCGGTCCCAGGCTCCCCACACCCTTCCCACATCTGAGCTGCGGCATCCACAAAGTGCTGCTCACCTTGCCCTGGGGCAGAACAGCCCCTTCCCATTTTCTGTCTTGGCTGTGTCTTTGGAATGTCTTTCTCTGCCTCCTGCCTCCTGCAGCCCCTTCCCAGTTTGCCCACTGCAGCTTTGTCACTGGGCTTCTGCTACAGCAGCGTGAAAGAGCTGCAGTAAAACCAAAGCTCCTGTCAAATCTTACCCACTTTTCCACTCAATTTCACATAGGATTTTCCCCACTGCCTGTGTGTTAAAGTACCTCTTTTTAGAGAATTTCTGTGGCAATCGGTTCCAGATCAAGAACACAACCAATGGGATCAACAGCTTCATGCCTGGGCTTTGGACACACCACTTTGGCTCAGTTCACCTTGGCAGAGGAAGGCCAACCTCATCTGCCCTCTATTATCCCCACAAAACAACAAAAACAAAAACAAAAAAACCCCAAACCAAACATGTGTGCAGCTTTTATTCTGTTTATATGAGCCAAATAGCTTGGAAAGGGATCCTGATTTTGTTTCATTCATGATATTCCTGCCTTCATAATTGTCCATGGTGCTGCACCACACCAAGCCTTAAACTGATGTTCTGATGGACCTGCAACATGTACCCAACATGCACATCCCTGTTCCTGGAGTGCAGTTTGGCTGTACCAGTGCCACCCTTGACCCCCTTTGATCTGGGGGCACAAGCTGACTGAAGTTTTACTGCTGCTGATTAATCCCCTGTGATTCCCTAGGAGGGAATTGCCACTTCCCCTCTCTCCTCTGCCAGAGTGTGGGGCTGTAAGGAAGGCCCACAGTTACTATGAGCACAATGTCCTGCTTTACAGGGGGAACGCAGCTGTCTGAGCAGGATCAGACCTCTCCTGCAGTGTCCCAGCGTCAGAGGCATTCCCAGGTTTGCCCAGATCCGAGGAGCAATGAGAGCAGCAGCAGAAGCACTGCTGGTGGTTCTCCCCCTGGGAAGGCAGCTCCGAAAGATGGTGTAATTAATTCAGGATGGCCATTCCTCTGGAAATGGGGCAGTTTGGTTGGCACAGGGCAGCAGCCATCTCCCAAGTTCAGGTGCTGTCACTCCAGCCTCTGGAATGTGCCAAGGAGTGGGCTAAAGCTCCAGCACTCATCAGGCTCGATCCTTTTATGCTGTCCTGCATTGGGTGTCTGACCTCGCTCAACGTGTTCACTTTCCACAACAAAAGTGAGCAGGTCACAGGGAACATGGATGGCCCCAAACAAGCACCTTTGGCAGTGAGAGTTGGCAGTGTGAGACATTGGTTGGCTTTGCTGAAGGAAAAAAGTGCATGTGTTGTCCCTGCCTGCACAAGATTCTCAGGGAAGCAGCAAAGTCAGTAAAATCAGATGAGAAAATCCCATTAATGGAAAGATTTCCCAAATAAGTGAGCGCATTCAGTGGCCTGGAAAATGAGCCGGCGAGTGATATAAGAGCTCTTTCTGAATTCTGCACACTCAAGGAAACATTTAATACATCTTGAAGAAAAAATCCGCCTCGGCTCTTGCTGCTGGCGTAAATATTTGTGTTCGCAAGTGTTGGCAAATATTTGAGCCATCGATGTTGTTTAACCAAGAGCTTTGTCTCGCAGAGTCCACCTCCCTTTTCTGGCTCCTCTGGAATCACATTAGCCAGAGGATCCTCTGGGTATTTATGTGAGGAAAGGGATTAGAATCATTTCCATTTGTGCCTTAAAGCCCAGGCAGGAGCTTACAGGAGGTGACCAACAAAGGTCATTGCAAGAGCTGACAAAGGTCATGCCCTACATCCGTTGGCTCTTGGCATGGTGTCCTTTAGGAGCTGGTGAATTTGGCCTGGATTGGCAGGTACAGGGTTGTGCTGAAGGACTTTCTTGCTTCTACAGTAATTTCCAAGCTTTTATTTACTGTGTTATATATAAGGGAAGAGAGGAAAGACAATTTGCCTCCCACCATGCATGTGGTCACTCAGGTCAGATATGTGAGGACTTGATACCCCTCTGTAAAATATTCTCATGCAAGAGTTTGGTACCTTGACAGCTTCTGAAGGAAGAAAATTAAAATGCAGGGACAGTAAGAACTGCAGCACTGGCAGCCTGGGAATGGAGAGGAGGTGGCCTTGGCTTCTACATCCAGACTGTGACCACACCTTGGTGCTTCCCAGCTCTGGGCATACAACTGGATATGTCACTGGTTCAGTTTTTCTTTTCCTTCAAGAACAGACCGACTCTCCATCCCTGGAAGTGTTCAAGGCCAGGCTGGACGGGGCTTGGAGCAACCTGGTCTAGTGGAAGGTGTCCCTGCCCATGGCAGAGGGTGGAACTGAATGAACTTTAATGTCTCTTCCAACCCAAACTATTCTGGGATTCCATCATTATGTTCCAGAAATGCTCCTTGCTAACCCATACAAGGACCTTGCCAATGTTGCCCTGAAGCTGCTGCAGAGCATTCCCAGCTGTAATCCCAGCTCAGCAGTGCATGGAAACATCTAAATATATGACAGCTGTTTCCATAGTGACTTTGTGACTTGGCTCTCAGACCTGTCCCCCCTGTGCCCACTGTCAGTGACAGCATCACCGAAAAATTGTCACACCAAAAAATAATTAGCAAGAAAGTCCTAAAAATTACTGGAGTAGTTTATTGAAGAGGTCAAGGGGTGCCTTCAAAGCATTATAGATAACTCTGGGACTTGGCAGTGGGACAGTAAAAGCTTTTTGTACCTAAGCCTGGTTCTAGATAACGTGCTGAAGAAGTTGAACTGGAAAAAGATGTCAAATCAAATCCTGACAGAGCCGAACAGAAATTGCCATCACAGCCAGCTGAGAGCCAACACGGGAGGGATCACACATGTAAGTAAGTGTGGAGGCCATGAAGCCACCACGGCCTCATCCAGCCTCTGGTAAGGACCACGGCCAGGGAGGCTTTAAATGACAAGGACCACCCCTGGAGATCTCAGAAGTGGGCACACAGAGCCACACAGGAGTGCACTCCAGGCTCTTCCAACCTGCTTAGTCAGTGGAAGATGTTCAAGCAACCAGAAAAAAGCCCTGAACTGCACTCTGGGTGAGAACCTGAGCGACCACTGTTCTGACAGGTAAAGCAGCATGGACAGAGTAACAGCTCCTGTTCTGTGCCCTTGCTGGAAGGTTTCTTACAGTTAATACATTAACCTCTGAATAAACAAACAGCTGAAAAGGCCCTTTCCTAACCCAGCAAAGTACAAACACAGCCTACATTCTTCTGATTATAAACCCATAAGTGCAAGACACGCTCCTGGGAATGAGCTCGATATGTTTTCTCTTTGATTCCACCCTCTTGGGAAGATTAAACAGTGTCATCGTCAGGTTAATACAGAATGACCTCAACATCTCAGAAAATTATTGCATTGCAAATAAGACTGACATTTACATATTTCCCTGTTGCCCAAGGGTACAGCAGCCACGTTCCAGGTGCCTGCACTGGAGCATGCTGGAGGGCAGCAGTGCAGAGCAGTGCAGGGAAAGCAAAGGGCTGAGACAGCACTAATGGCTCAGGGAAGGAGGGACGCTCCCTAAGGATCCAGCCCCAACCCTCTGGCCAGCCCAGCAAGCAGCTGTCACTCAGCTGTGTGCTGAAATCCATCCTCCTGAGCTGAGCTGAGCACTACCTGTGCCAACAGAGGCATCTTCCATCTCCTCCTGCTCAGGCTCCTGAGGAGGAGCATGGGGAGACCAGCTCATTTTCTGGGCCAGGTCTGGAGGATGACCCTCTCACCAGAGTGTTTCATGCCTCAACACACACCCGAGTGGCCTGAAAGGAGATGTGTGTGCCTGCCTGGTCTGTGAAGCTGTTGGCTCCTGGTGGCAAGTAGAGAGAGTTCCTGGGGGATTATTGGCACTTCCTTGAGCTCCAGTGCAGAGGGAATGGCTGCAGCTCCTCTGCAGGCCCTGGAGCACAGTGGGGTGAGGCAGAGGGGAAGGAGAGGGGATGAGGAGCAGCAGGGTACAGCCAGTGCCTGTTCTACCCCTGTTCCACCTTCTCCCATCACTCTGCAGCAACACTGGCCACCTTCAGGCTGAGGAAAACATGCTGAGCCCAAAATCATCATTCAGTTTTCCCTGTAGGTTGCCAGACCCTTCCCCACTGCCCTTCCACCCAATGCTTCCCAAATCCTTGCCAGAGGCTTGGCTGGGTCCTGTGGGCTACCACGGCCTGGGCTGGGAAGGACAAAGCTGGGGGAGCCCCTTTGCTGGGGCCAAACCAACCCAGGGCAGAGGCTCTGTCCGAGCTCACTGCTGGTCACCCCGAGGCGTGAAGGGGGGAACTGTTACCAGCTCCAGCTCCCAGTTCCATTTCCTGGTCAGAATAGCAGGAACTGGACCTTTTTTGTCTCCAAGGGGATTTGATTGCCCTTCAGAGGCAGGATGCTGCGGGATGGCACAGCACCTCACCATGGGTCAAGCCTTCCCTGGCAAATCCACAGGCATATCTCTCCTTAGGAACGCCCTGGGCCACCCCTGTGTCACCTCACCCAGACACAAACAGACCCCAAACCTGCTCGTGGGGTGCCCGGCACTGAGCCACGTCCCTGCCAGCCCCCGGCGAGGGAGGGCCCCTCGCCCACCCCCTGCCCCTCGCGGGATGGGGCCGGGAGCCCACGCTGGAGTTCCTGAGCGGGAACCCGATGACAGAGAGCTGAACTCCAGCTCTCCCTCAGCCCATAAATCTCGCAGTGGTCTAATTTTGCTAGGAATGATGCCTCAGGGAAGGTCTGTGTGGTCCAGAAAAAGAAAAGCAATGCAAACCATGCTTGAAACCCCCCTGTTCTGCTCATCAGCCCTCCTCCCTACCACCATCATCGTCCCACAGGGCCACATCCGGGTGGTTTGAGGGCTCAGCTCTTTGGGAGCTGGGCTGGGAGCTCAGAGTGCTGCTCTCCGCTTGGAGAGAGGGTTCACAGCAGGTCCTTGGGCCTGCCATCAACTGGAATGTGTGTCCCTTCGGCCGGTTGAGATTTCCCTGTGGTGTGGGAGCCCTGTGATGGGCACAGTCATTGCCAGGCTGGGAAAGGGCTCTCAGGAGTGGAGAGGAGGTTCTGGCTGCCTGGCACCCAGCAGAATCACAGAATCTTCAAGGCTGGAAGAGACTTTCAAGGTCGTCCAGTCCTACCATCAGTCCTGAACCACCATAACCGCCACTAAACCACATTCCCGAGTGCCACATACAGACACCTCCTGAACACTTCCAGAGACAGTGTCTCCACCATCTCCTTAAGCAAATTACTCCAATTCCTGACCACTCTTCCAGGGAAAAAAATTTCTTAATATCTGCAACTTGAAGTAATTTTCCTCTTATCCTTTCACTTAGAAACTGCAGCAGTGACTGACCCCACCTGGCTCCACCCTCCTTTCAGGGAATTGTAGAGAGCAATGGGGTTCCCCTGGAATAATGGGGTCCCCCTGAGCTCCAACCCTTGCTGCAGGGACTTGCTGGGCCCCCAGAGCCAGGTGAATTTGCCGTGTTGGAGGTGTGGGATGATGGAGCAGGACGGTGGGTGGTGAGGCACCTTTCCCTGTGCAACAGAACCATCACTCGAGGTTTCTGCAGGAGGCAAAGGAAGAGTTGTAGCTGTTGTGTTTGGAGGTGGGAAGAGGCTCTGCATCCAGAAAACACCCTCCCTCAGGAGATAAGGGAGACCTGGCCACCCACAGCCCTGGCTCGCCAGGAATCCGGGTTCCATATGTCCAAGGCTGGTGCCAGCAGTGTCGTTCCCATCGTGAGCAGGCCACCACTCCCTTCTCTGCCTTCTCCCTCCTCCTCTGCCTCTCTAGAACCAGCTGACTTTTTTCACAACCAGGAAACAATCAAACAACCTCTTGAGCTGCTCCTCCTCCTCCTCCCAGCGCCGCCAGCTCCCCGTGCAGAGGATGCTGTCAGTGCTCCCAGAGCCTGCTGTGCTGTGCCGTGCAGGGCTGTTATTCCAGCCTCCCGCTGGGGGAAACCCTCGGGGCTGCAAATACCTGTGTTTCATTAAGTAAATAATCACACGAGATAAAATATCCATCTTGATGGGGACATGGAGGGAGGGGAACAGGAATGCAGACGTGGGGAGCACCAGACAGCAGGCTCCGGGTCGATGTGGTGGGTGCCATGTGGTGGCTGGTGGTTCCAGTGTGTTCCCATGGGTAACTGGTGATGCTGGTACCCACCAGAGGGTAATGAAATGGAAAGCTTTTAGAGCAGGTCTAAGGGAGGAGTGTTACATTTGGCTTTTTAAAACAGCTTTCAGAAGGAGCATAGCTAGGAAATATATTCAGCCCAACTCACCCGCCCTCATTGGGAAAGCCTTGGAAAGCATCCAGCTGTGGTGCTCCAGGCTTCCAGTGGAGTGAGGAGGAAGAAGGGGGTGACCCACTGGAGGGAGAACTGTTCCTAATCTTCTGGTGGGTGCCCTGTGCCACTGTGGGTGCTGGGACCTTCAGAAATGCTGATGTACCTTGTGAAGGGAACCCCAGCTCCTGTGGGACTCTGATCCCCTCTGCCACTTTCCCAGGGCCATGGAGGAAGTTTCTGCTGGAGCCAGGCAATGATCCCAAGTGTCCTGGTTTGCTGCCTGTGTGCTGGAACCACAGCCCATGGTGCTGCTTCCTCCCTGCAAAGAGCTTTCCAATACTGTATGTCTCACCTGTTTGGGAGACTTCACATATTTAGCATCAAGGCTTATAAAGCTGCTGAGAGAAGAGAGGAAGGGAAAAGGGGAGGAAGTTGTTCAGCCAGGGAGGAAATACTCGGGAGGTGTTGGAGCCTTGGGCATGGACTTGTCAAGGCTGCCCAGGTCCATCCCAGACCACAGGGAGGCAAGTGGGTGGTTTGCCCATGCCAGAACCACAGGGAGGGAGGTTTGGAATCACCTCTTGGGAAGGCCAGGATGGCTGGAGTGGGTTAAAAGCAGGCACAGGTAGCCCTGATGGACAGCTTGGTGCTGCTCCTTGGATTGTGAACTGGTGCCAGAATCAGGGCTGAGAGTCTCCTGGATTCATTTCTCAGTCATTTATTCATCTATAATTGCCTGTCTGCCTGTCTTGGAGCTAATGACTGGATGTGAAGATTTGCAGTTCAGGTTTGTGAGAAGGTAATTACATTGCAATCTCACTGGATGACTATTCCTCGAATGAAGATAAACTTGTTTGAGTAGGTCTGCACATCGCAGGAATCAGTTGTATTACAGAGCCCAGGCATGGCAGGGGAGATAAGGAATGTTTTCACTGCTGCTTTTTTATCTGCTGACCTATTAAAAGCTTTTCTGTCTGAAGGGAGTGAGGAGCCACCAAAGGGGTTAATCCCACAGCTCCTCACCCCTGCTGGACAGATTTCAGCCTTCTGTTGAGACTCAGTCACTTGGTTGGGATTCAGTGGGTGCTCTTGACTCCTTTCTAGTCAGTGCTGGTTTTTTGAGCTGCCCTGAGCTGGGCCCCAGGTCCGTGAGCTGGACAGACTTCACCAAGAGGGTATGGCAGAGCTGGACAGAAATCCAGCTGATCCTTGAGAAGAAAACTCTGCCCTGGGGAGTCAGGGAAGGGTCTGCAACAGCAAGACATGAGCAGGCACAAGCCTGATGGCTGAATAAAACCCTCTTTCCTATGCAGGAGGCCTTTGCTTATTCCAGCACTGCCATGTGATGGGAATCTGCAGGAGAAAATGCCCCTGAGTTTCTCTCCTTGCCCCGTCCCCTGGGTAAAAGTGTTGCTTGAATTCACACCATTTACCACCAGCCTTGTCACCTGAGGACACTCCTGGCAGGCACATTGAACGGCCTGGCGCAGTCCTGGCCCTGCTGCAGGCCCTGGCAGTGCCTCAGGTGTGGTGGCTGCTCCATGGGGACATCCCATGGGACAGGAGGGGACGCCTTAACCCTCTGCAGGCTTCTTCTGTTGTGTGACTTTAAAGCTCTGGCCCTCGCTCGGAGCACGAGCCAATGCTCTGAGATCATCTCTGTCCCATCGAGCTGCTAAACCCCCTCAAATCTTTCTTGTTCAGCAGCACTTCATATAAATCCAGTAATGTGCATATCACTTCAGCTGCCAACTGCTTTTGGGTCAGGAGGGGGTGGGGGGTATTATTACAGTCACTGCTCCAGTCCCGGGGGATCCCAGGAAACCGCAGGCTGCCAGCAAATGTCTGGAGGATGGAGGCACGGCGGGGACCCCCGGGAGTCAGCTGGCAAATGTGATGCACTGGGTATGGATTAACAACCCATTAGGGCAGGGGCTCGGGGCTGCTTTACCCAAATCCCCCTCAGCCCCCGGCAGGCCGGGATTGCTGCTCCTCCAGCGCTCGGGGCCGGCGCCTTCGCCCCACCGAACAGCAGCCAGGGCTTAAGGGCATTGCACAGCACCTCCCTGAGGGACACCAGGGATTTCCTGGGATGAACCCAACTGGCCTGCTCTCTGCTACATCGGCTTCGTGTTGACGCAGCCCAAGGAACGCTTGGGCATGAATAAAACATTTGCTGGAGGAGCAGCAGCCACTGCTTGTCAGGGAGAGGCTCTGACTGTGACAGGGCACAATCTCTCGCCTGACTTCCCCTTCTTCCAGGGAATTGCTGTCGGAGAGGCTTCCAGGAGCAGGGTGATCCCAATTCCCCCCTTCCTGCTATGGCAGGGAGTTTATCCTGGTGGCCAAGGAAAGACTTTTTATCCACTTTTTCTGCATCAATTATCCAGAATTTGTGGCAAAATCCACCCTGAGGAGAGGCAAACCCCAAGGACTGTTCAGTCCCTGGTGGGGTCATGACCTATTCATTGAAGGTTTCAGAAGGCAACTGAGAAATCCATGTTCTGATTTGTGATATGGGAATTGCCATCAGTATCCTTCTTCCCACCAGGGAAAACTGAGAATTGAAAAGATCTGGAAGTTTCTGCTGGAAGTGAGAGATTTCTGGCTGCAGGAGGCACTTCTGCTACAGGATTCTGGCTTTAAATTGGGGTGAGTCACGTCACATTCCTGCTCAGTTTGCCCACAAATCTGTCCTGGAGTGTAACACTGCTCAGCTCTCAAATCCTTTGGGACTTCCATGCAAAGAGTTTGGCAATGGGAAGAACTCACTGTTACCAGCAACTTTGGCAGTGCTTTGAGTCCAGTTCAGAACTCCCTGAATTACAGGGATGGGTTTTATTGAGATGGAAAAGAGCAGGAGCAAAAGGGAAACTGCTGCTGTGATGCCATGGAATGCTCAGCTTTATCCCTGGCACTAAGGCATTGGAATCAGCCTTCCTACAAGGGATTAATAAAATTCTAATGAAATACTTGCCTCTTGGAAAACACTGTTTTATCCAAAATAAAACAAGAAGAAAAAAATAAAGAAAAAAAATATCCCAAATGAATCAGCACAGCAGGAAAATTCTGATCTGGTTATTCAAAGTGAGCATCAGCATTCCCTGTCTGCAACTTCATCCCTGGAAGTGTGTTTCCTTACAATGCTGTAATGAAACAAAGTCTCCATGAAGAGATGCTTTTGAGAAGCTGTTTGCAGCACTGGTAAAGCAGGTTTAGCACAGTGAAACCAAATTCCAAACTCTGGGAGTTTTTTGGAAGCTGAGAATGTCCTCACAGATCTCCAAGGGGTAGGGAGAGCAGCAGCAAAAATAGGAATCATAGAGAAAGGGAGGATCTTCCTCCCTGGGAAGGCAGGGGGATTCCAGGTTGTTTCTCCTAGGGAAATGTTGGCTTCTCAATTGTTTTGCTTCTCCAAGGAGAGGGAGAGCAAACATCTGGCAGGAACAGCAGGGAATGGGGGCTCTGGCCTGGGTAAAGCTGTTTGGGGTCCTTGTCAGCACTGATTATTTTACCAGTCTGTTCCTCTGGTGCCCCTTTTCCCAGGAAAACAGAGAGCCAGGAACCTCTGCTTGCATCGCTCCAAGGGGTACCAGGGAGATCAGAAGCCTGTTCAGCCCTCAGTGCCTTGGTCTCCAGAGCCCAGCTTCCCAAATGGAATTTCTGGGATTTGCAAGGGTTTTACCTTCCCAAATGTTTGAACATCCCTGAGCAAGTGACTGAGGAAAGAGTCCATAAAGGTACAAACAAATGCCAAGTGCCTGGATCAGGGGAATGACACCAAGTCCCCCTCCCCTGGAGTGCCTTTGACCACAAACCACAGCACTGCCAGAGGGACACACACTGTTCTTTCCTTACTCTAAGTGAAAGAAGTTACTTCCCAAGGTGACAAATTTATGGTTGCAGAATTACAGGATTACTTTATGATGTGCCACCAGTGTGAGAAAATATATCTATTAAAAAGTCCCTTATGTCCAAACTAAAAGGGCCAGAAAAGAGTGATTGGGGGCAGTAAATAAATGTGACATGTACAATTATTGGCTTGGCTGGAAGCTGGAATTTCTGATTGAGGCCCAGCAGGCATTTCAAAGGCTTTGGGTGGTGTGTGGGGGCAGCTGCTGGGCTAGGACCTGCCTGGCCCCACTGCACCCAGGACGAATCCAGCAGCTGGGCAGGTGAGTGGTGGGATCTCACAGCATCATCCTGGATTAACTGTGAGCTCTCTGAGGTAAATCCAGTCCTTGGGGGCTGGGTCCAAGGTGGGAATGGGACGGCTCTACACGAGGAAGGAGCTGTAGCTTGACACTGGTCACTGCCACCTCAGCCTTCCCCTTCTCCCAGCAGGAGCAGGAGGAATTGCAGAATCATAGAATCACAGACTGGTTTGGGTTGGAAGGGACTTTAGAGATCATTTAGACCTGCTCTGTCTCAGTTCTGGTCCTCTCACACCTCACTCTTTATCAGGACAAACGCCAGCTGGCCCTCAGAGAACCAAGGGTACAATTTGGGCACAACCAAATTGTTTTGAGGCTCCAGCAAGGAAATAATGTCCAGGTGAAACGTTGCCTTGAAACTTACCATGAATAGCAGATATAAAGTGAAGTCAGTGAAAAAATCATGGGGATGATTTTTAATTGGAATTTACTGCTAAGACCTGTAATCAGGATCCTGCATGGTCCCTTTCTAAAGGGAGGGGCACTCAGGGACCTGATCCATAGAGTTAACCTGTCCTGAATCCCTCCATTCCACAAAGGAGAACCAAGACCTCAAACTCCGGTCCAAGGCAGAAAAAAACCCCATAAAAATAATAATCTTGGCAGCCTCTACAAGGATATTAGGCCTGTCCATTTCCTTTGTTTCCTGTGTTACTCCTGTATTTCCCTTTTTCTTTGGGCAGGTGACAGGTCCTGCTCCTCACATCCACATGGTGCCTGAAACCTTCCCCTGCCAAACCTGACTTCTCCAGGAACCTCCTGGAAACACTCCTCACCCCAATGGCAAAGCTGATCTCTGAGCCTTGCAATAACACACCTCCAAGTCTATCACTTGAGCTTAAACTCATCTGACAGCCTCTGTTTCCTTTATGAGTTCCCTTTATTCCAAGGGACCTGCTCCGTGTGTTTGGACGGGCAGGGAATGGAGAAGGTGCAGAAAGTTGGGATGGTTTTCTCTTCTTCCACATGTTTTTATTGCTTTCTGTGCTGGTTTCACATATATTCTTTATTGTTGTTCATTCCTTAAGGGGAATGTTGATGAGCTGACCTGGAAAGGGTGAGGATGGTCTGGAGGTTTTGGCCCGTGTGACCTGCTGGATGCTGGTGATGCCTCAGGTCCCACAAATCCACAGTCACACCCAGGCAAGGCTGGGCCCAGTGAGCACAGAGGGTGGCAGAACACAGGCAGGAGGCTGTGGGAAGCTTTAATTACCCTGATTGTCCCCAGAGGTCCCCAGCACCCCAGATACTAATTGCTAATAAATGTTCATGCCAAGTAGCTTTTGTTTTTCCAGTGCAATTGAATAACAGAGAAAATTCCTGGACTTCAAGAGTGTGTTTTTCTTTCATTTGTATTTACCTAATTACACTGTCATGGGCTGATGAAAATTGTACCCTCCCCTCCTCCCTCCCCAAAAATGACCAAATAAACAGAGCAGTGACTCTGGCTCAGCCAGACAGCAAAATTAGGGATAAAGAAGAGGTGGAAGGGATGGTCCTGGTATCCCAGCACAGGTCCATGGGGCACCCAGCCCCAAGCTCACAGCAGTGTCCCTACCACAGAATCACAGACAGAACCAGGGAATCCCAGTGGTGATGTGTGCTGGGATTCTCAGGCAGGATCTTCAGGGGTGGATTTGGCCTGTCCAAGATCTCTGCAAGAACATCCCTATGTGGCTGTCAGGGGGACATGAAGGAACAGCCAAGTTAACACCCAGAAAACACCACCAATCCCAAATGCATCCCTTGGGTTGCCTTCTCCATTCTCACTTTTCTCCATGAGTTCCCCCTCAGGGACCCAAGCAGATCTGACCATGGAGCACTGCCCAGTGGCAGGTGTCCCTTGTCCCCAGCAAGGAGTTGGAATGGGAGGGCTATGGATTTCTCACAGAGATGGGAGTGCTCTCTCGCAGGGGAAGGATGGATGCTCTCTCTTCAGACACGTGCCCTGTGTCTGTGGAACTGCCTTGCTCCAACTCCATTTCTGTCTTAGTTTGCAAAGGATGTGACAGACTCTGCCTTATGGAGGCTTGGATGGCAGGAAAAAAAACCCCAATCCTGACTGGGATTTTACTGTGCTAATTGAGTACAAAGTGCTGGGCTCACTCCTCCACAGTGTGGCTGAATCTCAGCTCAGCTCAGGAGATCGATTTCCACCTACAAACACAGCCAGAGGTCTCAGGATTTCCTCCTGTTATTGCAGCTCTGGCCAATTTTGTTCTTGAGATCGAAACTGATGGAGAAAGGAAGCGTTAAATTGGAAGTGGGAGTTGAGGAGTGTCTTCTTGGAGCTGGGCTGAGGAGTTTGCAGAGCCACAATTTGGGGTTTGTGGTGCCACAGTTGTCACTCAGGCATTAACAGAAAAATATCAGCACATCAGGTTGGCTTCACAGGCTGAAATTGAGCTTGTTCTGGAAGAGCTCCTTTCATCCAGTCTCCTTTGCTGTTTTTCATCTTCACTCCAGAGCCCATCCTGACACCGGGTCACCACCATCTTCCTCTCTCTTCCCAACTCCATGATGATAACTCAACCCAGTCTTACATAATGAGAGAGAGAGAGAGAGAGAGAAA
>JAOXXN010000025.1:6074208-6085938 GCA_026770055.1 Myrmophylax atrothorax | reverse complement strand
AGAGGGGGAGGCAGAGCAAAGGGGCAGAGAAAGGGCTGCAACCAGCAAGCGAAGAAAGGAAAAGGGAAAGGGGATTTTTTTTGGCTGTAGACATGTAGGGTCTGAAATAAATTACCTGTCTCCAAAACCAGTGCGTTCGGGGGAATAATCGATTGAACACGCCACAAACTCTTGTTTTATGGCTCCATGAGCCTGGCTGGGGGAAGTGGGGGAAGAGAGAAGCTGTTCAGCACTGGAGGGGACACCTCAGGGGGGATGGCTTTGTCTGTCCTTTTTTTCTTTTTTTTCTTCTATTTTTTCTTCCTCTGCTCCCTCAGTTTGTAGTTCTTTGGCTTTTGTGTTGTTGTTTCCCTATTTCTAATCTCCCCTTGGAGACTTTCCCTTTTGTTCTGCTGGAGGGAAGAGAACTGGATTGTGTTGCTCCTGCTCCTGACTAAAAAATTGCATCAGCCCAATGTGTTTAAGCATCTCCTCCCTCTGCACCCCTTCCATGCCCCGAACTGCGGCGTAATTCAGAGTTTAACAAGGGATTATTGGTTTCCCCCTATCTCTAATTGTGAAGGAGGGGCTTGGAATGGCAGTGGCAGACGGGCAGCAGTGGGTCCATCCAGCTGGTTTCTCTCTGCAGTTTGCAGAGGTCCTTGTGCTGCATCCCAACCCCTCACTGTGCTGCTGCTCCAACGCTCCCGGACCCCAGGGGATCCACAGGGACAGCTTTCCTGCAGCTCTGCCAAATGCACCTGGATCTTTCTCTGCTGAGGTGGCAGCAAAACCAGGGTCCTCAGATGGTCCGAGGGCCTGGGCCCTGCATCCCCAATCCAGAGCCACATGGGCACATCCCTGTCTCACCAGTGTGTGGGTGAGGAGTCGTGGGCCAGATCAGCCCTCAGGCCCCCCAGAGGGAGAACAAAGGTGCAGAAATTAAAAGACAATTTCCAGAGCCAACAATAAATACATGGAAAAGAGCAAGAACACGGCAGTGACCAGGGGAAACGTGAGGATTCCTGACAAGCTCCCAATGATATTTGCCAGGAGGGTCATTAACTCCCGTGATGGGAGGAGATATCCAACTTCTTTGGCAGCCCCTGGGTTGTTTCCTGGGGTTTCTCTACCTCCCTGATGTTCTGTTCTAGCATCCCGATGGGCTGCTGGCTCTGCCTCAGGGATTCAGGCAGGATCCAGGAGGCAGGAGCCAAGAGCCACAACCCCACAGAATGACAATCCCTGGGAATCCAAGTGCTCTGAGAGCCACCCGAGCTGATGGGCAGGGAATGCAGCCAGCAGAGGTGGATCCTTCGGGTCCCAGCGATCGGGGAGAATTCCCAGCTGCAATGGAAGTGCTGAAAGCAACTGGGAAGGGCAGAGGCTGAGGGAAGGATTCCAGCCTTGGAGGGACACAGGGCTGGAGGAAGCAGATTTTCCCAGCCCTGTGTGATGGGCCACAAAGTGCCCAGATTTCAGGGCACCAAACGTCAGGCCACTCTGAGTTACTCAGCTGAGATGGATTTGGGACTCACTCCTGCCTATTGGGAAAGTCCCTCTGCAGCGATGGGGAGGGAGGAGGATTCAGCTTCCCCCAGGGCACCATATCCAGGCAGCCAGCCAGGGCTTGGCAAGATATTCCCAGTGCTCTGCATCCAACTACAACACCACAACAACCCTTTTGAGGCCCAGCTCTCCGGGTCACGTTGCAGACCTGGAGCCAGACACACCGACCACAGGTGAGTCAGCAGCTCTGGGAAGATCCCGTGCCTTGCCCCAAGGTGCTCCACAGGAGACATCATTAACCTCAAGGATTGTGCTGCCTCAATCCCCTGCATGTGTTATCCATAATTAAAGTTGCAGTGAGAAAATAAATCTTGTTCCTCACTAATATGACGGCGGAGCGTGTTAAATTATGGCTCAGTTTATCAAATGATTGCCCAATGCAGCTCCCTGCTTTAATAACTTATGATAAAACATGTCATAAAATGATTTGGGAATTAATACCTCCTGGATGATGCTGTGACAAACTGCTGTAATATGTTTCGCAATGGGAAGGTGCGTGTTGCTGCTTTATTTAAAGAAGCTGAAGTGGATTTAGGATTCATGTAAATAAGGGGCTGATTGACAGGTGAGGGCTTAAGAGAGCCCGTGGGTGGAAGAAGAGAATTGCCCTGGCAGCTCTGCTGGCATTGCCTGCCGATACTCCCCACTCCCACGCTTTGCCAACATACCTGGTGGACTTCAGAACAATTTCTGCCCTGTGACATCCCTTCAGCCCACTTTCCCCTCTCTGATAACCTCTGGAATGGCAATAAATGAGTGCAGCCCCGCCAGCATCAGGCAGCTGGGATCAACCTACCTCATCCTGAGGTAGTTCTAACTGCAGGTGGACGCCGTGACTTCCCCTTGGCCTCACTTGGAAGCATTTACAAGTGGTTTGAGGATCCTTGTCAAAATGCAGCCATTGGGAACTGCCAAAGATGCTGAATGGAAATGAAGAGAGAGGAGCAAATATTTTTAAAGAAGGAAAAAAAAACATCCTGTAAAAATCTCACTCTGTTATCCAGGTCACATTTGATTATCTCTTACAAAAATTGAGTTCTTAGCGGGAGATGTAAATTTTTCACAGTGCAAATCTGCTGTCAGGCTCTGCAGGGATTTCCTGCAGGAGTTCTCAGTGCAACCCCCTCCTGCTCCTTCCTAAAGCCATCAGCAGCATCCCAGGGCTGCACCAAGGCTTTGGCAGCCACCCCACGCTTTCCACCAGACCTGCTTTGGGTTGGAAGGGACCTTAAAGCCCACCTTGTTCCACCCCCTGCCATGGGCAGGGACACCTCCCACCAGCCCAGGCTGCTCCAAGCCCCATCCCACCTGGCCTTGGACACTCCCAGGGATGGGGCAGCCACAGCTTCTCTGTCCAACCTGTGCCAGGGCCTGCCCACCCTCACTGGGAAGAATTTCCCCCTAAATTCCCTACTGCTGACTGAGAGAGCAGTGTCCTGCTGTGCATCTACCCCAAGACCCACCCAACTCCCCTCCATGGGGTGGAGGGGCTCCCAGTGTCCCGAAGCTCCACACTCAGCTGCTCTCCTGGGCCAGCAAATGTTAAACATCCCATGTGATCAGATCCTGCTGTGGAAATCCCATTCCTCCTCCAAAAGATGTTTCCACCATCTCCCACCATCTCAGGACTCAGGAGGAGGGTGACAGAGGCTGTCACAGCCCCCAGAGCTCCCCAGGACAGTCCTGGCTGCAGTAGCACCTCTAGAAACTACAAACCTGTGCTCATAATTGGCCCTTGTTTTCCCACTCTCATAAATGTCCAAAGTATTTGCATTTTAGCCTGAAATTCCCCATGCTTAATCCCCACCCAAAAGAGAGAATGTTTGCAGGGAGAGTCTGAGCAACTTTCCTTCACCCATTTGCAATTTATCAGCAAAAACAGGGAGAAAACCAACTGTTCCTTTGAAATAAAAAACAGTCTGACCATATTTTTTATAAAAAACCCTCTTTCCAAAGTGAAACAGCCAAATTTGGAACTTGAATCCTGATGGAACCACAAGAACTACAACGCTGGGGGGCCAAAAAAAAAAGTGTCACATATTGTAAATTAAATTAGATAAATACCAAATACTGGCTGTACTCAAGTGCTCAAACCATCAGCTCAGCCCCTGCCCAGTGTCCTGGTTTGCCTTCATTAGCCATGAAAATTCAGGGAATTATGTTCTCTGCCAGGAACCTTGACAGAAACAGCAGAATTAAGTAAACATTAGAGAACATCCCCAGGAAACACCACAAGTTGATGAGCACAAATACACAAACTCCCAACCTCACCCCAAAATCTGCCTTCACCCACAGGCGACGGGAAACATGAAACGTGACCTACTCACCCAGGGGAGCTGCCAAATTCTTGGGGTAAATTGTCCACAAATGGGCCACAATGGATGTAAGTGGCTTGTTACAGTCACTCAGTAGGGAAAAAATGTTGTTGAATAATTAGTTTCATTAAAATCATACTCTGAAAACATTTGTGGGTGAGGAAAGCCCTGGTGTGGCTGGGGGGACAAAGTTCACCAAGTGTTGGCTTCTCCCACGGACAGCCCTGCCAGGAGGTCCCATCCACCAACTCCTGCCACTCCTGGTGATGCCTCCCATGGCCACTTGGTTTGCACCAAAAATGAAGAGAGGCACCTTCCACCACGACCTGCCAGCTGGGATTCATCTCAGCCAGCCATGGAGACCCACAGAAGTGCATGGAGACCAATATTTTGGGGCTTGGAACTCTCCCAATCTCCTGGTGAGTCCTGTGACACCCCTCAAATGAGGGGGTGGCATACAGGGCTGTGGGGGTAACTGGGACATGGGGAGCTCACCCACCTGCAACCACTGAAGGAACTGGAGAGAGACCACAAAGTGAGAGCAAAAGGGGTTGGAGAATTATCAGCACAGAAAAAGCAGGAGGGATTAAAGGTATGTGGGAGGACAGGGGGACAGAGGTGACAGGGGACACCCATGAGCAGTGCCTTTGCTCCCCAGGGGGTGACTTTTCCTCCAGCAGGACACAGGGACAAGTGTCCCAAGAGGGCAGGAGGAGGAGCAGGGAGAGGAGCAGGTCCTGGTGGTCCTGCCCATGGTGGCTCCTTCCAGGCTGACACGCGCTGGATTCAGCAGAGGATGCAGGATGCAACAAAAGGTTAAAATGAGGAAGAGAATAAAGAACTATTTTTTACAACTTCATTTGCCAAAACCCTCTCTCCCCTCTGTTTTTCCTCTGGGAAGAGTTTGGAATTTCCATGCCCCTGTTACATTCCAGTCTCCTCCCTCTGGTCTGTGCTGGTGCTCCTTGTCCAGACTCTCTCACAGCTTGTCTGACACAGGTGAGTTCCTGAGCTCCCCCCGAGGTGCAGACCCCACCTGACCCCACCTCTGCCTCAGGCAGCCCCTGCCTGCCCCTTCCCTCCTCCTCTGCAGCCTGGGGTGAGCCAGGACGAGCATATTAAGGAGGTTTTGAGGAAAGAGAGCTGGGATCTAACACATCCCCCACTCCCTAGGCAGGGTGGGGTGTGGGCCCTGCACATCCCATCCATGCCAGTCCCTGGGAACCAGGAGAGGGTGGGTGCCCAAAGGTAGGGGTGAGGTGCTGTGAGATGTGCAGAGGGCAGGGAGGGACCCCCCGGCAGGACCCTCAAACCCCACTGAGACCTCATTTCCCCCCAGCCTCTCTTCCCTGTGCCCACCTGGGGAGTCTGGTGACCCTCTGTGCGCCCACTTGCCCGGCAACCCTGAGAGGGTCACTTCACCCTCATCCCTCAGCCAGCTGGAGGAGGCAGCAGCTGCACAGCCCAGCTAATTTCACAAGAGGACATTAAAGTGTTGCCTAAGCCCATTTAAAACCTGCTCTGATCCCATAAACTCTGCCTACCTTACCTCGCATTACAGGGAATTGGCTGGAACTGTCGCAGCCGAGGGGTGAGTCAGTTCATCCCAATCCTTCCCTGGCTGCTCTAAATGGGGGCTTAGGGAAGAGGAGCCATCGAGGAGCTGAAACCACTCACGGTGGGTTTATGTTGCAGTAGAGAAAATTAAAGTTAAACATTAGGGGAACCTTTACAACTCTAACTAGAGTTCAGCCAGTGGAACGCTGTTGAATTGCTTTCCCCAGAGATATCCAAGGATAAGGCTAAGCACACATCTGACAAGGATGGTTACCGGCCTGATGTGGAGGATAAAGTGGAGCAGGTGAACTGCTGGAGGTTCCTTCCAGCCCTAATAACTCTGTGATCAGTGCAGGGCCCCTGCGCACTGGAACATCACAGAACATTCCTCCTTTTTCACAGCCTCACAGAGCACTTTCAGTGCTAAGTGACACAGAAACAAGGCTCCCATGGCAAGTACTAAGTGGCCGGTGCTCAGGCACTCAAGAGGCTACAGGAAATGTAAAAGCTCAGAACAAAGAAATACGTGTCTGGGGGAATTGCTGGACGATGGGAATGTCTCCAGGAGGATTTTAAACCTCTGTCCAGAAGGCTGCACTGCTGGGACTGTGGACGTAGAACCAGAATCCCCGTGTTTGAAGGTTTTCTCATGAAAACACTTTGACAAATACATCATCCATCTGCCTTCCCATCACTTTGTTCCTAAGCTGCAAATCCTGGCGCAAGCAAAAGGATCCCGGACGGGGCTGTAGAGGGCTCTGGGGACTCTTGGAGGGGCTCTGCTCCTCAGCCACAGCACAGGGCACCCCTGCCCTCAGGGCTGACTGCTCCTTGTGCCAGCAAGAGCCACTTGGCAGTGACAGGCTGCTCTGCCTGTTGGGATGCAGAACATGGGAAGCCACCCTGGTCACCGCAGCTCCCTGAGCACAGAGCCTGGATGCTGATTGCCCATAAAGCCTCACTGAAACACCCCAAAGAGAGAGAGAGGAAAGGAGGGGGAAGAGAAAGGATGTTTCCTGAAAGCTCACGGAGGTGAGAGCGCCGGTTGGGGAGCACCAGGAGGGGGCCCCAGTTCCCTTCCCAGCACGGCCCCCCAAATTCAGCTGGCGCGGGGCAGAGGGGCGAGCCGGGATGGGACAAGGCACTGGAGGGCAGGGAATGTCCCCATCGCCCCCGGCTGCTTTGTAAGGCAGCACTGAAATGCGGACAGTACACATGTCAGCGGGAAGTCAAGCGGAAGGTTTGCTCTGAAGGCGATAACGAAGAAGCTCAAGGCAAGAGGAGGAGCTCGGCAGATAAGGAGAAGGACCCGGGGCCAGCCACGGGCACAAGTGCCCGCTGACAACGTGAGGGGGATCCTGCTCAGAGGCACAGCCGGGATGTCTCTCATTCCTTTGCTGTTCCCAGCACGAGGAAACCCATGGGATCCCTGGGCACTGATATTTGCCCAGTTGTTCCTGAAATTTCACCTGGAGAGAAGTGTGAGGGAGAGTGAGATGCGAGTGAGGCACAGCACAAGTCTGAAGCAAACAGGGATCCAGCTGAGAGTTTCATTTCACGCTGCTCTGGGTGATTTCTTCTACTACAGCCTCCCTGCTCCTGCTGTCCCCAGCACAGCTGGACAAACCTCTGGCCTGAGCCAGAGTGTGCTCCACATCTGCTCCCCTTCACTGCAGCCATCCAAGAACCCTCTCTTGGATTTATCCCAATGCTGTGGCTTTGAAATTCTGGAAGAGACAGAGAGAGAGAGAGAGAGGGGAGATAGCTTTGCCTGGCCAGCAGATCCCTCCCAGGACTTCAAAGCCTCTTGGATTCATCCCAAAACAAAATAAGAATTCTTTAATTTCCCAGCAGGATGGGGGAGAAGCCTCCCTGCCACCCTCTGCCAAGCAAAGCCAGCAAGTGGGACAGCCATGCTTCCTCTTCCCACACCTCCAAAGGGAAAAGGACCTTCTCTTCACGTACCTCTACTAAAAGCAGAGGGAGAAGATGGAATGCCAGAAAGATTGGCAGCAGGAAACTGAGTTTCTTCTTCACTCCAGCAATCTGATCTATCCACGTGCAGCCCGAGTGGCTGCCGGTAGCGCCGGGCTCAGGGGCAGGAGCCAGCCCCCCTCCAGCTGCTCTGGGGGCAGCACAGCACTCGTGTTTAATGGCTGTCATATTAGCACTTGCTATTTAATATTGGATGTTTAGTCTGGGCTTTCTGCTTTTCCCTTTAGGATCGGGTCTAATGCAAACAACCTCAGAGAGAAATCGCGTTCAAAGATAGACACAAATTGGTTTCAGACGGGCCCAGATAATGCACCATCCCACTCAAACTGGGGTTCAGCTCCCAGCTGGCATCGACCAGGATCCCTGGACAGCTGCAGGGCTTCAAGCCAAGGGTTGAGGATGTTCCACCTCCCCATCGGAGGACTCACTGAAGACTGTGAGGGTGGTGCATCCCTGGCACAGCTGCCCAGAGAAGCTGTGGCTGCCCCATCCCTGGAAGTGTCGAAGGTTGGACAGGGCTTGGAACAACCTGGTCTAGTGGAAGGTGACCCTGCCTATAGCAGGGGGGTGAAAGGAGATGAACTTTAAGGTCCCTCCCAACCCAAATCAGTCTGTGATTCTACGAGACATGGCTCCACAGAGGCACCAGCTGGAGCTGCTGGTGGGAAAGGTCTCCCTGGCCTTGTCCTACCTTTGGGTAGGACACCCAGCTTGGGGAACACCAGCAGCCACAGACAGCAGCTCCTGCAGGAGCACCACCCCTGTCAGGGATTCCTTCCAAGTTTCGAAATCCATCTTTTAAATAAAAAGAAAACCCACCAATCCCAGCATCCCTGGCATCTCCTTGGCAAGGTGGGGAGGTGTAACACTGGTGTGTGTTTTACGGTTCGAAAGCTCCAGACAGCTGGAAAAACAGTTAACGTTCCTGTTTGACGTGTCCCAGCCTGGCTTTGCAGGGAGCAGGCCCAGCAGCTGAGCTCTGCCAAAACAGGCAACTGCAGGGATTTAACTAAAGAAGGAGACTTGGACCATCGGCACCAGAGTCTCTGAGGCTTCTTGACAGAGTGGAAATTGCTGGGAGGATCTGGGCTCAGCAGGCTCAGCTTTAAGGAACAGATTAACCCAGTGCTTGTTGGTTTAGGGTAAGGCATGGCAATAGCACAGGTAGGAGCAAACACCTGGATTTAAGGGGCTCCAGGACTACAGCACCTTCTGCCTCCCTTTGCTACTGCTAAATGGGGCATCTGTGATCAAATATAGGACAAGAACAAGGGTAGGTGGGCAGTGTTGAGGGGTTGTATTCACTGCCTGGGCCCTTTCTACCCTGCCCGCTCATGCCCTGGGATGCACTGGGGCTCCTGGCACCACTGGCCATGGGAAAGCAGCCTTGCTTTTCCCAGGACTCACAGCATCAGCCCAAAGCTGTCCATCGTGTGGCAGAGTGGGATATCCCACTGGGAAAAAGACACCAAAGGTTCACAGCTCACTCAGCCCCATCCTGCCTACCCCTGCCTGCTCACAGCCCAGGGGTGGGGAGAGCCAGGCTGATTTTAACTTGCCTAAATGAGGAGCAGGGTAACCCTAAGGCGACCCCAGATGCCTGTGCTGACCTCCTCCCCCAGCCAGCCCCTGGAGCCCTCTGGAGCCACCAGTAGCCAAGGGCTCCACAGCCAGGCCAGACACCCAGGAGCCAGGGATGGGGGCAGGATTAGGAGCTAAAGTATCCCAATTGCTCCTCTGGAGCAGGAGCCCTGGGAGCCAGGCTGGGCCTGCCCCCGTGGTGTCCCCACTGCTGCACAGCTCAGATGGGGCACAGCTGTGAGCGCAAAACACGCTGCACTTGGGCTGTTGTCTCGGAGCCTCGGCAGGTTTGACTTGGAATGCCAAATTCAGGACAGGGCAGGCAGCCTGGGCATGTCCTTTTTCATCTAATCCAGTCAAAGAGAAGGACTGGGGAGACTGGGATAGAAGGCACCTTCTCACCTCTCTGTACATGTAAGTGAAGCACAGCAGGAGCAATCCTGGGGCAGGAGGGAGCCCAGGGCAGGAGGGAGCCCAGGGCAGGAGGGAGCCCAGGGCAGGAGGGAACCCAGGGCAGGAGGGAGCCCAGGGCAGCTGGGCATGGGGACCAGAGTTTAGACAGTTCTCCACCTTCTCCTTCAGGTTACAGATCCACTGTGCTGGCAATGTGGTCTCAGCTTCTTGTCCCACTGTTCCTTGAGAGTCAGGCTGAGGAACTGATCTGGCTGGAAATCATCCTGGTAAGAAAAAAAGTATTTGATGAGATCTGATCTTGAATAAGATTTTATGAGGGTGGTGAGGCTCTGGCACAGGTTGCTCAGAGAAACTGTGGGTGCCCCTTCCCTGGCAGCGTTCAAGGCCACATTGGACGGGACTTGGGGCAACCTGGGATAGCTGAAGGTGTCCCTGCTCATGTCAGGAATGAGATGGTCTTTAAGGTCCCTTTCAACCCAAACCATTTCTGATTCTATTCTATACTCAAGTTCCTAACTCAGCTCACAGTTTGGCTGCTCAAACCCTTCTGCTGCCACAGGGGTGAGGGAAGAGAGAGGCTGGGAAAAGAAATAGGTGGGACCAGCATTTCCAGCAAGGAGCAATGTCAGCTGTGTAAGCACAGATACCAGCTCCAGCTCCTGCTCTGGGCAGCATTTTCTCAGCCTTCCATGGCGAGGGAGGAGGTGACCTGGTGAACTGAGAATGTCCCACAGCCTCCAGCCCAGCCCCCTCATGCCTGTCACAGCCTCCAGCCCCACAGGGACACGGCACGAGGAGAAGGAACACAAGAGGTGGAATTTGTTATTCATATCAAACACATGGGCAGGCAAAGTTCCTCGAGCAGCATCACAGGGCAAATCAAAGCTACAGGGTGGATAAAAGGCACAAAGAGCCACAAGGCTGAAAAACCTGGTTTAAAATAAAAACTGAAGGAGGAAGCAGCAGCATGAATCATGGAGCACTGTGAACAAGGACGGGATGTATTTAATTTCCAGTTTATGCAGCCAGTTTTATTTATTTATGATTATGCTCCACTGTTTAGCTTATACACAAAGTAATGAGTCACTGCTGAAGTAGCTACAAGTCCTTTTTGGAACAGCACATTTCCTCCACGAGGAAATGAAACAAACCATTTCAGTCCCATCATCTGAGCAGCAGAGGAGGAAGGTTTGACGTTTGCATCAGAAGACTTGCACTGCCACCAAACCTCATCCCTGCAGAATCCACCTGTCCTCTGCGTAGGAAACTCCTGGCTTGGTCACCAACTGCCATGGGGAAAAGTGTGTCAGCAGCAAAGTTTGGCCTTAAAGCTGCAAAACCATCCCCTGACACAGCACCAGCTGTTCCAGAAACCAGGCAGAGCAGAGGTTTGGGGGCAAAACAGCCTGGGTTTGGCTGGGGTTTGGAGTGGACCAAACCCACAGGCTCCAGAGCCAGGGCCCATCCTCCTTGCCCCCAGGAGCAGGGATGTGTCCCATCACTGCCCTGTGCTGGGGTTTATACACCACCCGTGCTCTTTGCTTCCCTGTTATGAAAAACAATAATTTAATGAAAACGAATTAGGTCCTGTCACAGCCCCAGGTCCAGTGCAGTGTGACCCAGTGAGATGAGCCCTGCTCCCAGCTCTTTCACCACCTCTCTGGCTGCCCTTGGAGCACATCCTGCTCACAGGTCCTGCCCTTTACCAGGGACATGTTTCCATGGGTCTGGCTGCATTCCAGGGGTACTCAGCTCCCATCATACACTGCCAGGTCTCTGCTGAGCAGGATGATCTGTGGCTGCTGGCAGGGACCAGCCCTGTGGCTGGGGATGGTCCCGAGGAGGCTGAGAAGGGATGGGGATTGGATGAGGCAGCAGAGCCCTGGAGTAGCTCCAAAAACCCCTCTGAGGCTGCACTTGGTGAAGGGTGCAGAGCTGACCTCTCTCTCAGGGCTTACAACCATCAGGAGCTGCTTCAAGTGCAGGGTGTTCCAGGGGCAAGGTGGTGCCCAGGTGAGAGGAGGACATGGCAGGGGGGACATGGCATTCAGGGCATCACAGCCAGGACCTCCAAACTCTTCCTTTTTTCCCCAGGGCAAGGTCATGGAGCGGCAGCAGCAGCCCCCAGGAGCATCCCCACAGGACATGTTCCCCACAGGCCCGGGGGGTCCCGGAGCCCCTCAGGCTCGCCAGGGGTGGGAGGGAGCCGCGACAGCCCCGGCGGAAGCGCAATCAGGCTGCTATTTACGGCCGATTATCTCAGCCCCGCTACAGCTTCCTGATAGTGCTCTGAGTGAGCCGCGCCGCTTTGTTCTGGAGT
>JAOXXN010000025.1:6030349-6041729 GCA_026770055.1 Myrmophylax atrothorax | reverse complement strand
CATCCCATCCCATCCCATCCCATCCCATCCCTGCCAGATGTGGCCCCCACGAGCTGCAGCCCCATGGGGCACAGGTTGGGGAGACCAAGGACAAGACCTGCCTAGGCTGGTGCCCTCCTTGGCTGTGCCGGTGCCCTCCTGGCCATGCTGGTGCCCTCCCGGCCTTGGTGGCCTCCCAGCTCTCTGGGCACAGGGCTGGGGCAGGCGAAGGGCTGCTCTTTCCAGATGTGGTTTTGATTAGAATTTTTTGGAATAAAAATGTGCAAGTGAAGCACAAACCAACCTCACCGACATCACCCCACACTTCCTGTAAACGGCTCTGTTTTGATTAACTAACATTCCTCCTGAAAATCATCTCCTTCCCCCAAACCCCCAAGATTGCCCTGGCCACGGGGCAGGGGGGCTCTGCCTCTGGGAGGAAGGTGGAAGGTGTGGGTGTCAACACATGGCTCGTGGCCAGTGAAATCCAAGCCCACGGCCTCTCTGCCCACGGCCAGCGCTGCCTCAGCCCCGTGCTTGGAGCAGCCAGAGCAGCCACGGTGTGGGCAGCACAGCCCAGTTCCACAAGGTCTCGCAAAGGGAAGGTTTAGTGGCTGTTCCCGTCATGGGGACTTTGGGGGCTCAGCCAGCTCCCTTCTCCCCAGTGGCCCCAGGTCCAGGGGGCTCCGTGCCTGGGGCTGGACTGGCCACAGCACCATCCCAGGGAATCTACAGCCCTTCCAACTCCACTTCTGAGACTCAAATCCTATTTAATGAATGATCATTAACAGGGGACGTTTCAGATGAGGAAATTGTTTTAGGAACGAGCAATTAAGTCCTAATGCTCAGCTCACGTAACTCATTTCTAATTAAACTCACTGTAAATTATAACAACGGTATTTATTTTTAATGAGAAATAAAACTGAAAAGGAATTGTGGCCCTTCAAAAGCTGAACTGAATGGGAGGGAGAGAGAAGGATCAAGGGGTGGAGAGGAAGGAGCAGAGAGCAGGGAGAGAGTTCAAAAACAGGCAGAAAAGTCCTGACCTGAGCAGCAAAACAACCTTCTCCATTACTGCTCCGTGCCTGAGGACCTCCTGGCAACAGCTATTTATATTCCTGGTCTTTCCCAAAGGTGGGTAAAGCTCCAGAGCCCAGGCTCTTGAGGGTAATGCCACTGGCAAGCAGACTTGTATCCTGCTTTCTCCAGATACAGCTGTGGCGTGACAAGGAAAAATGGTGCCCATATGGAGCCATTAATGCTCCGAGGTTCAAAGCCAGCACAGAAGGATCGGCTGCTCCCTGAGCTGATATTAATCACATCCATCACAGAGTGGCTCTGGGCACGGCAGGCAGAGGAGGGAGGGAAGCCCAGCACAGGATGGGAAAGGATACAGTGGGGTGGAGAGGTGTCACACCATGGGCTGGGTTTGGTGGAAGCTGGGCAGAGAAATCTGGGAGTTGCCAGGCCATGGGTCAAGGATTGTTCTCTCACGGACTCAGAAGGCTCCAGGGATTCTCTCCTGCTGTGCTGCACATGGAGTGTAGTGCATGGAGGAGGAAGAGGAGGGGAAGCATCAGCATCTGAGTGTCCATGGCAGGTGGAACCCACAATTAAGTGCAGTTCCTGCAGATGAACACATTCCAGGTGAGTACTGTGGGCTCAGCCGGGATGGGCTCCTGTGGGACTGCCCGTGGGAATTAATGCAGGAGGATCAGCTGGTCCTGCCCAGCTCCCAAAGCCCTCTGGGCTGGCTGAGCAGCACCATCACAATCACCCTCCCAGTGTCTTTCACCCCAGGGTCTCAAACACCTTACACAGCAATTAACTCAAATCCGTACCCTTCCCATATCTCCTTTATCCTTAATTCTCAGATGGGGAAAGTGAAGGACAGGGCTGAGGGCTGACACACCCAGCAGACCTGAAGGAATGGGGCAGAGCGCAGACTGGGTGACCCAGCCATGCCTCATGAGCTGGGATCCCTGTCCCATATCCCCCTGCCCATATCTCCCTGGCCCATACCCCAACCTTCCCATGCTGGGACTGTCCCACTGCACCAGTGCAGAGGTGCATCCCCCAGCCCACCCCTTGCAGGTGCAGAGCAGGGAGCACATCACCAAGACCATGCCCAGAACAGATCTGGAGCACAGAGCAAACCAACCTCTTCAGCTTCCTGGAAACATTCCCAGGGGGGTTTTCCTCTCGTCCTGGCTGTTAAACCAGCCAGTGCCTGAGCACAGTGCTGGGCTCTCCCTCCCCAAAGCCTGGCTAATGACTTTTGGGCAAGGCCCCTCTGGGGCTGCTAAGCCAGGCCTGGCTGTGGGGTGTGAGCTGTGCCGTGCCAGCTGTCTGCACGCAGATTTAAACCTGATCCGCGTGGAGCGGCAGCAGCTCCGGCGCTGCCTTCAGACAAAAGTCCTGATTATTCCCCTCCTCCCAACAAAGCTGGCTATGTTCAAAAGCTTCCTGGCCCGTGCCCTGTGCTTCCTGTTCCCGCTGAAAAAGCTGCATGTGGGCACTGACATTGCAAACTCTTCCCTCCAGGGACATGTTCTTGTCACATCGAGCTGTGACCACACCACAGGCAGTGGCACTGGCTGTGTCCAGCCAGGACAGACATGTCCTGGGGGGAGGGAGGATCATGGGAACATCTGTCCTGACAGCTCCTGCCTTCACCTTGTTTAGGAAGAAAAGAAAAATCCAAGTTATAGAATCACAGAATCCCAGGATGGTTTGGGTCGGAAGGGACCTTATAGATCATCCAGTTCCATCCCCTGCCATGGGTAGGGACACCTTTCACTCATCCAGGTTGCTCCAAGCCCCATCCAACCTGGTCTTGAGCACTTCCAGGGACGATTTCTAGAAAGAAGGGAAATCTTTGATACCTGGACCATGCCCAGAGCATCCCTTCCCATGGAACAACTCCTGTTGTACCCAGTGGTCATCCCCATCTGGGACCAATGTTTTGCACATCAGTATTGATGTTTCAGCTGTGAGAACTCAAGATCTTGTCACCTCTGACTGTTCTTGGTTATTTCCAAACATAAAACAGCCTAATCCTCAAGCTTTTCTCAGTTCACCCACATTTTTACTCAAAACTTCCTCCATTCCATGAAAGGAGCAAGTCAAGAAGATAATGACATTGTGCCCTCTGTTCCTCACCCTTGGAGGGCAGGAGCCCCACACCCAGAGGTTGGTGTCTTCATCTGATGCCCTGTGGGTCATCTCCAACCCCAGGCACAACCTTGCCTGAGTGCAGAGCAAGGAGGGGTGACTCCTGCCTGTGCTGCCCCAGAGGCTTCCACAGGGATCATGGGCATGTGGGCAGACTCTCTGGAGCCAGGGCTGGCCTGGAGCGGGTCTGTGGGTGGGCAGTGGTGGACGGCTGTGTGAGCACCTGGGTCAAGGGCACAGGTTGTGCAAGGGGAATCAGAGAATCACTAAGATTGGAAAAGACCTATAAGATCATCAAAATCATCAACTCGGCACCACCACCATGTCCACCACTAAACCATGTCCCCAGTAGGTGCCACATCCACATACTGAAGCAGGGCCTGGTGCTGGAGCTGCTTGGGGAGGATTATTGCAGGAGCATCCCAGTAGGATTTGGGCTTCCTCCTTGCAAAGAAAACTCAGGGAGTCCTTTCAGCTCCTTTCCACGCCCTGGGAGCCCATGTTACCACATGCCTGCTTTAGCACCTTCATAGAGTTATAGAATCATTTAGGCTGGAAAACATCTCTAAGGTCATCAAGTCCGACCACCAACCCAGCACCACCTGCATGTTTGCATCCTCAAGTGCCACATCCACCTGTTTTTTGAACGCTTTCAGGGATGGTGTTATTAATGGTGGTTGTTTCCTGGCTGCTCTTTAATCCAGAAGATTTCCAGCAAGTGGGGATTTATCCTACCTCTGCTCCTCTTCTTCCTCACTCCACCTGATACGGAGGCAGCAGGAGATCCATTCTGGGCATGCTGGGGGAGCTGAGTCAGCATTCCTACTGCCACGTTATCCCGCTGTTCTCCCGGAACTGGCAGGTGCAGACGGGAGAGGCCAGGCTGCCCAGCCAGGTCAGTGTTAAACACATGCCCCTTCAGAACAATTATGTGGAGCCTGTTCTCCGTGGCTGTGGCCAGCTGTGCTCTGCAGGATCATCTGTCTCCTCGTGGTGCCCTGCAGAGTTCTGGAGTTGCCTCTATTTAGACAGGAGGGGAAGGAACAAAGCGAGGAAAGGAGTGAAGAACCACAGCCAGGGGAAGCACTGGACCCTTACAGAGATCCTGCTTATGAGGGCCAGGGCTGGCACCCTGGGGTGGCCAGTGACATCGGGAAGGGTCATTAGGGAGGGAGTTGGGTTTCTGCCCTTATGGAGAGATGCCCTACAGAGCAGCCCCGACCCCAGCATGCACCAGCCCAGCCATGTAACTGGAGCCTAGGCAGGAGGACAGGTTAGAGCTAATGATTTCCAACTCCCAGACTGAGGAAGTGTCAATTAAAGAGCTCGTTACTGACATAAAGAGCTGCTGTGCTGCCCTGACACCTTCAGCTCTAGACCTGCTCAACCACCTGCCTGGGGAGCAAGGAGAGGTTTCGGTACCGCACAGGTTTGAGGGCACTGAGGTGGAGAGCAGGATGCAACATCCCTGCCCGACAGTGGGGCATCCCTGCTGGGGTGTGGGCTGCCTCCACCCTGCCAGCAGCAGGCTGAGGGCCAGCAGGACAGCTCTGCTGGCAGCAGCCCCCAAGGTGGTGGGTAGGTCACCCTGTAAATCTCTTTCCCTCTGAGCATGTTTTTCCTCTGGGCTGTGCCTCCAAGGAGATGGCGGCTGGGATGCTGAGGAAGGGGAACATGTGGAGGCAGAGCAATGAGAAGGGATCTGGGGAGTGCTGGGGGAGGAATTCCTCCCTGAAATGGATGATGGTATTAGATCCAGATCATCACAGAAGCTCAAATGTCCACAGCTTGGGCTGCGGTTTGGAGCAAGGCCCTGAGGAGCTGAAGCATTAACACCCACAGCCCCTTCCCACTTGGAAAGGCTGTCCATCCACATGGCTCCCTTTGAGAAGGCACAAGGCCCTTCCCAGCTGTAGGGAGCTGCCCCAGATAAACACCCGACAGCTGGAGCTGAGAGAAATGGAGCTGCTTCTCTAACTGCCAGCACGAGCCAATCCATCACGCTGGTCCTGGCACCTCTCTTCGGAAGGGAATCAAAGGGCTCCTTAGTGAGAAGGGATGAAATGACAGGTAGAAAGGCCAGAGGATAAATCCTGCTGCCTACTGGGACTGTTAAATATTAGGAGAGATTAGTGTCTGACAGGGGAGAGTAGGGCAGCAGCTCTGCTAAACAGCCAAAGAAATGTGTGGAATTCCTGCTCCTTTGTCAGTGGCAAAGCACAACACTCAGGGTGGAATAAAAGGAAGAGGAAAAAATACCTTTCCCTGATTTAGATTAAGGAAGAAGCCTGTGTAGGAGCCTGTACCTCACCAAGCCCTTCCCAGGGCAGCAGCAGGAAGGGGGAGCTGAGAAAGGAGTGGATGCTCTGGCTCTAAACCCTCTGCCCAGCACTCACTCCCCATCCTGCTCCTGCACAGCACCTGCCTCAGTCACAGCCCCTCTGCAGGGCACCTGCCTGGGAAGGTGTGAACAAGGAGGGAGAAGTGAAGGGATAGAGTCTCCATCCCTGGAAGTGTTCAAAAAATGTGTGGATGTGGCACTTGGGGACATGGGTTAGTGGTGGCCTTAACAGTGTTTGGTTAACACTTGGACTTGATGGTCTCAGAGGGCTTTTTCAACCTAAATGGTTCCATGACTCCATGATTCTACTCTCCCCATCTGGGCAGCAGAGACGGGCACATGGAGGGGGGGATGGAGGAGGAGGGTCTGGCAGGGAGCAGCAGGTCAATCCAGCTCAGGCAGATTATCCCAAATGATAGTTTCCATTTCCTTGCTAAGGCGTCATAAAGCGCTTTGCTCAGACCAGGAAAGTGTATGTGATGGGGCTTAAAATATTAAAAAATTGGCCAATTTTCATAGTTTCGATGTCTGGCATGTCATGGCTTATTAACCAGCCCCAAAGCCTCTGTGTCAGGGACAGGTGAGGGTGAGGGTGAGGGTGTGCAAGGCTGCCCATGCTCTGTGTCTGATTGCCCAGGCAGGGAGGAGCAGATGAGTTCAATGGGGACCAGGGGCACTCCTCTCCTTACCACATGTAGTGAGTGCTGGGCTGAGGCAGGACGTACAGAGGGGCCACACTGTCAAATTCAGCCCCATCCTAAAATGAAATTCAGACATTTGTCAGCCTCCCATCTTGAACTAGTTAAGTTTCCTCCCTCAATTACCCCTCTGCAAAGCTATTTTATAAACTCCCTCATCTGATGATTAGGAGAAACCTCCCTCAATTTTCAGCTGGCATTCATTCATGACAGGTTTCTACCAATCTATGCTCATGCCAACAGTGTCCTTCCACTCAGACTTCCTTGCATTCCTGGCTGTTTCCTCTCCAATGTATTTACAGGCACCAATCATAAACATCTAAGTCTCTGATTTCTTTCTAGACTACACAAGCACAACTCTTTCAGGACCAGTTGTCCTGTCTGTGCCCATTGAACCACATTTGGTCCTCTATTGGAAAAAAAAATCCCACAGATGACTGACTTGTGTCAAGCTCAGTAAATCTCATCCAACCTCCTCATTTGCAATAAAAAATCCCAAGTCCATTGGCCTAAATACTCATTTCTAACCACAAACCCATGTTATTCACTATCCTTTCCAGGTATATTCAATGCAAGACAAGAGCTGAGCAGATCAGCCAAAGGCAGAGTCTGGTTCCAGTAAGATCAGGGGGTTGAGCCAGAATTTACCCCATCCCCATTGGAGTAACCAGGATCACCAGAAGTAAAGCTCTCTTGGAAAGGGACACCTCTGCTCTGGAGACAGGATGGGAGATCTGGGGGTGTTCAACCTGGAGAAGAGAAGGCTGTGGGGAGAGCACTGGACAAAAGGGTTCCCTGGAGAGCTGCCACCGCAACCCCGACCCTGCTGCCCCTGGGGTACCCTCTGCATCCCCCCAGGGAGGTGGGGTACCCTCTGCATCCCCCGGGGCACCATCTGCAGCTCCAGAACTCCTGCCAGCAACAAGAGAAATATGAGGGCAGTGGCACCATCCCTCATCTCCATAACAGTGCTTCCCAGCAACCCCAGGGACCACCTTCCCGAGAACCTGGGGATGACCCCACCCCCTCTGAGCTCTGGGGACAGTGCAGTGTGGTGAGGACCTTCCATGGCACAGGAACACAAGACCATGACACTCTTCTTCTCACCGCCATGTTCCCACCACCTCCTGGGGCTGTTGTAGAAGTTCCTCAGCATTGAGACCCATCGAAGATAGATGCCTCTCTCAAGGCTTCCAACCCAGTGGAGCACTCTCTGCACCCACAGAGTGGAATGGGCACTCTCAATGCTGAGAGCACCTGTAGAGACTTTTCCAAGGCATTTGTCAGGGGCACAGTCCTGAGGAAACCCATTCTTCCCAGTCCATGAGCTGTCAGAAGCTGCTGGAAGCTGAAGGATAGGTCTGTTCCAGCCCTGTCTTGGCAAGGATGTGCTTTGGCACTGGAATTTCTCGGTGCTTAAGGAGCCAGAAGCAGGACCATCAGCAGACAAACAGCAGCTTCTCCAAACCCTCCATCTCCTGGCTCTGGGAGGTCTGTCCCACCTGAGGGAGCAGGGAATGCAAACACTGCTGTTCTCCACAGCTGGCAGCAGCCCCAGCGGGGAGCTCAGCACCGGGCTGGCAGTGCCCCATCCCTGCCACTGGCATTGCCAATGTTATCTTTGGATGCAAAACCGGGGGAAAATTGAGTGCTTGAAAGAGGACGGGCTCTCCTGGGTCAAATTAGTCATTCCTCGTTAGAAAAGCCCCGCTGGTTTCTTTGTTTCTCTTGCTCTCCAGTGTACCCAGATAAATACATTTCTAATTCTCCAAGTTCCACTGAACAGGAGACTGGCAAGGTGAGAATATTAAAGCTGCAGTTTACCCAGTGCTTCCCAGGAACTGAGTTTCCAGCAGAGGAATGATGGGGACAGAGACTGGAGGGCAAACTGCAGAGCGGGGAGAGGGTTGGGAAAGCGAGGGAGGGAGGCAGGGGAAGGAGGCAGAACATGGAAGGGCAATGGCAGGGAAGAGAGCACAGAGGAAACAGAGAGAGGAGAAAGCTGCTGGAGGAAAGGAGAAGGGGGAGAGCTGGGCTGCGGGGAGGTTTGGCAGCTGCTGAGTGTTACGCATTTCAATATTTAATGACTCCAAAATACAGCCATTAACATGTCAGAGGCAGAGGTAAACGGCCTGGCTTTTCTACTAGCCCTGATGTCTTTGAAGAACAAATGCCATCAAAAGGGAGGCTTTTACAACATTTTGGCTGGGGCCGCTGCCTTCCCCCACCCTTCGAGGGGAGTGCTCCCCTCCAGGAGTGCAGGGGGTTTGCATCACTTTGTTGGCTGGTTTTTATCCTACGTATTTTTCCTCCAATCTCCCTCTCTCTGGGATCTTCCAGTTCACAACACAAACCTGTGAAATCAGGAGCTTTTTGCTCTTTGCTCCCAACATCCCCCGGCAAGTGGATTTGCATCAGGTGCAGACAGTGACAAACTTTGAGCTGTTTTTCCTAATTTCAGCTGCTCGATTTCCCTCTTGCCTCAGTGACTTGGCTCATTGCTCTCTCTGCCTTCTCTCCAGGTGCTCCTTGTTCTCTGCCTTCTCTCCAGGTGCTCCTCGTTCTCTGGCTTCTCATCCTATTTCCCTGCCTGGATACATTCACCAGAGTGAGAAGCAAATAACAAATGGTCAAATTGTCTGTGCAGGAAGGACGGGATGGTCCATCCCTGGAAGTGTCCAAGGCCAGGTTGGACAGGGCTTGGAGCAACCCAGGATAGTGGAAGGTGTCCCTGTCTGTGGCAGGGGGTGGAATGAGATGAGCTTTAAGGTCCCTTTCCAACACAAACCATTCCATGATTCCACGATGCCGGTCAGAGGCCACTCCGGTGGCCCTGTCACCGCTGTTCTGGCACTGCAGAGTGTGCTCAGTCAGTGACACGTGCCAGCTCCAGGGTGTGTCTTTCCATACAAAATAAATGCAAAAATAAATGAGAACCTGCAAAGTGTGAAATAAGGAAGCAGGTGGTGTGTGCCAATCGTGTGGCTGAGGTTCAACTCACCTTCAGTGATCCCATGGGTGGTGTCAGGCTGTGGATGTTGTGTCGTGGCAATGGGAAGGACAGAGCACTGGGTTGTCAGATCCCACAGGCTCCAGGAAATGCTGAGACAGAGAGAAGGGCATCACAAAAGAGCCTCTGTGCCCATGTACAGCATCAGCCCCATGTCCTCCAGATGCTGTTGATCTGGAGCTGTCTCAGTTCCTGATGTGCTGGGAGCAGAGTCACCCTGTCCCTGTCCCTGAATACACTGCAGGTCTCCAGCAATCTGGGCTCAGCATTCCCAGGAAATGCAGATACAGGGCAGAAATGCACTGCCAGTGGGCACAGGGGGCTCAGGCTCCTTCCAGAGGGCAGGGCACAGCTGTCTAATCCTTCCTCCTCCCCACCAACAGCTTTTTATCCATGTCTTCTTCTGATCTGACATTTTCTGTTCCAGCTGGAAGTCTCACAACTTCTGTTGTTCTCAAAGAATTCCTGCCCTGCTCAGACATGGGAGTAAAAGGAGACTTGGGAGAGAAAACTTCCTGGTTGGAGAGCCCTGAAGAGCCTTATTGACCCCAAGGCTTCCAAAAAGCTGAGTGGTCTCCGAGGAAACCCAGCACTGGTGCCTCACAGGCCGCAGATGGAGGGATAACTGGATCTTTGCACCTCTGAGAGGATTTCATCACTCAGCCTTAGACCGAATACATATTCATCATCTATGGATTTCTTTTTAATGGATAAAATATCTTCTTTTTAAAGAGCACCCCCAGTGCTGATGGCACAAACAGCTGTGCAGGGAAATAGCGTCAGAGCAAACCCAGGCAATATCCCTCCCTGGGCGCCCGGGGAATCCAACAGCTTTTGACTTTCAAAATAACTCTGAACGCGAAGGAATTTCAAAGAGAAGACAGAAAGCCTCCCCCTGCTCAACCACATCGGCTGGGCAGCCTTCCCATGCCTCTTCCCTGCGCCCAGCTTTCCTACCCCTCTTCCATGGGTCAGGGTCAGGCACTTCACCCCTGCCTCTGTGGAGCTGTGCTGGATGCTCCTGTGCTGGGCAGGCAGAGCTGCTCACTTCCCCAGGCAGTTGACTGCGAGTCAGGCTTCCCAAGTGCACCCCAGAGCAGGAGCTTCTCCAGCCCCTGCCACCACCCCTCATGAGCCCTTATTGAGTTTGACATGTGTTGTTCTATTCCTGATGGATCCCGGCCACTGGAATATCCATCTGAAAATCAAATAAAATAGCCAAGCCCCCTGCATGCTGCATATTTTGTATGCTGTTCCCTGACTTCCATTGTTTCACATTGTTTAGACTATTAGTCAGAACAATTTGTCATCCTACCCCTGCTGCCTGCTGGGATTCCGCGTGTTGGGATGACGGGAGCCTGAGCTCCACTGCTGGTGGAGAGGCAATGCCTGGCCAGAGCCACAATGGGCTTCAGCCCAAAGCCCCTCACACCCTGGGGATGGGCCATGAAACCTGGGAGGAGGCTCATTCCCTGCCCCAAAAAACTTGCAGACAGAGAAAAACAAACCATGTGAGCCCCAGGGTAGGAGGGGAGGGAGGAAGAGTCTGAGGATACGGGCAGGGCTGTGGAGAGGCACTGATGGACCATGGAGAGGCACTGATGGACCATAGAGAGGGGTTTCTGGAGCTGCCAGGCTCCTGGTGCTGCAGGAGCTCCGGTCAGCTGTTTCCCACCTCCTCTCAGGGTAAGGGCCTGGGGACCGGCTCTGCCGGCAGAGCCAGGAGGCAGCTCCGCTGGCGGGAATCCACACGCCGGCTGCAGGCAGGAGCTCAGCCCAAGCAAAGGAGCTTCTGTTCCCGTTCCTGCTCACATCCCTTCAGGGGTTCCTCGCATTATAAACACCTCCTCGGGAGACAGTGATTGCTCTGGTTGCTGGTATTTTGTCTGCCAAGCTGCACTGTCAGCTCCACGGTGCTGTCAGCGGTGGGAGGGACGGCTCAGGCTCAGGGGGAGCAGCAGCAGGAGCTGCTCATTCTGCTCTGGTCCATCCCGAGGAGCCAAGGGGATGATTTCCATGCTTGCACCAGTCCCAGTGGTGAGCTGGGGGCACTAGGAGCCACTGCTGCTGAGACCTGCTAGCCAGAGCAGCAACTCCCACTGCCAAAGCCCAGCTTTTTGCTCCCAGTTGTCCCAGGACTATCTCCAGCCTTGTCCCCAAATCCACGTGGCTGCTGGA
>JAOXXN010000025.1:6011744-6023091 GCA_026770055.1 Myrmophylax atrothorax | reverse complement strand
GGCACAGGTTGGGCAGAGAAGCTGTGGCTGCCCCATCCCTGGAAGTGTCCAAGGCCAAGTTGGACAGGGCTTGGAGCACCCTGGGCTGGTGGGAGGTGTCCCTGCCCACAGCAGGGGGTGGAAGAAGATGAGCTGTGAGGTCCCTCCCAGTCCAAAGCACTGCAGGATTTTATAATTCCATTGCCAAGGCAGAACTGGCAGCAGTGAGCCCCTCCAGTGCTGCAGACAAGCACAGGGCTCTGCCATTATCCCTGTGAGCTGGTAATTTCCACTGGCAGTAAAATTTGCTTTTACATTTGTATAAACTCCCCTTAAGTGCAGGGCGGATGAGACAGGAATGGCAAATGGAGCGGAGACTGTATTGATTCTCCAGGATTCATTCCCTGAGGTTCCTGAGGTTTGCCAGACACACAGCTCTCTTTGCACAGGGCTGGCGTTTTAACACTCACAAGATCAGCCATTAATAGTTAATGGCTAATTTAATAATTAATCAGTGTTTAACAAACGAGGAGCGGAGGAGCAGCCTGTCTGCCACCAAAGTGGAATAATAAAGAGCAAAAGTTTATGGTGACACCGTCCAAGTGGAGGGTTTGCTTTGTTTTGTTACTGTGAGGGTGGGCAGGCCCTGGCACAGGTTGCACCGAGAAGTTGTGGATTGCCCATCCCTGGAAGTGTCCAAGGCCAGGCTGGACTGGGCTTGGAGCAACCTGGGACAGTGGAAGGTGTCCCTGCCCATGGCAGGGGATGGAACGAGATGAGTTTTAAGGTGCCTTCCAACCCAAACCATTCTGAGATTCTGTGACTCTGAGGCTGTGAGTTGGTGACTGTGAGAAGGCCCATGCACACCCATTGCCCTCAGCTCATCCCTGGCAGCCCCAGGCTACTATGGGACCATTCAAGATCTTATAAGGCTTGTGCCAAAAGTGAGACTCCCTGAGTTCTGCCAAGACTCCTCTCCATGAGCAGTGAAGCCAGGACATACTGCCAGCCCCAAGTCCCACACCGATCCCCCAGGAATTTTTTATGACTACAAGTGGGCCAAGCACATGCTGCAAATTGTTCTGGCCATGTATTAAACAGGCACCAATCATCCCATAAATACTGGTATTTGTGGGGGAGACGTGGGAGAAGCTGAGTCACCACGCAAGGGCTACCGAAGACTCCACTTGTGGGGACCCTCCAGCCCTCCCTGCATCCTGCAGGGCATTTTGCTCCTGGGGCTACACTCAGAGTGTTGGGAAGTGATGGAGACAGTGAATCCTGCATCCCAGCCATGGCTGGGCCACCACCCTGGGACTGATGGCCAAGTGATGGTGGGGAGGGTGCCCCAGCAGGTCAGGGCATGGGCACAGCACCAGCCCCTCACCATGGGCTGCAGCAGCTCTGAGCCAGCCCTGGGCATTTGTAAAATAAAGGCTGATTATTAGCAGTACTTGAGATGTTCATGTTCTGTCTCCCTCGGGATGTTCATTTCGTGCTGATTATCATATTTTTTAAAATGTAATGAATTTATGGAGATAATTCAATCCCACTGACTAGGAATGTGTCTTACTTTTGCCACAAGTAAAGATGCTGCGTGTGTGAAAATGGAAATTGCTGCGGCACTTTCCATGGCTTTTGCCTGTCTTCCCCTTGCAAAGGATCCTAAAATGCTTTTCAGACTCTATCTGCTGGTTAGATCGACCAGAAGCACATCACTCCCAGGAACGTCGTCACCTCTGGGCTGCAACACAGAAACTCTTTAACTAGAAGCAGAAATGTAATCAGATTAATTAAGTAAGTACAATTCCAAGGCAAGAAAGTCAATTAAATGAATCATAAGTCAATATGTAAATAAAAGGAGCTGGCTTTGAAGCAGGATTAGAGATATGGAGGCTCAAGAGTGGCACCACATCTGTGGTGCTCATTCAAACGGCCTCCAGGAGCTGCTTCTCTGCACGCTTTGGGTGGGACACGGCTCTGGCAGCAGCGCCGGCTGTCCACGGTGGGGCCCAAGGGGGCACCAAATGAGCACCAACCGTGTACCAAATGAGCACCAACCATGTACCAAATGTGCACCAACCGTGTACCAAATGAGCACCAACCATGTACCAAATGTGCACCAACCATGTACCAAATGAGCACCAACCATGTACCAAATGAGCACCAACCATGTACCAAATGTGCACCAACCATGTACCAAATGAGCACCAACCGTGTACCAAATGAGCACCAAGAGTGCACCAAAGGTGCATCAAATGTGCACCAACATGCCAAGTGTGCACCAAGCATGGCTCAAATGCGCATCAAGCATGAACCAAGTGTGCCCCAAACTTACCAAGTGTGCACCAAGCGTGCACCAAGTGTGCCCCTAAGGTGCACCAAGTCCACACTGATCATGCACCAAGTGCACACCAAGGTTGTACCAAGTGCACACCAAGCATGTACCAAGAATGTACCAAGCATGTATCAACCCTCAAGCACACATAAAGCATGTACAAAGCGTGTACCAAATGTGCACCAATTACACACCAAGCATGATCCAAGTACATCTCAAGCATGAAACTTTCCTCTACCAAGCATGTGCCAAGTGCACACCCAGTGCACCAAGCATGAATCAAGTAACAAGGGTGCACCAACCATGCACCAGGCATGCACTGTGTGCACTAAGCATGGCCCAAAACTGCACACTAAACATGTACCAAATGCAGACCAACCATGTACCAAGCAAGCACAAAGCATGCACCAAGTATGTACTAAGCATTCACCAAGTACACATCAAGCACATACCAAATACGTGCCAAGCATCTACCAAGTATGTACCAAACATGCTCCAAGTGTACACCAAGCACACTGAAGCCATCCGAGCACCTCTCCAGGATGTGCCCCCTGTGCCACTGGTGTGTGAGGGCACCCAGGAGTGTCTGTGCTCCCTCTGTGTCTGTGGATTTAGGGCAACATGCCCCTGAAAACACCTCCCATGCCCACAGCCATGTGAGCACGTGGTACCCATGGAGGAGCAAGGCTGTTCCCAACCCTCGTTACCTCCCCTCCGTGGTGCCTCCCTGCTCCCCACTCACAGCTCTGGGTATCCTTTGCTTTTCCAGCACATTTCCTTCCCCCCTTCCTTTCTGTCTGCCACCAAAGCCTCCCTGCCATGGGTGTCTTCCTGCACCCATAAATCTTTTGCATGGGCTGAAATGGTGTCATTGAAGAAAGATCTTTTTTTGTGCAAATTTCAATAAATGCCACTGGAACAACACGGTAAATGATCCTGAAAATGCAAGAGCAGAAAGGAGAGAAAGAAATGGCAGCCGAGGGGGAAAGAGTGTGAAACGCCTGGATTTGAGGCTGCCAAACAATGCATTTAAATAATTCAATTTGCAAAAGCAGAGAAGAAAAAGAAAAGAAAAGGGGAGGAAAAAACCCAACTTGTGTAGCAACCCCATAAATAACCTCAGAGAGTGTGAGGCTGGGAGCTCAGGATGGGATCAGCCTTCTCCTCTTTACATGAGTCTTCATTAAAATGACAGAACAAAATACATATTTTGATAGATTAAGTCTGTAATTTCATTTTTAGTTCCTGAAATCCCCACAGAGGTGGTTGTGTCACCTTTCCAACCTGTGCCTCAGCTCTCTGAACTCTCCCCCTCGCTCCCCTCTCGGATGTTCTCAGCAAGGCTCCTGGCATAATTGGAGGCTGAGGGCACCTGGAGCACTCCTGCTCCATGGGCAGGTCCCTCTGCAGTGACAGGGGTTGAAGCCTCATTAGCTGGTGGTCACCAGCTCCCCTGGAACAAGAACTTTGTAGCAGTGGGGACATACTGAAAGACCTGCAGCTCCAGCGGGTTGGGGACAAAGCTCCCGAGGTGTGTGGGAACCTCAGGGCACCCAAGGCATCTCATTGCTCCTTGGATTTAACACCTCCCCAGGCCTCATGGTCTTCTGGCAGAGCTCCCTGTTCTGGCCCTGTGCTTACACTGGCTGGCAGCCGGCGGGGTCTCCGGGAATAACGAGTTAGCTCGGATTTGCCAGCCCCTCCGGGAAAGAGCCAGTCCCTCCCGCCAATGCCTGGCTATGACTCCCTATTTATGTCAAACGTGTTTGGAAAATAAACCAAAATATTGATCCCTCATCACCTTTTACTGGTGAGGGCAGTCCTGGTCCTGCACAGGGCAGATCCTCTGTAAAGGACAGCAAAGATCATGGAATATCCTGACCCACAAGGGTCACCCAGTGCAGCTCCTGGCCCTGCACAGATACCCCAACAATCCCACCCTGTCCCTCAGAGCATTGTCCAAACACTCCTTGAGTTCTGGCAGCCTTGGGGCAGCGCCCACTGCCCTGGGGAGCCAGAGGCCAAAGTCCCAAGTGGAAAACTAAGCAGGAACATCACAAAACACTCTGAGGGGCTGGAGAGGTCTGTGCCAGGTCTGCTCTGTGCCAGATCACCATTGCCAGGGTTTTCACTGCCCCAGGTTAAAACCAGTGTCTCACCTGAGCACCCTTTGGGCATCTGTGCCTGGGCACTGCCTGCTCTGGTCCCTCCAGGGCCCTAACCCTAACCCTAACCTGTGTCCCCTCGGAGCGGCATCTCTGAACCTCCAGCCCAGGGCCCCCAGGGGTGCTGGGGGTACCCCAGGGCAGGCAGGACAGAGGGAGCCCCCGGGGTGGTCTGTCCCGGGTGGGACGGGCGGCACTCGGTGCATCCCTCTGCCCATGATGGGGCTGTGGGGGCTGAGCCAGCCCGAGCTGTGCCCACCCTCCTGCAGAGAGATCCCTGAAGAGACCAAAAGGCTTTGCAACTTCGAAAAGCTACATTTTATGTGAATGCAGAGAGAGGCCTCACTTTTCAAAGGGAGAGAACTCAAAGCACCCGGGGAACAGAAGAGACTCAATCCTCTCTCCCCCGCCCGCCGCAGCGGCGAGGGCACAGCCCTGCTCCCACACTTGGATTCAATTAACTCCAGGACTTGCAGAGATGTGGAAAATTCTGTCAAAGGCCCCCTGAGTGCTGGAGTGTCCCCTCTGCCCATGGAGGCTCCTGGTTCCCACACCCCGAGTAGCTCAGTGCACCCTGAGCCCTCCAAGCAGCATCAGCCCTGGCAGCACCTCAAGCCTCACCTGCACTCAAGAAAAGCACAAAAAGTCAAAATAAACATCTCCACGTGAGTTGCTTCAGGGGAGGAGCATGAAGGTGACAGTCACAGCCACCCCCTGCCCCTGAGCACACTGTCCCACTGAGCCTCAGCCCAGCACACACACACTTCCTCCCCTACACAGAAGTCCCAGAGCCCTTTAAATATGTGACATTGGGTCATATATTTGAGAAATACTAGACTGTGAGGGAATGTTTAATTATCTGTTTAATGATGCTGAAAACATGCTGGAAATCTTGTTCTGCAGAGGAGGGCAACGTGTGGCATCTCCTCCCAGCAGCTGCTTTGAGCCTTGGATGGTTTTGTGTTAATCACAGAATTTAGGGCCTTGTTTTATTCCCATTCACATCCTGATGTGTCTCTCACCATGTCCTTGGGAGCTCAAGGATGGGCATATGTCCCCCAGGTCCCTGAGAGCCAGATCTGAGTCCCACAGGTCCCTGAGAGCCAAAAGTGTGTCCCACAGGTCCCTGGAAGTCAAACACATGTCCCACAGGTCCCTGAGAGACAAATGTGTCCCTTGGGTCCCTGAAAGCCAGGCATGATCCACTGATCCCTGGGAGCTGAAAGTGTGTCCCACAGGTCCCCAGAGCCAAACACAGCCTGACTGTGACAGGGCCTTCCCCTGAGCAGATGCCGAGCTTGGATGGCAGGTTCAAAGGACTGAGGAGAGCCTATTTCTGGAGAGGACAAAGTGCCATTTCCTGATTTATTTGTGGCTGAAGTGGGTCTGCAAAGTCCCTTTTGGAGGTTGTTGGTGAGGGCAGAGGGATTAGCCCACAAACAGCTGTGGTGCCTTCAGTCCTAAAATAATCCCTGAAAGGGGATCCCAGTCCTATGGCCGAGCTTGGCCCAGATCTTCCTCTTTATTGTTCTATCTTAAAGCACCTGTGCTGGGAAATGTCATTTGTCTCTGTTGAGGGGTAGGAGCACCATGACTTAAGTCCCCAGAGAAGGGGCCCTGGATGTCCCTTGATCCCTGCCAGCCACAGGTGCAGCTTGGCTGGGTTTCCCAGCATCAATCCCAAGCAAATCCAGGCTGGATTGGGGGTGGGAGGCAGCAGCCATGACACAGAGAGAAGGGCTGAGGTGAAGGGTGGGACCTCCTCATGCTCCCATGCAGGGAGTGGGCTGGCATTCCCTCACCCTGTGCATTCCCATCACATCTTGGTGGGCACCTTTCAAAGCCCTTCCACACCTGGGGAAGGTGCCCCTGTAAGTCCCCCCAGTGCCCCTGCTTTTGCTGTGGCCAGTGGGGAGAGGTCAGAGCACTGACTGATCATACCCAAACCAGCCCATTCGCTCAGGGTTTGGGGGATTCCAGGCACCTTCCCCCCAAAAAGGAAACCTCCCAGCAGACAGGACTCAGACCTGAGTGCCAGCCAGACACCTCAGGGGACAATTCTGGCTCCAGGAGAGCTTCCCAGCAATGGAAGTGAAGGAGAAGAGTCCTCAGATGCAATGGCTTCACCATCCCAATCACACTGTCCTACCAAACCCACAGTCAAGGTGTGCCACCACATCAACTTGTCCTCAAAATGTACAGCCTGGAGTTAAATCTTCAGTTAGTCTGGAGTTGTCAGCACATGTTTTCTGGGTTCCAAATGTTAATTCTTGCCTTTTCTTCATTCCATATTTCCTCATGGGATCCTCAGGCTCTGGAGCAGGTCCCTGTTATGGAAGGGAGAGGTGTGAAAGGGGAGGTGTGAGCTCCTCAGGTCCTGCAGAAAGATCCTGCACTCCTGTGCTGGGCTCCCAGAGTCATTAGGAAGATGCCCATCCCCACACACACCCAAGAGGGCTTTGAGGATCTGCTTTGCACAGAGATGAAAACAATGGCATCCCTGTGCTGCTCATGCAGTTCTTCCCCCACACTCAGTAGAGTGAGCATAGACTCACTTTTCTTCCAAAAACCTCCCATTCTTGGATTTCAGGGTTAATTACTGCTTTCCTTCAGCAGTAGCATTAATAAGGTTCCTTGTGGGGCTGGGGACCACGGCTGGGACTGGTAAGTCTGGGAAGGTGGGAACTTCCCGGTAAGGCTGCTGCAGGCCAGGCTGGATGGGACTTGCCTGCCTGGTTCTCCTGAAGCATCTGACCTGCAATTGCCAGACACAACACTCAGCAACTTTCTCTGAGCTGAGGAAAGAGAAATGGCAGAGTAAAAAATAGTCCTAATCCCCTGTGAGTCTTGTTCATTAAAAGACAACAAGTTTTATGGCTCACACGTTCTTCCCTTGATGGTTTCCCCCAAACGGGACTCAGCCAGATAATAACTGAGGCTCCAGGAGCCCTCGGAACCATCTCCAGCTCAGCCATAACTCAGCCTCTGTCAGCGGCGCCGTCAGTCCCACCCCGGGACCACCTGAACTGCGGACTTGCTCCCCCCTCCCCTGCTGACCCTCTCCCACTGCAGCCCAGGGAGTATGAGCTCACTGATTCAAAATCGATAGGATTTCAGCTCACACCTGAGGCACCAGCACTGCTGGATGGGAGGCAGCTCCCACCCCACGTGGCCCCTCTCTGTGCCCGCTCAGCGGATTTGGGCAGCTCCGGCACACAGAGGTGCAGAGGAGGTGACAGGAAAGGATCCCACTTGGGAAAGGAAACTCCCAGATCTGTGCTCAGCCCCTGAGGATGGCATCTTTCCAAATCTCTGCCATGGAACAGGACCTGCTGCGCCCTGGAGTCGCCAAATCCTGGCAGGGATGGGCTGCTGCATCCTCAGGGACCTTTCTCCCCACCAGCTGTCAGACAGGCCACTGGGACCAGGGCAAATGGGGAGGACCAGAAAAGAAGAGCTCTGTCATGTTTTGCAAAGGGGCAGGATGCTGGTGGCAGTCCAAAAGGTGGGAATGCTCAGTCTGTTGTGGATTGGCATCCTGGGAAAGTGACAGCAACCACCAGACAGAGCTCACCATAGTCATCCTCCACTGCTCTCTTCAGAAAGGCTTCTCTCAACCGCCAGTGATGCTGTTGGAAGAACAACAAGATCCATCCTCACTGAACCTCTTCCTCCTCCTGCCACACAGGTAATTTACCTGTTCATAACCCACTGCTAATGCTGAGCTCTGTGAAGACCAAAATTATTCCAATCACTTCTTGCACCATCTGACACCTGTTCCTTCTCATCCAGGCCTCTCTGGCTGCAGCTTGAGGCCAAAGTGGAACACGGAGACTGAGTCTCAAAACCAGATTCTCCAAGGGGGTTTTACCCACCCCTGCAGCCATCAGCTGAGTCCCACTTCTCAGCTCCACCTTCTCAGCATCAGCTTGATGATGTCCTGCTCACACATGACACCTGCCCTTCAAATCCAGCATGGGAAGACTCTGCCTGATCACGGACTTCCTCCAATCAAACAGGATTTGCATTCTAGGCTAACGATGTGCCAATTGCCTCTACAACAAATCCTCCCCTAGGTCTCCCAGATGGCCAGTTGGTTCTTGTGCCCTGGTTGCAGGAACACAGGAGAAGCTGCCAACTCCTCCGTAAATATGTTTTTAATGTTTCCTTTGCATCTCACTCACATTCAATAACCGGTCTGGGAAATCTAAAGTGCATCTGAAAACCTGAGCCACGATAATTATTGAACATTAGATAGCATCATTGGAGTATTAAAAACATATTTTTGTATAGAAATAGAGCTTGAATGCACAGCATGGGGCTGCACCACACACATTGTGGGCTGATCACTGAGGAGATGTCCAGCTTCCATCTCACTTGGAGCAAGTTTGTGTTTCTGCTGTTTCCCCTCAGGAGGATCCCAAGGCACTTTTTTCAGAGCATGTGCAGCCACTGTTTCCCCTCAGAAATGCAGATCTCTGCTCCCAGACCCGCTGTCTCCACCAGCAGCTCTGACAGGAGAGGGATGCAAAGTGAGCAATGTTTCTGGAAGCAGCACCGTTCAACCACGTCCATCAGCTCTATCCCCAGGCCCCTCCAGGTACTGGAAGGCTTCTAGAAGGTTCTCCACTTAAGAACCCAAATGCTGGGTTTGTATATTTATTCTGTGCCTTCCCACTGCTTGCTCTAAAAAGTCAGAGCTCCTGTGGTTTGGTCTCTGAGGGAAGATCCTTAGAACCTTTGAGACCCTCCCTGTGGGATCCCCTCTGGTTCCTGCTGACCTCTCTCCCTGACCTGTCTTTGCTTCCGTCTCACCCTTGCTCAGGAAACCCAATCTGAGTTGTTCAGCCTGGAGAAGAGAAGGCTCCAGGGAGACCACAGAGCCTCTTCCAGTGCCTAGAGGGGCTCCAGGAGAGCTGGAGAGGACAGGACAAGGGAAATGTTTCCCACTACCAGAGGGCAGCGTTAGATGGAATATTGGGAAGGAATTCATGGCTGTGAGGGTGGTGAGACCCTGGCACAGGTCGGGCAGAGAAGCTGTGGCTGCCCCATCCCTGGAAGTGTCCAAGGCCAGGTTGGAGGGGGCTTGGAGCACCCTGGGCTGGTGGGAGGTGTCCCTGCCCATGGCAGGGTGAAGAACTGGCTGTTTTTTAGAGGTCCTTTCCAAGCCAAACCATCCTGTCATTCTCTATTCTACATTCTAGCTCAGAGACAGGCCAGGATCAGCTCCCAGCAGCTGGCTCTGACCTCAGGAAGAGTCATTCAGCCAGAGCGCCTGCTCAGTGCTTGGACCTGCTTGTTTTAAAGCCCTGGAGGTTTGATTCATGGTGTGTGAAGGGACTCCAGTGACAGATCACAGCATCCCTCTGCTTGGTGATGCTCCTCAGTTGATGGGGTCTGTGATCTTCACCTCAGTGACTGTAAAACATGCAGGTCATGCAGGTGTGGACAGTTCTGTCCAGTGATATCAAAGTCAGGCATGATCAAGGGAAGTGCTGATTCTCCTCCAATTGCTTGGGAGCACAGAAGCAAAAATGTTACAGTCAAATTACTAAGAAAGTGTCTTACAGAGGCACTCTCAGGAGTTCCCTTGAGTGCATTCAGCAGAGAGGGAGAATTTTGAGAATGGGGAGATAATAGTCTCATACTCTCGTCTTGCATTAACTCACTAATTCCAGGTGTTTGCAGGGCCCGGGTGGAACCAATGTCTGTTCTACCTGTATTTATTGTTATCTGCATGGTTAAATATGTGAACTAATCCTGTAAGTAATTGGGGCTGGCTCTGGAAAGCAGATGGGCACTTGGGTGGTTCCCTCCATTTTCCCTTTCCTGGGTTAGAAATAAACTCATTTCACTGAGGGAGAAGCTGTGGTTGGAGGACAGCAAGGGAGCTCCAACACCCACCTTTCCCTCTGTGAGGACTGTGCTGGAAGCCCCGGATTTCCCTGGAGTCCATTAAGGTTAATAAATGGGCTTTTCTCACAAAGGCAAGATTATCCTTTGGGATTTATCCCCAGGAGGTTTCAGAGCAGCACAGCTGAGAGAGGCTCCAAAAGGTGCTAGAAGGGACATCCACCTCAGGCTGTTGGATGTGCCAGCCTGGCTGCTCCCTCTGTCAGGGAGGTCCTAAATCAGGTGGTGAATGAGCAAAGCTCATCCTACTCTGCCTGATTTCATACCTGTGTTATCTCCCAGTTGGCCCTTGGGCTGTGGCAAAATTGGGGTGGGCAAAGGGGACTCGTGGCCTGACCCAGCAACGGCATTTTCCTGATTTTTTGCTCCTGGAAAAAGAAAAAGCAAGGCACAAAGTGTGGAGTTGTTCCTCAGCACATCAGGGCTGGGGCCCAGCAGATGGCAAAGAGGGACCATGCTCTTTTGCATGAAAATGTCTTTATTCTGCAGCCCTCTCAGCACCAAATGCTGGGTGGGACTGGGGCAGCACAGCACAGACCAGCCTCCCATCCCAAGCCTGCCTGGCAGAGCCAGCCTGGCAGGCAGGGGGGAAGCAGCAACTTTGCTGCTATTTCAGTCCAAGCAAGGGCTGCAAAATTCATGAAAAATAGAAATACTTGACAGCAAGAAACAAAACTCGCATTTCTCAAGCTGTTTGAAGCCTGGGGTTGATGCCTGGGGCCAGCCACGTCACTCACCCATTTCCACATGCCTCGGACAGACAGAGCCCGGCCGGAGCAGCCCCGCCGTGCCCACCATCCCCTGCCCCGCCGTGCCGAGCACCCCCTGCCCCGCCGTGCCGAGCATCCCCTGCCCCACCGTGCCCACCATCCCCAGCCCCGCCGGGCCCACCATCCCCTGCCCCGCGCCGGGCCCGGGCAGCAACAGCAGTGAGTGGCAGTTAAAACCACGC
>JAOXXN010000025.1:5993405-6005625 GCA_026770055.1 Myrmophylax atrothorax | reverse complement strand
ACCCACACCCCCCACCTGCCCTCCACCTTCACCACCCTCCATCCTCCAGCCCAGCCCAGCCTCTCCCAATTCCTGATCCCATTCTCAGCATGGCCCCCCGAAGCCCTTGCCCTCCCCTGGGCAAGAAGCATTAATTGGATCCTGCCATCCCATCTGGAGCCAATCAGCATTGGCTGACTCGGGATGCCACTAATGGAAACTTCAATGTTGGATTTCCAGGGGCTTCTGTTGCTCCCTCCTCGCAGAACTGATAACTGTGGGATGGCCCCCGACATCCTCCCACAGGAGCAGCTCTCCAAGGACATCTGGGATGCTCAGACATTCCCAAGAGAGCCCTCCCAGCCCCTTGTCATCGGTGCCACAGGGATAGGGGCAATGTCACAACCCTGACCCTCCTGGTCCCCTACTGCCTCTCCTCCTCCTGCTCCTCCTCCTCCCCCAGACTGCAACTCACCCTCACTTTTTCGGGTGCACACACGAGCCCTGAAGGACCAAGGTCTTGGAGATTAAAAGGCACCATTATGGGAGTCAAGCACAAATTCTCCTTTTATTAAGCAGAGTAAATGTCATCGGTGACAAAAAGCAGAGGAGGAAGGAGAGAAGAGGAGGATTTCATAGATTTCATTCCAGCTTCCCTTTCCTTTCATTCCTGCTCCTGGCCCTGGCTCCCTGCAGTTGTTTATTTAAAAGTCCAGTAGGGAAAGCTCAGCCTGTGCCTGCTTTGCACAGGGATTTTCTGCACCATTGCCCCAAGGAACAGCAGAGAATCACAGAGTCATGGAATCACAGAGCGGTTTGGGTGGGAGGGGACCCCAAAGACCACCTTGTTCCATCCCCCTGCCTTGGACAGGGAGACCTTCCACTATCTCAGGTTGCTCCAAGCCCCATCAAACCTGGCCCTGGACACTTCCAGGAAAATACAGATTCCAACATATCCAGTGCCAGTTCAGTTTGGCAGGACACTGGGGCCTGAAAGCCTGGGCCACTCCTCAGGATGGACTGGCAGCACCTTGGACCTCAATCCAAGGGGATGCCCTGCAGCTCCTGCCCACTTTGCTGCACCCCAGGCATTCCCTGCAGACAGGCAGCCCTGGCAGTGCACCGAGAGGACCCACTGTCAGCAGCAGGCAGGTGAAATGCTGAGTGGCCAAATCCCTCCTGGATTCCAAGAATACCCAGACAGGAGGGCAGTGATGAGGAAAGCAGCGGGATGTCCCATGGGATGCAGGTCCCTCCCTGTTACACCCCAGGGCTGGGGCTCCAGGGGAGAGGAGCTCTGGTTCAAAAGCCAAACTCTACCAGGTGAGCTGGAAAGTTTCCCTTAACGTGACGAGACAGACCCGCATTTGTGTCACATACTCGCCTGCTTTAATTGCCTCGGCGCGGCGGCTCTGGCGGAGCCCGGAGCCAGCTCGGGGATCCTCCCAGGCACGACGTGCCCAGGCAGGACCCTCTGCAGCTCCGAGCGCTCCCCTGGCTCCAGCCTCACCCCTCGCAGCGCAGGGTCCGGGGTGTGCACGCACTGCTGGCTCCGGGCAGCCCGGGAGCAGCAGCGGCACCGATGCTGCACCGCCTTTGGCACGGCACGAATCTGGGGGACCGAGAGCTCACTGGCACCGTTTCCCCCTTTCAGCTCTGATTCTTCTGCCAGGCGCTTGTCTGAGATGTTTTACCCGCACGCGGCAGCAGCGGCAGAGAAAGGGGCGAACAAAGAGGCTCCTTTTCTGGCTCGCTGTTATCTGTGCAGCCTCAGGAATGCGGCTGGAGCTGGGGCTGCGTTCCGAGCCGTGCGGGTGTGCCCGGGCGGCACCGCAGCCCAGGCCACGGGGACACTCCGAGCAGCACTGGGAGGCGTTAATGCCCCGCAGGTGGAGGGTTTGCTCCGGCCACATCTCAAACAAACAACCCCGAGCTCAGCCAAGCTGCTGCCCAGGGCTGTTCCACTGCCAGGTGCTCCTTCCAAAAGCAGAGATTTCCACCCTCCTGCGTTTGTCTCCAGTGCACTGTGGTTTGGGAGAGGAGGATTTATCGAAGCACCGAGTTTGCTAATCCCTGTGGCGTTGATTTCAGGTGTGGCCTCCCGGTGGGAGGCTCAGGGATCCCGGCAGTGCCCTGGGCAGGTGCAAACCCTTCAGGTGCGCTGAGGCCCTTACAGAGACCCCCCTGCCCTGCTCAGAAGGAGGCATGAATTTGGATTTAGCCCTTAATGACCCACAGCTGTCAGGTGGGAAGAGTTTTGGTACTGTCTTGGTCTCCTGCCTCCTGGTCAGGGCCTGAATCACAGTGTCATGGAATGGTTTGGGTTGGAAGGCACCTCAAGGACCGTCTCGTTCCAACCCCTGCCATGGGCAGGGACACTTTCCTCTAGACCAGGTTGCTTCAAACCCCATCCAACCTGACCTTGAACACTCTTCCAGGGATGCAAAGTCCGCAACCAGGGATCACAGCAAGTTTGTCCTTGGGAAGCAAAGGGTCCTTTGTGCATTAAAATTCCCCCAACACTCACCCCCTCTCCTCCCTGGCCCCCATTTCCCGCTCTCACCCTTGTACAGCTTCCTCCAGTTATCTCTGAGGGCAGAGAACCTGATCCAGTCCATTAGCTCAGCCCCACTCCCTGATGTCCCTCCACTGCCAGGGAACATGACACTGCCATCATGCACAGATGGGAGCTCTCCAGCCTGACAAACATGTGTTGAGAAAGCATTTTTGACCAAGTTCCATATCCAGGGCTAGTGGCAGACAGTGGAGGGGGAATGAAAGGCCCTCTTGGCTGGAGACGCTGCAGATAAGCAGCCACAGGAAGCCTGCAAGCAAAAAAACTGCTAGTCCCAGAAATTTTAGAGGGGAGAGCAGCAACACAAAATAATTGCTGAAAGAATGCAGCTTGATTGCAGACAGCAGGGAGAGCCTCAAATCCTGCTCAGAATGAAAGTCCAGGGTGACAGCTAAGGGGGAAGAGGAGTTATCAGACTGGGAGGAGTGATTTATTCAATGAAGGGGATTAAGAGTCCAAAAGTTAATGTATGTAATGTAAAACAGGATGGCTGAGGGCTCTGGGAGGGGGCTGTGGTGGGAGAGGTGCACGTGGCGCCGGCTGCAGCGCCAGGGCTGTCGGGGGGCACCAAACCAGCCCAGGCCCCCAGGGCTTCCTGCAGCCCAGCAGGCTGGTGTGGAGTGAGGAGTTTGGGAGGGATGCAGACAGGAGTGAAACATCTCCTGAGGTCAGGACCTGCCGGTCTGGGCCTCACTGGTGTCAGCAGGGGTTTGGCTGCTGGGCAGCTTTTATAGAAACATGGAATGGTTTGGGTGGGAGGGACCTTTCAAGGTCATCTGCAAAACCACAGAATCACAGAATAGGAGTTGGAAGGGACCCACAAGGATCATTGAGTCCAACTCCTGGCCATGCACAGGACCATTCCCAAGAGTCACACCATGTGCCTGAGAGTACTATCCAAATGCTTCTTGGGCTCTGGCAGCCTTGGTGCTGCGACCACTGCCCTGCAGAGCCTGTTCAGTGCCTGCCAGGGGCAGGGACATCTCCTACCAGCCCAGGTTGCTCCAAGCCCCTTCCAACCTGGCCCTGAACACATCCAGGGATGGGGCAGCCACAGCCTCCCTGGACAACCTGTGCCAGGGCCCAGAGAAATTGTGGATGCCCTCCATGCTGTTCTGCTCCTTCAGCTCTCCATGGACTGTCAGCACCGAGCCAAACCCTGTGCCAGCTCATCCCGCTGGAGCCGCCAGAGCGCTGCCAGCCGTGCCAGCCAACGTCCCCACTGCTCATCCATCCCCTCTATTCATCCCTCCTCTCCTCCCAGGTGCCTCGCCAGAGAGGGAGGGGATCCTGTCAGCCGCTAACAAAAATACTGTGCAAATCATATTAAAATAAAAGGCCCTTGTAATTTTTAGTGTTTATTGAAGTGGTTTCTCTTTATTTCTTTTTCTTTTGGCTCTTTGAGCATTTTGGAGCACAGCTGCCAAAAATGAAATGTTTGACCAGCCCCAGTGACGCTTCTGTTGGCCTCTTTCCCTTCCTTTCTCTCTCCCTACACTTCAAAGGCTCTGGCTCATGCTGTGCTGCCTCCACGTGACCCCCCTGCTCATCCTTCCTCCGCATCCTCCTCATCCCTCCTGGCTCCTCTGTCTCCTGCGCTGCCCAGTCGTTCCCTGGAGCAGCCCCTGAGCATCACCTGCACACACAGGTGCTTCTGGATGGGCAGAATTGCCCTTTTGCCAATTTTTCCAAGCAATCCCACTTCTCCTGAGGAAATCTTCCTTAAAATTCCTTACCCAAACTGCTGCCCTTCTCGCTGCCCAATCCCTGGCTTCTCCTGTTCCTCCAGTGTGCCATGGGGGTGGTGGGAGGGGGGACTGGTAGCCCTTTGCCTCCCTAAGGTGAAGGAGAGGACCTACCACTGGAGCCACAAGGCAGGAGAATGTCCCACACTTGGGTACAGCTCCAGAGAAAGGAGCAGAGGGGAGCAAACAGCCCAATTTTCCACTGTTGGTGGCGGACAGGTGTCACAAACTTGAGTTCATCAGCAGAAAATGAGCAGGGAGGGCCAGTGAAGCAGAAAGTCCAGAGCAAAAGCTGATTCCCACTTCCTGGGAGGTGCAGAGTCACGTCACCGAGGCACAGTCACACTCCTGCCACAGTCACATGGCTGGGACACCAACTCAGCAGCACCAGTGGAGCTAGAGCCCCCTCTGCTCCCCAGTCCCCTCTTCCTGCACATTCCCGCTGATTCCTGAGCTCTTACAGAAACCTTTTTGCTGTTGTGCTCTCAGTTCCCATCAGGAGATTTCAGCCAATGCTGGACCAATGTCTTTGTGCCCATTTTACAGATGAGAACGCTGAGGGTTGACCAGGCACCCCGAGGCTTTTCCCTTGAGTCTCCATCCAGGCTCTGTCCATGGCCACCAGTAACCCCTTTATACTGGTCTGTCCCTGTCCCTGGGCCCCACAGATCCTCACAGGGTTGCAGGAGGACACCAGACCCCACCACATCGTGCTGCCCAGCCCAGCTCCTTCCCACTTGATTGCCAGTGTGTGATGGATACACACCCCCTCCTGCTCCGCTGGAGTCAATGCCGAGAGCCGGAGCTGCTCCCGTGTTTAATCCGCTAATGGTATTAATTCCCTATTAAATTAACCAGTGCAAATATGCTGCTGGTTTGGTTGGGGAGGAGGGGGTTGTGCCTCTCCCTCCCCCACCCTTTTATTCTGGTAAAGACACTGGAGCATTTGTTAGCAGAGACGGGGGGGGGGAAATCCCACAAAGAATTGCAGCACTTATGCAGATGTAAAAAAAAAATAAATGGCAGATTATTTTTCAAAAAAAAGGCAAAGAAAACTCCCCTTTTTCTTGCAAACAAGCTCCCTCCCCTCTGGGAAGCAACTTCCATCGCTCAGCCCCAGCCTGCTGGGAAGACAAAAGGCTTTCTCGGTGGGGCAGCGGCCGGGAGCGCCGGGAGAAGGCTGGGAGAGCACCGGGAGAACGCCGGGAGCTCGGCGAGGCCACTCGGCAGCAGCCCCGTGGTGCTGCCCAAGCCCGGCTCACATTTCAAAGCTTTTTTTTTTTTTTCAATTGAATGTCCTCTTTTCCCCCTTTTTAATGCATATATGTATTCAAAGCAGAGTTATGATAAAAATCCGACCCAGGGCTGGAAGCGGGGGGGTTGAGTTGCATTTTGGCACAGATGGGGCTCATCCCTTCTGCAGGAGGCTCCTTGCCAAGAGACATCTTGGGGTGGAAGGAATTCAAGAAATCAGGGATTTTGCATATTACTGAGCTTTATTTGTCCCATCGAGGGAGGTGAGAGGAAGCATGAAGTGTTTGAGTGTAAAAAAATCTGGTCTGGGATTTACCTGTGACTGAGGCAGGTGAAAAGTGTTGGATGATGGATTCTTCCCAGTGAATGAAGAGACAAAGGGGAGTCTCTTCCCTGTCTGACACTTCGGTAGCAGCAGATTTTCAGAAAGGGGAGGTGAAGTAAAAAATCTGGTCTGGATCAGTGTGTTTGTACCTCCACGGATGAGAGTGTTTGTACCTTCTCAGATGGACTCTGCAATGATGTTTGAGATGAAGATGATCTGGAACAAGCCCTCACAGAGGACACACGGTGAGAAACCTCTCCCAGTTGCTGGAATTGTTTGTTGGAGATACCAGCTCACATTAGTTCATCATCAACATTCATCTCACTGCTGCCAGAGCATTTTGTCCTCCTGTTTATTGTCTTAGTCTCCTTTTTCATCCCTTGCTGCTCAAGACCAGCAGGAGCTGAATCTTCCAAAGCTTTTCCCTGGCATTTTTGGATGATGTGTCCCAGCCCCACAGGAGATGAGCTCCAACTCAGCCCCGATTCTCATGAGTTTCCAGGAAAAGGCTATGGAGAGCTGACTGTGAATTCAAACACGTGTGCCTGCATCACTCAGGCAGCGAGGGAGGACAGGGATATCGTGTTCCTTGGCCACTGATTAAAATTAACCAATCCTAATCAGATTTTCAAATGGGAGCGTTCAGGGGAAATGTGGACAAATGCATCGTGATGATTTGTTAATGTTGCTCCGAGACTCAGAGCCCCTAATTAATGTATTCATGAAAAGCACACACAAAGCAGGTTGCAGAGAAAATAACAGGTGGAACAGGGTGATTTCATTAATTATGGATTTCTGGTCAGTCTCCCCAAAGCTCCCATGTCTTTGCTGTCCAGCCCTGACTCAGCTCCACACCCCCAGTGTTGGTGGGAGGTGTGAGGACAGGCTGGTGCTCCTCACCTTGCCCATCCTCAGGCTCCCTGGTCCTCCTGCCACCTGTGTGGATCCAGCTGTCCCAAAATCCTGCATCCAAATCCCCCAAATTAACCCCAGAAGAAGAGCAGAGCCTCTCTGCAAACCAGCAGCAGCTCCCAGTGCATCAGAGCTCCGAGGCTCATTCCCTGCTCCTGCCCCCGGGAAAAGCGTGGAAATCCAAGACTGAGTGCAGCTTACACCACAGACTCTTTGAACAGATCGTAAGTGGCAGTTCTGGACACACAAAAGAGCGAGTGTGAAGTTTCCTGCCCAAGAAATGGAGTCCTGGAGAGGGAGTGTCCCTGAGGAGCTCAGGCGTGTGGCATTTGGGGATGGTGAGGTGACAGATGGTGAGACCTCAGAGCATCTCCAGACCGATCCCGAGGTGACTCGGGGATGGGGAAGGCGATCCTTCAGTCCCTCCTGCTGTCACCTCCATCCCACGTGAGATTCAAACCATCAGGGAGGGGCCACCACAAAACATTCTGCAAAGTCCTTCTGTCACAGGGCCACCAAATGCTGTTTGCAGGGGCCCAGGGGAGGGTCAGAAAAGCTCATCCCAGCTGCAGCATGATGGATAGCATTTCCATGAGGATTTTGCTCACAGTTCTGTGCTATGACAGTGGCTTGCACCAACCCCACCACTCCACACAGTAACAGCAGATCTGAATTCCTGGTTTATGCAGCTGCCTGGGTAAGATCAGCAGTCGGGTTACCCCAGGTGTCCACGCTGCTGGAGTTCGATGGGAAAACCACCCCTGAGCCTGGCCAAAGGCTGGGACATCATCCCTCTGACCGTGGAACAGACCTGCCTGTGAGGATCATCCCTGTGGGAGCTGAAATACAGGGAATCCACTTGGTCAGATGTGAAACAAGTGAAGGTGAAGAAGAAAGGAGATCACACATCTGATAACAGATCCCGGGCAATTCCTGTCTGAGCACTCTTAGTAACTGTCCTTTGTCATGAGCATTCCTTCCTTGCTGTGCCTCTTTTCATGTGTATTCCTCCTTTAACTGTCCCTTATCATGTGTATTTCTCCTTTTTATGTTCTTAATCAGGTGTATTCTCCCATTTGGGCCCTTTATCAGGTGTATCCCTCACTTTCTCTAGAGGAAAAGGAATTCCCAATGCGTGCAGCTGGGAGCACTCAGTCAGGGGATATCCCCTCGGTCAGGCTGTGAGGGGCAGCTCCACGAGCAGAGTGAGACAGGGAAAGGCCACTGGGTTTGGAGGACTCCCTTGGCATCCCTTCTCTTTGCAGAGCTGCTGTGAGTGGTGGAAAAGGATTCATGGAATAACTTGTGTTGGAAAGGACCTTTCAAGGCCATCTGGTCCAGCCCCCCTGCCCATGAGAAGGGACACCTTCAACCAGACCAGGCTGCTCAAAGCCTCAAGCAACCTGACCTTGAACCCTCCCAAGGATGGGGCTTCTACCCCAGCAAAGAAGTGCAAGGGAGTTTTTTTCCAGGAAAGTCTTCCAACAAACCAGCTCCTGCCAGGACTCTCTGCATTCAAGCCTGGCTGTGCAGCAAAAAACAGGTCGGCAAAACACAAGTGGAAGGAGCTGATCCAGCTCTGGGTGATTAAGGCTTTGGGAAATCTATTAAAGTGCCAGTGGATGTGGACAGGAGGGGCAGAGCAGGAGCAGCCATGGAGGTGACACTGCTGTGTGAGCACATCCTGCATGCTTGAGTTACCGGCTGTGATTAAAGTCCCAAGTCCTTTCCTGAAGACTTAATTTGGGTTCACATGACCCATTTTGCCCTCAGTTTGTTCTGCAGGAAGGCAGGCAAGGATCTGAGGCAGAGGGAAATCCTGGGGTACGCAGAATTAACAGCCTGGGTGGTGAATGCCACAAGCAGAGATGCCCTTGGCTTTCTCCTGTAGAAAGGGAACTAGAGAAGAAACGAGGTGGTCATCCCAGTAACACAGAGTCATTGAATTGTGGGATGGTTCAGGTTGGAAGAAACCTTAAAGGTCATCTGGTTCCAACCCCTTGCCATGGGCAGGGACAGCTTCCACATGGCAAGGAGCAGAAACAATGACTTTGATGTAAAACCTCCTGTAATGGCTTTTTTTCCCAGATCCCAGCAATGGTGGAACTTGAAGTGAGTTCCCAAAAACCCCAAAGCAGAAGGTGCCATGACAAATGAGCTGACAGGTTTGCCATCTTCTGAGCCAGTGTTGCTAAGTCCATGGAATAAAGGACAATTTAATTATTGCTGTAATAAATAGGATTGTAGAGGGATATTACGGGCATTTATTTCACGTGGCAACAGATTCAGTGAATATGCTTTGCTCAACACCCCGCTCCAGTTGTGCTCATCAGCAGCCAAAATGAAGAGCCACTGTGGGCATTGGCTGACTGGATCCAAGCCCCAAACCTGGAGCTGCAGGACACTTGGCTTGCACTTTCCCGTTCCGCTCTCCACCCGAGGAGATCATCTCCGTAAAACATTCATGAGCAGCTTTAAAATAATGAAAAATTAAACAACCTTTGCTATAAGGTATGAAATATTTACTGTGCTGCTGTAAGCTAATTGCACACGGAGACGACCCCGTGCCTGGGCGGGAGGTGGAGCGGCACCGCCGGCATCCAGCGGCTCAGCCCTGCTTTGGGATGGCTCCTCTGCCTGAGGGATGGGAGAGGGGCGTGGGATGAGAGACGGCACCAGTCGCTGGGGGTTTCCTCATCACGGAATCATTAAGGTTGGAAAATACCTCCAATATCACGGAGTCCAACCTTTGCCTGAAGGTCATCCCCTCCCGCTGACAGTGGGATTCCTGGGAGCAGCGAGGCCCTACAGAATGCTCTTTGTCCGAGGCTGGGGTGATGGCACTGTTACAGCAGACTGAGTGCTCAGCAAGTGCTCCTCAAGCTAAAATCTCATCCTGCTTTATCTCTTCTCCTTCTCATCCCAGTTGCATCCCTGAAGTGCTCTGATGGAAAATAGCGGAGCTGGCAGAACAAGTCAGAGCAAATGATAGATGTGACAAATTAAGCCTCCAATTGTGTTTGCTCTCATCATTGCAATTTCCTCCAGTTTTTCTTGTTGTTTAGAAGTATTTAAACATCTTGGAGCGGAGACTTGTCTGGGTTCTTTTTTTTTTGACTGATTACAAACCTCTTGCTGAGAGTGCTCAGTGTTCCAGCTGTGTTTTAGCTGGAATCACAAACGATGGGATCAAAGTGATGGGATCAGTCACTTGGTGCTGAAGGAGGAACCTCAACCCCTGCAAAGCCGAGCACCAACCTCAGCCCCTGCTTTGGTGCAGGGACCACAACACACTTCCTTTGAGACAGGCAAAGAGCAAACACACAAATGTTTGCAAAAACCAAGTAGTACATGAGTGGGATGTGTCTGGAGATAAGGAATTGGCTTTTCCCACAATCCTTTTTCCTCCAAAACCAAGATGAGCCTTTCTCTGCCAACCCTCTGCCCCACTCCTGCCCAGGGCTGTACCCACAGGGACACAGCCCCAGAAGATCCCCAAATCCCTGTATCACACCATTGTCATCCCCAAGGATAAACCTCTTGGTCCTTTGGAGCACTGAAAGGTCATTTTGCTCCCTGGTACCACAGCTGGGATCCGAGCAAGCTGAACCACTGAGGATGAAAGAAATAAACAGCAGGAGAGCGAAGTATCCATTCTTTCCATTATTGTAGGATTTATCTCCCTAATATACAGGGAGTGTTGCCTGGTAACACCAGCTCCCCGACCTCTGCCACCTTCCCGCAGCACCGCCCAAAGAGCTCCATCCACATGGACTAGTGGCTTAAGTTCTCCACAGCACTTGGCAGAGATGCCCCAGGACCTTCTCGGTCCTTCATCCAGAGCCATGGAGCAGAGATAGGGATCCTGCTGGCACTGGAGTATCATGTGTCATGACTTCCAAAAAAGCAAAAGCCAAGCCAAGGTGCAGCAGTAGCAGCAAGTCTTTATTCCAGGAGAGAAAAGCCCCCCTTCCTGGTTACAGCTTTCTCTTACATGTTTATTACAACATTAGGCCTATTCACTATTGTCTATTCAGTGCTCTCTAACATGGATACAAATATATCAGAAGGCTACAAGGTCTGTGCATCCTGCGAGTGCTGCTCATTTGTTCTACCGTGGATACATCTTTTAACTTACTTATCTGTTGCTTTGCCTGCATGTCTTTCTCTGTTTCAAGGGTAGACTTTAAAATCCTCAAGACTGATTAGTTTAAGAGTCAGGGGGTCAGCAGACCCGCTGGCAACTCCATCGACCCTGACACTGGAGAGTCTCCTGAAATAGATGAGTTGTCTTCTGTGGATTCATCCAGGATTTTCCACAAACTGCAGCCTCTTCACCTGCATCCTTCCAACCTTCATACCTACCTTGCCGTCCCTGAACTCCATTCTGAGTGGTCCCAGTTCCTCAGGATGGTCACTCTCCCAAGCCAGAGGAGTCCTGGCAGGGCCATCCGTGCTGCAGCGAGGCAGGAGCCAGCCCAGGAGTGTGGGATGGAACTTGGACAGCTTACACCAGGAAGGGAGGAATGAAAATACCCCGTCTTGGTTACATTTGCAGCTGCACTACTAATTTTAAAACCTCTTTCCGAATTCTTCTCATGTCAGTGTCACGGAAACATCCAGAGATGGGCTTGAATGGGATTTACCCCCCGTGTCCCATTGCCCACCAAACCCTCGCCGGCCCCTTCCCGGTGTATTTGCAGCTCCATGGTTACTATCAGCACAGGAACTGCTCCTGTTCCCCTGACAATAGCAGCCCCTGAAACTTTATTCTCCACTCAGGGCAGCATTAATCACTCGACATCAGCACAAAAAGGGGGCTCTGGCAGAGGGGGGTTCACCTTCCCACCCCAGGGAGAGCTGCACAGAACTGCTGCTCTTGTGGAAATGTTTCCCACAATTGCATTTTCACACCATTTACCAGTTTCACACACTGCCCTATCCTGGGGTTCCAAATGAAGGAGAAAACTGAAAGAAATTGTGCTCTCAAACCCACCCTCTGAGATGAGTAGCCTGGTCCAGCCTGAGGACAGGGGGCAAATATCAATTGATAACTGCAAGGTCACATCAAGTACACTGAAGTGAGAATCAGCTGAGGAAGGAGGGAGAGGGAAAGCAGGGGTGAGGAGAAACATGAACAGTGAGGGTTCAGCTTGGGGTTTCCCAGGCAAACAGCTTCCTAGAGCCAACAGGTGATTTCTGTAAACTCCTGCAGGTGTATCTCTCGTGTTGGATGAGAACTGGAGAGGTGACAGGTTGGCTCTGTGGGAATAAGAAAGCAGCACTTTCAATCCTCCTCAGACTTGGGGAGTTCTGGAAGAGAATTATGGGATGGTCTGGGTTGGAAGGCACCTTAAAGCCCACCCAGTGCCACCCCCTGCCATGGGCAGGGACACCTCCCACTATCCCAGGTCGCTCCAAGCCCTGTCC
>JAOXXN010000025.1:5980368-5993368 GCA_026770055.1 Myrmophylax atrothorax | reverse complement strand
AAGCCCTGTCCAACCTGGCCTTGGACACTTCCAGGGATGGGGCAGCCACAGCTTCTCTGCCCAACCTGTGCCAGGGATGAATTCCTTCCCAATATCCCATCTAACCCCACCCCATGGCAGTAGGAAGTGACTTTCTGGAGCTCTGGCTCCCAGTAAGGTGCACACAGCCCCCCTCCTGCCCGAGCCCCCCTGCCAGCCCCGAGACAGGAGAGGAGGAGGCCCAGGGCAGCAGGGTGGGGCTGGTGGGGAACAAGGAGCCTGCACAGGCTCTATGGTGACGGGCATTGTGTGAGGCCTGAATAGACTGGGATAAAAAAAGCTTCAACAGTATCAGAGCCAGGATCCTGCACAGCTCCGGGACAGCCGAGCGACTGCTGCACTCGTGAACTTGAGGGTGGGCTGCTTTGTAAAGCAGGGAGCTGCAGGGAGAGGTAGGGAGGGATGGAGAGAATTCAGGTGAAAAAAGGTTAAGTGCAGCCAGAGATTGAAGTGAGACAGAGTCGCCCATGAGAGCAATGCAAACAGCTCATTGCAAGGAAACCCGAGCCAAGGCCATTCACTGCACAAACCCAGAGACAGGCAAGTGCCCCCTCCCCTCCCACTCCATGGGATCTGGCAAGGACAGTGCTGGCTCAGAGTTCATAAATTCTTCAGCAGAAAATACTTAGATACTTAATCAAGGGCTCCTCTGTTACTCCAGAACAAGTTTACATTATTAGAGGAGAAAAAAAAAAAAAAGAAGAAAAAACACCAAACTCTCCACCAAACAAAAAGGGTCCTAAATAAAGAGATAAAGCAGTATGACAGGACAGCAGTAATAGCTTTCAGGTGTATGTTCTGCATAAGATTTCCAGGCAGTTGGTTTAGTTAATGGATTCCCTTAATCTTTCAGCTGTCAGGGTGCAATCTATAGTCTACTGTTTCTTCCACACCGTATTTATAGGGACAAATTCAAACTTGTATAAACAGACAGGAGTATCTATTGTTGTGCAAGAGGAGGACACAAAGGCAGCTTGTCACTGATCCATCACAGCTGTCTGAGAGCCGAGCCGGCAGAAGTCGGGAGTGAGGGGAAAGGCAAAGCGGGAGCCTGGAAGGATCCGGAGGTGTTGGGGAGTGTGGGAACGGGGCAGGACGGGGATGTGGGCACGGCCCCTCAGCTCTGAGGCAGCGCCGAGGTTTGAGCTGCTTCCCGAGGCTCTTTGGGATGCTGAGAGTGTCGGCAAAGCTCTGCAGGTCTGGGGAAAAGAGCAGAACATTATTAAAAATTAGGAGCTGACTCAGAGCTTGAGGTTTCTGAGTTGGTTTGTAACCAAGTAGGGAAGGGGAAAGATGCGGGGAAGAGGGTGCTGACAGGAGGATAAAAGTTAGGCATTCTTGTGCAGAGAGCACGTCTGGGGAGCAGCAGCTCGTTCGCTTAAAGTCCATGTGTGCTGCTCCCTGAGCAAAAACCCCCTCGTGCTGGTGTAACTGGGGACACCTACGATAACTCTGGGGTGGAAACAACCGCGGAGCTGCAATGACTGGAGGGGCGCTGCAATGACTGGAGGGGCACTGCAAGGGCAGCCTGGCTGCAATGGGAAGCACTTCCCAGGCCTGACAGCTCCGTTCCTGTCCCTGCTCCTGTTCTCTAACCCTCTGTCTCGGTCCCACCAGCCACTTGGAGAGGAGGACAGTGAGGTCACTGCACACAGACACGAGCTTTGAGGACCCACATCCTGGGAAAACATCACACAAACCCAGGGAGAGATGACAGAGACAAGCCAGCAAGAGGTGATGGTGAGAAGATAAGGAACAGGACTGGAGCAATGGGATCCCAGATAAGGAGGAAAAGTGGGTGAGTAAAACCCTAATGATGCACAAGGAAAGCAGAAGGGGAGAAGCCACAGTGTCCTCACTGCCAGTGGCTCCCAAGGGATGCAGGAGGCACAGCCAAAGCTGGAGAGAGCAGGAGGGGTGGTGAGGCCATTGCAGGCACTTTGGGTGTTTCAATCCTTGTTTGAAAAAGTTTATTTTTCCTTCAATAACTCCAACAAACCTCTCGCGGCACTGGCAGAACACAAATAATAAATAACAACCGGAGGAGAGAAGTTTCTGTTGTACAAGTTGGCCTGACCCTGCTGAAGGATCCTGCCCAGAGATGTTTATTGGCAAAATGCAGAACAAGGAATACAGAGACAAAGTCCTTATGCTGGCCTGGTTTGTGTACTCAAGCACTCATGGAAACCGCATCTGAAGGAGTTCCCCTCCAATCCCACCCCTCTTTGCCTGATGCTTGTTTATTTAACACCAGGCTTTGCAGAAGAGCCTCTCCTGCCTCTCCACTGCCTGCTCCTCTCTGTCCCCACTCTCCAGGCCTCTGCAGGGTTCCTCAGGGCTTTCTGCTGGGTCTGATCCAGCCTGCTCTGGTTTCAGCTGGGAAGCCATTTCTCCTGCTGCTGCTGCTCTTCCTCTGCTCTCTGGCCCACGGACCAGGGTCCCCCTGGCAGCAACACTGGCAGGTCCCTGAGGAGGCTTGTGGTGGTGCCTGTCACAGGCTCCGACCTGAGGCCCTGCTGGGATCAGCTCCCATTCACTTTACCTGGGGTTTTCATAGCACCATGGAATCACAGACTCATGGAGTGGTTTGGGTTGGGAGGCACCTTGAAGTTCAACTCGTTCCACCCCCTACCATGGGCAGGGACACCTTTCAGTATCCCAGGCTGCTCCAAGTCCCATCCAACCTGGCCTTGGACACTTCCAGGGCTGAGGAGGTTTTCAAGTGGTTCTGCAAATGCCGGGTGAAATGGGCAAATGAAGCCTCACTGCCATGTGGTGACCAAGAGAGCAAGTGCTGGTCCTGCCTCCTGCCCCCCTGCCCAGGTCCTGCTTTCTGCTCCAGGGAACTCCCAGCCTTGCTGATCTCCCAGAGGGGTGTCCCAGGTCACCACCATCCACGTGCATCTCCTATCTGGGTGAGCAGGGCTGGATGGAAAAGGCACACAATGCCTTCACCCAGCCTTCAGCAGTGGGGAGATCACCAGGTCCCAGCAGTGAGTTCCCCCATCCCATCACTCCCTTCCTTGTCTGGGAGCAGTGGGATCACTGGGAGGAAGAAGGAGGGGATGGCAGCCTTCAGGTCCTGGAGAGACACAGTAGTTTGAATATATCTTGAAAAAATTCCCAGTGCTTTAACAGGCAGGAGAGTGGCAGGGATGGCACAGGAGGGTGACAGGGAACAGCAGAAGGGACAAAGGGGATACATGGGACAGTGGGATGGTGACACTGGCTTAGCAGCGTTGCCACTTCTGCACCACAAGGACCATTCAGGGATGCTGCATTTTCCAGGATGGAGCGAGCAGCTGCCTGGGGGGAGCGTCCCAGAGTCAGGCACACACGGTCTGATGGGGCACAGAGGAGGAGGAGGAGGAGGAAGAAGAGGAAGAGGAGGAGGAGGGGAGGTTCATGCAACAGGAGGTTGTTCGCCCATGGAGGGGCAGCTAATGGTTTGTTAAGGGGGAAGGGTCAGCCAGGCGGCATCAGGCTCTGGTGCAATTATGCCACGTCTCCAATTCTGGCTCTTCCGGACACAGCTCATCTCTCCCCAGGGTAATGCAGCCGCCTCCTGCACCTGATCCCTGCATTAATACTGTCACCAGCTGATGATATTCTCAAGTGAAGCGCAGCCTCCGGGGGAGGCAGGATTTAACCCTTCCCACACCGGCAGCAGGGGGAGGACGAGCCCCAGGCAACAGGTGAAAAGGGACCTTCTATTGGGTTTGCCCTGGGAAATATTTGGGAGAGGAGAAGGAGGGGCAATGGGAAGGCAAGACTGAGCCTAATGAGTGTAAGCCTGGGTCAGAGCTGAGACTCTCCATAACACTTGTGGCTGCACTGGCCCCAGAGGTTTTCCCAAAGGACTGGACAAGCCATCGCTCTCTAAATGGATCAGTCTCAGAAAAATCAAGCTGCTGCTGCTGCTGCCTGTTCTCCCTCCTGACACTAAAGAGAGCCATGAAACAATCACATCAATGTGGCTGCATCTTTGTGGAGCCCCACAGGAATGTCACAAGCACCTGCAGCCACAGTGGGCATGGCCTGTCCCCAGTGCCATGGTCATCCCTGGCTCCCCAGGTGCCATCCCCCTCCCAAAAAAACACGGAGTCTCAGGATGATTTGGGTTGGAAAGGGACCTTAAAGCTCTTCTCATTCCATGGGCAGAGACACTTTCCACTAGACCAGGTTGCTCCAAGCCCCAGCCAACCTGGCCTTGGACACTTCCAGGGATGGGGCAGCCACAGCTTCTCTGCCCAACCTGTGCCAGGGCCTGCCCACTTTCATTGTAAATATCTTCTTACCTAAATCTGACCTAAACTGACCCTGTTTGGGGGCAAAATGTGGGCACTGTATGGGTTCTGTGTCAGCTGGTCCATGAGCACCCAACCCCGGGTCCCTCCCTGCATTCCAGAGGAACAGGAGCCCCTCACTCTTCCATGCTGGACTGTGGGGACAAAGCCAGGGGTGTGTGTGTGACTGCAGGATGGTCACTGAGATGCTACAAGATCCCCATCCTGAGAGAGCCCCCCACACCTGCCCCCTGCCATCCCTGTCTCACATCCTCCAGCTCCCCCTCCACAGGGACCCCACTCAGCTCCCAGAACTCCTGGACAGGTTTAAATTGGGCCAATCAGATCCTCAGGGTAGGAAAAACAGAAAAAGGCAAGCAGGGAACGAAGAGGCTGATTAAATCCCACATCCCCACTGGAATCATTGTTTTATTCGAGGTTGGAACAGGTAACTACAGCATAAAATTAGAGCAGGTGCCAGGGCCGTGTTCTGGAGGCAGCAGAAGTTTCACCCTGGTCACTCTTACTCATTATCAGCATCTCCAAATGCTTCTGAATTCCTCTTCCCTCTCTCCTTGATTTCCCTCAAGTTCTGCATGCTGAAGTCTGCAACCAACTCCCTGAAATCCCTCCCTTCCCTGTCCATTAGGCTTTTAACACTCGCTGCATTTCCCGACAATGATGCAGATCCCATTACAGCTCCTTAAATCTTAATTTTTATTGATTTTTCATATATACATAAAAATACACCCTCACACAAACACACAGATGTATATTGAGATACATATTGATATCCAGCAAGTGGTTCCCGTAGGTGGAGGGTACTGGAAGTTGGTTGCTGGACCCCAGGGAATGAGGGATTCCTTCCCGGAATGAAAACAGGGAGGCCAAAGGCAGAGCAGTTCCACAGCAATAACTCATGAAGCAAAGGGACCTTCCTCGAGGCATTCCCAGGGTAAAGGACTAGAGGAAGCTGCTGGCCTGTCTTGATCTGAGATGATAGAGGAACTTTCCTTAAATATACCCTGTTTCAGAGGTTTACCAGTGCTTTTGTGGGCTTTGGAAGGTCAGCAAAGTGTGCTGGGTGCCTGGATCCAGCCAGGGCCTGGCTGAGGATTCTTCAGATGGATTATCCTTCCTCAGCAGATGATGCTTTGAGACCTTCCCAAGGTTTCAGCAGGGGCTGGAAGAAGTATCAGGCAGCTGCGAGCCCTTTTCTAGGGAGGGTGGATCCATCCAATGAATTTGGGATTCCACATATGCCACATGACTGGAGCCAGTTCCTTATTTTTGCCTCAGTTTCTCTATTCTCCATCAGTTTACTCCCATTTTTCAGCTGGATGGCGCAGTTTGATAAGATGGACCATGAGAGAGCTCACCTGGACCTTTTTCCAGGGCTGATAAATCTAAATCCAGGTTGGACAGGGCTTGGAGCAACCTGGTGTAGTGGAAGTTGTCCCTGCCCATGGCAGGGGTGTAATGAGAGGACCTTGAAAAGTCCCTTCCAACCCAAATATTCTGAATTCTCTGCCCCTCACGGTGGATGGCACCAGGAAGGGAGGGAATTCCCGGGGGTTTGTGTGGCATGGGCACCTTGCTCACCACATGCCCCCACAGCAGCCTCGTGCTGGCAGTGCCTGACAGTCGGGCACACAGTGAGCATCCCACACCCACCCTCCCTGGAGTGCTCATGGAGGAGGCGGATTTTCCCAGGAAAAGGCTTGGTTGCCTCCCGGATTAGTGGAGTTGTCGGGCTCCGTGTGGCAGTCACGGCAGAAAGGCAGAGCTGAGGAGCCAAATGGCTTTGCTAATCCTCTTGCTTTGATTTTACAGCACCAACCGTTTGCAAACACGGCTTTAATCTCCATTCCTGATTTCCTGGGCTCCACTAAGGGCACCAGAAAATGGGGATGCTCAAACAGAAATGAGTTTTGAGGTTCCTTCCAACCCAAATATTCTCGAACTGTGTGAGATGCTGCTGAGGGATGGGATGTCACCTGGTGGAGAGCAATGACCAGCCAGACATCTGCCAACCCTTCTGTCCAAGACCAGGGGGGAAAGCACTGTGTCCCTCCCCTCAAGAGTGTTTGGGCAACATGTGAGGCCATGAAAAATTCCCTCTTTAACTCTCTCTCATTGTTCATTGTCTCTCCTAACAGCTCTCAGTCCAACCTTTTCATCCATGCCTGAGCCATTTTCCAGCACTGGTGAGTGGGACAGTGGCAGGAGCAGGTCACACCCCCTGGTCAAGGACCCTGACAGGAGAAAGAGAAGGGGGAGGGAACAGTTCTTCTCACCTTCTCCTGCTCCTCTCCATCTCATCCATCACATCCCAAATGCATTAGCACAGGGTAATTATTAAAGATCAAAGGAAGACATTTGCAAAGGTTGCACAGGCAGAGGAGCCCAGCAATGGGTTTGGAGAGAGGCTGGGTGGGATCTCAAGGAGAGGGTCAGACAGAGCTGCTGGAACAGTCAGTGTTACTGGGATTCGTTTGAAACCTGACCCACTTTCCTTCTCCATATTGACATATTTGGTCTTTTTAAAGTGGAGAATAACTGAGCACCCCCAGCAAAACTGCAACAAATATTTTGTTTGAGCCAAATCTGTATTTTTCAGGAAAAAAGCAGTTGGCAATTTTTTTCCACAGAATAAGGAAAAACAAGTGCATGCATGAGGGAGAATGGGCAAGTGCAAGGAGGAAAGTTTTTACAGTGAGGGTGGGCAGGCCCTGGCACAGGTTGGGCAGAGGAGCTGTGGCTGCCTCATCCCTGGAAGTGTCCAAGGCCAGGTTGGACGGGGCTTGGAGCAGCCTGGGCTGGTGGGAGGTGTCCCTGCCCATGGCAGGGAGTAGAACAAGATGAGCTTTAAGGTGCCTTCCAACTCAAACCAGTCTGTGATTCCATGTCCAGGTTGGTCATGGCACCACGATGCTCCTTGGAGTTCCCCACCAAGGACCTGGAGCGATGTTCACCCATCACCTGCTGGGTGCTGCTGGCTCAGGATCCACCACAGCCTCGGCTCCATCCCTGGCACCTCAGCACTGAGAGGAGCAGGCCAGGACTTGTCTCTGCTCCCCCCTTACTCCACACTTACACCCCCCTGCAGGAAAGAGCTCTGGCTGCTGCCAGGCTGAGCTTCTGAGGGGATTTAGTCTCCTCTGAGTAAACACGGAGGCAGTTGATACACACCTTATAATTACATTGCTCCACTCTGCAATTATTACATTTTCCAAGCTACAGCTGCTTCCTACTCATTATCAGGTTAAGAAACTTCTGATAGTAACATGGCATTAACCCTGTAATTAAGAGGCAGAGACCACCCAGGGACTGGTTCCCAAGAGGGGCTTCTCCGAGTTAGGGGTGGTTGTGCCTGAGGTCCCAGGTGGCTTTCCATGCTGAAGGGTTCCTTTTCCATCACCCTCACACTGTTCTCCCCCATCCTTTGTTTGTATTATTTTATTATTATTTTTAATGACATGACAGGAGCATCCCCACAATCTGCCTCCATGCAGGAGGTGAGCTGAGTGCTTGGTGAGGGGGATCTGCTGAGCCCTGTGTTTTGGGGACATGGAATGGAAGTTCTCCAGGTGCCTCATTCCCAGCTCTGGCAAAGAATTTACCTCATGAATTTTACATTTTCCCATTTGCAAGCATGGATTTCCTTAAATCTTTGTTGTTGGAAATGCCTGTTTCCTGCCACCTTGCCTGTGGGTTGGAGGCTTCTCTTTGTCACCATCAGAACAAGGATCAGTTCTGAAAGGGGGAGCATCCCCTAAAGTGACGTGGAGAGATGCCAGGGAGGCTGTGGTGGTGCCCAGCCGTGGTCCCTGCAGTGCCCACACACGTTCCCAGCCCTGGGATGCAGCACAGCATCGCTCCAGCTCCATCCTTGCAGAGACCCCAAGACCTGTGGTCGAACATCTGCTCTTTGAGGGACATACCCAGAGAGGACAAAGTGTGTGGGCTGGGGATGAGCTCTGAGCCACAGACTGAGGAATTTTAACCCTGATCCCAGTGAGCCAGGCCACTTTTAATTTTCTGGGGACTTCTTTTGGAGAAAGGGCACTTCTCAGGCAGGGGAGTTCAGAGCACATCACCTCCTGTGCAAGGCTGTAATTTCATGGCACAAGGTCTGAATGATTTAATGTACTTGGGAAGGACTTTGCTGCTGCTGCTGAATTCAGTCTGTGGCATAACTTGACACCTTTAATTAGAGGAAGCAGAGCCAGGCTCCAGCTAGAGCAGCGTATCTGCAGTGGGATCTCACCGGTGCAATCAAATCCAGGCGAACACCCCGGGATGGGCAGGCAGAGCTCATTGTGCCCCGGCTCCAGAGCCAGGGCTCGAGCTGCTGCACACATCCAGCTCCCTCCTGCAGCTGCTTTTCTGGCTCGAGGAATAAATCTGGGAACTGTTCTACCTGCTGAAGCAGTTTGCAAAGAAAGAGATGGAGCAAACATATTTAAGCTCTTGCTGTGCTCTCCAGGAGCAGCAGAATGTGTGTCTGTGAGCAGAGCACTGCAAGCCAAGGGTAAAACCCCTTCCCTGCAGGAGAGCTGGCAGGTGAGCTCCTGCCTTCCATCATCTCTGGAGCAGAGCAGCAGAAGGTATTGATGATGAAGGAGTGCCTTGCACACCTCACCATCTCCATGTTTGTTGCCTTTAGTACCTTCACCTGTACCCAGGACAGTTGTGGGAATCACTTTCTCATGGATCCAGGACCAGGAGCCAAAGGCTGCTCCCCAGCACTGGAAAAGAAGTGACATGTGTCACAAATGAAGGCACAAAACTTCCCTGGATTAGTTTTCAGGTTTACAGGCAGAAAAATCAGTTTCCCCAAGGATTTTCAAAGCACTCCCCAGAAAGGTCAAAGTGACTCCTGGCTTGGGGGCAGCACCAATATCCAGCATTCCCAGCACCTTCACCCCAGGGGGAGACCAGCAGAGAGCACTCAGAGGGCTTGGAGAAGGATCACAGCATGGGTGGGTGGCACATGCCAGCCCCAGGGATGGGGCAGTAGCAGCAATAAGCCATGGGGGTCCCTCGTCATGCTGTGCCCATGGGGGGCTTTGAGGGACAACGATGTCAGCACTTGTTCCAGAAGTTCCCCCTCTAATGGGACGTTTCCCGTGTTATCCCGACAGTTCTGTTTTCCAGGCAGTTTATCACCCACCTAAAAATCGATGACAGGCCAGAGTGAACCCCTGACCTGGAGGTATAAATTGCCCCTAATTATCACAGCGGCTCGTCATGTGCTGGGTGCTCTGAGTGGCCGAGCTGGGAGCAGACCTGCCCTCTGACCCCGCTGCATTTCTCTTGGTTTAAGGGCTTTTCTCCCCATCCCAGCCTGAAATTCCCCTGGCTAGCAGATTCCAGGTCCTTCCCACTCCCTCCAAGCCGCCTGGCACATCTGGAATCTCCATGGATGCTGCCAGTGCCACAGGCCCTGTCCGGCTGAGCACAGGGAGGTGGGGAGGCCAGACCATTAAACACCATCATCCCCCTCCTGGGTTTTATTCCCAGTCCTCAGAAGGGCTGCTCATTTTCATTTTCTCCAGCCAGTCCATCTTTAAAATGGAGCTAAAGCACACCCCGAGGAGACATCTTTAATTAAAGTTTGAGGAGCGTCAGATAAATAAAGAAGGACCACAATGGCACAAACGTGTTCCTGGGAGTGATGGGTGCCCAGGGAACCACAGCAGTTCCCGGGGGAGATCAGGGGAATGCAGAGGTTTCTCCCTGTCTTCTTCCCAAGCCCTTGGCATTTGTTTAGCCCCAGGGTCTGTCCAAGGTAAACGGGGTGTCCGACCCTGCCACCTCTTCCCGCTGCAGTTGCCAGGGGCTGCTGAGAGCCCTGGCAGTTGAGCAGCCCTTGAAAGGCTCCTTTCACTGTAATTAGACATGTAAAAATGAAAAACCTAAGGAAAGGAATTTATGCATCTTCTAATAGCTCTCAAGTGTCCATCCAGCCACAGCCTTTTTTTCCTGAGCTTTTATTTGGAGAGTTGCTATAATTTATGTCATGCAATTAGGTTTTTGTCCTCAGGCTGTGGGAGGAGTCTGAGTGTGGAGCAGGGGAAGGAACCCTGAGTGAATAGAGGGAGAAAGGGCATCAGCTCTGGCATGGGTTGCCTCCACTCATCCCAGAGAGCCAGGATTCATCCCAGCCCAGGATGGACCAGCTCTCTGGGTCTGAAGCAGCCCAAAAGTATGGACCAGAAGAATGATAAAATGGGAGGAAAATTCCCTGTGCAGCCTGGCTGTGATGGGGATGGTGCCCATCCCTCAGGAGGGCTTGTTGGGAGGGTGTGCTGGGCACAGGGTGGGCTAAAGCCACATCCTTGAGCAGTTGCTAAGTACCAGTGTCCTGTCCTCTGCCAGAGGAGCGTGGGGTGGGACCCTCTCCCTCCTGCTCCTACCTCACTCCTGCCCAGCTGGGGGAGCATCTGGGAGAAGGAGGGGAGAAGAGGGACCTTCTGGGGAAGGAACTGTTGGTAGTCCCCATTCCAGAGCGCTGGGGCTGAGCCCTTGCTCCAGCCAGGGGAGGCTGCCATGCAGAGTGCCTGCCAGGCAGTGTTGCTGCTCCCCTCACTCCCCCAGAAAGGCTTCTCTGCCTGTATTTTCCTGCATGCAGCAGGATAAGCCCAGCAGATAAGCCAAACACGGAGCTCAACATGCTTCCTGTGACTATTTGCTTAAAGTCATGTGAAAATTGGATTCAGAAAACCCCACAGCCCATGGACTCTTTCTTTGCACAGCAAAATCCTTGCACTTGAATCCCTAAAAGAGGGTTTTTAGCTCAATGTCCACTTTATGCCCATTTTATTGCCCGTGGTTCCAGCGTGTGGCCACGTGCCACCTCCCCAGCCCCTCACTGCCCAACATCTGCAACAAATCCCGGCGGCTGCAGAGCTGGAGACAGTGGCCTCGGGCTGCTGCCTGCCCGGGGCTGCCTGCTGGGGAGGCTGGAGGAGACTGAGCAGGCAGAGGTGGAAAAAAATCCCAGAAACAGCTGGGAACGGCAGCAAAACCTGCACATTCAGCAAACACCGTATCTGGGGTATCGGCAGAAGGGATCACGGCCTGGGCAAGGCAGGTCCCAGGGTGCAGGGGCCCCTTATCTCCCCCAGACCTGCTGAGTGACTGAGCAAACACTGCCCCGCTGCCTCCTGGAGAATGGAGTCCCTCCTGCACACACAAGGCTTTCTCCTCCGGAGCGGGGTCCGAGCCCTCCCTGGCGCGGGGCAGCCCCGGCAGCACCCGCAGAGGGGCGAGCCAGTGATGCTCCCGGCTCCTGCCTCCGCTTCCTCTCCTGTCAGAGCGAGAGCACCGCCCAATCTCACACACAGATGGTGCCAGCGGATTGCCCAAGCCTGGCCTGGCACCTCCTGTGATGTCCCCCCTGTGACAGGTCACCAGCCCTGGAGGGACGCAGGAGAGGCTGCCCAAAGGTGCAGGATGGTGCAGGGGGTTGATTCCAGCTGTGCACCCAGGGATGCTCCTGAGAGCAGGGCAGGGACACAGATGTGCCTCCCCAGCAGCGGTGTCACCCCGGGGGCACCCACGGCGCTCCCACCTCCCGGGCACCTCAACCTGGGGAGGAAAACGTTGGAGTCAAAGAGAAATTGGGTCATATCCCCTTGATTGTCAGAGTAAATGGGACACTGTGTACATTTTATTTACCTTCCTACAGGGCAGATGTAGCGAGCGTGTAATAAATCATCTGTGCAGCTGCTGGGCAACCTCCTGCTGCAGACCCAGCAAAATTCACGCAAACCAAACCTGCCCTAATTACAGCTCCCTCTGCACTCCACTCCTCCCAGCTCCTCATGCACAGCCACTGGCTTGTCACTCTTGCTGTCTTGCTCCTGCTTTTCTCCATCTGCTCCTTCCTTCCCCTTTTGCTGTTTCCAGAGGGAATTGTGCACCGGCACCAGCACCGGTCCTGCCCTCAGCTCCCATTTGGACAATGCCAGCTGGGATGGTTTGGAAACCCCTTGAGTCCCTTTGGGAGGGCTCAGACCATCCAAACCTTCTTTTTGACTGTTTAACCCAAGGTTACTTCTTCTTCGAGGCAGAGCTAAGGAATCCCCCTGGTTTAGATTGGATATTGGGATGAAATTATTCCCTGTGAGGATGGAGAGGAGCATGTGCCCATGGCACAGGGGTGGAACTGGATGACCTTGAGATGTCCCTTCCTACATAAACCATTCCACAATTCTATGATTCTTTGGGATGTCAGCAGGATGGGGTATGCTCCTTGGTATGTCACCTCCCATGGGTTCCCCTGAGGGTCTGGGCAGACCCAGATATTGTTCAGACCTCAGGTTTCTCCAGCACTTCATCCATCAGAGCAAACAAGCTGGGTCTGCCTGAATGGCACACATGACAACAGTCTGAAATTGCAGCAAAAAAGATCCAAACTGGTGTTTACAAAAGCCTTTCTAAGGATAGCAAAGCTCTGGAGCAGATTGTTTGGGGCCATGCCAGGCTCCCCAGCACTCAGATCTTGTGGGTGTTCAGGCAGACAGCTGGGAATTGGCTGGAAGGAGCTGATCCTGCCTGGGAGAGCGGAGTGGGACAAATTAGGGGATGCCTTCCACTAGACCAGGTTGCTCCAAGCCCTGTCCAACCTGGCCTTGGACACTCCCAGGGATGGGGCAGCCACAGCT
>JAOXXN010000025.1:5948920-5969413 GCA_026770055.1 Myrmophylax atrothorax | reverse complement strand
GGGGAGGAGGAGGAGGAGGAGGAGGAGGAGGAGGAGGAGGAGGAGGAGGAGGAGCAGAGCAGGCGTTGTCTGAGCACTGTTAGGGAAGAGATGAATGGAAAAGCCTCACAGTGCTTAGTTTGATGGAATCTAGAGAGCTCAGGCCATCTCTTCAGCTGTACAGCACAGAACTGGAGCACAAGGTACCCCAACCCAGGCAGCCCACACTCCCTCTGCTCACTCAGCACCTCTGCCTGGCTCCAGGCACCAAGCCCACGGGATGGGATCCTTGCTCTTTTTGCAGTGAAACCTCTGCAGCTTCTCCCCATCCAGTCTCTCTCCCTCTTCCGTAGCCACATCCCATTTATGGACATTGCCATGAATAAATCAATCTGCTGCTCGGTGCCTCCACCTTCAAATATTTATAGTCTGTTATTATACTTTTCACTCCCTCCCTGTACATATGTGCCCTTTCTTTTAAACGTCTCTCCACCAAACTCTGTATATTTAGTTCTTTTAATCCCTCCCCATAAATCCACCCTGACCCACTCCCGGCACTGTATCCATTCATTCCTGGGGATGAGGCACCACAGTGGATGGACATGGCAGAGCGTCCAGGAAGGGCTGTTGTCACCTCTCTCTGTGGCACAGTGCCTGGGGACCAGGCTCCGAGGGTGTTGGACTGCTCCAAGCATCTCCAAGACACCTCCTGTAATTCCCAGCACCAGGTTCCAGTCTTATTCCAGCTTCTTGCCCTCATTGGATTTTGCATGTTCTTATTTCTCTCTTTTTTTTCTCCTCCCTTCTCCCAACTGCAAATGACAAAATTGCCAGCAGCTCCCAGACAAGTTGCAAACCCAGAAATCAGCTATTTCTGGAGACTGAATTTTAACTTCTTTTCTTATTTGCAAATTGCCTGGAAGCAGCTTGTGAGTACCAGGAAACTGGGAGTCAGGAAAGGCTGCAAGTTCACCATGTGGGATCCTTGCTCAGTCTGGCAAGCTGTGAGCCATCAGGTGCAGCAGCCCTATTGCCTGGGCTCAGCATCCCCATTTGGAAATCATACAGTCATGGAATGGCCTGGATTGGATGGCACCTTACAGCTCATCCTATTCCAACCCCCCTGCCATGGGCAGGGACATCTTTCATGACACCAGGTTGCTCCAAGCCCTGTCTAACCTGGCCTTGGACACTTCCAGGGGTGGGAGAAGACTGGATGCTCTACAGGGCTGGCCCTTGCCCTGCAGCACCCCCAGGATGTTGCTCCCCACCCTCTCCAAGCTGGAATGAGGATGGGATATGCAGGGGTGGAAGGTGCCCAGCCTGGCAGCTCTGCCACGGCCAGCCCTGCTCGGGGAAAGTTTGGTTGAGGAAAGGGAAACCACGTTCACCTTTAACAGAGAAGAGAGAAGGAAGAGGCTGCTGAGGGAAGCAGATTAGCTCGTGCCAGGCAGGCCCCAAGCAGAGCTGCAAAATCTACTCAAGTTTATAATTTGCTGTAATGAAGCTGTTTCAGGCAGCAAAGCCTGAGTGGCCACTGCCGATGGAGCCGGTGACACAGAGCCCTGGGATTACAGCCTGCCATGGAGTCCTATCCATGCCAGGATAACCCTCCAGATAATCACAAAAAGTGACCAATTAAACAGTCTGTGTGAAGCCATCTGAAAGGCTGGGGGGGTTTAGTGAGCTCAGGATGGTTTTCTAGTCAAGGGATCAGACGAATGCACTTCCTCACACAAAAAGCCTGGTGTTCCATGTGGACACAGGATCAGGCAGGGCTGGGGCAGGGTTCCCATCACTGGGCAGTGTGGCCCGAGGCAGGACAGGCACAGGAGGGTCAGCAAGGGGCTACACAGGAGTATTAAAGGGAGTTACAGTGGCAAAAGCACCTGGGCCATTTCCAAGGCTGCAGTAGAACATCCCTCCCTCCACAACCTGACCAGCTTTGGGAAAACTTCCCAAAGTGGGAGCATCTCCTTCATCCCACACCATCCCAGCCCCCATTTCCACAGCCAGCCTTCAACCCAAGCACAATCATGAATGTGGGGGAGTCCTCAGCCCCCAGAATGTTGGGGAAAGGGACAACCCTGAAGTCACTGGGGACAATGGGCTCTGTGGGGCTGAGTTCCAGAGTGAGGTTAAACCCCAATACAAGCCCTCAGCCCCTTCATTTCTGAGCCCCTTCCTTTCCCCACCCATCCCCTCAAGACTTGTCTGTAGCTCCATTTCCTACCCATTAAGTGCTGCTTTTTGTGGCCCAGCAAACCCTGCTCAGCTGAAGCTCTTCTGCCATTAAACCAACCTCACTCCCCTCACAGCTGTTTCTGTGTCCCTCTGCAAATCTGGGGGCTCTCAGCCGTGCAGGCAGAGCTTTGTCAGAGGATTTTGTGCTCACATTCAGGGGTTGCTTCTGCTGGAGAACAAGTGCCACGTTCCTGCCCTTGGCTGCTGTCACAGTGAACTGGGATCTCTGAGCTCTCTCCCAGTCCAGGTCAGATGAGGTGGACTGGTGTCCTCAAGCCAGGGGTTCCCCTCCATCAGGACACGAGTGCTCCCTGGTCCCCGACCTCTGAGCAACACGGGCTGTGATTATCCTCTGGCCCTCGCACAAATTGCTCATTTGACTTTGAGCGCCGAGTGCTGACACACTGGCTGGGTTTGAAATGGGGGCTTAAATCAAAGTGCTTCCTCCAGGGAGCTGGGGGAGAAGGAGACAATTAGATTTGAGCCCTGAAGTTTTACAAGTCTAATAAATTTCCTGGTAGCCTGAGGCTGCTGGGCTGCTGTGGAGAGCCGGGCGAGGGCCCGTGGTGAGTGAGAGCGAGCATTCCTCAAGGCAGGGAGCCACAGAGGCACCACACGGCTCTGTCTGCAGGGTGGTGACTCGTCTCACCCCCCACTGCCACCTCTGGCTGCTCCAGAGCTGGGGTGGGAACTGCAGATGGAGACAACACACCCCTCATGTGCACTGTGACCACAGCGGGGGGACAGTGCAGCCAGGAGTGACAGTCCTGAACCCCACTCTGCCCATCCACAGTGGCCTCAGGGCTGGTGGGTGGCAGAGGAGAAGAGGAAGGTCAGAGCCAGCAGTGTGGAGGGAAGCAGCTGGACACAGCAGGAAGAGCATCTTCTTAATTGCGTTTCACAGCCCTGCTGGAAGAGGGGTCGTGGCAGAGAGGTGACAGAGGTGTTGGCACTGACACAGCGAGCACTTGGCAGGGAGAGGGCAGGACAGCCTTGGAAGGGGAAGCAGAATCCCCCCCAAGCTCCTACTCCCCTTGGAAGGCACAGCCTGGCCTGTGGCTGCTCATTATTCCACCAGAGCTGCTCTTCTTCTCCCCAGACCCAAACACACCCTACTTCACCCCAGCAATGCTAATGGCAGAGAGGATGGAGAGGGAAGCTCCCTTTCTCCAGGAAACTCAGCTTCTGACAGCCCCTGCAGCAAAGCCTCTGCTGCCACTGCCAGGGCAGGCCCCACCTGGGCTGAGTTTCTGTCTCCTCCCACGGGCAGGTGAGATGGAACAGCTGGATGAGCTGCTCTGGGGCTGTCCCTGGGGGAAGCACGTCCCTGGCACCGCTACCTGCCTCTGCCTGCCTGGGCAATGAGGGGGCTGTGAGGGTCCCTGGGGCACCGTGTGCCCCACAAGCATGGAACTGTTTGGGTTGGAAGGGACCTTAAATCTCATCTCATCTCGTTCCAACCGCCTGCCATGGGCAGGGACCCCTTCCACTGGACCAGGTGGCTCCAGCCTGGCCTTGGACACTTCCAGGGATGGGGCAGCCACAGCTTCTCTGGACAACCTGTGCCAGGGGCTCCCCACCCTCACAGTGAGGAATTTCCTCCTAATATCCAATCTAACCCTTCCCTCTGGCAGTGGGAACCCATTCCCCAGCTGGAACAGTGCAGGAGTGAGGCAGAGACACAGCACAGTGAGGAGGGCTCTGGGTAAAAATGAAGAACCTGTGGCTCTCTGGAAATTCTCCTCCTGTGTCCCCTGTCCCAGACTGTCCTCTGTCCCTGCCCTGGCACTGCCAGGTGTGGGGACATGTCTCTGGAGAGGAGCAGAAGTGCCACTGTCAGCTGGGCCCTTTCTCCCTGCACTGGAGAAGCAGCTCCTCTGCTCTGCCCCTCACTTCTGTGGCCACCTCTAGTATTTGTTTAACATCAATTTGCTGAAAATTACATATTCCTCCAACATGAAGTAAAATATGTTTTATGTTCTCATTTTCCCCCTGTCTTCCTACTAACCCTTTTTCTTTTCCAATTTGAGCTGGCTACGCTGTGCTGGGATTAGCAGAGATGTGTTTAAGCAGCCAGTCAACCCTCAAGCATTGCTCATAAACCTGGAGATCTCTGAGAGTCCCTTGCACTTGTCGCCGGTGACCATAAATCCACATTTCAAGGCGACTCTTCTCTCCCTCCCCTTTTCTTTCCTCTCTCCCACTTCAGGCAGGTGAGGGATGTGGAGTGTGTGGTGGCTGGAGCTCAGCAGCCACTGTGCACCACCGTCCCCTGTGCCACGTGCCAGCATGTGGGACACTGGGCACGGGCTGGTCACCTCGGTGACAATGGGGAGGAGAGAGCTGGGCCTGGGGAGTTTGATCTCCTCCTTTAAAGCAAATATTTCCTTACATGGGCTTTGCAAAGCCCTCATCCCAGGCTGAATTCCTGCATTTCTCTCCAAACAGGGATTTCACCACAGATGAATCCATGGCACCCACTCCGGCGCTGTGCTGTGAGGCTGCCCGTGCTTCCCCCTGCTTGTGTTTTGTCTTGTGTTTTTGGATGGAAACTCAAGTGTTGGAGCATTGGCAAGGACCAGCATATCCTGAACAAGCAGAGCCTGGGCTGGGTCCAAATGCTCCAGCCAGGATGGGGGGAGTGGACATGGGACCTCACACCATCAGGGTCTCCATCACTTGGAAGGGGACAAGGAGGGAGGTTCCAGGGCTGATGGGGCACCAGCAGGGCTGGGAGCAGGTCCTGCCTCCTTTGAGATGGGCTTTGAGGTCCATTCCATTCCATTCCACCCCAAACCATTCTGGGAATCTATGTTGGTCACCCACCAAATCTGCTGAAGCCATAAAGACTTAGACAGGGGAGACCTGCACAGGAGGAGAGATGGATTTACATATTTATTTGTATAAAATGGAGACAGGACCCCTTGTTTTTATCAGGAGCAGGGTGGGATTTTGCTGCAGTGTAAGACAGCAGGAGGAAGGGCTGGCACTGTGCACAGGAGCAGGATCGGGCCAGGCGGCTCCAGGATTTGTACTTCCAGGTGGGTTGGGGATTTTTCCCCCTCCTTTTCTTCCCCAAAGCGGGTGAAGTTGGGGAAGGAGCAGGTTATGCAAATACTACTGGGGCAGCTTTACCTGCCGTCGCCCCGGCAACGCGGAGTGCAGGCAGCGGGGTGCGGGCAGGGCACGGGGGCTGCGGGCAGCGGGCAGTCTCTCCCGGACTGTGCCCGCCGGGAGCACCACACCATCCCTCCACCCTCCCGTGGGGAGCAGGACAGCCCCCCCGGGTCCCGGAGCCCCTCAGGGAGGACAGAGGGCAGCGGTGGGGGTCTCCTCCTCCCGGGCAAACCGCCCTGCAGAGCCAGTGCCCCCTGGGGCATCCCCCGCAGCCCCCGGGAGCGCGGGGACCGCGATCCTGCGAGCTCGGAGCAGAGGGCGGCAGGGAGGGAGGAAGCCTTAGAACCTTTTTCTTTTAATTTTCCGAGTGCACCATAAAAATGATTGTCCCGAGGACATGTGTAACTAATTAAATGGTACAGGGAGAAGAAAAACATGGATTTTTAAGAGACTTTGAATTATGTCTGGAGGTGAAGGAGTCGGCAGGCTCAGGGGATAATTAATCACCAGAGGTGAGATGTCCTGGCTCCCTGTGCCAGCACTTGTCCCCAGCTGCCAGAGCTCATGAGGCACCGGCCACTGCCAGCACTGGGAGCAGACAGGGAGCTGGCACAGGGATTTGGGGTATCTGCAGAACCCTGGCAAGAGCCTTGTGCCTATGGAGCACCTCCACTCCAGGGCCACCACCACATCAGGGGCATCCTTCCCAAGCACTTCCATGGAGGTTCTCATGGAGTGCATTCATCTCTCACTACGTGTTCTGCCCCATTCAACTCACCCACGAGGATCACCTAAATTCCCTCCATGTCCCTCTCAGCCTGAAAGCAGCACAGGGAGCCAAACACCTGGACTGCACTGCAGCATCCCTCTGCTGGAGCACCCCAAACCCAGCAATGGTCCAGGTAAAGAGCTGAGAAGACTCCAAAGGGAAAGAAAATGTTGGGGCATCTCTGAGCTCACCCCAGTAGAGCTGAGGAAGCTGTGGAGGTGGCATTGCTGGCTACTGCCCCAGCTCTCAGGTATCCCTATGGATGAGGCACCTCTTTGCAAAGGTGCCCACCTGGAGAAGGAGCAGGGAGGGTTCTGACTCCCTGACAACCCTCCTGGCTGCTGCCCACAGAGTGGAGGAGCCACATTCCTACCCCAGTCTATGCAAACATGGCCCAAGGAACCTCCTGGTCTGATGGAAGGTGTTATGGCTCCCAACAGAGAACTGGAGTCCTGGGAGAGCCTGAGCATGAGTGGCTGGGCAAGGCCAGGGGTCCCCAGCCTGGGAACAGCCCCCCAGTCTGGGCACTGCCCCCAGCCTTCTGTTGGGAAAATTAAAATTACTAAAATATTAGGGAAATTATTATCTCAAGCTTCTCTGCTATTTCCACCCCCCCAGCCAGTGCCCTCCACAGAGCTGGGCCCAGAGGAGCTCTGGGGGTGCTCCAGGGATGGGGGGCAACGTGGGCAGCGTGGGAAGGGTGGGTATGAGCATCTCTGAGAAGCACAAGCATTTTTGGGAGGTGACCAAACACTTTCCAATGGAATGCTGTCGTCAGGAAACGCTGATTCCACACACCAGAAGGGCTTTGTGGAAACATAGATATTTCATCAGCGTGTTTTGTGAATAATTATGACAACATACTGCAAGGTCTGGGGGTTCCAGTCCAATGTTAGCATTTTTCCTCTTAGCTGAAATGTCAAAATCAAACAAAAATGCTTCAGAAAACAATTTCAAGCTTTGTGAGAGAGATTTTTTTTTGGGGGGGGAGGGGGGTGTTAGATAATTCCTTTATTTATTGTTACAATTTTTTTCAATTTCATGTTCAGGTGAAATTTCTAGATACAAACTTCATCCTCTCCCAGGCAGTGAACAAAGAGGTGTCGGGGCTTCCCTTCTGCACCTTTGCTGTGAACCTGACCCTGAACCCAGCGTGGCGTGGGAATGCCCAGGAGGGACTGGTGGCCTGATGTGTGTTTGAGCAACAGCTGGGTCAGGGGCCATGGTGTCACATCCTGTATTGATTGTCTTGTCCCTCTCTGGTGGCTTTGACCCCTGCTCCCTGCTGGATGTGCCCTTGTGCCATGGCACAAATACCTGCCAGCAGGGAGGGGCTTTCCCAACTTGGCACCATGTCCCAGGGCCTGGTGGTGGGGGACACTTGGTGGCCATTGCCCTCCTGTCCCACATGTCCCAGCGGTGTTCCAGCAGCAAGTGGGCAGGGCTGCAACTTTGGGCCCTTCCAATTAGCACTTTGCTCACCTGGTACGAGGTTTGAGTAACCAGCACCTGGGGGCCCTCCCAGCCCTGCTGAACAACCATTTCCATCTCTGACCACAGTAATTGATGTCCTATTTTCCCTTCATTCGTATGCAGGTGGCATGGGAAGGCTGGAGCAGGGCTGGGAGTGGGATGCAGCATCCATTGGCCCCACGCCCCTCGCTGCTGGGCACCGAGCTGAGCCCGCTGCTCTGGTTTTACTGGAGCTTTACTGGCTTTGCTCTGCCCCAGTGACACCAGCAGAGCCAAGTCTGTGGTGTGGAGGCCAAGCCTGCAGCCCCTCCATCCCGGAGGAAGAGCTGCTTTAACATTCAGCTCAGTCACAGCGATCTGTAACTGTCTGCCAACCACTGCCAGCCCCGCAGGGGGATTTGTCTGCATCATTCCTGGCACTTGGCACAGGGATTGTCAAGGTGTGTGTCTGCCTGGCAGTCCCTGGCTGGGGTGGGCTCTCTGTCAGGAGGGGATCAGTGAAGCAGGGACCCCACTGCCAGGGCAGCCCCACGGGGTCCCAGACCATGCACACCCCCATGGGGGGCACAGCCCCATCGTCCTGGCCCAGGGACCATAAATGAGACAGCCAGGAGGGAAGGAGAGTCCTGGGCATCTCCTGCCAAAGCCCCTGCAGCATCTCAGAGACATGGTCTATATTCCCTCTGAATTCCCTGCAGCTTCTTGGCGCTCTTCTGGGAGCATGAATTTATTTGATGTAATTTCATTTTGGGGTGGTTTTTAAGTAATTAAAAGAGATGATGGATGAAAAGGCAAAAAATTAAAGGAAGGATTACCAGGGCTGTGAGGGAATTCCCCAGGGAGAATGTACCCAGTGCAATGGGCTTAAAATCTTCTCCAAGTAGAAGTGGCTTTTACACTGCTCTGCATAACCAGGGGCTGAAGAGTTTGTCCAAGGTACCAGACACTGTTGGAGTTCCATGTTCCTCTCCTTGCACTGGGAAAGGGAGTAAATCCCGCCTGCAGCAAAGATTCCATGACCTGCCAGGACTCCTTGTGAAGCTGAGGAGCAGGGATGGAAGCTGAGGCAGCAGTCCTGGTGGGCAGCAGGTCACTGTACACGGCGAGCTTGGCTGCTCTGGTGGAATTTGGCAGGGCTGCCCGGAACAGGGAAGTCACTCCACTTGTCTGAGATGTGTCTTGATGGAAATCAGTGCTGGGATCACTCAGACAAGTTGTGTGCTGGGGTCACTGCACAGTCCATGGCTCTTGCCCGGGGAAGTGTGCTGAGGAAGCAGAAGTCCCTGGCTGCACTCCAGGAACAGATAAGCTGTTTAGTTATAGGATAACTAGATTAACCAGCCCGTGTGGGGACAACAGATCACAACTGCTATGCCAGAGATGTGAGGCTGATCTGCCCCTTGGCCTGTTATGATAAAGCAGCAGGTTTGACCTGGAGTGAAAAGAAAGGTGGGAAAAGCTTGTTGCAATGTCAGGAGCAGCACAAGTACCAGGGATCCAGCTGGGGTAGCTGCTGTGACAACTCACAGAGACAGAGAGGTGTTGGTGGTGTCTAGTTCATGCCATGCCAGCCCATCCCATCCCATCTCCTTATCCCCGGTGAGCTGCTGGGATCACAAGGACCTCTTGAGGCTCCAGCTGTGCCCACCCTTGGCACCAGGGAGCCCCAGGCAGCAGCAGTGCAGGTGGGAGGGTGCAGTGAGGCATCACACTGGCATTAATGCACTCTAATCCTAACCCCAACCCTCCTCCTCCTGCACCCTGGTCCAAACTCTGGTTTTCAGAGATCCTGGACAGTCTCTGGCTGCTCCCCAGGCTTCATCCACCTGGGAGCTGTCCCAGCCTTTGCAGTGAGAGCTGCCACATGTCCCTGGAAGAAGCACAGGGCTGGGAATTGGTGGCCCAAGCGACCCACCCAGCTTTGCTGCTGGCCCTGGATAAGGCATTTAATGCCTTTGGCTTTTGGCTTATCCTGACATCTGGAAGCAGCACTACAGAGCAGTTGGACATGGCTTGGTTAGTTAATGCCTGGTAAGCACTGTTCTCTGCAGTTACCTGAAGGACAAGGTTGGGAAAAGATTTTTCTGACTCATAACAAGTGAATCTGAGTCAGGGAGAGCACACAAACCTTCCTAATCATAACACCTAAGCCTTAACATCTTCCTTGGGATCATCTGGAAAAGGCAGAGCCTGCTCATTCCAAGGACAAGCGGCTCATTTGCACAATTAAAGGACTAACCAAGAAACCAATTTTTGGGGCGTGGTTTCTCACTTGGCTGTAGGTGGTACTTACTTAGCTAATTGCCTGTGCCCAGGGCGAGCTGTGCGGTGTGTTCTCCCAGCTCCCAGACCCAGAGGCTGGGCTGGTTCCATGCAGGGCTCGGGATCCCTCCTGCCCAGGGGAAGGGCTGAAGGTCCTCTCCTTCCCAGGAACGCAGGAGCATCCATGGCATGAGCTGCACCTGAAGTGTCTGCTCTCAGAGCATGGTCCACACAGAGCAGTTCCACCTCATCTCGACATCCCTACCTAGGCATCCATTAAGGTCCTTGCTGGGAGCCTCTTTTTCTGGGGCATCCCTTTTCCCTCTTGCTTTACGGTGCAGTTCTCAGGGTGTTTGATTTAAATGAGGCATATTTCAGAGACCATGAGTGATGCTGGGCTCAGCCCCATGGCCAAATCCTTTCCCCCAAACAGTCTGCAAGTTTTCAACACTCCTTCAAAGCTCCCCCAAAGGACATGTTCAGCTGTGGGTCCATTCTCCTGCCCCAGGCTTTCGTATGTCCTTCATCCCAGTGGATTTATACTCTTGGTTTTCCTATTGCTCCAGGCTTGCTGCCCCCAGGACCCACCTAGTTTGTCCTAACATTGGCCTGAGCGTGGCTCATTTTGGCTTTCACAGTGGAGCAATCCCTCACACCACAGGAGATGCCACCATGTACTCACAGAAGAGGGAAAACAGCCATTTTCATCCTCCAGACCATGGGATGGAGAGGAATGGACTTGTGGAGATGGAATAGATGTGAATGGATGGGCAGAGGCACAATGCTGGCTCAGCTGGTCCCTGCCCCGTCCTGTCCCACTCGGTTTTCCGGTGGGTCCCTCCCTCCCAGCCCCTCAGGGTGTTTTCAGTGCACCAAAGACATCTCCACTTTCCCCACACCACGTACTAAGGCGACCACACAAACCAGAGGATGTGAGTCGGGCCGGCTCCGAGTGCGCCGGGCAAATCTGATCCTGCCAGATTAGGGAAGGCATTAACGAGGCTTTGAGCCCTTGCCTGGGTCCTGGGTTTATATATGGCCCTGGTCACCGCTCAGAGAGTGCCATTCCATCCATCACGCCTGCCCGCCGCAGCCCTGGCGCCCGGCCAGCCAAAGGTAATTTTGTGCTGAGTGATATCAGAAGCCGAAACGAGCCCCACATACTTTGTGTAATTCCCAGAGGCTGTAAAACACCTCAGCCGTCTCCCATCCAACATTTATGTGTTTTGCATTAAACTTCCTCAAATTAGTGCTAAGTGCATTAAAGTTGTAAAAATACCCCGAGTAAAACCCCATTAAATGCTTGGATGGGTGGCTGTGCTGCACCCCCAAACCCCTGTGACCCGGGTTTAAATTCAGGAGCCCCGTGAAGCCCAGGGCCTGTGCCAGGAGCAGCCTGGGAGTGCCGTGGTGGAAGGGATGAGCCATCTCATTGCCAGCCCCCAGAGCAGCTTCTTCCCAACAGGGGATTCCTTTGAGACGTCAGACTTTGCAACTCTATTAATACTCACTGGAGCATCGAATGCAGACAAGACAGACTGGGGGGACAGGAGGGGAGGAGGGAGGCGGGGAGGAAACATCCAGGCTTGGATTTATGTCCCAGTGTCCCTGGCACGTCCAGGGACAGGGGGTAGCTCTGTGGGCTGGCTATTGTTGGGGTGCAGAAACCCCAGTCCTGCTCCAGCTGCTCCGGACGGAGCCGCTGCCACATTCCAGGAGGAGCCAGAGGGCTGGCAGCGTGCTGGCAGGAAGCTTTGCAGGGATCCTTCTCCCCCAGCTCGGGTCAGAGGGCCTGGTGGAGAACCCCCTGCCAAGCCTGGGGGACCTGAGTGACCCAAAGCACATTTGCTAGTCCTTCCCAAATCCCCCAGGCATTCCCCGTCCCCACAAAACACTCCACCAGACCCCAAACACTGTGCCACCGGGAACCTGGCACTGAGCCCACATGATGCATTTCATCCCATCTCCTCTGGCAACCCTGCATGTGTTTGGTGTTTACAGCCCGGGATGCCTGGATACAGCCAGCCACACTGGAGGTGCTTCCTGGCAGGGGCTGAATCTTCCTCCCGGCGCCGCTTCCACCGCAGCCCATGGGCAGGAAGCAGATTGGCCACTGCCATTTCTCCTGTGCCAGACTGTCTGTGGAAACCCAGTGATGGCAAAGACACTGCCAAGCCTGGCAAGGGGAATGTCCCACGGAGTGCCTGCAGAAGGAAGGGTGGGAATGGAAGGCAGGGAAGCTTGCCCTGATGGCACTGGGTGAAAGCAGCTCTCCACAGGCAGGAGCTGCCCGTGGGGCAAGGGGAGGGAAGGGAAGGTGAGGTCCTTGTGTTGGTTTTACCGTGTGTTCCCAGAAAGGTGGAGATCTCTTCCTGGCTGGGTCCCGGTTGAAACAAGCTGGGAATTGTGCAAAGAGCCATAAAATCCCCCAATCTGAGGAGGAAATAGCTCTGCCTCCCTGGTGCCTTTTCCTAAGGGAGAGAATTATCAGCTCAGCCTTGAGCTCAAGGAAAGCAGTCCAAGGGTCAGGGACAGGGATTTAGCTTTTTGAATCCAGAGAGTCAAACTCCAAAAGATCTGTCCCATTCCCTCTGCTGTGCTCCTGCCTCCCCTGTACATTCCACACCTCCCACCATTTCCACAGGCCCACCCAGAACTCAACCTGGAGGAGAAGAGGCTTCCTGTTCCATCCCATCCCATCCCATCCCATTTTGCCCCAACCCATGTAATCCATTCCATCCCCTATCTCATTACTATTTCCCCTCTGTCCCTCACTCTGCTCCTGAGGCAGGAGTTGAGTGCGTGGTCAGGTCCGTGTGTGCTCGTGGCCATTCCATTCCATTCCTGCTCTCAAAGGTACCTGTCCAGTTTTATTCCTGTCACTTCCCAACCCTTTGGAAACCTTCCCAGGTTGTACTTACAGAATTACTGTTCCTGCTCTGAAGAGGAAAGAGCCAAACCTTGTTGTTCCTCCTCCCTGTTACCATCTGAAAGGAGGATTATCCACCCCACAAAGGGACACGTTTGGTTAATGATGTTTTCACTTGTTTGAAAGTGAATTTTAGAAAGTCTCTTTCCCTCCCCATGTCTCCTCCTGGCTCCAGCCCTCCAGACATGGGACAAGCCCTGGTCACCTGTGTTATTTCCTGCTGGAAATGCTGGTCTCAAAACCACTCCAAGATTGGGGATTTGGTTTGATTTTGTGCCAGGTTTCCAGTTCTCTGCATCCTCCCAGCCCTTCACTGGTTGTATGGAAGGTCCCAGGGCAGGTGTGGCCTGGAGGGAGCTGCCAGGGCTGACCCACAGAGAAATCCAGCATCAACATGAGAAGAATTTGTCAAGTCCCCAGGTCAGGGTTGGAGGAGTGACCTGTGAAAGGAGATGTGGTGCCCTCCCTATTTCAGTGCCAAACATTCTGCCCATTCCAGCAGTGCCAACAGAATCCAGCACTCAGCCAGGCAGGACAGAGGTGGGAGCACGTCCAGAACAGATTTCCCCACGGTCAGGAGCAGCTGCATCACATTTCCCCCCCAATCAGCTCCAGGACACAAAAATTAATGGAGAAACAGGAACAAAACTCCAGACCTGAAAACCTCCCAGCAGGTCCAAGTTGCTGCCGAGCTGTCCCACGGTGGATCCCTCCATCCTGCCCCACCACGCTGCCACCAGCCCCGCTCACACCGAGCACGGAGCCTCCAAAGCTTTATCATCAACTGTGTTGTTCTTTTCAGCAGCCACGATATTTATAAATGGTTGGTAAAATATTTATGTTATGAGCCACTTTGCCTCACTGCTTTAAAAAATTAATATAACATTAACTCAGCTCCGAACATTTTGGTTTTTAGAAATTGAGCTGCAAATTAAACAATTGCTGAATTTGTGGTGGGAGTAACGTGGCAGCAGGAGTATTTATCACATGCAAAAGCAACGGGACTGCCACGACTCTGCCAAAGACATCACAGTTCAGGGGTATTTTTATGCCTTGAGTAAATATTCTCAAGGGTTTTTTTTATAGTTTAAAAAAAATAATAATAAAACCTGGTCGTTAAGGACAATCAAAGCAAAGCCAAAGACATTGATGTCATATTTAAAAAATACAGGAGACTTCAAGATAAACTTTTACATTGGTCAAATATAGAAACTAATTATACCTCCACAGCCCCTACAAGGATTTCTCTGGAAGGTCCCTCTGGTTTTGTCCTCTTTAAAGAACTGCTGATGCTTCGTGGAAAATACAGATAAACAATTTGTTCTCAAGCCCAGCCTGGCTCTTCCCCCTTCCCTCTTTCTCTCTCTTTTCTCCTCTGCTACTGAGCTCCATGGATGGAAGCAGAGGCCAAACTCATTTTTGGAGGGGTTGCCCTTAGGGGTCCATTCCAGGGCTGGTGGCCACACCACGGCCAGCCCTGGGCAGCTCCTTTGACCCCTCTGCTGCTGCCATTCCCAGGCAGGACTCGGGCCAGGGAACTGCAGCAGCAATTTGTAAAACCTCAGGAAAAATTGCCTTTTGCTTTCTCTTCTAGGACCTTTCCAAGCCACAGGAGTGTGGTGGTGCCAGAGGTCCATGGGCAGGTGCAGAAAGGGCAGAGTCAGAGGAGGAAGAGGAGAAGGAGGAGGCTCTTGAATGATTCCCTCCCGCCCTGGAGGCAAATCTTTCTCTTCAAGATGGAACACGCCGGAACCTGCAATAAGCCCTTGAGTTTGCTTTCCCAAAAGAGGCAGAAAAGGGTGAGTGAGGAGACAGAGCTCTTCCCATGGGGATAAGTATCCAGTTGAGTAACCCCTGTTTGAGTAACCCTAATAACCCTCTTCCATTAATGCTCAGTGTGAGCTGAGTCACTGGCAGGAAAATGTTCCTGCATCTTCAGGGACAAACCTGGATTTTGGAGCCCAACTGGATGATGGCACTTAGAAAGTGATCAATTCCATGTGCTCATCCTCCCAACCTCAGGTGGCTGGAAAAGGTCCTGGGAAAGGCAAAGAAGTCCCTCTGCTTTCAACTGCCGGGGAAGCACTGATGGCGGATCCAAGGAACGTTCTCACGGAGCAATTGTGCAAGAGCAGGCTTGTCCATTAGTTGTCAGACCTACCCGTGGTTATAAAGCCCAAGGTGCAAGGGCTGGGATGAGCAGCCAGGTGAGAAAATAGGGGGGAACAAACCTGAACACCACAGAGGAGAAAGGCTGCCCCAAGTATCAGATTGGGGGTGATAAACCCAACCACCAAGGGAACCAACCAATTACTGGGAGAAAAAGGACATGATGTAGAAGGTTGGGGTGGGTTGTCCTGCTGTGGATGTGCCAAGGTCAAGGAGAAAGAAAAACAAGCCCGAGCAAGGCGTGGCGGCAGCGAAGGAGTCACCAGCCTCCCCTACTCCTCACATTCTTTGAATAGCTACAATAATAACAACAATAAAATCCAAACTCAACCAAAGACACTGATGTCATCTTTGAAAATATTTTAGAGACCTGCATTTTTTATACTAATAAAATACAGGCAGTAATTAATTAAATCCCAGCAGGCCTTAAAAGGCATTTCTCTGGCCGGCGTGTCTGCTGTCCGTGGGGTGGGTTGAGTGCAATGGGATGACACACCGGGCAGGAACAGGCTATTCCTGAACGGGAAAGGAGGTCACGGAGCTGCGGAAGGGAGAGCTCTGAGAAAGGGAGGGGAGAAACAGAGACAGGTCTGTGTCATGGAGGCGAAAGGGTGATGGGGGAAGGGGAGCAGAGTGTCACAGAATCATGGAATCGTTGAGGTTGGAAGAGCCCTCTAAGATCATCAACCATTTCCCAGCACCGCCAAGGCCATTAAACCACGCCCCCAAGTGCCACATCCACAAGTTTGTTGGGCACTTCTAGGGATGGTGATTCCACCACTACCCTGTGCAGTCTGTGCCAGGGCTGGACAATCCTCTCCATGAAGAAATTTCCCAATATTCAGCTTAAACCTCCCCTGGCACAACTTGAGGCCATTTCTTCTTGTTCTGTCACTTGTTTCCTGGGAGCAGAGCCCGACCACACCCTGGCTCCACTCTCCTGTAAGGGAGTTATATACAGAGAGAAGGTTCCCCCTGAGTCACCTTTTCTCCATGTTGAAGGTCCACCAGCTCTCTCAGCCCTACCAGAACTGGGGTTTTAGTCAGTCTCAGCAGCCTGCAGAGACTGAGAGCTCAGTCTGAGCTGGGAGAAGCCAGTAGAGGAGACATCACACAGTGTGCAAAGTCAAGTAGGCAGAAAAGTGTCCTTTGTACCATCCTTCCAACCACCCAACACTGGTCATGGTGGAGAGAAGAGATGAGCGTGGCTGGGTCACCTGTCTGCCAGCCCATGCCAGCCAGGGAAGCCCAAGAGGATGCACTGGGACCACCACCAGTGCCAGGACCTGTCCCACCCCTGAGAGGATGACTCTCATCCCGGGCCATCCCCACACCTGCCCTCCGAAGGACACGCTCCAGCCTGGCACAGGAGTGGCCTCGTGGGCCCAGCAGCAGCAGAGGAGCCTCTGCCTAAATTGCTTCATTTAATCTATTGTTCAGCTGACTACATTGAAAATGGAGCATGTAATTGTTTCCCCGAACAGAGTCGAACACCATTAAACGTTGGTCTGAAGCTTTGCCATCCAGCAAATATTCCAGCTGGCTGGGGATCCTCCGGGATTGGCTCTGCGTCGCCATGGTTACACACTGGCCACAGCTTTATTCCTGTGGTTAATTAAAAAGCCCCTTTTCCAAGGTGGCTGTGCCCAGGGGTTCGCTGGCACACAGCCCTCCTGGGTGCCTGTCCATGAGCTCCTCGCGATGCCACAGCTCCAGGCGGGCACTGCACACCCACTGACTGTGGGAGGTGCTGCCAGGGATGGACACCCCAGCCACGGCACTGTGGGCTTTTCAGGGGAATCCATACTGATCAACAAAACGTTTGCAACTCCAGGTGAGGGATTGCATTGTCTCTCCTTTCTGCTTGACCATCTCCCATGGCTGTGCCAGAGGTGGCCATACAGCAGGAGTGGGCGAGAGCTGTGGCCATTGGATGAGGATCAAGGGAGCAGAATGGCTCTTGAAGGAACTTTGTGCCCGCAGAAGGATGAGCTGGGAGCATAGCTCAGCTGCCAGGAGGAGGCTGTGGTGTCTTTGGGCACATTTTTAGCAGCAGAGTTGTGGTCATCTTCCCAAGCAGGGAGAGGAGTCCCTGGGAGGGTCTGGCTTTCACTGAATCATACCATAGTTTGGGTTGGAAGGGACCTTAAAGCTCCTCCAGTCCCACCCCTTGCCATGGGCAGGGACACCTTCCACTGCTCCAGGTTGCTCCAAGCCCTGTCCAACCTGGTCTTGGACACTTCCAGGAATGGAGTCATCACAGCTTCTCTGGGCAACCTGTGCCAGGACCTCACCATTTTCATTGTGACAAGCTTCCTCCATCTAAATCTCCCCTCTCTCAGCTTAACACCATCACCCCTTGTTCTATCATTTGTCCTGCTGAAAATTCTGTTCCCAGAGAGACTTGGGGAGCCCAAGGCAGAGATGGTGCCACAGAACTGAGGGAAAGGCACAGCCAGGCTGTTACTGGCCACATGGAAAATCCTTCCACCACATCCTTCTGCAAACAGGAGCTGGAAGGGAATGTCTGGAGGATTTGGGAATTCAGGGTGGGAAAGAGATGGTCCTTGGAATGGCTGGGATGCTGTGGTGGAAAGGAAAAAGGGAAGATAGGGAAAAGGGAAAAGGGAAAAGGGAAAAGGGAAAAGGGAAAGGAAGGCAAAGCAAGACAAGGCAAGAAAGAGGGAGGGAGGGAGGAAGGGAAGGAAGGAGAGGTGAGAACAGAGAAGGAAAAGCCTGCACACAAATGAGGCTTAATTATCCTAATGGCGTGTAGCTGATTATCAAAGCCAACATTTAGGGCTGGGTATCAGATCCCATCTGGTCTCTGCACAGCCTGGGGAGGGCCAGGAGAAAACAAACTCTGGTTAAATCCCTGCTAGTGCCAGCTGTGGGGGCTGTGCCGGGGACTCTGCCTGGGCCCCACAGAACATTCTCTGCCCCCCACCTCCAAAACCACCCTCCAGGGCTGGACCCTCGGGGGCTGAACCCCACCCGTCCCCCAAGCCCCCAGGCACAGCTCTAGGCCCTGTGTTTTATCCTCAGGTTGCTCCCAAAGTAAAATTCCTCATTACCTTCCATGAGGAATTCAGCTCTGATTCAGTGAGGGAACCAGCTGCTTTTTGAAAGAGAATTTTTGAATCCTTTTGTCAACAGCTAAATGTTTCAGTTGACAGAGTCAATGCAAGATGCGATATTATAAATATTAGATTAATTGTATTGTATAGAATTTATATCACATAAAGATCCAAGGAGTTATTTTTACCTCTGCGAAAAATAAAGCAAGGGAGTTAAAGTGATTTGTTCAGACACATTCCTCTCAAAAACTTTGTCAAAAGCAGCAGATTCCCCAGGAACACTTTGATTTCAATAAAACTGCATTTCTCAGTAGGAAAACCAACTTGTCAACAGTTCCAGGCTGAGCCCTCCCACAGAACCAAGCTGGCTCCAGAGAGGCTGTTTTCCTTCTGGGGGGCCATGAGAGCTCAGTGGACCCCCCAGGGCCATCCTGTCCCTCCAAGGGGCTGCACACCATGACAATTAGGGGGGTACTATGAATTCCATCACCCCACAATGCCATGTACATCCCAACCCAGTGCAGGTGAAACCTTGGAGATGCTGCTCATTGCTATGACAGCTCCCACTGTCATGGGTTGCAGCAGCCAGAGGCTGATCTGGAATCCCAGGGCCTTCCCAAGCCCTAGACCTGCTCAATTACTGCCCTGAAAGACGCCCAGGGACCTGTGCACACCCCAGGGGAGAGATGGTCTGGGAGTCCCTGCATGCATGGAATGGGTAGGAACCATCAGTGTGGCTCCTGCTCATCAGCTTTGCTTTCCCAGCAATAAACAATATTCAACCTGCAGTCCCTCATTGAGTAATGAGCTCCAGCTGGAGAAGCCAGGTGTGGTCAGGGCCCTGGTGTGCCAGGCTCTCCCAGCTCTCCCCATGTCCTCTGCCTCCCCTCCAACCCAGCCCAGGTAAGACTCCTCAGACTCTGGGATGCACGGGAGAAGGATTGTGCCTGATGGTGCTGAGCCTCCACTCCAACAGGGACAGGATGTGTCCTCCTGGGAACGCAGCATCCCTGCCCAGGGAACATGGTCCTGCCAGCTCATGAGAGTCTACAGCCTCCACTTAAACCCTTCGTGGGTGATGGACCTCAAACACTCAAGCCATGTCCTTCTGCCGCTGGTGATGGTCTCAGCTGGAGCCACATCCCTGCTGTGCACGTGAGTGTCCAGGGCATCTCCAGCTGCTGATGGATGCACTTGGAGCAAAGATTATTGTGTGTTTGCTCTCTCTCCAAGAAACCACTTTGCTCCCCATGCTCTGTGTTGGGCTGGTGGTCCAGCTGATGCCCCCCAGCCCCCTCTGGTCCCACCTTACCCAGGTTTCCTCCAGCCCCTTCCCAGGGCTGCCTCCGCTGCTCCCCCTCCGGTCCCGGCTCTGGCAGCTGCTGCTAAATTTAGTGAGGAGCTTCTGTCCATTCTAATACTAATAGGCCCATTTTTAATAATGATGTTTTCGCAGCAATTTCAGCCCATCACGGTGTCACAGGGGTATTGATGGAAAAAAGCCTCTAATCCCTGTTAATAGATTCCATTTGACAGTGAACGTGTCTCAGTGTTCATTCCCAAAGGCCCCGGTGGTTTCAGTGTCACTTATGGCTGACCTTGGAGGGTAACAAGACCTTCTCCAGAAGAATGGCCCAGTGTCCATCTGGAATGGGGCTCCTGGCCCCCCGACTCCCTTTCCCCACTTCTCAGATGACAGGGCTTTCTCAGAAAGTCTATTTTGGGAGTTCCCATGGGGTGGGTGTTTTATTTCCTTTTTCTTCTCTCCTGGACATGAGCTGGACAAAAGGGTAGGTGCTTCTTCCCTCATGGCTCAGGAGACAGATTTTTTCCTAAGCCTTGCTGCTGGGAAGAGGAATAGCCTCCTTCTCCAGGGTATGAGATGGGGAAAGAGCAGACAAGGGGAGCAGAGCAGTGCCTGCTCTGAGGAGCCAGTGGGAGCTGCCAATCCCTGCGGTCCCAACTCACCACTGGACAGGTGCAAAGGGGGGTGTCCATGCCAAGGAACCATCGTGGAGCCTTGCAGTGCCCCCTGAGCCATCCTGCCTGACTTGTGTACATAAATATCCCAGGAAACAACTGCTGGAAGGTGTCAGACAGCACCTAATGAAGATGCAGGTCCAGAAATCACTAAATGGGGAAGAATAATTGACGGTTCCTCTCCAAGCATGGGGAGCTCAGGCAGGACCCTCTGGCTGGGAGCAGGTTCTCCTGGTTGTCCCCTTGAGAAGGGAGCCAGAATCCATCCCCCAGCCCTTCACAGGATGGACAAACAGGAGGAGATGGTATGATGGAAGTGCCCCATGGCCTGACACGCTCCTGCCGAGCTGCAATGGGCCATGAAGGTGAGAACTCCCCAGCCCCTGCACAGCCCCTCGGACCCCAGTGAGGCTCCTCCAGGCTGAACCACACAGCCCAAAGGGCCTGTGCCACCTAGTCCTGGTACCGTTGGTGGGGTTTGGGGGGTTAAAACT
>JAOXXN010000025.1:5933523-5948820 GCA_026770055.1 Myrmophylax atrothorax | reverse complement strand
CTGTGCTGTCTCGTTCCTTCCCCTCCTGTCCCCTCCTTTCATCCCCCTCGGATGGAGCAGCTCCGTGTGTGTCCAGGAGCTGGAGGCATGAGCCAGGGGCCCCTGGCAGTGCTTTGAGGGGCAGGAGGAAGGGCAGAGCCCTGCTGTAGCTCACAGCTAAATGCTGCCTTTCACTCCAGCATTCCCGAGGAAAGTAATGAGAATAATTAAAGGTAATTTCATTTATTTCAGCTCCAGTGTGTAAAGCAGAGGAGGGTGGGGGTTTCCAGCCTCTCACTGGAGGAGGGGAGGGCAGAAAGCAGAGCTCTAACACTGAGGGGCAGCAGGGACCCCCTTTTCTCTCTTGGGGCCACAGTCCCTCTGTCCAGACCCAGCTGTTTGTGGTGCTCATCTGGGAGAGGGGGACCCACAGTGGCGTTGGGCACTCCCAGCAGGGAGCCTTCACTTCCAGAGGCCTGTGCTGGACACACCTGAGCCCTGCACTAAAATTACCCAGGAAGGAGATGTGGAGCAGGGAGAACTTCCCTGGAGCAGGGCTTTCCCAATCCCTGCACAGGGAACACAGAGTGAAGCACTGCCAGCTCAGATCAGCCTGGCAATGTGGAGCTGTGCCTGAGAGTCCGTCTGAGGGTGAGCACAGTGGTCCTGGGGAGCCAGACCCCCCCAAAGTGGTGACAAGGGCACTGTCACCACCCTGCATCACTGCCTGAGCCCAGGGAACCAGCCCTGGGATCCAGGAGCAGGACTTTAATGGGCTGTTAGTCACAGAAACACTCCGACTGAAGGGACCTAATTGGATGGTGACGATGCTGAGCTGGGTAATTAGGAGACCATAAACCACACAGGTCACAGCTCCTCCAGCAGCACATTCCATCACTGCTCTATGGGCCGGGTGATCCTCCCCAAGCCCTTCTGTGTCACATGCGGACACTTTTTGGGGACTACAGAAACCCTTCCTTTGTCCCAAGACTTCATCTCCATCCTCAACATCACAACAGCGTCTCTGGGTGGCTGCTGGTAATGGGAGAGCTGAGAAAATGATGCTTTCCAGAATGTGATCATTCTCTAATATATTGAATCACAGGGAATTGTATCCCCGAGCATCCCAAACTACCTCCCTGCAAGAGAGGGTGGGAGGGGACAGGGTGGCAGCACTGCCAGGAGGTGAGGGAGCAGCCTGAGCAGAGACACCCAGTCCCACGGTGCCAGTTCTGACATGGGGACGCTTCGACTCACCTGAGCTCTTGACCCCATTGTGTCTCTCCCACATGAATTATGCCAGCGCTCGAACTTCCCCGGCACACGTGCTCATTAAATATAAATTTTATCCTCAAATATTCAACAGCAGCATTGAGAATGGCGTGTTTGGGTGCGTTTGAAATGTTCCCTGTGCTGGGAAGTGACAGGAGCCACCCAGGCGTGCGAGAGGAGGAATGCCCAGCGATGCCCATGCCCAGGTAACACGTGCAGGAGGTGCAGGATGAGCTTCTGAGCATCTGGTCTGCAGGGATTCATGGACAGGAATGGATGTCAGGGAGAAATCTGTAATTTGTTCCTTGCTGTAAATGTGATTCAGGAAAGTGTCCTTGTCACTGAATCACAGAATCACAGAGTGGTTTGATTTGGAAGGGACCTTAAAGCCCATCTCATTCCACTACTCTGCCATGGGCAGGGACACCGTCCACTAGACCAGGTTGTTCCTAGCCCTGTCCAACCTGGCCTGGAACATTTCCAGGGATGGGACAGCCACAGCTTCTCAGGGCAACCTGTGCCAGGGCCTCAGAACCCTCACAAGGAAGAATTTCTTCCCAATATCCAGTTCTAAAGTGCCATTAAAACACAAAAGAAGAGGAGACAGACAAACATCCCAGGAGGAATGCTTTCCCTGCATTTTTCCCTGTCTTCACATCACCAAAACCACATCAGTGGACTTGTGGCCTGAAGGCATCCGAATGTTCTGTGGTGCATCCTGTACAAGAACTGTGTCCTGGCACCGTTTGATACCTGTCCTTGCTCCTCACAGGGGCACTGAAGGTGCCGTGGCAGCTCAGAGGGCACCACCTCACCCTCCAGCACTGGTTCCTCTGGGCTGCACCTCACCCTTCTGGCTGGTCCCAGCTCCCAGGGCATCTGTGTGAACCTGCTGCCCTTTCCAGTGCCCCCAGCCCGGGGGAGGTGTGTGGGGCGAGGCTGGCAGGGAGCCCGCGGGTCCCCTCGGTCCCAATCAGCTGTGATTGAAGGCAGCCCCGAGCCCCCGGTTCCTGCGCACTTTCATGACGAGCATCCGTGGAATCTGCAAGCCATTAGCTCTCTGTTATCTTTCTGGAGATGCTGAGGTGAGCCATATGGAAGCACTTACTCGTCAACAGCCTGGGACAGAGTTTGGTGGGGTGGCCAGGACTCAGCCCTTTGTGAACTGCAGAGAAGCTGGAACGCGTCCATTGACCCATTTAATGAGCTCCGGCAAGGGGAATTTCACACTGTGCCTGGAGCTGCAGTAACCTTATATGTAGAGAGAGGGGGAGATAATTTCTAATCTTGTCAATCACGCCGTTGTGAAATCCGCAGCAGGGTTCCTTGGAGCGGGAGGGCCAAGGAGAAGGCGCAGGGCCTGATCCAGGTTCTTGCAGAGCAGGGCTCTACAAGAAAGGCCTTTCATTATTTTTCTTTGCAGTCTCCTCATTTCCTCACTGAAAAAAACAACAATATATTTATTAACTAGACAAATATTTGACTAGGACAACATGCTGAAATGACCTGCAAACGCCTCCTCGTTCCCACCAAGAGGGGTTCCTGCTCCTACCCACGGCCCCGAACCCTGCAGGGCCTCCAGCAGCTCTGGTCACCCCCTCCTCCTCCTCCTCCAGAGGAGGGGGAAGAGAGGTACCTCTCCCAGGTACCCCACTGGCTCAATCCTGCTTACCACATGCCAAAGCTACTTGGAGGGGCTTGCAGGGGCTGCTCAGGGGCCAACTTGAGGCACGTCCTTGTGATGGGGGCACGACTGGTCCAAGCTCTGTGGTCCTCAGTGGAGGAGAGGGGACAACAAGGGTCTGTATTTAGGGGACAACAGTGTTACCCCAAGCCAGCCCTTCTCACATCACAGAATCATGGAATTATGGAATCATTTAGGTTGAAAAAGACCTCTGAGCTCAAGTCCAACCACTGACACCAGCAGGACCCTCTGATGCCACGGTGCTGCTGCTCCATCACCTCCACCACAGGGAACTGCTCCAAGATTGAGCTCCAAGCTAAAGAAACAAACAGAGCCTTTTTTCCCTGTTGTTTTTCCTGTTTGCCTAAGAAACATAATCTTCCCCCAAAATGAAAAAAATAATAACACACAGGAAGGCCCCAAGCATGGGCCGGTTTGTGTGTGATTTCAATCAAAACAGGCTTTAAAAAACAAATTCCTTCGATATTCATCACATGTGTAAAACACATTAGAGAGGGACGGTGGACAGGACCAGAACAGTGGAGCCCTCCGGCCCCTGCCCATGCTGGGAGATGTGGCCAGGCATCACTGAGGGCTTCTCCAGCCTGGTGGGACCCTCTGAGAACATCGAGTCCAATGATTCCCCCAGAATTTCCATGGCCACCACCAACCCATGTCCCCAGGTGCCACATCCACAGGTCTGTTCAGTCCCTTCAGGGATGGGGATGCTCCAGACAGAGGGACAAGCTGCTGCTCCAGAAAACACCTCACATTGTGTGTGAGCAGAGAGCAGCAGAGATCCATGTTTTCCTGGCCTAAATGGAGCCCTGGAGAAGGAAGAATCTAGTTCTAGATTTTGGGGTTCACTTTACAGAATCGATGTTATAATTCCCATCGTATGTTGCTCTTTGAATCCAGCACCTATGTGGCCCCAAGGAGTGCCATATTCCTGGGTTTGGTCCATGCAGACAGGCCAGGCACTCCAGTGCCAGGCTCTCCCTGCCCTTGGCAGCTGTGCCTTTGCATACCCCAGCTCTGTGTGACCCCCGAGCCTCCTGCCCAGCGCCACTCACACCTCTGTGCCACCCCAGGGTGTGTTTGAATTCTGATGTTGTTTTCCTCTCATTATTCCAGATTCTAACTTACTTGCACATAAACCAACACAAAGTGATGGACACAGAAACAAGCCCACACGTCCCCTGCTGCCTCTGGCAGGGTCCCTGCTCTCTGCTGGAGCCACAGCCCTCACTGCTCCATGCCTTGATCATTATCCTGGAGCAACACAGCCCGTTTTTGGAGGGCTCCTTGTTTTTATGAGGTGTGACGGGGAAGGAATGCTGTGTACAGTTTAATTAGGGACTAAGTGCCTTGGGGGGAGTGGGAAGCAGCAGATACCCCGTGCACCAACCCCAGACACTCAGCCCCCCATCACAGCAGCCCCTTTGATGTCTCCAGTCCCAGTGTCCCACTGTGCACCGAGGGCGAGGGGAGAGACTGTGAGGCTGCACAGACTGGCAGCCCCCAGTTTGGTCCCTGCTCCGAGGGGCTGAAGCTCCACTTTTCCCCAGCTCCTCTTTCTGCCTTCCTGCGTTGTCCAAACACCTCTGGGAGTGAGAACCAAGGGTGAGCACAGACAAGCTGCAAAACAGTCAAGGATAACAGGATGTCGTGGCCAGAGGCTTTACCTCCATGGAGAGGACAGAGGAGCAGGCTTGGCTGGATCCTGCACTCCCAGGAATCTGGGAATGTGTCCTGCCTGGGTGCCCCTATTCCCTCTGGGTGCCCCTATTCCCTCGGGGTGCCCCTATTCCCTCTCTGGGTGCCCTAACTCCCTGCCTGGTTGTCACTCTTCCTCGCCTGATGCAGAGCAGTGACACAGAAATGGTGTTTGGCCTCAAGAACACTGAGCGGCAGCACCCAATGCTCATCCCACCCAGGGAGTGCCCAGTGGATGCCAGGCAGGGATCCCAGCTGGGCTGGGAGCTCTGCTCCCACATGCTGGGGAGGATCCGCTCCTCACCCTGTGACTCACAGCACAGTCCTGGGAGGCTGAATCAGCCCCTCGAGGGCAGGAGGGGGCCCTTCCCTCCGCCCGCTCTGGGGAAGACGTGGTGATCTCCCCCTGCTCCGTCTCTGACTTGTTGCGGGCTGCAGGCACACGCTGCGGGAACCCAGCGCCTTGTGGCAGCGCTGGCTCAGCCCGCCCGTCGCACTCGAGCGGGGCTGGGATGGCACGGGGGGTCCCACAGGGTCACAGCACAGCCGGGACTGGGGCGGGCCAGGGGGTCCCACAGGGTCACAGCAGAGCCAGAGCATTGCCCCACCAGGGAGTGAGGCCGTGCACTCACCTGCCCCATCGGAGCACCCAGCCTTGGCATGGACTGGGGATCCATGTCTGGGTGTTCTCCAGGGTGCAGGGGGACTGGGGACACAGCTGGGATGGTGGCACTCCAGTGAGCTGAGCCCCCTCCTCCCCCACCACAGCCCTGCCAGCTCAGCAGGATGCTCTGCAGGGAGCACCTTTGCCAGGCTGGGAGTCAGCAGGAACCACGGCTGATTCCAAGGTTGGGTGAGACCCTGTTCCTCATTGCTTCCCATCCCCACAGGGCAGTCACCACGCAGGGCAGGACAGTGCCCTGCCTGTCCTCCTCCTCCTCTCCCACAATGTGACTCCTCCATTCTGTAAATAATTTCCATTTTCATTTCTGAGCACCAGGGTGGCACAAGGCAGTGGAGATGTGAACTCGGCACACACACACATGCCTCCCCTGATTAGGACAACTTGCAAGTAGGTCAGAGCCTGGAATGGAGCTGCTTGACAGCTCCCCTATAAAACATCCTGACTTTAATGCCCTTTATATTTTTGTGATGTGAAATAGAAGAGGTTTGTAGGGGCAATGTGGGGGAGCAGATGTTATTCCCACGCTGGTGGAGGGCAGCAATGGAGAAAGTGACTGCTGTAAATGAACTGGTGATTAAGGTCATTAAAGAATCTTAACCCAGGAGCAATGGGAGGACTGGAAGGGGACAGCCGGGCTCCATCACCACTAACAAGCCACTCACCAGCCATCCCATCCCACCCCACCCCATTCCATCCCATCGCATCCCAGTGGGATGCTATTGGACCGCCCTGGCAGTCACAGCTTCCCCAGAGTGTTGAGGAGTCTCCTCACACACCTCAGTTTCAGTGCCAGTGGGTACCTTCTGACTATATTTATACATGTCCTTAAATCTCCAGCTCCCAAAGTTCTGTGATTTTAGGAGAAAGGTCATTTTTAGCATTGCATTTCCCTTTCTATTTTTTTAGAGGAAGATACTAGGTCACCCACATTTGTGGCTGTGAGAAAACCACATTTTGAAGGAAGATCCCTCACCTGGCATCTCCCAGCTCACCCTGCAGTGCCCACGGGCTGCTGCCCAGGGGCTCATGCTCCAGCCCCCACTCCCCCCACACATCTCCACTCCCTCAGCACACATTTGTTGATGAGAAAGGAAAGAGGCACGATTTAAAGCTGACCTCTCACCCCAAGCTGTGTCTGTAATCTGACGAGCAAACGTTAATAGCCTGAGCCAGGCAGCGGAGCCCAAAGCCCAGATAAAACCCAGCCCCGACGACAATTCAATTTCCTTCCATGAGATCAACTTGCAGCTTTAGCAAACCCACTTGTGCGGGCGCTGGGCTGAAACAATCTGGGCTGGCAGGCACAGCCACGCTGCCTTTGGCTGGCACCACCTGAGCCCAGCATCTTCCCAGGGCTGCCCACTCTCGCAGCACCCTCCCAGGGCTGCCCACCCCCACCAGTACCATCCTGGAATTGCCCACCACCCCCAGTGCCCACCCAGGGCTGCCCACCTCCCTCCCCAACACCCAGCACGGCCCAAGGACACTGATCTCGTGCATGGCCTTCAACCAGGAGCACATACGACTTGATGCCTTGCAGGGTTGGGATTTGTTTCCAGGGAAGGCTCTTCCAAGCCTTTTGGGCCACCTGGGGGATGTCAGGCTTGTCCCCCTCCCCAGAACACCCATGGGCATCACAAATCAGGTTGGCCAAGGTGGTGGGAGGGTCTCAGTGTCCTCCGGGGGCCAGGACAGTCCTGCCATCAGCCTGGCCATGCTGATCCCTCCCCAGGCATGTAACCCTCCTCCTCCTCCTGCTCAGCCTCGGGTGGAGGCTGGAGACTGAAGTGCAGTGGGGGATGTGTTTTCTGTGCTGGGAAGCAAATAATGTCCGCATGAAAGACACGATGCTTTTGCTTTCTCTCCTATTTTTTTCATTGCTGTTGCTAATCTTTGACCTAGATAGCAAAGGAACTTGCAGGAGAGGAGGAGGGTGCTGGGGCTCAGGCAGGGCTGGAGCCGGGAGCCTCCTGCCAGGGCACGGTGTGAGGGCTGCATGGGGGAGGGAAGGGAAAGCCCCAAAAACAGGGCCCTTCATGAGAGCAGTGACAGCAATTTTTGAGAAAAAGCAAATTAAAAAACCCGATCAAGCCAAATGTTCCTGAAGAGCATTCACATGGATGGAGTCCATGGAGTATTGTTGCATTATATCACTGTAATGCCAAGTTTTCAGTGAGAATTGGAGTTTCTTAATGTCTTTGTGTGTGTTCACTGATGTAGCTCACATATATAGAATCAGAGTCATAGTAGGGTTTGGGTTGGGAGGGACCTTAAAGCTCCCCCAGTTCCACCACCTGACAGGGGCAGGGACACCTTCCATTTGACCAGGTTGCTCCCAGCCCTGTCCAAGATGGCCTTGAACAATATATAGATTTACTTTCGTTTCCCATTTCCATGCGAAGGAGCAATGCAGGCAGGAGGCAAATCTCTGCCAGGAGCCAAACCCCACTTTAGGTCAAGGGCAGGAGACCAGAGCATCCCTCTCCACTCTGTTCCCATACCGGCTGTCTCCATTCACAGCCAGTTCCCCCACTGCCAGGCAGAATTGCTTTTGTTTCTGGGACAAGCCCTGCTGGATGCCTCCAGTTTACAACCCTCTGCCACCCATTTGCAGCCCAGTGCCACCAATTCAGTCCCTGTTTCTCTCGGCTGAGCGCACAAAGGGATCCTTTATTAGCAAAGCAAATCTGCAGGAGGAGGCTTTTACTTTAAATATGCCCCTCAATAACCACAGAAAGACCAAATGTAAAACTAATCATCCCAAGCCTCGGCCCTGCATCTCCTGCATCGGCACTGGCTGGCTTTGCTCGGCGATCCCAAACTCCCCCATGTGCCGCATGCACGACTCCAGCAATCCCAGTCTCAGGGAAAAGATTAGCTCTTAATTCCCCGAAGCCAAATCAGGACACGACACAGCCCATATTGTTCCAATTTACACCTCCTTATGAGCTTCCTCAGCTCCCTTTACAGTCTCAGTCTCTGTGCTGTGAATCTTCCCCATTTCCAGTCTCTCCAGTCTGGGGGCCCACAGCCCTGGGCTCCCATGGCCCCCTGCCCCATGGTGGGGCCTCTCCAGAGCCTGACAGTTCCCCCTCCATGGGCTGCACTGATGGGACCCCCAACAGCTCCTGAACAACTCCTGGGCTTCTCCCACCCCCTGCACGAGGCTCTGGGCAGGATAACCATCCTGGAGCAGAGATGAGGTGACCACGGCTGAGCCACAGCTCCCCTGGGGACACAGCAGGAGCAGAGTGGGGATCAGAGTCCCTCGGGAATCCCTCTGTGATTCCATACCTGGAGCCTTGTGACCAGGCTGGGCTCAGGAGTGCCCTGGCCAAGAGCTGAGGCTCAGCCTTGCCTGGGGTGCTCCACACTGGGAATCACAGCTCCAGGCACAGAGGGGGTTTCATGCTACAGGCTCTTGCTATCCTGAATGGAGGATTTCTTAATTTCTTTTAATGGAACATGAGGATCTGATGAACAAGGCAGCAGCCTCAAATAACCTCTAGTTTGGCGGGAAGGCAAGTCACGGCTGCTTGGGATAAACACAAGCCCTTTCCCAAGGCCAGATCAGGGATGTTGTGAAAGGGGCTGCAGGGCTGGTTGGGTGGGATCCATCCTGCTGTGGGCTGGGTGCCCTGAGCACCATCTCTGCTCTCACAGCCCTTTCCACCTCCATACCTGTCAGCAGGTCAGGTGTTTCCTTCTCTGCACTTCCATGGTCCCCACAAACAGTGGTTGCACCCCATGGGTGCTCCCTGCCTGGAGTGAGGAGCAGCCTCAGCCCCAGCCCTCTGTGCTGGGGACCCTCCAGCCAAGCCCCGCAGTGCTGAGCCCCACACAGGCACACTGAAACCCCTCTTTGTGAGAGGCAATTTATTCCCAAATTCAATCTGCTGGCTTAAGGGATCTGATCTGGCATTTTCTGCTGTTAAACAGTGGGATGAGAGCAGGGAAGTGCAGCAAAGATTGGGAGGCTTTGGTGAGCCTGGTCTAGGCTGGGGGCAGAGTCTGATGCTCTCATTCTTGGGGAGAAGCTGATAGTCTTCCTCACATACAGGCTCTGCTTCCCACAGCCACCAAGTTCCCACGGGATGATTTTCCTTCCCCATGTCCTTTCCCTCCCTCCATCTCCAAAAAGCCACCAGCTGTTTCCCACAGCTGCAGAGCCCTGGCCAAGGCTCTCAGCAGAACCCGAGACTTGATGTGGCCGTGGTGGGGTTTCACCCTCTGTGGTGCATGAAGGAGTTAACATGCTGAAAACCCCACATCCCCCGCAGGGGCATTTCCAGGGATGTGGACCAAATCCTATTACAGCAGCACTTACCTGGGGAGCCGTGGGGAGGGCAGCCATGCAGCAAACCTCAGTGGTTTGCTACTTGATTTGTTCCCCAGGAGCAGAGAGCTGATGGTGGAGCAGCCCAGGAGCAGCTGGAGAAACCCCTCACCACACAGAAGCTGCTTTTCTGCTCTAAATACCATAACAGGTGCCTTGGAGATGGCACTTCCAAGAGGACACGGCTCCCCTTGAGCCAGGGCACTGTCAAGAGTGGGGACCATGGCTTGTTGTGCTCACAGCCACCCTTCAGCCTTAATTTTGGAGGGATTTGGACATCAAACTCACAGATCTGGCTGGCACCTTGACCAAGGGGTATTGAGGATCCACATCTCCCCTTAGCCAAGCAGAGAAGAGAAAAAAAAAAAAAAAGGAAAAAAAGAAGCAAAATGACACCAATTGCCCCAAGAAGAGGAAAGGGAAGGTGAGAGCAGCCATTTGCCACAGCCAGAACCTGCATTCAGCGCCACGTGGGCAAGCGCCCTGGCACGGCTGCGGCTGCCGGGCTGTCAGAGCAGGGCACGGCCAGGGCTTGTTTCGTGCAGGCTAATAGAGACCTAGCGGGATAATTGGCATGAGTGAGGGAATGACACAGCCCTCTTCCGGAGAATTGAGCCCTCCTAATGGGAGCCAGGTGGCAATGCCCCTCCAGCCCTGACCCCGGGCTCTCCGCAGCGAAGCAGCGAGCACGACCCCGGCTGCAGGATGAAAGCAGCCGGCCCTCACCCCCGCGTACCCAGCGAGTGCAAACAGGTGTGGGAAGGCTGTGTCCCTCCGGGATGGCGCTGGCACAGGCAGCAGCTGCGTCCCCAGCCCGTGGCACGTTTCCTGATGGACGGCAGGACAAGCGAAATTGCCAGCGGGTCACAGGCGGAAAGCGGCCGATCGGCTCTGCTGGAATGTCAAGGACGGAGGGGACAGATGGTCTGTGTCCGTCAGGGAACGGAGCGGCCCTTGGCCCTTTCCCCCCACGCTGCCCGCGGGAATTCGCCTTGTGCTCGGGGGCAGCTGCTGGGGACGGGCAGGCGGTGGGACCCGGAGCTGTGCCCCGGCATTGCCACCTCCCTCCCCAGCCCGGAGGCAGCCAAGCCGTGCCCCTTCTCACACCACCAGCCGGTGGGGTCCTTTCGGGGGAGGAGCGTCTGGGATCAGGCTCAGTGTGTGGAGACCCCAGGCAGCCCCACCGGGAGCTCCCTGCTGGCACTGAAGACCATGAGATGGCACTGATTCAGTCCCTGTTCTGCTCCCCAGCCCTGGGAACAGTGGGTGACTGGAAAGTGCTTTTTCCTTTAGCCACTATTTCTGGAGGTACAGCGATCCAAGAATAGAGTTTATGCATAAAATTGGAGTCCTCAGCCAGGGTCTGTAACAGCAGCCCAGCCACCGGCCCATAAATCATGGCTCATAAATCCCGATAATGCATAACCTGTGTGCTGGCTGCAGAGCAGCTCCAGGTAACTCGGCTCCGAGAGGAACCAAACTTGGCAGCAATGTGGAAATCAGACACAGGACAGACCAATCCAGTCCTCCACAGCCCCAGCATGTTCCACACTCTGTGCTGCTCTTTGAGCTACCCCACATGTAGCTGTGGGGAGGAGGAACAGCGGAGGGGGCAAACAGACCCCAACCTGCCTGGGCTTGGGCTGCCTTTCCAGTGAGAACCCAACACTGGCTTGAAGCAGGGAAGGGCAGGATAGTGTCCCATGGGCGGTCCAGCAGCTCATTAGGAAGAAATTCCACCCTGTGAGGGTGGGCAGGCCCTGGCACAGGTGCCCAGAGAAGCTGTGGCTGCCCCATCCCTGGGAGTGTTCAAGGCCAGGCTGGACAGGGCTTGGAACAACCTGGGCTATTGCGAGGTGTCCCTGCCCATGGAAGGGTGTGGAGAAAGATCTTGAAGGTCCCTTCCAACCCGAACCATCCTAGGATACCATGATTCCTCTATCCAGGATCACCATTCCCAGCCAATGAGCAACAGCAGCCTGTGCAAAGGGAGTCTTCAAGAGTTTCAAATGCAGAGGTTTTTATCCAAAGCTTTTTCTAAGCCCATTTTAGCTTTCCAGCTGAGCTGGAAATCTTGTGAGATTCCCATTACACCAGATTCCCATGAGGATACTCTCCCTCATGGGCATTTCCCGTTCTGCTCATGCTGCCACACTGCAAACTGCTCAGAAAATAAAGGAGCCAGTTTACCCCTCTGTTTGGAAAAAGGAAGACCCCTCTCCAATCTGCTCATCTGAGGAGTGTATAAAGAGAATCTCTCTTTGATGCAGCCTGCCCTGTGGTCCGGTGCCATGCAGGGACAGGTTTCCTGCCACGACGTGCCCGGAGCTGCTCCTGCAGCGCTCTGTGCAGGATGGGAGGTTTTGCATAAGCACCGTTGTTATTTAGGCTCAGATTTTGGCAGCTCGGCAGAGCACTCACACTCCTGGGTCCAACGTGCTTTCCATGTCCAGCAGCACAAGGGGGAAATCACCATTTTCCAGCCTAAGATGCCCAAAGCATCCCTGTGAAAGACTGATGTACCTCTTGCTATCTTATCAACAGGAGCTGGTTGTCCCTCTTAGTGAGCACATCCCACCCAAATCAAGGCTGACATCCCATGACTTGTAGTGAGGAGGAGAATCCCAGACATTGTCTCTCCACAACTGTGCAGGGACAGAGGCTGACACCAGCCCCACCATCTCCATCAGGAATGAGGACTCATCCCAAAGAAGCCACGTAATGCCAGGTCAAGGCTGTCTCCAGCCTGGGCCTCCCTGGCTGTACCATGAAACTGAAGAGTGGAGCCTCCAGCACTGATGTTCCCCATGGAATCTCCTTGCTCTGCCACCTTGCATGTATTAATTGTTTTTTATAATATGAGGTGAGACTGTTTCCATCCTGGCTTTAAAAAAAATGCCAGTCACAGCAAGGATAAGCAGAGCAGCATGGTCAGCAAACCACTCAATGGGAGTGTCCCAAAGTGGGATTGGTCATGTGGGCAGGGCTGCCAGCATGATTCCAGCCATGGCACCCTTCCCAAGGCCCTGGAGCAGGATTGGCACAGCCAGGCATTACTTAGATGCAGCACAGTGCCAACAGCACGGAAAGAGCCCTGTGGTGGGACCCTGCCCCCCCGGGGTGCACCAGCAACACCAAGGATGTGGATTCTATTCTTCCATCAGGAAAGTAAATGGACATTGGGAGTGCAAAAATCAGAGCTCCTTTGCCAGATGTGCCCCACTGCTGTTATCATGGAATATTAATCAGCAAGGCCTGCGTGTAATTTTGGAGTTTTGATTAGAGAAATCTCCCTTACAATAATAATCAGGCTGGGGCCTGTATAAATACCAGTGACTCCGGGTTTGTTGGTGGGATGAAGTGGCACGTTGATTGCTCTGCTCGCCTGTTCATCAATCATTCAGCGTTGCCCCCACCTTCACCATCCTCCCGGATAGCCTGTCTTCCCAGCTCCCCCAGTGCCTGTCCTTTCACTAGGAGCCACCTTCCTCCTCCCCTTCCTCCTCCATCCCCGCCGCTGTCCCCCGCGCTCACTCTCGGCCCCTTTCCTCCTCTCCTGCTCCCTGATCCCGGCATTCGTCTCAGATTATATGAAGTTTGGCTGCCTTGAGTAAAATAAATTGCAAGCTTTTGAAGGGCTGGGGCTCTGTATATTTTTACGGTTAATGAATCTTCCTGTTTGAGTTTGGGAGATGGGAATGTTGCTTTCCAGCTGCCAGGGGCGGCTCTGGCCAATTGAATCAGCAGGGACTGGAAACTTCACTCCTGTGTGGGAGAGTTGGGTGGGAGAGGATTGAGTGGGAAGAGAGCTGGATGGGGGAGCAATGGGTGGGAGAATGGCCAGGGGGAGATCATTTGGTGGAAGAAGGGCAAACGGGAGAGAGCTGGGTGGAGGAGAGTTGGGTGGGAGAGTATGGGGAGTAGGTGGGTGGGAGAACAGGGGGTGGGAGAGCATCAGGTGGGATAATGACAGGTGGGACAGAGATGGGTGGGAGAGTGTTGCGTGGAACATCACCTGATGCAACATCTGCCTCTTTCCCCCTCTTCCCTTGATCAGCATTCTCCATCAGCATGACCCAATTCACGATCACACTGACCCCTCACCCTGATTTGGACCCGGATTAAATGAGATCAGTCAAAAATAGCGGATAGGCAAGAGGCTGCCACAGTGCTGCTTCCTGGGTGGCAGCCACCTGGGGTGCTCTGCATGGGGTACAGCAGGTCCTCCTGTGCAGCTGCTGAGCACAAACTGCTTTTTTTCACCCATCCAAAGCCCCACAGAGGCAGCACAAAACCTGCTGAGCCCTCGAGGCCACAAGGGAGAGGTTTGGCTCAGAGGAGAAGTGAGCTCTGGGCAAACAACCCGCAGCGAGCCTTGTGCGTGCTGCCTTTTTCCTCCTTGCCCTCCCCAAGCCGCCCATGGGCAAACTGCTACAGCCCCTAATTTATTCATCATTGCAACTGATTCATCATCTACTTTTTATGTCTGGTTTCTTGGCCTGTAGATTATCCGCCAGCAGTTTGTTGAGCATATTTGACATGTGAAACTCAAGCTGTGTTTACTTGTAGTTCATGTACCATGGCGTTTGCATTGGCCGCCTGCCATCAGGCACGTGGTGGCTGCGCCGTGCCCGGGTTGGCGGAGCGCGGCTTTCCATGGATGCTCACACGCCCTGCCCGGCCCTGCGCCTTCCCTGCTGCTGGGAGCACTCACCTCGCTCCTCCCCACCCTCCCCTGCATCAGTGAGCACAGAAACCGTATTTCTGTGAACATTCAAATGCATGAAATCCCATCAAACCTGGGGCAGCGCTGGAAGAGGAGCCGGGGAGGACTTGCCAAGCCTGGAATGGCTTTCTTCCTCCAAGTTTTCTGAGCTATAAAGAGCACAAGGGAGTCTCCAAACACGAATTTCCACTCTTGCTGCATATCCATGACTTCAACTGAAGGAAAAGAGACCTTTCCCAGTCCTGGGTCCCAGGAAGGGCTGGAGGGGTGCCTTGCCCTGGTTGTGAACCCGTAGGGGAGCAGCAGTGGGGGCACAGGGCACTCCAGCCCCCGGCACGCGGCCGTGCTGGGCTGGCACGGGGCTGACCCAGACAGGGGAAGGCGACTCGGTCCCCTGTGAGTGCCTGTGTCACACCCCGGCCACAATAACCCCATTAACGTCCACACACATCAGAGACAGGCACACGCTGAGGGAGAGGCAGAAAAAAAAGAGCCTTTTCTGTCTGATAGGCTTCAAAAATATGTATTTGATTTTCAGATGTGAAGCTGGAATTGCATCCAGATGGACTCGGGGTCACACTCCCTGACACTGGCTTCCCATTACACTGATACTGGATGCAGATACGTTTGACACAGATAGCTGACAAATATAGCGTGGGGTTGTTTCGGCTGAGTTTTTTTAAGGCATTTCCCCCGCTGGTCCCTGTGGTGCCACCATTCCCATGTCTCCAGTTCCCTGTCGCTGCCTGCTTGGTGTCCCCAGATTCATCCCAGTAGGACAAGAACATTTGGGAGTGATTCCTTCCACTGCCCAGCTCTTGCGGTCTCACTGTTTACACCACCTTGAATATACAATATATTCCTCTCCATCACTGCTGGAGACAGGACAGAAATTTTGG
>JAOXXN010000025.1:5909292-5921273 GCA_026770055.1 Myrmophylax atrothorax | reverse complement strand
ATCCCCAGGCCCCCATTCCATGAGACCCCAGCAGGGACAGGCTGATCCAAGCAGCCCCTGGCCAGCCTGGCACGTGGTGTCTGTCCTGCCAGACCTGCTGCCCACCTGTCAGCCCCAGACATCCTCAGGGGGAGCAGCATCCCTGCCCTGGATCCCTGCCCTGGAAAGCTCCCCCACATCCACACTGAGGGCGAGGGAGAGGGACACAAACCATGGGCCACTGCTGGGATTGCCTCCTGGGGAAGGAACTGCTGCACTGCTAGCACAGCACAGGCTGTAACGATCCTGTGCACTAACTGGGGGTGGGAAGGAGCTGTGTGAGAGCAGGTGCTGAGTGGTCCAGGCTGGGGGGTGTCCTGTGGCAGAGGGGTTTGTCCCCCAGCCCTGGCTGCCAGCAGCCAGAGGGGCTGGGGGGGTTGGAAAGAGGAGCACTGGCTTCCAGAAGACACGGATTGTGTTCAGTTTTGCCACTCCCTCTGGGCACAACCGAGGGGCAGAGGGTGGTGAAGCATCATACCACAGCAATTCTAGGCTGGCAAAGGTTGGCAAGGTTCACCCCAGGTGCTCCTAACATGGAGCCAAACATCTCTAGGATCTGTCCATCTCATGGATATCTCCGAGATGTGCAGGCACCCTCGGGGCTGAGCTGGGCCCCCACAGGGACCCCCATGTGTGGCAGTGAAGTGGGCAGAGCTCGGGGCACCATGAACCCCTGGGAGAAGCCTTTACATGATTTATTCTTATTCCAGGTATTTTGGAGTGTTGGCTGTAATTAAAGTTCAACATCTGAGGCAAAACGAGAGCAAAAACATTTCAACCACTTTAAAGAACGACTTTGAGCAAGGAGGGCAATAAAACACACCGTGCTTAAACAAATCCTTCCAACCTTTCATCATTCCCCGTCCCAGTCCTGGCTAATTATCAAAGCTATCTGTGTTTTGGGAATGGGCCCCTTTTCCCCTCCACCCTGCCTTGCAGCTCCAGTCCTTCCTTAGGTGTATCCCAGTTCTTCCCAGTAAGCACCAGCAATGCTAGGCTCTGGCTGGAAGGAAATGAGCAGGTCCCAACCCAGGGGCACAGTCTGGGGTCCTCCCAGCAGCGGAGGGCAGGTGACAGCAGCCCCCAGGGAGGGGACATCCTTTCAGGGCAGGAAGGTGTGCTCAGCACCCAGGGAGCAGCTTTGCCTGTGGCTGCCCCTCTTCCCTGTGGAATAACAGAGCCCTTCTATCGCAGCCACAGCTGGGCTGGCCCCGGCCACTGGTGTGGAATTCACCCCCAAAATGATTTATCTGAAAAAGGGAACAAAGCAGAGGTTCTGACTGGGCTGCAGGGCACGGTGAGGAGGGTGAGGGCAGGAAGGACTGAAAGGCCCCATTGAGAGTTCTGGCCCCAGCACAGCACTCGCCATGGGGGAGCTCCGGGGGCACCGCTGGGTGTTCCGTGCCGGCCCCTGCCATGGTGGTTCCCAGGCTGAAGGGCTGCCTGCCCCCCAGAGCAGCTGCATTTCCCAGGAGAGCAGCATGCAGAGCATCCAGCATCCCACAGCAGCCCCTGGGGCAGATCCCACTGCTCCCACACAACCCAGGACCACCCCGTTCCTGCTGGGGACCCCAGGGAGGGAGAGACAGCCCTGCCCCACTGTGGGAGATCAGTCCCCATCCCTGCCCCACTGTGGGAGATCAGTCCCCATCCCTGCCCCACACAGGCTGGTCATGGTGGTGGGATAGAGCAGCAGGAGAGCAGCTCTTGGGATGACAAAGGGAATGCCCACCCCTCAAGGGATCTGTGCAGGTGTTGCTGGATCCAGTGGTCTGTGGTTCAAAGCACCTCTCTGATCCCAGCAGCACGGGAGAAGCTGCTCCCACACCTGCTCGCAGCCCTGATTTATCAGCTGAGGTTTCCCCTAAAGCCTGGCAGGAAAACAAAGAGGGAAATATGAGCACGATCGCTAAAATAACAATCACTTTAATGCATTATCAGGCAGAATGATTTCCTGGTGGCAAAAGGATGATGGAGTGAAGCTGTCAGGGCTTGCAGGAAGGCAGCACAGCATTCCAAGAGGCAACAGCAGGGTCAGAGCAGTCTTGGGAAGGCCCGTAGGGATGGGAACTGCCCTGAGAAGAACTCTGGGGAGGGTACTGCAAGAGGGGCTGAACCAGCTTTTGGGAAGGAAACACCAGAAGAGGCAGTAAAGTGAATTTTCTCTTCCATTTGGAAAGCAGGAACACAGGCAGAGAGGGAGACCTGCTCCTCCATGGAAGGAGCACAGCCTTTTGCTCCACACAGAAGGTTCCCAGAGCCAGCTGAGTCCTCTGGAGCAGCAGCTGCTCGCCAGCAGATGAAGGCCAAAGCACGGCAAGAAGAGCAGACTCTGAGAAAGCCCCGGAGTGCAAAGCTGACGGTGCTCCAGCAGCATCTGCAGCTCCCGCCAGAGTCCGGGGATTTCCCTCCCGTCTGAGCCAACTCCTCCAGGAGCTGAGCCCGGCTGAGGCGGCTGCTCCCGGGGCAACGCTGGGTGTTCTCCACTGGAGTGCCTGTTGGCAGGAGGGACGGGCAGCATGGGAAGGGCAGTGCATATGAAACGAACCTGCCAGGGCTCTTTCCCCTTCCTTCCTGGGACCAGCAGCACAAAGGATGGAGAAGGGACTGGAGCTGCTGGCACCTGCCTGTGGGGGGGGTCTGTCCTGCTCCTGGTGGCTTGTTCTCCCTTGGACCTGCCAGGATGGGAACTGGAGAGGTAAAACAGGAGGGGAGAGAGGGCTCCCAGTGCATGGCTGGGAGGTGGCCCAGGGGCAGGGGGACATGCAGCGACCAGTGGCACTGGCTGTGGGGCAGCTGGAGCTGCTCTGGGGGGCACGGCACTTCCAGAGTCATCACCCTGCAGGGACACAGCACTGGGACACCAGAACACCCTCCAGCACCTGGGCATGCAGGTGGAATCCAGACCTCATCCCAGAAAAGAATGTGGATGTGGTTTTGGGTGTCTCAGGTTGCCCAGAGCAGCTGTGGCTGCCCCATCCCTGGAAGTGTCCAAGGCCAGGATGGACAGGGCTTGGAGCAACCTTGGGATAGTGGGAGGTGTCCCTGCCCATGGCTGGGGGGGTGGGATGAGATGGGCTTTGAGGTCCTTTCCAGCCCAAACCATTCTGAGACTCTGTGATTCATGTCACCCTCAGCTCCCATGGATATGTCCTTGGGTCCCAGCTCTCCTCCACTTCCCTGTCAGCATCCCGTGAGGGCAACTCTGGTGCTGAGCAGCTGAACTGCCCATCTGTGCTGCTTATCATGCTCCCTGTGACCCTGAGACAACAACCACTACGTTCCCACCTCAGGATCCTGCCCAGCCAGCTCTGCACCCCTGTCACTGGGTCACACACTGGGTCACTCAGTGCCCTGTGCCAGTGCCACATTCCCAGCCCTGGCTGTGGGCACAGAGCAGGGAGAAGACCGTGGTGCTGCTCTTTTGAGCCAGTGGTGCTGCTCTCCAAGTCAGCATGTTTTTGGTCTGGGCTCTTTCTTCCCTTGAATGCAGCACCAAGGAGCTGTTGGCAGGTCAGGCCTGGGCCATGCCAGCCCCCTGCCAGCTGCCTGTTTGCCACCGGCTGCCTTCTGGTTTGAGTTACCCGGCTGGGCACATTCCAGTGCAAAGTGCATTTTTTTCCCTCTCTTCCCCTTCCCCCTTCCAGGAGCCCCCTTTGATTTAGTGCTTGGGAAAAGCCGCAGGACACGGCCCCGAGCTGCGGTTCAGGTACAGAGCAGTGGAGCAGAGCACGGACTGGGGGATTAACCTGCCTGGAACGGGGCCCAGCAGCCCTGCTGTGCCAAGGGCTGCTCTGCCCTGCTGCCCACAGCCAGCCTGGGAGCAACAGCACCTGCTTCCAGTCCCATGGAAAGCGGCTGGACACCCCAAATTCCGGTGGGGATGTGCTGTGGGAAAAGGCTCCAGGAAAGGCTGTGCCAGGGTCCCCCAGTCCCAGCGAGGGGAGAGGCTGTCCTGGTGCCACTGTTGGAGTTGAACCACAAGCACCAGGGAACATTTCCACCCAGTTTCAGATCTAATTTTTCCAAGTTCCCAAAGTTTTCTCATGGTTAAAAAAAGCTTCTTGACCTCATGAAAATGCAGAAAGGCAATAAAATCAAATCAGCTACACCTGCACCAAGGGAGGAGGGGATGGACTGCCTGGCCTCACACAGCCTCCCCTGTAGCATAGGCAAGTAGAATTAAATGGGATCAGGTCTGGATTTGGATCAAAATCCAGGAAAGCTGGAGGTAACACTGCTCTTAATGTGGCCCCCACCTCACTGGGACTGCAACCAGCCTGCAAAAAGTCAGGTGCCACCAGAGCAGGGAAGGATGTGGTGCAGAAGCATCCCTGCAGCTCCATCCCTGTCGCTCCATCCCTGTCGCTCCATCCCTGTCACTCCATCCCTGTCACTCCATCCCTGCAGCTCCATCCCTGCAGCTCCATCCCTGTTGCTCCATCCCTGTCACTCCATCCCTGTCACTCCATCCCTGCAGCTCCATCCCTGTCGCTCCACCCCTGCAGCTCCATCCCTGTCACTCCATCCCTGCAGCTCCATCCTTGCCACTCCATGCCTGAGCCTCCATCCCTGGGCCTCAATCCCTTCCGCTCCATTCCTTCCTCTCCACCCCTGTGGCTCCAGCCCTGCACAATCTCCAGCCCAGCTCTGCAGCTCCGTGGGGTCGGGATACTCCTGGGATGAAGCCACACATAGGGATGATGCTTCGGAGCGTTTGAAATTTGACCACCACTAAGGAAAAGATGAGGAAACTGAAAAAAAAAGAAAAAAAAAAAGAAGGGTTAATGTGAAAATAATAAATTGCAAACATTCCTGTGGTGGAAGTGGATTCTCTCCTCCTTTTATCCCTGCATATTGTCCTCGCAGCAGCCGTCTGTGAAATTGCACTGTTATTGAAGTAATTCTGGGGGTAATTAGAGTTAATAATTCAGTATTTTATTTCTATTCTCCAGTTACTGCAGGGGGAAACACACACATATATATAATCCAGGGAGCAAAGGCGCAGTTTTCCTTTTCATGGCAAAAAATAGCTCTGGCTGGGTCCAGCCCTTCCCTGCGCCCACCCACATCCCAGGAACCCCCTCCTGCCTGGGGAGCCTCATCCCATGGACATCCCACAGCCCTTGCACCGGCCCCGGGTGGGATTTGAGTTCCTGGAGCAGGGACAGAGGGTGACTCAGGTGCTCACTGAGCACAGCCCTGGGGTGCTGGGATCCCTGCAAGGGCTGCCCCAGCCCGGTGGGCACCCGCGGGGTGCCAGGGGCCATCACCAGCTCTTCACATTTACCCCTCTGAAACATTAAAGGACTTTCCTGTTCAATTATTTGGAATGAAGTTTGGCAGCAGAGCCCTTTGGGAGGGATCAGATTGATTTCCTCAGTGAAATGAGTTTGGAGAGGGCTCTGGCTGGTTCCTCGTGCTAATTATCCCAGGCAATAATTAAGCCGTCAGCAGTTTGGGGGCTGGAGGTTTATCAGGGGAGGGGAGGGAAGGTGAGCCCCCCCCAGGGGCTCTGCTCCGGCCCAGGGCTGGGCTCAGCCCCTCCAAACAGGATTAGGGCAAGAGACAGACCCAGCGCAGGAGTTATTAGAGCAGGAAATTTCAAATTATATGGAAATAATCTTCTGAGTGAGAGTTTATTTTGGAACTTTAGACTTAATAATTCAGCACTTCTGGGATTTGGCATGTGAAGTGACAAAGATTAAAGGCGTATTGTCAGGTTCACAATTCGGTGTTTTCAAACACCCTGGGCCTTACCTGGGTTACAGACACAGCGGGATGGGGCTGATCCTCACGGATTCCCACGCTCCCAAGTGTGGAACCTCCTCAGCTCCCTGTGGAGCCACGGGGATTTCAGAGCCCGGACAGTGCTGAGCGAGGTCTCAGATTACCAAGACTAAAATGCTCCTCAGAACATGTGCGAGCACATTATGGAGTATAATCATAAATAATTAAAACTTAGCTACACTTGTCACATAAATGAACAAAGTACAGTTTGTGCTGCATTATCCTCGCCTTCCCCCGCCGCTGTTTGTCACCAGCTCCTCGAACCGGGCAAACTATTTATAGCAAACAACTTATTCAAAGCATTTTGCCCTTTTTCCTTTCTTCCTGCCTGGGAATTGTTCAGGAACAGACTCTGGTTCTTTACTAATTTCTTTGCTCTCCGTAATTGCCCAGAATATATTTCATGTGCATCAGCTCTGGTGCTCGGGCTGATTGCAAACAGCTCCCAGCTCATCCCAACACTGGCTTTGCTGCTCCCAGCCCTGGAATTGCTGTGTCAGCCCCCAGTGCCACAGGCAGGGATCAGAGCCAGGGTTTACCTGGAAAACTGGAGCGTGCTGGGGGGAATTTAACTGTGTGGCCTTATAGAGGCTTTTTGTTTTCATACCTGACCCTGCTGTAACCCCACAGACATTGTAGCTGGGAAGGATTGGGCTCACACAGGTAAGAGGTGATATAAAGAGATATCGTGGTTTATATCATAGGTGTGTGAGGGAAGAGAGATGTTTTGTGTATCTATTTTTTAATAGTTGTGAGGACTGGGAGAACTAATTCCCACTTTGTGTGGTGTTTTATAACAGGGAGGAATGAGAGGAGGGCTCAGGAGAAACGTAATTCATATTTTTGTGGCTTTTACGGAGGAGGAGTTGGAGGGTAAATAAGTCTGTTGATATTTTAGACTTTGGGAGGAAGATTTAAGAAGGACTTGTTTATACAGAACCAAGGAATCATAAAATGAATCACAGAGTGAATCACAGAATGGTTTGGGTTGGAAGGGACTTTGAAGACCATCGAATCCCACCCCCTGCCGTGGGCAGAGACATCTTCTACTAGACCAGGTTGCTCCAAGCCCCATCCAGCATGGCCTCAAACACTTCCAGAGTGTATAACCTGCATTTTGTAGGTCACATTTGTCCATATTTGGCATTGGGGAAATGGATGGGGCTCCCCATTCCCACCAGCAGGATGGCCAGGAACCCACCTTCGATGGAAGTCTCTGCTCCAGCCGCACCAAGCTGAGCCTCTCCATGAGAAGGTTTTCACCAGCCTCCAAGGGCAGGTCCCCTTTGCCTTCCCAGGACAAACCCAGGATGCAGCAGCAGTTCAGCTTCCCCAGCCCACTCCACATCTCTCCAGGCAGCTCTGGGCCCTGAGGGAGGTCCGGCCTGTGTCACATCCCAGGCAGCACATCTGGCATAACAGCTCGGGGCACCTCTGCTCTGGCCACTGCAGCAGTTTGGCAGGACCCAGCAGCTCTTTGTGCTTGCATCCATGGCAAATATGCAGAAAAACTACTCGTGTGAGGGGAAAAGGGAGATCAGAGCAAGCTTGAGTCTTCAGGTGGTTCCTCATTCCTGGGTTGGGTTATTTTCCTATGGAATTACAATGATTTGGTTGGGGATTTTTTTAATAAAGGAGAAATCACCTTCAAAGCAGCATTTCCGTTAACCCCTCACTGTCTGAGCCCGGTGCCACTGGAAATTCCAACATGGGATAAGGCAGTGGGGCAGGAGGGGTGGCTTGTGCAGGAAAAGATGAGGGACAACCTTCCAAGAATTCCCCTGACATCCCAAAATACAAGGGAACATCCTGAGCCCCCACACTGCCTTCTGCTGCCTGGAGACCTCTGGAGCATCCAAGACAGGAACAAGGAGGGTCTGGGCCACACAAGGCGAGTTGGGACCATGGGGAGCTGCTGCAGTTTTAGTGTCAATTTTAGTCTTACAAAAAAACCCTTGTGAATAAGACTTAACAAAAGAATATAAAATTAAACCAATTCCACAGACATTTCTGGGAAGGCAGAAGAGAAACAAACCAGTGGCCAGGGAAGAAAACCCTGCCATTGTCATGTTCCAGATGCCGGATGCTTCCCTGGTGGCAGGAGCAGCCGGTGCCAGCGGCAATGTGGGACATGATGGCAGTGCCAGCTCTGCCCTCACTGCTGCCGGTCCCTGGGGTGACTCAGGGGATGGGAGACAGCCAGGGGCATGTCTGGCACCTCACCTCCTGCAGGGATGTGTCGAGCCCCCCAAGCCCCAGTGAGCGGCCCCGGGAACGGAGCTGGGGGTGGGGGAGATGAAAGCGGGTTGATGGGTGGCACCCCCAGACTGCAGATCCGGACACACCCCGTGGCTTCCTGTGTGACCCGCGTGGGTCCCCACCCAGGTGAGCACAAAGCGCCTCAGCAGGAATTTGACCGCGGGCTGGTGTCTCGTCAGGGCATCGTCACGCCGGCCTTGTCTGGGATGTGCACAGCTCCTGGGAAATTTCCCTCTGGATCACCAGGGGCACAAGGCTCCTCACACCTTCCCAGCCGGGGGGCAGCTGCCCCACACCCCCCTCAGCCCCCAGGATGCTCCGTGCTGGCTCTGCAGCCTCCCTGTTACCCGCCCTTGGCAGCTTTCTGCACACCTTGCCCCTCTCCCAGCTCCAGACAGGAGCTCTCCGTAATTCCCCTGGTATTTCTGATGCGTCGTTGCCCCGAGGGAGCTGGGGACCTTCCAGCTCTGCTCTTCCCGACGTGGTTAGGCAGGAATCGCAGCCTCCCCATCCCGCTGGAGTCACGCACCAGCTCCCGGGGCAGCAGCGCCCGGTGCCCAGCCTGGCGCCGCTTCGGGACACAGCCATGCCAGGGGATTTGGGAGGATTTTAGGCCTTTCTGTGTCTTTCCTAAACGCAGAAAATGAAGAGGCACTTAAGAATCTGCTGTTTATATTGAAAGCCAAAATCCCTTTAGAATTTAATCTCCCGGTGATGGATTTAATACTGTTACAGACAGTGGAGTACTTTTTATATCGCGGGAGTGGTGGTAGCTCTTTGAAGCAGGATTTTGTTGCAAACAGGGTATTTGTCCCCAGGGCCCTGTCACAGCGATGGCTGGATCTGAGGGTGACACAATGGCCAGGGAGGGGAGGCCCCACAGGGGACATTCCTGTGCTGTGGCACATGGAGGGCACGGGATGGCACCTCGGGGTGCACTCCAGAGAGCACCACTGCCAGGACCAGACCTTTCTTGTGCCCGAGGCCTCAGGAAATGCCATTTTCCCAGGGATATGGGGGGTGCTCCAGGCTCAGTGGGATGCAGCACCAGCACGAGGAGCTCGCAGGGATGTGCTGAATGTCTGGCTGCTGCTTTGGGATCCTCGCTCCCTCTCTAACATAAAACCAATCCTTTAAATTGCAAAGCATACCCCATCTTTTCTTTTTCCAAAGGAAAGGGGGTGGCCCAGGGGCCGGGCCTGCAGCAGCACAGCACCCCGGCCCCTCTGACTCAGGCGGCTCCCTGTGAATCACCACCCGCTGCTGCAGTGCCGGGACCCGGCTCCGATCGCTCCCACCGCTCCCACCGCTCCCACCGCTCCGCCTGACCCAGTTCCCACCCCACGTGGAGGAGCTGCTGAGATGACCTACCGCGGCCATCGCTGCCGCCACCGCGCACCCGCGGGCGAGGGAGGGCTGAGGTCATCCTGACGCAATGGGAGGCAAAGGATGAGGGAAGGGGATGGGACAGACCCACAGTGGGTCACTGACCTCGCTGCGCCCACCGTGCCACCCCTGACTGAGCCCGAGGCGGGGGGGGGATGTTCACTGTCACCCCCACGGGGTCCCAACTCTCTGACGGGTCCCAGTGTGGCAGGAGCCATTTAGGGTGGAGGAAACACAGAAACGTGCAGGGATGGAGGGAATGGAGACATCCCAGCCTTCCATCCCAAGGCAGCTCCATCCCCCTGCAGTGAACCACTGCCTCCCCTCATCCCAGAGCTCTGCACAGGCTGGTGTTTCTGAGCGTGCTGCTGGAGCCTCGGTGAGTGTCCTGGCAGCGCTGGCAGCTGAATCTGCAGCCGAGCGCCCGCCCCTCCTCGGCAATAAACCTGCCGGCAGGAGTCACTGACCTTGTCCCCATCTTTCAGCTGCTGTTTCAGGAGACCGAGAGGGGACACACAAGGTCACTGTCTCTCACCCGGCAGCGGCTGAGTGGCCGTTTCATCACCAAGGAATAGGCTGGTGCTGAAGAACGCCTGGGCCAGGGAGAGGAGCTGACAGACGGGCGGGGGCCTGGGACAGCGGGAGGGGCGGTGCGGGAAAGCTGAGCCCCTTTGTCCTTACCCAAAGACCCCGTCTAAGTTCCTGCCCTGTGGGGGGCCCCGACACAGCCAGGGCATGGGGGGTCCATCCCCGCACATCTCCTTGCCTTGCCTTAAAAAAGCAGTTTTAGCCTCAAATCCCTCCCGACGGTTCCCCGAGCACTGGAGCTTCCCATCGGAAGCTGCTTGGCTACCAGGCATCTGTCTCGCTGGAGACTTGCTGGAATGACGTGCTCGAGAGAGCTGTCAGATTTGGTTAAAATTAGGCAGCAGACTCCAAGTTATTACTGGAGGACAGATGGACACTCTGGGGGTGCGGCGTGTTCCCGGCAGCGCTGGAAAACCGAGCGGAGCCACCGCCGAGAGCCCGCGCTGCGAGGGACGCGGAGCGAGCTGAGCGGGGCCGAGAGCCGCGCCGGGCCGGGCTGGGCAGATGGTGTCTGTGGCACAGGGCTGGAAATTGGGCTAAAACCTGTCCCGGGGGGAGCTGGCCCCGAGCCGGCCAGGCGGAGCGTGGCGCTGCTGCTTTCCCCAGCCGGAGGAGCGGAGTGTTGGCTCCAGCACAGAGGATGCTCCTGAAATCCTTCAGAGAGGAGCGGGAGGAGGAGAGTGGACACCACCCAGCCTGGCAGCCCTGCAGCAGCCGTCATCGAGGAGAGAACAAAACGCTCAGCAGAAAAGCCTGTCATTTGAGAATGAGATGATAACCTTCTCCTGTTCCCCCGCGGCTGCAGGACACGGAAGGGCAAATCCTGCGTCCGGGCAGTGCCCTTGGACAGGCAGCATGTCCTGACCATCCTCCTCTGCAGGGACTGAGCAAAGCACGAGGGAAGAACCAGGGGAGGGCCAGGGCTGACAACCCATCCCAGGGCTCACAACCCACCCCAGGGCTCACAACCCACCCCAGGGCTCACAACCAAACCCAGGGCTGACAGCCAAACCCAGGGCTCACAGCCCACCCCAGGGCTCACAGCCCACCCCAGGGCTCACAACCCACCCCAGGGCTCACAACCAAACCCAGGGCTCACAACCCCCCCAGGGCTGTCCAAGCTGGAAAACTCCCTCCCTGCACTGGGGCTGCCAAAGATCCCGGAAGCGCCCCCAGCATGGGCTGCAGGGGTTCAGGGTGCTGTGTATGTGTTAGATCCTTCCTCAGGGGCCAGCTCTTCCCTTTCCCAATCCCTGAGGTCTCCCTCCCTGCTGTCCTGTCCCTGAGCCTGTATCCATCCCGGGAAGCATCCCCAGCACCGGTACCTGCAGCCCAGCAGCTGGTGCCGCTCTCCCGGCGGGTCCTGCCCCTGTTCCCTCACAGGCAGGTAATTACCATCTCCCCGGCTCGCTGTAATGAGCCCAGGTGCTCATTTCGCATCCAAGCAATTTACTCGGCAGATCCTGCAGCAGGAGCCGAGTCCCAGCGAAGGGCCCGGGAGCGGCGGTGCCTGTGATGGATGCGCAGGACACGGCGGCAAAATCGCCTCCTCGGGGCGGGAGGGAAACAGCAGAGAAGGAAAAGGGGTTGGGAACGAGGGGAAGGAAGAGACAATGGAAAGAAGGGTAGTCACGGGGACCAGTGGTAGTGAAGGAGCAGTGAGGGACAGGGAGCATCGCCAGGGGCTCGGGGGAAAGAAACGAGAACCAGGATCTGCAGCTGTGGCACTGATGCTCTGTATTCTCTGACTGAGGGATGTGGTGACATTCCTGTGGGTGACAGTCCCTGTGGGTGGCATTCCCTGCTGCCCCACACAGACAGCACACCCCAGCTCCCAGACCTGGACGCTCAGAGCTCTGTGCAGATACCACTAGTGGAGTAATGGAACACCCACCATAATTCACACAGTGAATCACTTC
>JAOXXN010000025.1:5888987-5900129 GCA_026770055.1 Myrmophylax atrothorax | reverse complement strand
ATCCTGTTCAACAGATGATACATGCCATTCAGGGTAGGATCGTCCCGCCCGCCCCTCCCGCAGCCGGCGGGGCCGGGGAGCAGCGCGGGGAGCGCCAAGCCCGGAGCGTCTCCCGGAGCATCCCGGGCGGGATGCGGCTGAAACCCATCGCCGCTCCCGGGGAGCTCCTGGGCTCCCGATGAGGCCTTCTGACCCCTGCCGAGCCCCCTGTCCCATCCCAGGCTCATCTTTCCAGTTTATTAGCAGCTAATTACCCCTCGGTTTGGGGAAGGATAGAGGGATGTTGGGAGGCCCAGCCTTCATCAACCCTTTCTCCCCGCGCTGGGACAATTTCCGGGTGCCCCGTGGGGCCGCAGACACTGCGGCTTTGTTCGGCTGCTCCGCCGGGATATCGCCCGGGTATCGCCGGGATATCGCCAGGATATCGCCAGGGTATCGCCGGAGTATCGTCGGGGTATCGCCTTACGCGCCGCGCTCCGGCCCCGCTCCAGCGTCCAAGAGCAGCAAAGCCCGGCAGGCACCGGGATTATTGTTGCAAGTCCAGGGAGGGCGAGGAGAGGTGTCGGGCTCTGGCAGGGCGGTGGGCAGAGGGCCATGGGAGGGACCTCCACGGGCAGAGGTGGGATGGGCGCCCCAGTGGGACACACCAATGCGCCTCTGCCTGCCCAGAGCTGCCTTCTCCTGCTGGGATGAACTTCAGCCCTTCCCATCCTCCAGCTCCAAGGACCATTTTTCCAAGGGCCTGGGTCTGGGGTGGCAGGAAAGCTCCCGGAGATTTCCTCTCATTGCTGGTGCCATTTTTCCCACCATTCATCTCTCCAGATATTCCTTGTATCCCCCCACCTCCATCTGCCCCAGGAGAAGCCCACCTCCAGCTGGGACACCTTGGCCTCCTGCTGCTGGGCAGGTCTGGCACCCCACAGCACTCCATCCCCTGCCCCCCATACCTCAGGGGTGGTCCCACCCCAGCTCCCAGCAGGATTCAGGGCTTTTGCCTCCCACACCAGACACCAGCTGGGCAAAATCCCCACCTGAGCTCCCCCCACCCCAGGGGGAGGAGGGCAAAGCCCCCCCAGCCCCTGCCCTTTGGAGTCACAGGCTCTCTTTTCCTTCTGGCTCAGCTTCCGTACAAAGACCCAGAGCCACAGAAAGAGCCAATTTCCAGCAGGAACCTGGCGCTGGGCTCGCTCGGGAGGATTACACCAGGCTGCAGGAATTAGTGGGGGGAGCCCTGCTGAAACCAAAGCCTCGCTCAGCCCTTCCCAGCCAGGGCAGCTCCAAGGCTGGAGACGATCCCAGGGATAGGGACAGGAACTGCAGGAGACCATCCAAGATCACACAGCTTTGTCCTGGCTCTGCCCAAATCCCCTCCCTGAGTTCTGGGTGCTGGCCCTGGGGACACAGGGTGGGAAGAAAGGCTCAACCACATCCCTCTGTGGGGCAGGATGAAGAGATGCCCCAATCACACCACCCCCAGGACATGTCCACCCTGCAGTCACAGTGTCCTCATTCCCCTGCACTCCTGGGGACAGGGAAGAGGCACAGAGGGATCAAAGCAATGGGGTAACCCCCCAGTGGGATCCTGAGCTGGCTCAGAGGCAGCAGAACCCTCTGTCAGTGTCCCAGGATTGCTGAGAGCCAGGACAGCCCAATCCCAGCAGGGTCCCAGGCTGGCTCAGAGGCAGGATCCCCCCAGCTCAGCTCCTAGGGTGGTCCCTGCACCAATAGTTCCCATTTTCCTCTCATTCTCCATCGAAAAGAAAAGGAAAATCTCTGTGTTTCCTTCAGACACTGTTCCAGCAGCCGGGGGACCCTCTCCAAGAGTTGTATTTCAGGAACACTAAAACCTTGCACATAATTAACTGATGTTTGCTGTAGAACCATACTTGTGTTCATTCCTTCTTAACGAATGAAAAACTACTGGATTTATCCTGAAGCTCAGAAAAATCTTCCTCCTTGTCCCGCTGTGCCTCCCAGCATGCTCCCAAGGGTTCTCAGCCTTTCCCAGCCCTGCAACCTCTGCAGCCCAGCCCTTTCCTCATGGTTACCCCACCGTGCTCCTGGCAGCCCAAGGAGGTTGTTCATGGGCTGTGTGTGTCCCAGCTGGCTGAGACATGACCAGGGAAGAGCCTTTTCAGGATGCTGGAAGCCCTGCCAGGGGAACAAGGCTGCATCCATTCCCCTGGCTCTGGGCCTGCCTGAGGAGGAAAAACCTTGGCAGCACGTGAGTCCTTTCTCCAGGCACTTGAGCTCTGCTGGGTTGAGCTCCAGGGAACTGCAGGGCCTTTGTGCAAGTGGGGCTCTGCCCGGATCTGCTCCGCCTCGGGCACAGATGGCTGCACTGGCACAGGGATGGGGCTGGCAGTGGCACAGGAGCACAGGGAGAGCGCCGGAGCACAACCCGCTGCCATGCCAGCACCAGCCACGCTCTTCTCTTCCTCTTCCTCATCCCTTCTCACCTCCTTCCATCCGTTCCAATGCCTAGAGCCAAGCGGGACCACCGTCCACATTCCCATCCCCTCCCTATCCCATTCCCATCCCCACCCCATCCCCATCCCCATCCCAGTGACAAACAGCACTCCGGTGCATTCCCATTATTGCTCTCATTATGGAGCCCGCGGGACTCGTTGCATTCCACGACAGCCTAATGGATCTTCCAGGCTCCTCTTCATGCAGACCAGGTGCAGGCAAGTGGGAGGATGCAGCAGAAAGCCTGGCTGTGGGAAAAGCCCAGTGCCTTGACCAGGGGAACCTGTTAGTTGTTTTGGATATGCTGCAGGGAAAACAGGGATAAAGTTCTCGATTCTGGCTGCCCCAGCCAAGGTTTGTTAAAGGAATTGCTGTTATACAGCCCTTATAGACTGGGGAGTTCAGATGCTCCCCTTGGAGTGGAAATGCTGCAGGAGGAGGCTGAGAGGGCTGGGAAGGGTGGTTGGGTCCAGGAATGCGCTGCAGTGATGGGGGGTGGTATCAGAGGGGGAACGTGGGGTACATTGCCCTGCTCACCCTGAGCCCAGCCAAGATCCAGGGAATCACAGCCAAGGCTGGGATGAGCAGGGGCCGGAGGCACCGGGCCTCAGCTCCATCCCTGCTGCTCCTGGGGCCAGCTCATCCCATGGATGGGCAGCAGCAACCACTGCTCAGGGCCTTGCTGGGAGAGGGAAGCTCCAGGGATGGCAACAGCCCAGTAGTGCTGGGAATAGGAGAGCGAGGATGGGTGGAACTGGGAGAGCACCCTGCCAGCACCAGTGCCACTGGCACAGCCCTGGCACATGGAGCTGATGATCTGCGAATCCTGGGGGTGCCCCTGCCCTGTGCTCCCCATGCCAGGGCTTATCCCAAGCCCCACAGCAGCCCTGGAAGGCCCAATGTCCCAGCTGAGCCTCCGCTCAAACTGGAGCTGGAAATACTGCAGATCATCATTCCCTGCCACATCCAGGTGCTTTCAGCTTTCCGTCACTTACCCAGCCCATACAGCTGCTTCCCATCTGAGCTCCCTTTCCATGTGGGTGCCATCCTGGCCATGGTATGTGGCAGTAGCACCATTCCCAACATCCCACCCCCCAAACACTCCGGCTCCGCTGACCTGGCAGCCGCCCCACTCCCAAGTGGGATCTGGCCAAGGGCAAGTTAATAAACTCGACAGAAAGCTCCTTTATGTGAAGTAATTAAAATAACTCCTCCATTCCTGATGGACATCCAAAACCATCAGCAGCTCTGCAGCTTTAATGAACTTTCCAGATCTGGAGGTTCCCGGGTAAGATCCCGCCAATCCCCTCCCTTGGGAGCAGAGTGGAGCCACCAGGTGTCCCCGGCTCCTGCGTCCCCAGGGCACTGGCACCACAGGCGATGTCCCCTCCCACCACAGCCAGAGGTGAGGGTGCTTCCAAACAAACCCCTTCCACTCCAGGGCATTCCAAAAGACTTGGCACCAGGGTGGGATTAGGGGGAGCATGGAGGAGCCCAAAACTGTGTATTGGGGATGATGCACTTCTGGTGCACCCTTGTCCTACGGAACCCCCTCTGCCGCAGCCTCGGGACACACATGGAACACCAGGAGCGATCCTGTGGGTTTGGCAGGGCCCACAGCCCCGAGGCCATGCTGATCCCACCCAGAGCAGGGCCCACAGCCCCAAGGCCATGCTGATCCCACCCAGAGCAGGGCCCACAGCCCCAAGGCCATGCTGATCCCACCCAGAGCAGAGCCCACAGCCCCGAGGCCATGCTGATCCCACCTGGAGCAGCCCCAGAGCTGGGGACCTGCTGCATTACTCCTCAGCCAAGTGTGGGCTCCAAGAACCTGCTAAAGCACTTTTCCCTCCCTTGGCAGGTCCCAGCACGTTTGGCACTTACAGTTCTCCCTTTGGGCATCAGGGACCAGCAAAGCCGTTTAAAATTAAAAGTGTTATTTCATTCCCACTGGGATCAAAGCACTCAGAGAGAAGGATTTTCAAACCAGCAAACCACATTTGAGCTTGGCTGGGGCACCCCAGGGCCCCCCGACCCCCATCCCGGCACCCCCCGCTTGCTCCAGCAGACTCTTGGCATGGTCCCAGTGGCTCCAACTGTGCTCAAGCACCAGCCCCTGGAGCCTGGGAGCTGTGTCCAAGGGCAGCTGGTGGCCTCAGCCAAGAGGAGCCTCCAGCTGCAGGGACAGAGCCATGAAATCACAGTCCTTTGGGCTGGAAAAGACCTTTATGATCACTGAGTCCAACCATATCCACTGAGTACCCAACTGTATCCATCTGTATCCAGTCCTAAAACCAACCAACCTCAAGTCCATACTGCAAATATTTGGACAAGAAACTCCAAACTTTGCTGCTGCTGACCAAACCAAACCCAACAGATCCCTCCAGGACAAGCCAGTGAGGACCTGTGCCAGTCAGCTCTTCCCAGATCTCCTCAGCCCAGGCTGAGGTTTCAAAACACAACCTGAGGCAGGAAAGAAGCACACAGTAGGCAGCCAGGATTCCATAGGAAAAAAAACCCTTTTATTTAACAATATATCAGGTTCCATCACGGCTCCATGGAGTTCAGCTGCCACAGAGCTGGTTACCGATGCCGATGATATGCTACTGGGCGGGAGAGCTGGGAGAAGGCGAAAGGAATCAAAACGAGGAACATGACACGAAGAAAGAAAATCTGCGGTGCCAGGAGCACGGCCAAGGGGATCCTGGTGCCCAGCCCCACCGGAGCCCCACCGGATCAACCAGGGCGGGGATGCTGAGGCCTGATCTGGGACGTGCCCCTGCCTGGGAGCAGCCGCTCCCTGAGGAGGTGCTGGCACAGAGGGGCCTCGTTCCCTCCATGCCCAGCATCCCGAACCGTTCCCGCGTGACCAAAGCCCCATCCTGCACGCTCCACACTGGGACATCCAGGCTCCCAGTCCACATCCATCTCTCGGCTAATGGCAGTGGAGGATGGACAGTGAAATGTGGCAGCCTGGATGCTCCAGCAGGGCTGGGGCACAGCAGCCCCACGGCCGGCTGATCACGGGGACAGCCAGCCCTCGGGACACGGGACGGATGTGACGCTGTGGGATGTGGATGTGGTCACAGCTCTGAAATGTGGGAGTGTGGTGTGAACGTGCTGGTGTCAGGCACTGCCGGGATGGAGGGAGGGATGTCCATTCCTGCTCCACCACCTCCAGATCCTCCATGCATCCCTCTGTCAATATAATGCAGATTCACAGTTCGGCTCCCATGAGCAACTGGGAGGACTGGGAGCTCCCAGCCGCCTTCTGGCTGCCCACAGGGAAGTGCCAGGCATGCCAGTGACATCAGAGATGGCTCTGGTGGGCACAGCCCCCTCCCTGTGGGCAGGGCCCCAGGGTGGGCATGGCTGAGGAGGAACAACCCGGCCCAGGCCATGGTGTGCCGGCAGTTGGCAGCTGGAAAATTGAACAGCTGGGAAAGGGATCTGCACCAGGAGCAGCTCCACAGGCCTGGAAAAGCAGAGCAGGACCTCAGGATGTTGCATTGAGCTCTGCATCCCCCAGGTTGGGGTTTTTGGTTAGAGATAAATAAGGAGATAAAACTGATGCTCCTTTAGGTCACTGCATGGCACTGAATCACTGTCTGTGCCCAGGCCGGGAATCAAAGCTCTGCCTGGATCCAGGACAGCCAGAAACTCACTGGGAATGAGCCAGATCTGACCTGGAATCAATGGGATACAGAATCCCAGACTCCCAGTCTCACCCTCTGCTTGGGGCCCACCCGGCTCTGCATTGTACGGAGGGCAGGGCCCCGTCCCGGCAGCCCCACACCAGCACAGCCCGCGGGCCCCGGCGCTGAGCACTATGACAATGGTTTACACCCGTTCTTGTGGTTAAAGTTTCTTTTTTTTCTCTTTTTTTTTATGTTCTCATTTGTTTTTCTAAGAAAAAGCAACCAGAAAATAATTCGGAGTTTATACAAAACATCTTTACATTATTTCTTCAAAAAAGACTAGTATTTACACAAACAAAATGGGGGGGGTTAAAAAAAAAATCAACCAAACTTCAATGCTTTCCACAAAAAGAACCCGAGGGACACACTCTGATCCAGGACCCAGCAGCCTGAGGAGCTCAGCAAAAACCAGGAGTTCTGATTTCACCCTTTCTTCATGTATTTACAAGGTTTTCCAGCTGTTCCCAGCAGGAGCTGGGCTGATGGGATGTCAGCTGGGGATGGCCACTTTGGGAAGCCACCAGCACTGTCAGATCACTTTTGGTACAACCAGTGGTCAGATTCCATTCCTTTGTCTCCAAACCCAAACCAAAACTACATTGTCCCTCTCCTGCCCCTCCGCTCCGGCTGCTGCTCCCCAGGGATCCCACTGTCACCACTGTCACCACTGCCACCACCGCCCACCAGGGCTCTGCCGCTTTGGGAACCACAGCCCAAGGTTTGGCAGATGGAAGAGGGAAAAGGGGATTTTTTAAGACACAATTTTCTGGGATTTCTGAGAGCAGATCCCATCCCCCAGAGGGAATGGGGGGTCCCAGTGGGGGTGGCTCCCAGGCCAGGGTGTGCAGCACTGGCATGGATGCCATGGAGGAGAGAGGGATGGAAGGCGCTACACCAGGGAAAGCAGTGGTGGGATGGGGAGAGCAGGGAGAGGGGCAGGGCAGGGCAGGGAGGAGCACTCACTGCCGCTCATCCCTCCCTAGGGAAGCAGCTGGTTTGGGGCCCTAGAAGCCAAACCACCTCAGGATGCTGAGGGCAAGAGGAGAGCTGGGACACCCTGCTCCACTCCAGCCCAAAGTCCTGCCTGACAACACCACAAACCCAACAACGTGACACCACGGGATGCTCCCATCCCACTCAGGGCCAAACCCCAGAACCCTCGAGCCACCAGAGCCCCCATCCCTGCTCTGCCCCCGCCCCTGCCCACTCCTCGTCAAGGCACTTTAGCAGAGCAGCTCCCTCGCTCTTTGGGCACTTCCTAACGTGGGACTCGGGGCCCTGGGGACAGGCGGGAACAGCCCGGGCGGAGCAGCCCTGCCGGCCCCACTCCTGCTCCCTGAGCAAAAGCAGCTACTGCTGGAAGGAAAAGGAAGTGAGGAAGGGGGGACAGCCCGAGGACAGGTGGGTAACAGGGCACTGCAAGCCCCGCAGTGCCCACTGCCATCAGCCAGGATGCTGGCAGGTCCTCCTGGGAAGAGGAAGCTGGGAATGATCCCACCAGAAACACTCAAGGCTCAACCCTGTCCAGTTCTGGGACAGAGATGGGCAAGGCAAGGGACCCCAGGCTGTGGGACCCCCAGGAGGAGGCAGGACAAGGATGCTCCTGTGCCTGGAGCAGGGTCAGGGGACAGGCACGGCAGGGACTGGTCCCCAAAGCAGGTCCCATCAAGGGGTAGGGCAAAGCCTCTGGCTCAGCTCCCAGCCAAGCCAAGCCTGGTGCTCCAGCCCCAAGTGCTGGCCTCCTCCTGATATCCCTGGCATGAACTGCAGGTTGGGAACGTTTCTTTTCCAGTTTTCCTTTCCAAGGACAATCTCTCACAGCACTCCCAGCTTAGGAGGGCTGCAGCTACCCCCTGCTACCTCCTGCCACCCCCTGCTTTGCTTCCAGCAGGCTCAGTTCCAGCCTGATGGAAACTCAAAGGCTTTTCTCCAGTGGGATGCTCCGGAGGGGTCAGGAAGAGCTGCCAGGCCACGGCTGCTCCGTGCAGGGCAGGAGGAGCCGCCGGCCCCTCACGTACTGAATGCTTGAGACAGGGTGTAGATAGAAATTTTTTTTCTTTCTTTCTTTTTATAAAGAGACTAAAACAAGAGTCAACAGCTACGAACACAAAGGTTTCCAGGGGCAGTGGCAGGAGCGGGATGTGCCCCACGGCTGGGGGGACGGCGTGCTGGAAGGAGGTGATGGCATTTGCCCGAAAGTGGCGGGCCAGAGTCCCGCCCGGAATTCACAAAAATAAAAATGTTACAAAAAATTAAAATAATTATAATAATAATAATAGTAGTAGTAGTAAATCGGGTTTGCCAGCTTCCTCCCTGCACAGTTGTCTGCATCTTGGCACCTTGGCAAAGCTTCCTCCTCCTCCTCATCCCCCCGGGCCGCTCGCTGCTCCTTGGACACGGCCGCGGCATCGCTCCAGGCTGCGGGACGCCCCCGGCGCCGGCACACGGGCACTTCAGCAGGGACGGAGGGAGAATCCCAAAACCGAAAGGGGAGGTGGAGTCTCCGGGTTTGCCAGCGGTGTCCCGAGCACAGAAAGGCACGGCGCCCGCCCCCACGGCCGGCCACAGTCTGGAGGAGAAGAGGAGGAGGCTGAAGGCTCACCCTCGAGTCTCGGGATTACAAAAGCTGAGAACTACAAAACTAAATACAAAGGGGAGAATCAGCACGTGAGCGTGAGCCATCCGCTTCCCGGCGCAGCCCCCGCACTGCCCGCGCCGGGCCGGGGGTCGCTTCGCTTCCTCCCTGCGGCGCCAGCCCGGGGGGGGGCGGCCCCGCCCGGCGCTCCCGCGCTCCTGCATCGGCCGTTCCAGGCTGCTCCTCACACCTTGTAGTAAATGTTGGCTGGGCTCTGCGGGGGCATCTCCTGCACGATGTAGACGGGGTGCCCGTAGTCCCCGCTCACCTTCTCGTAGTGCGGGCAGTAGTTGTTCTCTGTAGTCCGTAAGGGGATGATGATGTCGCTGGGCTCCGAGCCCGCGTTCCCGCTGCATTTCGGGCTGGCCAAGGTGCTGAGGGACAAGGCTGCGGCTCGCTGCTGCGTGTGCTTCCGGTGCCGCTTGCGGATCTTGATCAGGAGCACGACGAGGAAGATGATGATGAGGATGAAGATGACGCAGCCGGCGCCGATGGCCGCAAACACGGCCACCTTGGAGCTCAGGAAGCCGTCGCTGGGGCCTTGGGTCTCCTGGCCGTCCTGGTTCACAGAGCCTGCAAGGCAAAGGGAGAGGGGTGTCAGACCCCAGCAGGCAGCCAGTTCTGTGCTCCGTCTGTGCATGGATCATGTATGTGGAGCAGGTGGATGAGCTGCCCATCAGAGCCCCTCTCTGCCCCCTAAACTCAGCACAACATCCATGCTCCACAGGAGGGGAGCAGCTCCCTCACCTCCCATGGGACGGCAGCCTCTCCCCACCTTCCCACCCCAGTCAGACCCACACATCCCTGGGAAGGACCAGGCAGGGCAGGCAGGAGTTCTGAGCATCCACGGAGAGGGGAACCATGTGTCCTCTCCTGCACTCTGCATCATTGCTCCCCCTTTCCATCAAAGCATTGCTCATGTCCAGGTGGACACCAGCCTGGAACCCGGGAGCCCCACAACTGACCTGGATGTCCTGGTGAAAGTGGGCTCTGACACCCAGAGACCCCTGATATCCAATTACTGAGCCCTGAGCTGAGACAGCCACAGCCCCCAAAGTGGGAGTGCTTGGTCGATCAGGGTGGGCAGAAAAGAGCGACTCTGCCCTGCTCTGATTTAATTTTGCTCTCAGAGGAGTCAGGAGCTCAGGAAACCACCTTCAAAGGGCTCTCACACAGGCTCGGCTCACAAACGCGAGGACCTCACCTCCTCCAAGCCCTCTCAGATGTACTGTGAGGAACAGATGGGCAGAGAGGAGGAGGAGGAGGAGGAAGAGTGCTGAAATAGCACTTCCCTGCAAAGCTCCTGCCAGGAGCTGGGAAAGCAAACCCAAGCTGCTCCACACCACAGGCAGACTGTGCCAGGTCCAAGTGTCCCTGGGCTGGGGCAGGAGCTGCTGTGAGCAGCAGGGGTGGCAGAGACGGGCACAGCACTCAGGGGAAACCCATCCAGATCCTTGATCCGCATAGTCCGGTATCCCGGGGATCCGTGCAACAAGGCTGGCACCCTCCAGACCCGTGGCAGACAGAGCCCTATCCCTCTACAGAGGTTCCTGGGTAGCCCACCTGGCTTGCCAGGCTCCTCCACTGCTGGGATCTTGCTGCGTGGGCTCTGCGTGACGATCTTCACGGTGTCATCGGACTCCTTGCTTGGACGACTCGTTGTCAGCTGCTCTGGGATCACTGCGTTTGGATCTGGGAAAGCAGAAGGGAGGGATGGATGAGAAACCTCAATTCAACCTGAATGGCAGCAGCTTGTTCTCCCCCTACAGAGCAACTGCCCCTAAATCCCAGCCACTCCTGGGGGGGATAGGAGTGATGGGAGATACTGAGAGCAACCGAGCAAGGCTGAGCTGCTCCATGGCTTGTGGGAAGCAGGTCCCCACCCTAATTCCCTGGTTTTCTGTTTTCAGAACTCCTGTGCGTGGGCTGGGACAGGTTTCTTGCTTGGACAGGGGGAGGAAGGGAAGGGCAGGCAGGAGGCCAAGGCTGCAGCACAGCTTTGCCTGTTTATTATAAATATTGGCCCCGACGTGCAAACACAATAACGAGAAGCAGAATCGGGAGCTGCGCATCCGAGTCGGGGCTGAACCGAGCCCGGGGCACGGCTGGAGCTGGGAGGCAGCTCGGGATGGGAGGTGGTGGGCAACGGGAGCTCCAGGGGGAGAGCCCAGTGGAGATAGATATCCCTGGTGTCCCAACACCACCAGTGACAGCTGAGAGCTGCCCAGCCCAATCCCTGACCCCTGCCCAGCTCCAACCCTGCCTTGGATGCCCGGGAAGTCACGGGGGCACTGCCTGTGCCAGTCCCCCCCCGAGGGCTCATGGGTCCCATGCTGAGCT
>JAOXXN010000025.1:5875738-5886742 GCA_026770055.1 Myrmophylax atrothorax | reverse complement strand
GATGGAGCTGTGCATCCAGGCAGAGGGATCCAGCTCCCAGATGGAGCTGTGCATCCAGGCAGAGGGATCCAGCTCCCAGATGGAGCTGTGCATCCAGGCAGAGGGATCCAGCTCCCGGATGGAGCTGTGCATCCAGGCAGAGGGATCCAGCTCCCGGATGGAGCTGTGCATCCAGGCAGAGGGATCCAGTTCCCGGATGGAGCTGTGCATCCAGGCAGAGGGATCCAGCTCCCGGATGGAGCTGTGCATCCCGGCAGCAGGATCCGCTGGTGGGCAATCCCACGGGAGCACTGTCAGCACCAATCCCCAGCAAACACCTGGGAATGCAGAGCCCCCACAGCCTGCACAGGCTCTCCAGAATCCAGCCAGGAGGAGCCTGAGCTCAGACTCCCCGTAAGGACATCTCGAGCAGTGAACTCCAGCAAAGAGCACAGCAGCCCAGTTCTCCCAGGCCAGAGGCACTGGTTTGGGGATGAAATTAGCAGACACATCCCAGCTCACTGCCTTAAAGCAGCTCCGTGAACAGTTTCCCAGCTTCCCAGCTCCATGCCATGTGTTGCTCCATGTCAGAGATTCATCCATTCAGGAAGATCGGGGCAGTCTGTAAAAACCAGCCACTGCAAGGCCTCATGAGTCTTATTTATAAATAATTACCTAATTATATAAAAACGAGGTACATGGGTCCAGTGGGGAACCAGGAGATCCCGCAAAGGCAGCAGTGATGGGAGACAGCAGTTCCTTCAAATAACTGTGGAGACATTGTGTCCAGATACAACAAACACATTGAAGGTCCAAAGAGGACGGGGGAGCAGCTGGAGTCACAGGGAGGGACACAGATGAGCATCCTCCTTTCCGCCCCACAGACAGGACTTGGGCATGAAGGTTCTTGTTCTGCTCGTGGTATTGATGAGGGGGAAAGTAGCTTTGAGAGGGAAGCACGTGGAGGAATGAAGCAGTTGCTTGTGGGAAAATAAAAAGGGGCAGCTAAAAGGGTAAACCACTTGTAAAACCCATGGTGATGGTCTTGGAACGGCCTCTGGAAACAAGGACACAGGCTGCCACAATCTGTACAGATCCACAACGGGCCAGAGCAAAGCTGGATGCTCCACACAGCTGGTTGGGCTTCCAAAAGTCAAAATCCGAAATCCCAGAATCCATCCAAATGCCGAAGAGTCCAATGGCTGGTTTGACATAAACATGTAGGACAGAGGGAGGTGCTGAGCAGGTCCAGAGTGGGTGGAGGCTGTGGCTCCTCCAGCATGGTTCCCTGTGAAGCTCAGCCATGCAGAGCTGCTCCTCCCATTCTGTTTCCTCCTCTCCCAGAGGAAGAAGCCTGTGCAGAAGCTCCAGGATCAGGCCAGCCCAGCTCCAGTAGAGACACGGGATCCAGGAGGCACCTGCCGGGTTCCCGAAGCGCCTGTGCCACTCGCTCGCTCAGAGGGAGCGGCCGTGACACCACCAGTCCCAGCTGCCGATGGAATCCAGCAAACCCAAGGGAACACAGGAGGAAAAGGTTAAATCCACCCGCACAGCAGGGGCTGCAGGAGAGCCCTGAGCTGGAGAGAGGCGGCTGCAGGGCAGCAGCAGGAGGTAGAGCTGTGACACCATGAAGGAACCAGGCAGGGAGCTGGGAACACCTGGCAGGCCTCAAACAACACTGTCACCTGCACTCACCACGAGTGAGGCTCAGTCCAGCCCCAGCAACACCGAGTGCACAGGAGCGTTTCCTGCCCTATTCCACTCTGCAAGGACACACAGGTTGGCTGTAGGACTGGGAGAGCAAAAATAACCTGGGGCCAGGTGACTTCCAGTGAGAGCAAGAGGCTCTCCCAGCCCCCAGAGCCATCAGATGCCTTTCCCTAATGGAGCATTAAGCCCCAGCTGGTGAGTGATGAGGATTTACCAGTGATACCATTAACCATGTAATTGCTTGTCAATTTAGAGGAGATGCTCAGCCACCATAGAAGCACAGGCAGGACCTCCACTCCGGGCATCCCTCACACGAAGTCCAGCCTGGTGACACACACCAGGAGCCAGGATAGATGTGAGAGCCCCCACAACCCCTTGGTCCCATCTCCAAGCAGGTGATGCCATGTGCTGTCCCCAAAGCATCCCACTGCCTCCCCACACCAGCACTCAGTCTCACTAGAGCTTTTCTTCCTCCCCTAAAAATATTAAAAAGGAGAACTTGGGTTTTGGCAGATGGGAGATGCTGGAAGTAATACCTGGCAGGAGATGAAGGCAAGGGTCTCTTAAATGGTCAGCCTTGGACAGAGTGAGATGTTTGGTTTCTCTCCTGGATTCCCTCTAGCAGGGCTGCGTTATGATTTGGGCCCCAAAGCACAATTAATGTGCTGAGACTGTAGCGAATCCAAGTCTCTTTCCTTTTATTGCTCTTAATCACTCTTCCATCTGTGCATCACAGCCCTGCTCCAGACCCAGCCAGGCACAGCGTGGCCACAGCCCAGACGCCTTCCCCAAACCCCCTCGCCCCCAGACCTGCACAAGGTTCGTGTTTCCATCACTTTAGGTGAGGTGGCCTCATCCCACCAGCACCCACCGCTGCCCTGCAGCCCAACCCTGATCCTGCTGGAGCTGAGAGACCAATCCTGGTAAGGGGCAGCTGGTGCAGAGCAGCCTCAGCTCAGCCAGGACCCCCACACGAGGCTGAAAGCCCTCCTGGCACAGGTCACCTCCTGTGTGTGCCCCTCCTGTGGGTCACCCTGAAGATGTGCCTCACACATCCCCAGCGTGCTCGGACACTGCCACAGATCCTGGCAGGAATCCACAAACAGACTCTACTTAAAATAAAAATCCAGCTCATGCCACCTCCCCTCTCCTGCAGGTCCTTCAAGTTGCCCAGTGTCCCCTGGGTGCTGACACAGAGGTGCTGCACTGGTGCCCAATGCACCACAGGCACCGAGCTCCTTCCTCCCCCATCCCGGCCGGGGCTGCCACCCCAGGGGACACAGAGACACTTCCAGGTCACCGAGCAGAGGCCCCCGCCTGCTCCACTGCACACAAACTCCCCGGGGCCTCCGGAGAGCTCGGCTTGGTTACAGCCCCTTCTCCTGCTCCTCCCTGGCAGCAGGGACACGCAGCCCCCGCTCACGGCATCATGGCATTATTAATATCACTATCACTGTAACTTCCTGGCTGTCCCGCTGCGGGGACACGAGCCCCCCGTGGCACACACCTCCCAGCCCTCTCCACGAGCCCCAGCGTCGGCCGTGGTGGCTGCCAGGCCGGGGCTGTGCGGGGGGAGCCCACCCCACGCTGTCACAGTGCCAGCAGGGCCAGCAGCAGCTTTCCAGCCTTCCAGCCTTGCCGAGGCAGCTGCGCCGGGAAGGGGCCCTGCGGCCCCCGAAACGTGTGCTGGAGCCAGCCCGGCCTGTCCCGGCCCCGCTCGGCACAGGAGGGGCAAGGCTTGGGTTTCACACCCCCTCCTGCCCTGCCAGCTCCAGAGCCGCCCCAGCCGCCCGAAAGAGGAGGAGGAGGAGGAGGAGGCTGCTCCTCCCACACCACCGACCCCAGGAGTGCCCCCCGTTGCTACCCACCCTGCATGGGGGCACTGCCAGCACCAGTGCCATGGAGCCAGCTGGGATCACTGTCCCTCCCCACACCTGTACTGGGCAGGTGAGGGGGCTCCCCCCTGCAGTCACTCTGCAGCCAGCCCATGGAGCCCCGGGAATCCAGACATCCCAGCCCACGCACCCGCTCCAGCAAACACAGCATGAAAATCCCCAGATCTAACTCACTGCTGGAAACAGGAATGAAAACCATTGCTCAGGGTCTGGCAGGGATGGGGGTCACCTGCCCCAGCCAGGGTCGGCACCCCAAAATCAAATTAAAGAGCTAAAGTGGGAAGAAGGGAAGAGAACACACCACACCACGCTCACCCTCACCTGCTACAGCTCCGTTCTCTGACATGCTTTCCTGGGGCAAAGGGAGAACTGCAGGCAAACACTGAAGTATCCCATGGAAAAAGACACTTTATCACAAGTAACATCTAAGTGAAAACCTAAGCTGTCATTAAATCAGCTTTCTCTGGAATACAGTAACCAGTCCCAATTAGTGCCATAGTTAAGAGTCACTCCTGGGTTGCAGGGAACCTCACCCAGGCCGGAAAGCACATCTTGGCTGCAAGACCATGGACTGGTGACTCACTGCAGTCCCCTTGGCACCAGCCCTGCAAGATGTCCAGGGGGATGAGCCACGGAAGCTCCCAGTGCTCCAGTCCTGCTCCCTGCCCAGCTCAGGGGGCACCACAGCACTAAATAAACCCTTCAGGTCTATCCACCTTGTCCAAAAACCAGCATGCTGTTGGAAGAGGAAGATGATCTGTGTGGCCTCTGCAGTCGCCACAAGCAAGTGGTTACAGGTCGGGAAGAAAGTGCCACATGATTCCCAACCTGCTGCTCTGCCAGAGTCATTTGTGGGCCCCGCTGGGAGCAGGAGGGGAGGAAAGCGCTTATTGCCGTTTAACAGGGTGTAAATCTCTCCTGTTAGGTAGGAAAACATCTGCGAGATGACTCAGAAATCCCTTGGGAAGGGGATGGAGAGGGACAGTGCCATCCTCAACGCCAGCTCCTCCTCACACCCCTTCTCCGACGCTGTCCCCAGCCCCGAGACCACCAAGGGCTCCATCCTTGCTCTGGAAGCGCAAGGTGTGTGGAGAGAGGAGGGTCCTGCATCGGGAAGGGACAGGAGGAAACCCCATGGTAATTAAAGGCAAACTTTGCATAAGCACCAGGAACCTGCTGGAAGCAGGGAGGTGACACTGGTGCCACTCCTGGCCCAGAGTTGCAAATAATCCCATGGCTGGGAGGGAGAGGAGCCGGCCCAGGCATTGTTTCCACCATGGCTGTGCACCCTCCGGAGCCCAGGTTGGAGCAGGATTGCCCTCAGCCCCCAGTGCGTCATCCCACAGGAGCTGGAGCAGGAGCTCCCTGATCCATTGCTCCGGAGGAGCCCAGGAGCCCAGGGCCGGTCTCAGCCCTCTGCTCCAGGACAACAGCACACAGACCAAATGGGCTCCAGCAACATGATTTGGAAATTTCCAGTATATGCCAAATAAGCCCCTGACTATCCAGACACGGACTTGCTCCCTCGCTGAGTAATGGCAGAGGAAGGGTTCTCCCTCCCCCCAGGTGAGTGCTGACCCCACTGCAGAGGGGGGAGCAGCTGCCCTCGACCCCACAGCTCCCACAGCCACCCCTCCAGGAGATGCGTAACCCCTGCCCTGTGCTTCCAGGTGGGATCAGAGCACAGCATTGCACAGCAGCAGCAAATCCAGCACTCCCAGGGCAAGAGACTTGGAACGGAGTGACACCAATCCTACCCAGAAAGGTGACATGTTAAAGGTTCCACACACTGCCTGGCAGTCCAGGGGTGGACAAACACAGATCCTTGAAACAAGGGATGGAAAAGGGTCTGGATGAAGGAGTGGTTATTTAAAAAAATATGGTAAGGAAGTAGCTGCCTGCACTTATCCATGCACAGATCTCCTGGATGCACCGGCATGCCAGGATTTGTTTCAATTCCTCGTCAAGCTGATGGCTGCTTCTGCCCTGAGAGTCTCCTAACCAAAGTTTAATCCAAAAGGAGCCAAGTTTTATCTCTTCCAGTGTCATGGAAGAAGCGCTCACAAGTGACCACGGCTGAGGAGCCAGATCCACCATGGTCTGTGCAGCTGCAGCTCCAGGAGATGCCCTGGGATCTCCATGTCCTCCTGCTGCAGAAGTGCCAGGGCAGCAAGAGCTGCAAGGGGAGGATGAGGAGGAGGAAGAGAGGATGCACCACAAAATCTGAGGGGCTGCTTCTGTGTGGGTGCCCCACTACAGCTGCCAAGGGAGCTCTTCTGAAGGGACAGGCAGATTCCCAATGTCCCAGGAGTGGGGGCGCAGCAGGATCAGGAAAGTGATGCAGGGGGAGATGTCACCCCTTCCCTTGCCATCGCCCCTGCATATCACCTCTGCTCGTCACCTCTGTTCTAAGGAGCACTGAGGAGTTAAACACGTTTTATTTTCTACTGACGGGTCATGACAGTGCCAAAGAGATGCCCTTGGGAATTGTTTCTCCTGGGGAACAGCATCCCGGGATGCAGGCAGCCCCGACTCTTGGGCAGACACAACTGGAGCCCATCTGGCTGTGCCAGGGCTGCAGGCAGGGCCGGGCTGCAGCAGCCAGGGAGCTCAGAGGGCACCGGGACCCCGGGCAGTGTTTGTGGCAGGCAGGGCCCCCCGGCCCCGGAGCAGATCAAAGCACAGGGAATTTACCTCCCGGCTGGGCGCGGGACACCGGCCCTTTCGGAGGGGGCTTTTCATCCCTATTAGGGCCATGAAAAGCTGAGCCATGAGATCAGCTGCCAGGGGCTGTCCGGGGACAGTGCTGAGCCGAAAAGGTCAGGAGGGAGGAGGAGAAGAGAAAAGAGGCAGAGGCTTAAGGGACAGGGCTCAACAAAATCGCATTTACTGTGGTCACGGTCTTCAGACAAGGCTCCAAGACAAGGAACCGCGTGTTGTCTGAGGGCCATTATTTGGGTTTGACATGTCCAGCGCCCGGGCTTTGAAGTCGGGAGCAGGACACGTTAGAGACCCGCCGGCTCCCACGCGGCATCTCCCGCGGCACAGGGTCCCACCCACCCTCTGCCACCAGCTCCCAGCAGGACAGAGATGGAGAGCAAAGCCCCAGAGCCACATGGATGCCACCGGGCTTTGCTTGGCCCAGGTAATGTCACAGGTATGGCCGAGGACTTGGCACCGGTTTGGGTGAAGAATGAGGAAACCGGTTGATTGGGTTTTTATCAGCAGAAGTTCACAGCTCCCATCACGGCATCAAATGGCACTCTGGCTTTCAACTCATCTCCACCAAACAAGTTGTGGGATGGCAGATGAGGAGCACATGAAAGCGGCCACATTCAAATGCAATCTGAGCTGGCGGGCTGACAACCCCCCCGGCACAGCCCCCACCCCAAGGAACCAGGAGAGAATTAACAACTCCCAAGGAAGGAGCTCCAGCAGCTCCACAGACACACGCTGGCACCAGCTGATGGCTTCCCAAACCAACGGAAGCTGCAGGAGCGCAGCCAGAAAAGCAAGCATGGCAACGTGTCCCAAAAAAACGCAAGGCAGGATGGATGATCCTGGCAGCTGGAATGCATAGGTGACCCCTTTCTCCACACGGGAAACGCTGACGTGGCGCGGCCCGGGGACAAAGCCGCGCTGCAGCCGCTGGTTCACAACACGTAACTCCTGCCAGGTTAAGACTAATTGCATCTAAAAACAGAAATGCAAGACAAGGGGTTTAACGCAACCCTCGGCAATACATCCGCTCCCGCCGGATCCCGCTGCCAAACAGTGTTAGATTGGATTACGGACGTTATTACATCAAAAATGGATTGAAGGGCTTAAAGACTCACAATAAACAGCAAAAGCATTGGATTTATGAGGAAACATCTACCAGGGCCTCGCATTTACTTCAGCACTGTCATCAGACAAGGGCTCTGTGCTTTGGAGAGGCTCAGGGGAGAGGAGGGACACGGCAGCCATGCCCAGGGACTTGGCAGAGGGACAGCTGAGAGATGCCACCGGGAAGAACACCTTGGCACTGCCTGCCACCTCTGCAAACAGCTGCCTGCAGAGCACTGAAAGGCTGAACGAGGTTTGCCCAGGGGTTCCCACCATCCCACATCCCACTGAACAGAAAAGGGGCTTCCAGGACCAGCAACAGCCCCAAAACCACACAGAGAATGAATGAGGGAAACGTGTCCAAGGAGAGGCTGAAGACTCCACCCAGGCAGGTCCCTGCCAGAGCAGTGTCTCCAGCACAGCAGGGCACCACCAACACACATCTCAGAGACCTGATCAAGCTGAAGATCATGGAATCAGGGAATGGTGTGGGTTGGAAAGGACCTTAAAGATCATTTTGTTACCCTGCCATGGGCAGGGACACCTTCCACTAGACCAGGTTGCTCCAAGCCGTGTCCAACCTGGCCTTGAACACTTCCAAGGATGGGGAATTCCAGGGATGGGCTAGGTGACCACTAAAAGTCCCTTCTAACCCAAACTATTCTTTGATTGTCTGACCCAGAGCTCTGACATGGCAGGAGCTGGGCTGGGAACTCCTCACATCCCCTGGCTGCCAGGACATGGGGATTAATGGATCTCTATCCAGGCACCTCATCAGCAGAGATAGTGAAACTGGAGCAAGTTCAAAGAGGAGCAGCAAATGCAATTAGGAGTTGGAGTGAATTAGGAGGGGAGGTGGAGGGAGCTGAACCTACAGGGCTGGCCAAGCCCTGGCGTGGCTGGAGCTGCCAATGAGCATCCCAGGAGCATAGACACCAGGGAGAGGGGGGGCCACTCCAATGGGACATGGACTGCCAAGGAAACAGAGAAAATCACCAGGAATCTGTAAAACCAAGAAAGGTTGGGATGGCTGTGCTCTCACATCTGGGGCAGGGGACCCACAGGCCCAAAGCAGGACCCCACCCCACCTCTGGGCAACACCTTCCCAGAACAGTCCTCAGTTTTCACCTTCCTGTGTCCTTTTGGTCCTGCCAGCCCAAAATGCAATCGAACAGACAATTTTGAAGCCCTGGGACACATTCTTCCCTGCCATTTCAGCCATTCACAAGCCACCAGCTGCTCCAACAGCTCTGTAGGGATGGAGGGAGGAGGAACCACACGCCTGCTGATGAACCAGAAGCACCTTCTTCCCTGATGAGGATGCTGTGAATGATGCAAACCTCACTGCTGTCCAGGGAATGGCAGGAGAACCTGCATCCACACATCGGTCTGCAAGTACAAACCAGGCCAGAGTCCCCATGGATGCTCCCAGCAGCCTGCCCATGGCTTTGTGCTTGGCCCAGGAACCCTCAAAAGGACTTTCCTTTGGGGAAAAAAGCCAGAATGCCTTCCCGTTGGGCCTTGCCTTCCTCCCATCCACACAGCACAGTGGGGGAGCCTCAAGAGCACCACCAGCACACACTTCCCTCCGTCTGCCCACAGTGCAGGATGGTTTTGTAGGGAGAGGACAGGATGTCAGGGACAGGGAATCCTACACAGGCACCACAGGCAGGCAGGGAAGCACCCAGGAGACCAGGGATGGAAGAAACCACAGCCTGTCATGGAGAAAAACACCCAAATCCCAAATTCCCAGCTCCGGTGCCCTCTCAGCGCCCAATCCTGAGGATGGTGCCTGCATCCTGCCGGAGCCTCACGCTCCCCCGGAGCCTCTGCCTCCAGCACAGACCTGCAGGCAGGAGCTGCCACATCTTGTTGTTTATGGGAAGGCTTAGGAGGAAGCACCACCTTCCCCTGACCAGCCTCTGGTGCAAAGACCCTTCCAAGGAACGCCTGGAGCTGGCGTGGAGGGGGCCGGTGCAAGGCTCTGGAGAGGATGGGGAATGTTGGCTTTCAAAAGCCTTTTCATTGCTAAGCCGAGGGCTGGGGCCACATCCCTGTGTGATAAAAGTGTCCCTAAACAAGGTTTGGCGTATCCAAAGTGAGGGCGAGGAGCAGCCCTGAATGGGAGGGACCCCGGGAAGCCCCCCGGCTCCAGCGGGGAGGTTTTCCAGCGGCACACGCCCTGCTCCCCTCGGCTTCAGCGGTGCTTCCCTGGCTTAGAAATGAAAGGGAAGGAAAAAACCCCTTTGTGTGTCCAGGCAAAGCTTGGGGAGAGGGGGGGACAAAAAAGGGGGGGACAAAAAAACCAGACAACACGTGGGTGGTCTGCTCAGGAGACTTTTGACTTTGTTTTTTTGGCTATTTTATTTCTTGGCAGAAAGAACTCCTGGGGCTGCTCGGCAGAGGGCACGGCCAGATCACAGGAGCATCCTTAGCCCACCCAGGGGCCAAAGTTCAGCTGGCAGCTCCCAGCTCCGAGGGGTTTCGCATCAAAGCACGGAGGAGTCAAGAGAAATTAAAGTCAGAAACGGTCCAGGGAAGGGGCAGAGGGAAGGGCCAAACCCCTGAGGGCAGGGAGGGCACCCCACAGGGATGCTCCGAGCACTCCACTCACTGTTTCCCTACACAGGCTGGAACAGGGAAGTAGAGAATAAATAGGATTTTATATTAAAAAAATGATCTTAACAGGCTCAGACAAACATCCAACGGGATGCACGCTGGGATTTTGCAAACTGCACCACTTCAGCTTTGCAAACTCTGGGTTGTGCATCCCGTCGGATCCACAGCGAGCCGGAGCTGGAGCCAGAGCCGGTCACCTGCAGTGCCCCAGGTGTGCCGGCAGCACTGGAGGGGAGCTGGCACAGACTCAAAGCCACAGGGGCCCTTGGGGAGCCACGCTCAGAGCTGGCAATGCACTGTCAGATGCTCATGAAAACGCCTCCCAGAGCTCCAGGAGGTTGATTTTCATTTGAGTTTTTGTGTTAAACGCAAAACAGCTCCTTAAAATCTGGCTAATTCAAAGGCTGGTAAATCCTTCTGCCTCCACCCTCCCAGACCTGGACAACATATAAGAGATCCCACATTTCTTCTTCCCGGTGCTTTGCTCAACTCCTGAGCTTGTTTTGGGGAACACATTTGTCTTTGAGGGCTCTTTGCAGCCTGAGGGTCACACACTGGATGTAGCTCAGAGGACCCCACTTTCAGCCCTCGTTAGTTTGATGACCAGGTCAGTGCTTGAACTTGACCCCCAAACACAGAGGAGTCTCTGATCAAGTGCTTCAAGATGTTTGCCTGACTCAGGGCTGTGATTTTGGCCCCTCTTCCCCCTCTCTGCCCACTGCAGTCAAAGCTTATGTTGAATCAAGCCTTTCATCAGCTGAGGGACAGCAAATGGCTGAACTTTGGGGTCCCAAGGTCACCAGGCTGGTGCCAACCATGTGAAGGGACATGAGAGCCTGCATGGCTGCTCTGTCAGGGCTTCTGGCATCCCAAACCCATTCCTGGGGCGCCTGGGCTGGAATCAGGGTCTCCTGCACTCCTGATGGCTGCAAAGCTGGTGTTCCTTGAGTGACACGGGGCAGATGTCCCCAGACCT
>JAOXXN010000025.1:5765605-5776199 GCA_026770055.1 Myrmophylax atrothorax | reverse complement strand
GGGGCTCTTCATTCCCCCCTGCACATCCTGCTTCCCGCGCCGCATCCTGATGTGCCAGAGCTTGGAGAGGTGCCCGAGCGGCTCATTAGCAGTACTCATTTCCCGGTGTCCAAGATTAATGAGGCGCAGCCGCTCCAGATGCTCATCTCAGGCCAGGATGGAAATGTGAGTCCTGACAACTGCTCTGGGAGGGGAGGGGGCTGCTCCCAGCTCAGGGAGTCTGGCAAGGGTGGGCAGGGATTCCTCTCTCATCCCACCTGGAAGCAGGGACCTGGGTGCACGTGGTGGGCAAGGCCTGAGCGTGACCTCGGAGAGGGAAAGGAGGAGAGTCATGGTGGAAGAGCCCAGCTGCCAGAGTGATCCAGAGCCTCTGGCCTTGCACTCTCCCAGGTCTCCTTCCAGAGTTACTTTGTAGGGGAAAGCTCCTTGCTTCCCTCCCTGTCCTCCTCCCTCTCCAGTTAGCAAATCCTCCCAGAGAAGTGGAATTTGGACTGGGAATTCTGCCCCAGCCCCTGCCTCTAATTAAGCTGGAAGGTTCATTACAGTTGAGACATTAGCAGGATTTTCCTTGTGGAAACTTCCCAAGCATTGATTCCTGCTCAAATGGGAAAACAACAGTGTGTTGTGTTAATTACAGCTGGTGTTCCCAGTGAGCATCCAGACTATCCCAAGCACTGCATCCTCTCCAATGGTGTTGCATCCCCAGGATGCTGCTCCATTCCCGGCCCTTGGTTCTCCCAAAATTTAGCTGGAATGGCTCAACAGGCAATGCCAGTGCTTACAACATACTGGCAGCAACTAGACTGGCCTTGAAGTGCCAAATTACTTCAAAAAAATTAGTATATTGTTTTGTGTAGAAATGGTAAGGACAGAAAAAGACTCTGGAAAATCTGTTTGGTGGGGAATGCTGGCCTTAAAAATTGATACGTTATTTTGAGCAGAAACACTGAGGACACAAAAAGACCCCAGAAAAGCTGTTTGGTGGGAAATGCTGTCCTGGTACATCCAGGAGGCAGGGGGAAGAATGCAGGCAGAAGTGCAGGCAGGGAGGAGCTCCATTTGGCCGGAATTCCCTGTGAAAGGCCTTTCCTCTGAGTGCTGCTGCAGATGCTGCTGAAGTGTGAGCAGACAGGTAGCCTAATTAACTGTTGGAAAGCCGATCCATTTGGTTTCTTTTTGATGTCTTTTATGATGAGGTGTCTCATCCCACCTGCAAAACTCCGATGCAGACAAGTAGCCTGTTCTCCTCCTCCTCCTCCCTTACGAATTGGGTGGCTGAAGTTGGCTCCTTTCCTGGGCAGCAAAACTCCGTGTGCTTTCTTGGAGTCCTCCAGCCAGTCCTCTGAGCTGAAAATGCAGGAACAGGGCACCAAAATGGAGCTATTTGGAGTTCAGGTCACTTATATTTGCTTGGCCAGGCTGGAGATCTGCCAAAAGCAAAACCAGGAGGGAAGTGAACACTGATTGCAACCCAACCATCTTCCTGAAGAATCCATAGAGGGCAAGGATGGAAACCAGGGAGCTTTTCTAGTTGGTCTAAGAAAGAAATAAATTTTCTCCAGTACTGAATTCTCAGATGTCCTTTATAATCAGAGAAAGCAGGATGTGTGGGGTAAGCCCAGAGATACCAAGAGCTTGAGCATCCCAGGGATGTGCATCTCTGGATGTGTGACAGGAGGATGGCTGGGGTCTCTCCTGGAGATCCTGCCATGTCTCAGCCTGATCCCAGTGGAGTAGGACAGGCTGTTAGACCAGCAGGTCTTTGGGAACAGTTTCCATCCTGCAGAGCTGCAGGAATTCCTGCTGCAACACCTGGAGGATCTGCAGCCTGGCATAGTGAGGGCTGGCTGGGATCAGGGTCCGGTGCATCCCTCTGGGCAGGTGGGTGCCCTGGACAGGAAAGGGGAGAGGGAAGGCACCCACAAAATCTGGTGCCTGGCGCAGGTTCTGGGTGAGAGCACCAGCTCTGCCCTCTCCAGGGGCTGAGGTGTGGCCAGCTCCTTGTGTCCTCTCCCTCTATATATTCATTAAATCCATGGGAATATCCTTGTGTGTGACCCCCAACCCTCTGCCAGACTTCCCTGATGGGAATCAGCACAAACATCTTGTAGGGAAAACATGCAGTTCCATGCAGAGTCTGCTTGTGCAAGCCGTGCTTCCTCAGGAGGGCAGGATGAGCCCAAACTCCTTCCTGCCAAGCTCTGGGAATCTCCTGTTCTGGATGCCCTTTCTGCAGCCCAAACGTGGAGCTGGGACAGCCCTGTTGACACCCACGGTGCTCAGCTAGGGAATCCAGTGCAGCATCCCTGCTCCCCAGGCTGCACGTGTCCCCAGGTGGGAGCTGTGGATGTGCCTGGGATCTGGGAAGCAGCGTGGGAGAGTCGGAGCTGGGAGGAAATGCAGGGAGTAAATCAGCCAAGCTCGCCTGAGTTATGACTAAACGGGGAGCGTGATACGTCTGCAAATATTGGAGATGTGTAAACAGAGAGGAGGGAGAGGGATGGTGTAGGGAATGATTGAAGGGAGTGAACTTTTGGATGGAAAAATGTAGGTCAAGTATGAAGCAAAACTTGTAGGCAGCGAGATAAGTGCTGTAAAACAACCTCCTTGGGAAATACGAGGAAGTCCCACTGATGGAAGTGTTTACCCTAAGCCAGATGAGGCCTGGAAAAAAGGCTGAGCTGGAGGGATGGACTCGGGGTGTCCATCCCAGATGGGGGGCACACCAGTGGTTGTCCAGCTCCGTGTGGGGTGTGCTGAGGTGGGGCCTGGGGGAGGTGGGTGACCTGTTCCTTAGGGAGCAGGTGCCCTGCAGGCATCACTGCTGCGGGTCCATGTGCAGCACTTGTGTGTCCCCTTGGCACCACCAAACTCTTGGAGGCCCAGGAAAGTATGGAGCAGCCCTGGCACCTCTGCTCAGCCCAGGGATGGAGCATCCATGTGCTGTCTGTGGGTCATGGGGCAGATCTGATCCCTTTCCTGGTCCCACATCCCAGAGGAAAGCCCTGGCCATGGGGATTGGGACTGCTCCAAAATGCTCACTCTGTAGACCGTGTCCTGTGATGAAAGTTTCACCAAAAGTAACATGTGTCTGTGAAAACTCTGGTTTTCATCATTTGGCATTTTCCAGGGGAAAAAAGAAACTAAAACAACTTGCCAAGAATTTCCCAACTAGCTTTAATCCTGAGACACCACCATGATCCAAACAAATGATGATAAGGATCTATGGAAAACATGGGGAAACAAAGAAGTGACGGTTTCAAAGCCTCCAGAAGATGAAAATGCCACTGAAAAAGGAGCTCTGGGTTTCTCCAAACACGCTGAGGAGGGAAACTCATTCCCTTTGAATCACAGGGAGTTCTTTCTAGCTGGTTTCAAAGGAGGTGGGATGTGGTCATGGAATGACTGTAGTGCTGTCACTGGTGCCCAGATGAGTTCATAGATGAGCTGGAAGTGCCAAGGAGGGGGTGCCCTTCCCAGCAGTGCTGTGGCTTTCTTGTAGCCTGAGGAATGATGCTCACCTGGAGAAATGGGAGCTCTCCCTCCCTCACTGCTACAGCCAGCAGAGACAAACAGCTTCCACCTGTGCCTGATGCCAGGGAGATAAGGGGGATGTGGGAATACTGTCCCAGCCAAGGCCATCTGGGCTGTGCCCAGCTGGCTGTGATGGGCATGAGAGCACAGAGGGTGGAAGGGAAGAGGGAAACCAGGGACCAGACCTGCCAAGCACTGCTCAAGACATCAGGAAGGTGAGCGGAGCACACATGGAGACGTGTACTGCTGTTTGGTACATCCCAATGTCAGAACATCCATGTAAAAGGAATGGGCTCCAAAGAAAATGGCACAGCAGGAATTTCCACATGTCTGGCAATTGGGAATCTCCCCCAGAACCAGGTGGGGAAGGTGAGGGAAGTGTTATTTGGTGGCAGAGGGGGATGAGCCTGAGGTGCAGTGGCTGCGTGTGCTTCATCCCAGCACTACTGGCTGCTTCTGGCCAGCAGCTTTGCCAGCAGGGAATTCCCAGTGGAGACCAGCCCATGGTCCGTTTTGCTGTCCCATGCCCCACATCCAGAGCTGATGGGGACTGAAGTGCTTTAGAGGAGGCAGGAACCCCTCCCCTGCCCGGGGAGCAGGAGGGTGTCTCGGGGAGGAGGAAGGTGCTCTGGGGCGGGTGGTAAGTGGTGTTGGAATCTTTGTGTGATGGTCTGAGGTCTTGGTTGTGTTGGCAGAGTCTGTCACAGTGCCTGTCTGCAGGGAACATTATTTCAGGTGGTAATTGGCTTTATTTTTGTGGTGCATTTAGCTGGCTAGATGAGTTCCACCACCCTGACACTTCAGTTCTAACCGATCGGTGTTCAGTAAGTGACTCCATGGCCTGACAGACATTCCTCATGGGAGCTGGGAGTTCTCCCTTCCCCTTTCACCCTTCTCTGCGAGGCTTTGGCACCCCCAGCCTGGGGAGGTGACGTGTCCCTCTCGGTGGCTCCCCTAGGCTGTCTACAAGGCTTGGCTGTGCTCCGAGTACTTCAACGTGACCCAACAGCAGTGCCGGCAGCGGATCCCATGCAAGCAATACTGCCTGGAGGTGCAGACCAGGTGCCCCTTTGTGTTACCGGACAATGACGAGCTGATCTATGGAGGTTTGCCTGGCTTCATCTGTACGGGTAAGAGGTCCGGGAGCGGGGCACGGGCGGCCCCGGGGGCTTTGACAAGCCACCCGCTGCATTTGGGGGGCTTGGGGAGTGGAGGGGAAGGAGGTGCAGTGTGGGAACATGTGGCCTGATGGCAAAATGTGGCCATCCCGGGGTGCAGTGTAAGGGGTTAATGGGGACACAGCAGCATCTTAGCATGGGAAATGACAGCCCGGCCTCTGATTGAAAGATAAAGCATGTATGGGCCTGGAGGTGATGGATTAAAGCAGGGCTGGAACTCTGAACAGCTGTGAAGAAGATCTGGGGAGCCCTGAGCACTCTTTGCTCATCTGTGCAGGCTCACAGATGTATTGGGGACCAGTCCTGGGGGTCTCTGGGTGTCCAGGTTCTCAGGTTCTGCCATCCCATGGCACGTGGCTCCCCCCCAGCCCCATCCTGGGTCTCCCACTGACCCCTCCTGCTCCTCCTCCCTGCAGGACTGCTGGAGAACCAGCTGCCCGAGGAGGAGGCCAAGTGCTGCGAGGTGCAATGGGACTCCTGCGACCACCCCCCAGACAGCAACGACGACACATCCCCCCAGTCCACGGCATCAGAGTCACTCCATTTCCACCGCCACGACCCCCACGTCCATCACCAGCGGCAGAACCACTACCACCTCTACCACCACCACCACCACCAGTACCACCAGTACCACCAGCCCCGCTCCCCATCCTTGCTGCCGGTCTCGGCAGGGTCTCGCCTCGGCAGCAGCAGGATCAGACTGTGCGTGCTGGTCCTGATGCTCCTGCACACCATGGTGTCCTTCTCGAGCGTGCACAGCGCTGGGGCGGCCGCGGGGCTCGGCCCGGAGGCCCTGCCCGCCCTGGAGGAGAGCGTGGCACGGGACGAGTGACACGGGGGGCAGAGCCGACCTCCAAGGAGAACGCCAGATCTTTTTCCACTAAGGGGGGCACATGCTATTCCTCCAATGGGAGGCACGGGATTGGGGTGACGCACACACACCCCCCAAGAGCTGCTCAGCGGGGCATCCCCGTGATGAAGAGTCTCTAACGCGCACAGGGCTGCGGGACCCGGCGCCGAGAAGGGTTCGGTCAGGGGCAGTGGGGCATTCCTGGCCCTGGCACGGGCTGGCACGGCACGGGGGCTGGGGAATGGAGGGGCCCTTGGGAAGGGGGGCACGAGGGGAGTGCCGAGTGTGTCCCGGCTGCTGCCGTGAGTGCCTTGGGCGCCCGCGCCTTCCCTGCCCGCACCGGGCCGAGGTTGGACAGGCAGCCCAGCCCTCGTTCCTTTTCTCCTCAGTCTGTAAACCCCAAGGGAGCAGGAGGAGAGGCAGCACCTCCTGGCACAGCCTTGTCCCCCACTCCTGTCCCAGGGAAAACCCACCAGCTCAAGGCAGAACCGCCCCCGTGGGCTGCAGTGTCCTTGGTGTGGCATTGCCCTCTCTGGTGGGATTTGGGACAGGAGTGGGATGCTGTGACACTGCACTGTGGTACCACCTGGGGTTGGTCTCATTGCATCTCAGCCTGCTACTCCTGCCTTGCCTTTCCTGCTCCTCTGTGTGAGGATGTGGAGAGGGAGGAGGCATGGAGCAGGAGGGACATTCCCAGCATTCCCACATCCCACTTTGCCCACTGTCCTGATGATTTGGTGTAACCTTTTTTGTTGTCCTTCCTGACTGGTCTCTGTAAAGGGTTAGGGAGATGTGACTCCAGCAGGACAGGCCAAGCAAGGGAGCAGGGCATCCCAAAGGCATCCTTCCATGCTCCCCAGATGCAGCTCATCAACTGGCTGGCAGGAGGACTGGGCAAAAGGGCTGGAGAAATCTGGCTGGTAGGGAGACTGTCCCATGTGAAAAAGAGTAAAAAGGCCCAGCTGGGAAGGAGAGTTTTTGTGAACAATTTCTATCTGTGGATACCCCTGGATCAGGAAATTTCTGGGAGCCCACCTGGCACAGCTGGACTCAGCCAGGCAAGGTGCTGGCTGATGTGGCCTTATTGGCTCACCTGGCGTGTTTTAACCTGAGCTCAGTGTATCCAGGGATTCAGCCTCTGATCCCTAAGATCTGATCCCCGAATCATTTCATAGGAATCTCCCAGTTCTCTACCCACCCATCAGAACTATTCCCAGCATGAACACTGTGCTGCTCCTCTGGGCTGGGCCCCAGGGACTGGGGTTTGTCCTGGGGCTGGGCAGGGAAGAAGGAGGGGGTGTTTTAGGATGAGGTCATGATTGGATGTGGACCTGTTTGTTGCTCCAAGAAGAGGTGGGATGCTCCCTCTCTTTCCAGGCTGGCTCTTGGTGGGGAACCTACAGCAGAGCCATGGGGGGATTGCTGCAGCCCGGCTGGGAGGCAGGAGTGGAGCAGGAGGAATGTCCTGCTGCATCTCAGACCGATCCTAGATCTCTGTAAGGGTCTGAGAAGTCCCAGAGTTTGAGGACTGTAGGAATTTTGTGGTTTCTGGTCTGTTGAGGGTGAAGCAAAACCAAGCAGAGCCCCATGAGCAAAGCTACTTCCTGGCCGGCTGGAAGAAGGAAGTAACAGGCATCTCGTGGGAAAGACAGGTTTCCTGACATTTCCAGCCCATTTCCAGACCAAAGAGGCTCTGAGAAGCAGCTGAATGTTTGATTCCTGCTGTGACTTGAACCTCAGAGCTTTGGGGTGATGTTTACTTGCTACCACTTGCCTGTTACCAAAGTCCTGCAGAGACGAGGCCTGTGATCCCACTGTCCTGTGGTTCTGGGGCTGGGAGAGGTGACACTCCTGCAAGATGTAGAGTGTTTTCCAAGTAGATTCCCCTGCTGTATCTATCCAGAAAAGGTGGGATGATTCTCATTTTACTACTCCTCATGGCATCCCTGTATTTTCAGCCTAATTGACACCAATCTGAGAACTTGGACATGGAGCAGTTCTGCAAGCAGGGATTGGAGCCCTGGAATTGCTGTGAGCAGTGGCTTGTGGAGCTGCTCTGAGGAGGAGTCAAAGCTCCCAGGCAGGCCAGGGGAGGGAGCCCAGCCCTGTCCCTGCCTCCAGACAGCCACATCCCGGAGGAAATTCGATTGCTCCTGTCCTGCCAAGAGTTAAGCTGATTGCAGGCGCCTCTCACACAGATAGGCTGTGTCCAGTCGTGGAGCAACTCATCTGGAGAGGGAAGAACAGCCCAGTGTGGTGTGTCACAGTGGCCCTGAGTCACTGGCCCTGGGCACTGTGTGCTGTGACACTGAGCAGCACCAGGAGCGTGGGGTGGCCCCAGCTTGGTCCCTGCACTGTGTCCGGATCCGGCACAGGGACCGTCCCGAGGGATGCGTGTCGTCCTCCCTGCCCCTTCTCCCCTGTGCCCCACTGGCAGTGGAGCATCCAGCAGGGCTCAGAGGCTTCTGGGGGCACTGAGGTTTGGTGGTGGGCATGTGGGTTTCCCAGAGAAGCTGTGGCTGCCCCATCCCTGGAAGTGTTCAGGTTGGAGCAACCTGCCTAGTGGGAGGTGTCCCTCCCCATGGCAAGGGGTGGAACAGGATGAGCTGTAAGATCCCTTCCAACCAAACTGTTCTGTGATTCCATGATTTCCACAGGGCTGCTGGAGTGAGGTCCAATAGCCCAAGTTATCTTCAGGGGGGCTTGCAGGGTTTTGCTGGGATAACCTGGGAGCTGTGAGAAATGTCTTCCCCTTCCCTACCAGGAGCTGAAAGCTTCCCCTCGGGAGGGCAGGAGCCCGGGCTGCATCCCAGGGCGCTGGAGGGCAGAGCCCGCTCCCAGCTGGGGTGGGTGTGGTGGTTCCCGGGGAGGTGTTCAGCCCCATCAGCCAGGAGGGAGGAGGCTCCACAGGGCAGAGACCCACCCGTTTTGCAGCAGTGGCTCCCGGGAGGTGTTCCCAGGGGGCGAGGCAGGCGGGGGGAGCGCGGCATGCACAGCCTGGGCTGGGCCTTACCTTGTGCAACTGGGAGCAAAGTGCTGAGTCTTCACAGAGCGAGGCTTTGGAAGATCTTTTATTTAGCGAGTCTGGCTGCTGTCAATAAGTTCTGTGGTTTTAGGGCACCATATGCTGTATTCAACACTTTGCCAATCTCGTTAAACGGATCCAGACGAGGCTGTTCCCGAGCAGGCCGGAGCAGCTGGGAGCAGTGCACGGAGCAGCCCATCCCCAGGAGCCCCTCAGACCAAACTCCTGCCTTGCTCTGACATTACAGCCTTCCTAATCCTCCATCCCTGTTCACTCTGTCTTTGCTCCACAGGAGAAGAGCCCAGAAAGCAGGTGGTGACATTGTCTCACTTCATACCACTGGCATTATTCTTATTACAGTAGGAGGGAATGTGCCTGGATGGGGAGGGAATGTGCCTGGATAAGGAGGAACGGGGTTCTTTGCCCCATGCATGCCGATACATTTCACCCCAAGCCCAGTGTCCACCAGACCAGGGGCCTTTTGCAGAGCCACATTCCCACAGCCACCTTGAAAACCCCAGATTTAAAATGGATTTATCCTACCAGGAATTTAAAACCAAGGGGCTTTCTCCTTTTCATCCAATAATCTTACTTCTTCTCCCTAAAGAAGGTGCCCCACATTGGGATTAAGATGTAACCCTCAACCCTTCCCTTGGTGGATAAACTCCTTGCTAGGATAGAATTCCCAGTGAGCAGCAGTGATTCCCCCCTGGTGAGGGGTTTCCCATCCCTGGGGAGCCGAGGGATGGTGGTGTCCCTGCAGGATCCAGGTGTGGGCGGGGCTGCAGGAGCGAAGGGAGCCGGGTCCCGTCTGGCCACATCGTTATTCCCGGGTTTGCACTTTCATGTCGCTGCCAGTTGTACAAATTAATTAAAAATAACTGAAGAAAAATCCCAAAGAAAGGCCCCAATTCCTCTGGGGAAGATTAATCATTAGCTGAGCCTTTTTCTTACGAAAATACAGATCCATGGTAGCCCCAGGCGAAAGATTCCCAGGGAGAGCCCTCACCATTCGTGCTCTGAGTGAGGGAAATCGCTTTGAAAGCATCTGACAACTAAAGCAGAACATGTTGAGTAACTTGGCAACACTCAGAAAACATCTTGAAATGGTTTTTGTTCAACACATTTTGCTTTGCTTCAATAGGAGATGTCAGGGCAGTTCATTCACTGCCACTCAGGACTGTGGGCGATGCCTGGAGATGCTCCTGCCTTTGGGAAGGGAATAAACAGGAAAATCCCTGATCTCTGCTGCTCCTGGGGCAGGGCCTGCTGGAACAAAGCCATGGAGCTCTGCAGGTCCCTCCTGGTCTTCTGGTGGCACCGAATGTGGAGGTTTGGTGATGGGTATTTGGGTTTCCCAGAGCAGCTGTGGCTGCCCCATCCCTGATAGTGTCCCAGGCCAGGCTGGACAGGGCTTGGAGCACCCTGGGCTGGTGGGAGATGTCCCTGCCCATGGCACGGGGTGGCACTGGGTGGATTTTGAGGTCCCTTCCAACCCAAACCAGTCTGGGCTTCTTTGATTTTATTCCCTTCTGAGGAGCTCTGGGATTCCTCCAAAACAGAACTGAGAAAACCAGGAAAATATTCCCACGTAGTGACCTGCAAGAAGCCAACGCTCAGGGATGTTCATAAACTGCAGGGAAAAGCATGGAAAACTTGCTAGCTTGGCTTTGTATCGGGGTGTGCAGTGTTTCTGATGAGTGTTTCTCCCTCCCTCCGTGGCTCCTGAAGGAGACAGGCTGAGTGTGCCAAGACTGCCAGGATCCAGATGGCACTGCCCGCAGGGAAACCAGCCAGCACCGCGGCCAACAACCTCTACGAGGAGCTCGGGGACAGCACCATGTGAGTGTGCCCTGGGATCCATCCAAACATCCAACCTGGGCTGGGGGGGTGGCACTGCCCATGGCAGGGGGTGGATCTGGGGCATCTTTCAGGGCCCTCCCAAACCAACCCAACCCACCCACCGAACCCCAACCCCAACCCAACCCACCGAACCCCACCCCACCC
>JAOXXN010000025.1:5672044-5692883 GCA_026770055.1 Myrmophylax atrothorax | reverse complement strand
GAGGGCAAAGGCTCAGCTGGCACAGCATCCTGGGGCGGGGCTCGGGTGTCCTGGGCTGGGCTGGATGGGGCTTGGAGCAACCCAGTCTAGGGAAAGGTGGCAAGAGGTGGAACAGGATGAGCTTTAGGGTCTCTTCCTACCCAAACCAGGCTGTGATTCCATGATCGTTTGCATCAGGACCCAGAAGGCAGGAACCACGGGAGCTTCCCTCCCACACCTTCCCTTCCTTCCCCTACTTTCCCTTCCCTCCCCTCCGCTCCCATCCAGATAAAAATGTTTTCCTCCTGTAGTTCTTGGTTCCATTTTTCCCCATTTCTGTGTATCTGCACCATGTTATTTCTCCCTGGAGTCACGTGCCAATTATTTTGTTAAAACACCTGATTTTAATAACTCTGAAATGCAGATTAGTGGCCATTCCCCTCAGCAGTGTTTGGTCTGTGTACAGGAGCAGTTTAATAAGCACATCTTCAGAGATGTCAGGGCTATTACCCTGTAGCTCACGGGGCTCCAAGAAAAACTTGGAGACTTCTCAGTTTTTCTCTCAGAAATTGTGGAGTTTGTCCCTGCCCACAGCAGGGGTTGGAACTGGATGGGTTAAAGTCCCTTCCAACCCAAACCATTCTGGATTTCGGGGATTCTGTGGTTCTGAATTGCCTGAGCAGGGGCAGGAGCAGCAGGGGGCCCTCAGCTCTGGTGTCCTGCCACAGGCATCTTCCATTCATAGGGATTTGGCTCCTGGAGAAGGGAGATTCCAGCCTGGAGCTGGGATGCCAGGAGTGACCTGAGCTACTGCAGAGGGAAACTTGTCATCTTGGCAGCCAAGAGGCTTTTGGCCATTACAGAGCAGGGAGAGGGTTGTGCAATTTTTCCTTCTGGTGGAAACTGGTTGAATAATGGTTGAATTTTGAATTTTGATGACAGAAATGCAGGAACAAAATAGGGAAATGTAGGATGGTTTTTTTCTTCTTTATGTATTTTTTATATTTTTTAATATTTATATTTTATATATTTCAATATTACCTGCACCCCATGCTTGTGGTGCTGTCCTCCTGGTAAAAATGGGGGTTTAGTGGTTATTGTGGGGTAAGAAAAGTTTTATTTATGGGATTCTTCACTCAGCCTTCCTCGTTAATGATGTAGAACTGCCTTTTGCAGGTGCTGCAGACAAGGGTGGCTCCAGAGACATCCAGGTGTGTTGATGTTCCCAGGGGAAAACCTGGGTTGGAGGGGATTTCTGTAAACATTTCCTGGCTGCATTTGCTAATGGTGTGTCTGATGTTTGCAGCCAGCTGTGGTCCACCTTCAAGGGCAAGGCTCAGCAATCCAAGTGAAGAATGGTAAGGATCTCTTGATATTGGTGGTTACTGGGAAGGGCCCATCCTGCACCCATGGCCTCGTGCCTGGGTCTAATTCCATCCCATAACTTGGCTCCCAGATTCTCCCTGCACCCATGGCCTCATTTCTGGGTCTAATTCCATCCCATAACTTGGCTCCCAGATTTTCCCTGCACCCATGGCCTCGTGCCTGGGTCTAATTCCATCCCATAACACAGCTCCCAGATTCTCCCTGCCGTTATCCCCTGAGGACAGTCCAATTCCCTGCCCAGACAGTCCTGAGAAGAGTCTTCTGTGGAGTCTCCATCCTCCTTTCCCCTGAGCTCCAGTTTGTCTCCCAGATTATCCCTATCCTGCACATCCCACTAATTCTCTCCCACTGACGCTCCCTGAGCTCCAGGTGCACTTGTGCCTCCCTTAGGCCCTTATCCCAATTCCTGCCAAGGCATTCACATCCACAGGCAGCTCCTTGCTCTCCTCCTCCTCCTCCCTGGCTCCCCATCCACATCTCCTCAAGTTGCTGCTCTCTTTGCCAGCAGCTGGGGCTCATTCCTTCCTGCTGCCTCCCTGCTCTGGCTGTGCTGCAGAGGAGCTGGGTGCGTTGTCCCCTTCCCAGGTGCCCTCGTGCAGCTCCCCGGGGAGCAGGGGCAGCCCTGGGACATGGACCCCATCCCAGATTCCCAGGGCTGGGGATTGCAGGACTCCTGTCCATGAATTCCTGCCTCACACGTGGGGTGAGCAGGGCTGGCCACTGCTGCCTCTCCCCCAGCAGCCGTGAGAGTGGGAGCTGGAATTCCTCATGGAGAGGGCAGAGTGCTCCCAGCTCCCCAAAGCTAAAAGGAAACCAGCCCTTCCCAGGAACAATATGAGGGGAAAGATGCCCTTTGCTTGGGTTCAGAAAGCAATGACCCCTTTCTTTATTGCTGGGAATGCTGAGGGTTTGCAGAGGATCCGCTGCTCTCTAAGAGTGGGAATGCCCTGGGAGTGTCCTTCCCTGCTGCTCAGGAACAATCTGGTGCTGTGAGCCAGGAATTCTGTCCAGCTGCAGCCTGGCAGGCTCGGATGGGGGGCAGGGAGTGGAGAGGGAGGCAAAGAGTGGGATCTGATAAACTGAAGCACCTACAGGGATGGGCTCATGGCAAAGTCTGCCCCTGGGTCCATCCAGGGAGCAGAGCTCTGCCCATGTTGCCAGTTATCCCAGTGCCAGAGGACTGGCTGGTGGATCCATAAATCCCTGACCATGTGGAGGGACCCCAGTTAGGGGTTGCTGTGGTGTGATCTGGTGCAATTTCCTACTTTGTTGTTGTTTTGGCTTTTAAAAGCCTTGAAAATGTAAAGTGTTTGTTAAAATAATGCTAGTGGCAAAGTCAGGGATGGTGAATTCAAGGAACAACAGAATTAAAATCAATTGTGTGACCCTGAGCTGGTCTCCACACATGGATGTACTTGGAGAAGTCTCTGGGGAGACCTCAGAGTCCCTTCCAGTGCCTAAAGGGGCTCCAAGAGAGCTGGAGAGGGACTTTGGGCAAGGGCCTGGAGTGACAGGACAGAGGAGGAATGGCTTTAAGCTGAAGGAGGGTAGATTTAAATGAGATTTTGGGAAGTAGTTCCTCCCTGTGAGGGTGAGCAGGCCCTGGCACAGGTTGGGCAGAGCAGCTGTGGCTGCCCCATCCCTGGGAGTGCTCAAGGCCAGGTTGGACAGGGCTTGGAGTGACCTGGGCTGGTGGGAGGTGTCCCTGCCCATGGCAGGGGGTGGCACTGGATGATCTTTAAGTCTCTTCAAACCCAAACCATTCCATGATGGTTCTGTGATAACCATTCCCATGGGAAGGGACACACTAAGCTCAGTTTAGTGTCAGGAGGGGGCAAGTCTGTGTCCAGCCCTGGGGAGGGAAGTCTGTGTCCAGCACAGCATGAAGGGCTGTACTCTGATTTTTGAGAATGGGGAGAACTACCCTGGACAAGGACAAGGAGAGTTGTCCCCCAGTCATGCTGTTCCCTGCAGGAAACGGGTGTCCCCAGCAAGTGGTGGTGTGATCAGAGCTAGAGAGGAGTCCCAGCTGTCCCACCCTAGCCTGTAATTCTGGGATTGTCCCACGAAACTCGGTGGGTTTGGAGCGGGGCTGTGCCAGCCGTGGGTGTGCCCCTTGCAATGTGACTGTATTGTTGTGCTCCCACACTTCTCCTCTGACAGGTACTGAGTGACTGCCGTTCTCTCATACTGAGATCTTTCAGGTGGAGTCCTCAATGACTGGTCTCGCATCACCATGAACCCCAAGGTGTTTAAGCTGCATGCCCGCAGCGGGGAGCTGGAGGTACTGGTGGACGGCACATACTTCATCTATAGTCAGGTAGAAGTGAGTACGGTCCTAGGCTAACTCCTATTCTTGTGTTCCGATGGAAGCCTTGCATGAACCACGAGAGGGCTCCAGACAGCAGCCAAATGCCAACAGCTTGTGTGTCCTTGTAGCCGCTTCGGCTCTGGGGGTGTGACGCAGGAGGGCACAGAGTTTCACACAGGTTTCGCCCTCCAGAGATGGGTTATCCCCATCCCGCAGCCACCGGTGCCCCTTTTCCATCCTCCAGTTCTCTGTGCAGGCACTCACCAGCCCTCCCAACCCTCCCTGCAGACAGGACTCTCTGCTCTGTGCTGTGAAAGATATGAAAGACCCAAACCCAGGCAAACTGGGGGCTTTGCAAAGCCATCTCACTCTCTGGAAGCGTAGGAGTCTCAGCCCAGGTGGGTTGGCCAAACTGCAGCCCAGGGAGCTCTGTTTTGCCTCACCTTCTCCGTGTAGCCTCATCCCAGGATGGCTCTGCTGCCACTTTGGTTGGTCCCAGCAATGGGTGTCCCCACCTGCTTCTGCAGAAAGGGCCAAAGAAAGCCATAAATTCCTGTATGCTGATTTAGTGCACAGCTGGTACAGCATTTCCTCTCCCCACTCAAATCCAAAGCAGAAGGACGGTCACTTCACACACTGCTCCTGCTGCCTCACAGATCTCCGATCGGAACCACCGAGCCGTGGGACTGTGAGCCATGGGCTCTCCCCTGCCAGGGCACTCAGGTGGCACCCACCTGTGGGCTGAAAAACTGATTTTAGCATGACAGGAGGGTTTCTGTGTGACCACCCCAATTAAGCAAATGCCACCTTCCTCCAAGCTCCTAATATTGCCTCCTGCCTGTGTTCAGTTGGCAACTCTTCTGGGACTTTACCAAGTCAGATAAAGTGGGCTGTGGATGTCAGGTGTTCTTCTATGGAACTGCTGACGTGTCTGATTTGGATGGGGACAGGAAAAATAGCTCCACATGGGCCAAAGTGTAATTGTTTCCCAAGTGTTTAGTGCTAATTGCTGCCACAGTGTTGGGCCTCTGAAGCCTCATCGTTCGTGGTCCCTCCAGGAAGAAAGGGTTTCAATCCTGTGCAGCTCCTGAGGTCACAGGGTGCAGACTGAGGAGAATTAGCAGATTCCTCCAAAATGGCTGGACTTCATCTCTCAGGAAGAAGCAGCTCCCCGGGACTGACTTCTCCTTGGACAGGTCATCCTGAGGCAGTTCTTTGGAATCAGCGTGGGAGAGGGTTGAGTAAGGAATAGTTGAGTCACAGGGACTGGAGTGCTGGCCCTGGGAGTTCAATCAGTAGGAACACTGTAGGGTGATTTCCTTCCAAGCTGTGGAGGTTGGGAGAGCGTTTTCCCTGGAATAGCTTGTGCCTCTGGAAACACCTGGAGTCCAGTTACTCAGGAGGCAGCTCCCAGTACACCTTAGGGCAGTTCTGATGTCACCACTAAAGGAGGCTCATGGCACCGGGAAGCAGGACTGGCCAGGTAAGTGCAAGAGGCCTTCAGTCCAGTGTGTGTGTGTGTCTGTGGGAGGAGCAGCTGTTTGCAGCACACAGGGGGCTCTGCACCCACCTGTGCAGGTCATTTGCCCTGGAATTAGCAGGATTCGTAGCTCGGCCTTACACGTGTGGATTCAGGGGTTCTTGCATGCTTAGTCTGAAGCGGAATACAAGAGTTTCCTGGTTGGCTTGGGGTTCCTCTGCCTCACACAAGCCACCCTCCCGTGAGTACAGGTGTGCCAGAGCCAAGGAGGGGCTCACTAGCGAGGGAACACCGGCAGGAACGTGGACTTGCTCCGCATGCACCAATCCCCTCCCTAACACCTTTCTTCTCCCTGCTTCACATCAGGTATACTACATAAACTTCACAGATTTTGCCAGCTATGAGGTGGTGGTGGATGAAAAGCCCTTTCTGCAATGCACTCGGAGTATTGAGACCGGCAAGACCAACTTCAATACCTGCTACACAGCCGGGGTCTGCCTCCTCAAGGCCAGGCAGAAGATCGCGGTGAAAATGGTCCACGCTGACATCTCCATCAACATGAGCAAGCACACAACTTTCTTTGGGGCCATACGCCTGGGAGATGCACCAGCGTCCTAGAGGAGCTTGGCATGGCCAAGGATACTCACAGAACTGCACAGTGCTGCTGTTCATAAGCGTATCAGTATTTCAGGGGGTTCTGTAATCCGGCCATTAAGAAAACTGATCCAGAGCTATTTATTCCTATATGTGAATGCAGGAAGCACAATTGTCCTCTGTGACTTGCGTGGAGACTTGGATCAAAAAAAAAAAAAGCTGGTTGCAAAAGCATTGTGAGGAAGAAAGGCTGTTGTGTCTGCCTTGTCTCAGTATTTCAAGTATTACTGCACTGATACTCTGCTCTGTGATCTTCACACGAGGCTTGTTGGGAGAGCTGTGGGTCTCTGCTTTATGTTGCACTAGCAAGAGCATCCCAGGGGTGGCGGGAGAAGACGCTCCTGTCCCAGAGCTCCCAGCCAGGCTCCTGCTTCTGCAGCTCCCCAGAGCAGGGAAGGGGCTTGCTGCTTCCCTGCCTTCCCAGGGCACCTGGAGCGGAGGGAGGAGGGCACACAGGGTCGTGGTGTTTACATTCATCCTCAGGAGAGCGGGCGAGGAAGTGCCTCTTCCCAGAGCCTGGAAGCGAGAGCAGGAAGTGCGAGAGGAAGAGGAGTCCTCACTAGAGCAGGCTTAGCAGATAGGAAACTGCCTCCACATTCCAGAAGCCACCAAATCCCAAAGAAAACGCCGGTTCCCGGGGCCAGGCCTCTGCTCCTTTCAGCTCCTGCCCTTACCCCAGAGGTAACTCTGCCCCACCGGGGGCTGCCTTAAAGTACTGCTGCTGTCCCAGCACGTTCTGTTTGGTTGGGGGTGTTTTGTTTGGGGGGTTCTTTGTTTTGTTTTTGTTTCGTCCTTTTTAATTAATATTTTGCAAACCAGAACACATTTCTACAGGCTTCACCGAGCCTGATAGAGCAGACACAAGTACTTGTGAGAACACTCGGAGGAAGTTTGTCATGTTTAAGAATAAAATATTCAAACAGGAAATTTAATTTTTTTTTCTGTTTTAATAGCAACTGTCCTGCTTTTAGATGTGGTTTTTACCCCTCCTTCCCCCACCCCTGTCCTTTTGGCACCCTTCTACCTCAAATAAGTGGTGATGGAGTCTCTAGCAAAGAAAAAAAATCGTATTTTATAATCTGGTCCAGCATGAAGTCACCACTTTTTCTTTTCTCTGAGCCCTGCTGAGTCTAGTCATAACTCGATTTCTGGTGACTAATAGAAGAGCTGGGACACTATTGTTTCTTTTGGCCTCTTGAGCAACTCTCTCCATTACCTCCCCTCAGCTGGGGAGACCTAAAGCCATAAGATGTGCTGGAGCTGAGCAGAAGGCGAAGCGCAAATTGCTCTGTTGTGTCAGCCCTTGGCTTGTGCTCCTCCTGGTTGGGGGTTTGGTTCCCTGCATTTCTTTTCAGAGCCTGTTTTTGCCTTCAGGAGGGGAGAGAAGTTGCAGTCCATGTAGCAAATGAGACGAGTCCCAAACTGGCATCTTCAGCTTGGAGAAGGGAAGGTTTTGGGGAGACCTTAGAGCCCTTCCAGTGCCTAAAGGGGCTCCAGGAGAGCTGGAGAGGGACTGGGGACAAGGGATGGAGGGACAGGACACAGGGAATGGTGTCCCACTGCGAGTGGGATATTGGGGAGGAACTCCTGGCTGGGAGGGTGGGCAGGCCCTGGCACAGGTTGGGCAGAGAAGCTGTGGCTGCCCCATCCCTTGGAGTGTCCAAACCCAGGTTGGATGGGGCTTGGAGCAAGCTGGGACAGTGGAAGGGCTGGTGGAAGGTGTCCCTGCCCATGGCAGGGGGTGGCACTGTTTGCATCTTTAAGGTCCCTCCCAACTCAGCCATCCTGTGATTCCGTGATCTCTGGGATGGCTCCACCTGCACACAGAGGTGGCTCAGCCCTGGTCACCTGCGGGGACATGGCAGGGACATGTCCCAGCACTGCTGTGGCCACAGGAATGTCCCCCCTGCCTGAAGCATTCCCGGCTCCATCCCTGTTCCATAGTGAGTGCTGTCCCTTGCCAAGTGTTGCAGTTGGGGGAGATAACTGTTCCTGGGGGTGCTGCCTTGGCCACGGCCTCGCTATTCACTGCAGCCCTGCAGCTGCACAACAACTGCGTGACAAATGGGCTGCTCGGGCTTTTTAGTGGCTTCTCCTCCCTTCAGCCTCAACTTGTTGGACTGGCAAGAGCCTTGGGGGCTCTTCTCTGGGCTTTGTGGTTTATTTCCTTTAAAATGGATTAAGAAGGACGTGTTCCCCTGACAAGAATGAAGGGGGACAACTGTGTATAGTGAGAACATTAAGCAAATCGTTAACAGAATTGCTTTAGAACAGGCCTGAGCAGCAAGGCTGGGGGCAGGCATAAATAACAGGGGCTTTGGGAGAGCCGTGGATGGAGTTTGCATTCCTTGTCCCCCACTGGCAGGATCTGGGATGTGCTCCATGGCTGCAGGCAGGGGGAGGCAGAAGGAGAATCCCTTTGCTCCATAAAAGCCCTGCATCAGTGTCCCCTCTCTGGTGGGTGCCTGGGGTGTGGGAGGAGAGCAGGAGGGAGCAGTTCCTGCATGGAAGTTCCCTCTGGTGCATGCCTGGGGTGCAGGAGGGAGTCATTCCTGTATGGGATGTGTTAACAGGCTTTTTCTGATGCTCACGTTGCACCCAAGTGGGAGCTCAGTGTAGCCAAGTTGGAGACATGGAGTTGGAGACATGGGCAGCACAGAACAGCTGCCTGCAGGTGGCCTTGGCAAGTAAAGCTTTTCCATGGAAGTTCCCTGGAAGGTCTGTACAGCCACAGCAGTGTTGGTTGTGCTCGACTGACAGGACACAAAAGGTGAAGCACCTCCATCTTTTGGGGGGGTGAGAGGCACCATCCCCTTCCTGGGCACAGAGCTGCTCAGGATGCCCCTTCCTGCTCTCTGCATCAGGGGAATGCCTGGAAAGAAGTCCAGATCCAATGGACTTGGATAACCAGGTACCTTCCTGCTTTCAGAATGCCCTGGCTGGGAACATCTGTCACCCCCACACAGCTGGGACATGGGCAGGTGGATTTAGCCCTTTTCCTCCACACCTCTGTCCTGCTGCTCCTTCCTCATGTCCTTTGGAGTCCCGTGAAAGCCTCAGGGGGAACAGAGCCCTCTGGAGCCCTGGGAGGCAGCGTGGAGGGCAGGGGGGGCAGGAAGCACAGGATAGCCCGCAGTGTCAGGAGCAGGTCTCTCCCTGTTCCTGCTTCACCCTGCCCTTATCACAGTCCCAGAAAAGCCCCTCAGTGTTTGCCAGGTTCCTCAGCTGGCTCTTGGTCTGCACCGGGTGCTCCTGACAAGGGAGTTCACAGCCCTGGGATGCAAATGCACACGCCCAGGGATTCTCCACATGATCAGGGACTTTTCAGCTGCTCCCTTGGGCCGTGCAGAGCCATGCCCAGCAACACTGGGGTGCAGGAGGGGCCGGGGTTCCTCGGGCAGTGCCAGGGCCGGACACACCGCGGGCTGGGGCAGTGCCTGTTCCTCTTTCTGGGCTCCACACTCACTGCTGGTGGGGCATGAGGGCTGAGGGTTCACCCAGAGGTCGGTGTTTCCCTGGCAGGATCTCACATCTGCCCAGATGTGCTGTGTGCTCACAGCTGCCTCACAGCCCCATCCCTGCAGGGCATGGGCCCAGGGCACCAGCCCTGCCCTCGGGGGTGTCACCCTGTCCTGCCTGCTGGGGATGTTGGTCCTGCTGGAGTCTCCGCCACATCCTGAAGTGACAAAGTGTCCCCCCCCACCCTGGCTGCCACAGGGGCAGAGGCAAGCAGAGCAGAAGCCAGGCTGCTTCCAGCTGTGTATGGTGTGTGTATATCTAGTCTCTGTATGTATTTATTTATGTGGTTCATGTCTATGTAACTATTTTTTTCCTGCTAGACAGCTCTAGGACTGAGCAGGAGCTCCACAGCTGAAACTCCCCATCCCTGGGCAACCCCTTGGCAACTGGAGTTGCTCCTTTGGATGGAAGGGCCACACTGCGCCCAAAACTGTGCATTTTGGGGAACACCCCATGAACACAACCCTGGGGAGTGTGTCAGCAGAGATGCCACCCCAAAACCGCCCCTGTGGGTGGGTGCAGCTGAGTCCCTGCCTCAGGGTGGCCACAGAGCTCCCGGTGTCCCCGGCACCAGCTGTGGGACTGAGAGGAGCTGGCACAGGGCACAGCCCATCCCCAGCGCAGGGAAGCTGCTCAGGAGAGCTCCCCCAAACCCTCTCGGCTCTCCCAAGTGCCACCTCTGCCTCCTGGTGTTTGATGTCACCCTCGGTCCCCCATCACCTGAGTGCCTTCTTCCCCATCCCGCCCTTTCTCTTTCCCTTCCCTGTGGCTTTCTGCACTGTTTTTCCCCCTCTGCAAGCCTAGGTCTTTCTTTTCCCACTTCCGTAGCTAGAACACCCACATGCCTTATCTCCTTCCCCCATCCCATCCCGAAGCCTATTTATACAGTGCCTGGCTCGTGCCCAGCTCGCCCAGAGCGCCGGAGGAGCGGCACGGGCTGGCAGCGCCCGCAGCCCAACATGCTCGTGGCTGACAGAGGTTTCTTGCTGCTCTGGCTGCTCCCATCCATCCTCAGAGCCCGGGCTAGCACGGAGACGAGGCCCAGGGCCATGGCCTGCCAGCAGGTAAGGCTGTTTTCCCAGGAGCACCTGGGCTGGGATGGCTCCAGCGGCATCACTGGGGCTGTGAGCATCCCTCTGGATCTCCTCCCCGTGGCTCTCACCTCCCTCCAGCCTCCATCTCTTTAACCTTCCCAGCCTCTCCTCTGTTTTGTCTCTGGACCGGTCCCCTGCAAGTTGATCCCAGCACCCACCTGTTCCCGTGTCCCTGCTGTGCCCAAGATGCTCCAAGGCAGGATGGGGCACAGGGATTCCAGCAGCTGCCATGGATGTTAGCGAGGCAGCTGGGAGCCTGGGTGGGGAACTGCTGGTTTCTGTCCCTCCAGAGGGAAATCAGCTGCTCCCCATCCAGGCTTCTAATTCCAGAGGAAACCAGTTTGGAGTGAGAGGGAAGGTGGAGTCCACCACAGCACTTTTCCTCTACCTAAACAGGGTTACTCAGAACAATTGGGCATGGGAAGAGGGATCAGTCCTCATTTCCACTTGCTCATTCCCATCTTGGACAGCAGCTGGCTCAGCTGGAGCTGTGGTTTGTAGCCCCACTTCTGCTCACAGCTCTCCTGTCTCTCCATAGAGCCCCACGAAGGTGTCCTGCAAAGGAGTTGGCCTGCAGAAGTTTCCCAAGGAGCTTGGCCAAGGAATTAAGCACCTTGAACTCTCCAACAACTTCATCCAAAACCTGTCAGGCAGCTACATGCCAGGATTTGGGCAGCTGGAGTACCTGGATATGTGCTTCAACCAACTGGAAGCTGTGTCAGCCACCACCCTGGCCCAGCTGCCCCGGCTGCGCTCGCTCCTGCTGGGATCCAACCACCTGGACCGGAATTTCTTGGCTAATGGGGAAGCTTTCCATGTGCTCAGGAACGTAGAGGTCCTGGACCTGTCGGGGAACGACCTGGAGAGCCACATGGCAGGCTGGTACATCAGCAACCTCACCAGCCTGAGGGTGCTGGATCTCTCCGGGAACAGGATGACCAGGCTGTGGGCAGGGACCTTCTGGGGCACTGCACGGCTGCGCCGGCTCGACCTCAGCAACAACTACATCATGGACATCCAGGAGGGAGCTTTTGAGCCTCTGCAAGACCTGGAGGTGGTAAACTTGGCTTTCAACTCCATCCACTGCATCTCTGGCTTCAGCCTCACACAGCTGCGAGTTTTAAACCTCAGCCACAACGCCCTGGAGCTCTTCGCCCCCGAGGAGCGAGCGCAGCCCTACCTGCTCCAAGTGCTCGACTTGAGCCATAACAGACTCCTCTATTTCCCAGAGCTCCCCAAAGCCCGTGATCTCACACACTTAAACCTCTCCAACAACCTTATTGCTTCCCTGCTCCCAGGCTCACACCACCCAGAGGACTTTGTCCTGCCCTACGAGGAGATGGGGAGGTTCAACAGGACCGAGCGCCCCACAGCCGCTCTGACACGTGTGACTGACTTGGACCTCAGCAATAACCGCCTGCAGCTGTTCCCACTCACCTTCTTCCACAGCCTGGGCTCCCTGCACAGCCTCAGCCTGGCTAGGAACTGTCTCCAGGAGGTGGCCTGGGAGTCTCTCACCAATGGCACAGAGCCTGCTGCCCCCTCTCCTGCGCCCCCACAGCGCACTGAGCTCTCCGTGCGCTCGCTGGACCTCCACAGCAATGGCCTCCAAGTGCTGCCACGCTGGTTCTTCGATTCCCTGCCTCAGCTGGAAACGATGGATCTGGGCTCCAACAGCCTCCAGCCTTGTGAGAGCCAGGGAAGTGACCAGGGAGGGGATTTGGAAGAGGGGTCTCATATTCCAGCCCCCGGAGTCACCTGCACCCCCTTCTACAACGTGCCTCGCTTGAAGCGCCTCAGCCTTCGCGAGAACAACATCACCAGGCTGCACCCCCACGCCTTCCACAGGACCCCCCTGCTCTCCCTGGACCTGTCAGGGAACAGGGACTTGTCTGTGCCCACGGGAGCCCTGGCGGGGCTGGAGCTCTCCCTGCAGGAGCTCTCTCTGAGGGGCAACCAGATGGACGAGAGCAGGGCAGCGCTGCCCTGCCTGGGCGCACTCCGAGTCCTGGACCTGGCAGGGAACCAGCTGAGCCTTTTGCCTGCAGGTCTGTCCTGCTCCCCGCTGGAAAGCCTGGACGTTCGGAATAACAGCCTGCAGACGCTGGGAAGGCTGGGGAGCTGGGCCCACGGGCTGAGGGAGGTGTCCCTGGCAGGGAACCCCTTCAGCTGCTGCTCCCTGGACTGGCTGGACTCTCTGCGTGCGGCCGGCGTGGCCATGCGGGACCTGCACCAAGCCCAGTGCACCTTCCAGGGCCACGGCTGGAACGTCTCTGCCAGGATCACCAGCTCTCCCCAGTGGCTCTGCCCCCGGCCCCAGGGCACCGGCTCGCTGGCTCTGCTCCTGGTCCTGGCGGGCCTTCCCCTCCTCTGTGCCACCGTTTTCTGCCTCCTGAAGAAAGGGCAGAAGTCTCCGGGATGTGCAGGACTCGGGAGCAACAGGGTGGGGGTGTCCCCGCCCCATCCCAAAGGAGAGGGGCCAGCTGAGGACAGCCCGCCAGACATGGTCACCAAAGTGTAGCCCAGAACTGTAGCCATCAGTCAGAACTCTAATTAATAATGTTAATCATATTGTTGTGGTTTGGATCTCCTCACTGGTTCCTGCGGGATTTGTGAGCCCAGTGCTGGGAGCGTGGTGGGTGCTGGGCTCTGGGCTGGGCAGGGGTGGGCAGAGGTGGGCTCTGGGTCACCTCTCCTTCTTCAGAAGGGAGGTTCCCCCATCCCCTGCAAGACGTCAAACACACGATTTTTAGAGTCATCACACATTCCCACCACCCTGGGCTGGTTGGGTTGATCATCCCCTCCCTGCAAACCAATCACACTCTGCTGTGGGATGGAAATTGGCTCCACTGGGGCCACCTGAGTGTTTCCCAGCAGCTCCTGTCTGCCTTTGAAGAAGGTTTAATAGCTCTGCTAAACACCTACTGTTGCTCCTGAAGCATTCCCCAGTCCCGAGAGGAGCAGGCAGGGGCAGGGAATGGGAATAGGAATGGTGGTGGGGAGGGGGTTTCTGTGGGACCCTGCTCAGCTTTCATCTGAATGGTGCTGTGGAGCTGGCACTGCTGTGGGTGTCCCCACCCACTGGGGTCGTGGGAAGGAGAGAAGGGGAGTCTGAGCTGTCACCAGCCCTTCACGTGGGTGCAGGACATCCCACCCTTGGTGTCTGGACCCCTGAAGTGACAGTGGCAGGGACAACTGGTCCCATCCTGAGTGTCTTCTGTGCTTCTTCCCAGCAGTGTCCTCTGTCCTGGGGTGGCACCTGAGCTCCCTGGGGAGGGACCTGCATTCCCATGTGCCCAGGAAGGACTGTGACAGCAGGTGGGTCAGCTCAGCACACCCCTGGGGCGGGGATTTGCATTCCTATGTGCCAGGAAGTGCCGTGGCAGCAGGGACAGTGCCAGCCTCCTTTCCCAGCCCAGCACTTGGTGACGTTACAGGGACACTTTGGGACCACCTGCCCAGAGCCCAGAATGGTGCTGTTGCCTTCGGTGGGTGTTTCTGGTGCATTTTTGTGCCCTCTGTTCCTCACTTAACCCCTCCCAGGCTGTGCTTCCCTCTCATGTCACCAGGAAACCTCCTTCCCTTTGTGCTGCCGCTTCTCCTGCTCCCACCAGCACCTCTGAGCTCCCAGAGGGATGGATGGAGCCCTGCAGCCACCCCGGGCTGGGTGACCGAGGGACGCTGGGGACCAGCAGGGACACCACGTGCCACGGGGTGCTCAGGGACACCCTGCACTGCCAGGCACTCGGTGCCAGGCACTGCCCCGAGCCCCTGAACGCTCCCAGGCCGTGTTTATCCAGCTCTGCTGACGCAGGACGTGTCCTGGCCCCGGGAGCAGCAGCAGCTGGGGGGGTTGGTGGCACTTGGGAACAGGCTGCTGATGCCTGAAGGTTTCCCCAGGAATTAAAGCATCTGCTAAAAAGTGTGCTGCAAACAGGAGGAAGGATTGTGGTGCTGGTTTTCACCCACAGGGAAGGAGCCCCAAGGCACATAACTGGGCTCGATGATCTTAGAGGAGCTTTCCAAACTTAAGGATTCTGTAAAGCTTAGGGAAAGGGGGAAGAGGGATGGTGGCCTGGCTGTGGGACAGTCTGAGCTTGGGGAGGGGAAATTAAGCTTAAAACAGACAGGAAAGCCTGGAAAACATCCAAGGCCAAGGAAGGGCTGTGAAGGTATGGAAAATGAGTCAGGGAAATGGAGTGCTGGTTTATGATCTTTATTGATGTCTGTCTGCTTTCCCAAATCAAAGAAAAACAGGATTCCAGGTTGTGTCTCGTTGATTTGACAAGAGCTGAATCCATGTCAGTGCCAGGGGCAACGTCCCCTTCTCCCAGTCACAGGAAAAGCTTGGCCAGGAGCAGGGCATGGGATGAGCACCCAGGGCTTGTGCTGGCACAGGGGACAACAAGGTGGGACTGAACCACATTGCCATCAGCAGGAACCAGCACCAGGCCAAGAGAAGCCCGGGGTATGTCCTGTGTCTGCGCTGCCCCTCAGCCGGAGCTTCCCGGGCTCCAGGGGAAATGGTGTCCCTGTCCCAGGCATGTCTGGGCATCTCAAACCTTTTCCTGATCCAAAAGGAGGGTAAAAGATCTGTGGAATATTGAAATTTGAACAAATAAAGTGAGGATGCCAACAATGTTGCATTTGAGTCAGGCTGGGAGGCAGCAGGAGTGTAAATTTTGGTGTGACAGAAAAAGCCTCGGTGGGTGAAATGTTGTGACCATTGACAAATTTTCTAGAGAACTCGTTGAGAAAACCAGCAGAACTCATTCTTTCCAGTGGAAAGCCTTCACATTTCTCTGGATCTGCATTTTCATAGAATAATAGATTTTATCAAAAATTTCCAATGAGCTGTTCTGCAAACCCAGGTGGAAATTACCTTCTCTGCAACTCAGTTACAGCACAATTTCTTTTTGCCTTTTTCTTTTTTCCTCTTTCCCCTTTCTCTCCATGAAGATAAGTCAGAGCTTCACCCCCTTCCAGAGCTGAGGAATATCCTGGGAGCTGACAGCAGATCTCACTCCTCAGGCCACCCCAGCCTGGCAGAGAGGGGAGAACACTCCTCATCTCTGTGTCCAGCAGAGCAGAAATGAACCTCAAATCTCCTCGATCTGGTAATGAAGAGCACGTGCTTTGGGCTGTTGTTTTACCCAGCTGAAGGTACATCCCCTTCCAGAAGGGCCGCTGGAGGTACCATTTCCTTTATTTTTCCTGACATTGCTGCAATGCCCATTCCCAAAGACAATTGATCTCATCAATCTCTGTCCTCGTGCTCCCCATTCTGGGCTGCCTTGGATGTGCTTGTAAGGAATGTGGTGCTTGTTCCACAGCTTTGGGATGGGACAGGAGGCTGGTGACACCTCCAGGACACCCGCCCATGCATCCCTCCCATCCCTGGGGCTGTGCTGCCACTGCTTCCCGTTATCCCTCTGACTCAACACAGCTCCCCTGGCAGCCGTGCCAGCTCCCCTGGCAGCCGTGCCCAGCCTGGAGGGGGAGGTCGGGCGTGTTGTTCATGACACTTTCCTCCTCTCTGGGGGAACTCTGGCCAGGCTGGGGCCTCCAGATGTGGAACGTGTCCCCCTGTGCCCCCTCTGCCCTGCAGAGCCCTGTGCTGCCCATGCAGCATCCCTTCCCCAGGCTGGGGGTGTTGCAGATGTTGCCACATGTTCTGCAGCTGGATCCCCCAGCCCAGCTGTGCCCACGGAGCCTGCCCTGGGCACGGGGGCGCTGCCACAGCCAGCTCTGTCACAGCAGCACAAGGAGCGTCACCAGGTGTGTTTCTCCTCCCAGCAGGTGCAGCCCCACAGTCCCTGTCCCAGTTTTGGGGCACTGGAGGGCTGTGGGGACATCTCATGCTGGGAAGTGACTCCAGAGGGGATCAACTGGCAGGAGCCAGTCCCTCAGTGCCCGTCCTGTGCTCCTGACTCTGGCACTGCTTTGGAAAGGGGAAGGGAGAAGGTGTTACTGAAGGACAGCAGAGCTCCAGGGCAGGTGGGCACTGGCACCCAGGGTGACCCCGAGTGCCTCAGCCTCCAGAGGAGGCAGGAGATTCCCAACATCCACCAGCAGCTGGGGTCTCATCCCCAACCTCTGGGAGTGGCAGGAGCTGGCTGGGGAGCAGGACCTGCCTCTCACCGCGACGTCAGTGCCACATGACCACGGTGCCACCACAACCTGCGTCACTGCCACAGCCCCCGGGCCTGGGGATGTGGCTCCTCATGTGGTTGGTGGTCGGTGAGTGTGGGGTGGGAAGCACTGAGGTCACCAGGGGCCTGGGGGGACACTGATGGCAGGGAAACCCCTGGAAGGTCCCATACCAAGCTGCATGTCCTGAGCCTGGGAGCCACTGGGAGCTGGGACAGTGCATGGGGAGGGGTCCCCATGTGCTTACAGGGGTCACAAACCACCCATGGGTGTTTGCTTTGGCCCCTGTCCAAGTCCCAGTGGTGAGGGACACAAACCTTTGGCCATCCAGGACAACTATTTGGTGTTCCTCCACTAATTGGTTCCATCCCAGGAGTCAGAGGAGTCAGCTCTGTGTGCAGACAAGCCCTGAGCCACCCCAGGTCTGTTCCTTGTCCCCCGCACTCCCGGCTGTGTGTCCCCCCCATCCCGGCTGTGTGTCCCCCCCACTCCCAGCCGTGTCCCCAGGGTGGCCAACACCAGGCAGGTGGAGGATGAGGTTTCCCATGTCCCCCCCTGCTCCCTCTGCTCTGCCCCTGCTCAGCACCCACCGCTGGAGCCCCAGCTGGGGCTGAGGGAGGGAAGCCTGTCCTGGGCTGGGAATCCCCTCCTGCCTCCCTCCTTCCCCCAGAACAGAAGGGGAAGGAAGGGGTATTTTTAGCACTCACCCTCTGCTTGTTTCAAGGACGAGCTAAGAAGAGGAATTGACATTCGAAGAAGGGGTGGGTTTGCTTTAAAAGGAAGGTTTGAGTTTTTTCCTACTATTCAGTCGTTGCAAAACTTTTCTGTGAAGAGAGATTGGTAAAAATACCTCTCGTGGGAGGCAGCCTCGGTCAGGGCTCTGGTGTCACAGTTCCCTGTGCTGGCACTGCCTCCCTGCCTGTGCCTGGCACACCCCAAAGGAAGGGATGGGGTGGCACTAATTCCCTTCTCCCCATGCTGGTCACTCTCCCAACACCTGCAAAGTGAGTCCCTCCCTCCCTGCCCATCTCTGCGAGTTCCTCACTTCGTTCCTGCTCTCCAGCAACTTGTCCTGAGCATTGCTCCTGGCTGCTGAACCCCTGGGGGCCCAGGTGCCAACCCAGGTGCCTTCCCAGCTGCCATCCAGCCCAGTGTTGTCCTGGCAACCCGCTGGAGCTGCTCCAGGTCCCAGAGGAAGACACGACCCTCACCTCGAGGAGGCGTTTACCTGAATGGCCCAGGGTTGAAGGGGGGAAAGCACCGTGCCGGCTCCAGCCCTGGTGGCAGCAGATTCTCCAGGGGCCCGAGGGCAGGTGGTGGCCCTTACGAGCCAAACCCGTGGCCAGAAGGTGGCAATATCCCCCCTGCTTTCTGGCCCTGACAGCGCAAGCAAAAGGTCCCTCCTTGTGCAGGGGATGGGGCTGGATTGGCTGGGAATCTCTTAGAATCATGGAATGGTTTGCGTTGGAAGGGACCTTAAAGCCCATCTCCCAGACCTTCCTGAAACACAGGATTGCCTGTGCTTGGCAGTTTCTGCCTTGCATGTACTTGGATGAACCTCTGCCTTCCCTCTGCTCACTGAGCATGTGTTGCCCAAAAAACCACCCAGGCATCTCCCAACAGTGACCAGAGCAGCTTTTCCTGGTCAGAAAATTCCTGATCCCTCCAGAAGTTGCTGAGATTTCCCCTCAATGTTCCCCTCGGGGCCTGAGGCTGAAAAGGGAACTTGGGGAATCTGACTTCATAACACCAACATGCTCAGGGCTGGAGGGAGAGGGGCACGGTGTGGACTCTGTGTCTGTGTGTCAGGGGAAGAGAAGGCTCTGCAAGAGCCGTGATGGGGAAGGTGAGGTGTGAAAAGAGTTTCAGGGACTTCCTGAGGACTGGCAGGAGAACTGACCCAAGGAAGGTGGAAGCTGGGGGAGGCCAGTCTGACCTTGGTCTCTCGCCAAAGACAAGGAGTAATTCCATGGGGAAGGCCCTGGGGGGTGTGGCTGCACCAAGCCCTGGTCACACAGGAGGGTCACAGCACCTTGGGGTGCCATCACCCCATCCCACACAGCACCCAGTCCCACAGTGGGTGCAGCTTCCTGGAGCTTCTCCACCTCGCCCTCGGGGTCCTGAGGTGGGTATGAGCATGTGATGGGAGTTAACAGAGGTGGTTTCTCATTGTAGGGCCCTCGGAGAAGAGGATCAGGTTCATCTCTGACACCTGGGATTGGAGGCAGAGTGTGACCTGACACGGGACAGCAGCACCAGCCCTCAGGTACCACTGGAGCAAAACAAAGAGCAGCTTCCTCAAGCAGCAGGGATGGTGGAAGGGACTTTGGGCTGGGGAGGGAGCAGCTGAGTTGGGCTGAAGATCCAAAAACTTGCAGAAAATGGAGAAAATTGTCACCTGTCCCACAGAGCTGGTGGGTTCCAGCCCCTTTGGGTGCCCTGAGGCAGTCCCAGAGCTCAGGGTCTGTGTGGGCAGCAGGTCCTTCCAGCAGATCAGATGGGAGGTGTGAGCTGGGTAGTGGTGGGACCCTTCCCTGTTCGTTCTCCGGGTGCTCTCCCTGAGGCACAAAGCAGCTGCAGCCCCTCCCAGGCACTTGTGTGTCACGCTGGGTTGTGGGTTTGGCCACAGCTGCTCCCAGAGCAAGTGCAGAGTGCTCCATGGGCATCACCTAAGGGTGATGTGAAACTCAGTAAATGGTTCTACCAGCAGTTGTGGTGCTTGGTTTGTGTCTGGGACCATCGGGAGAGTGAAGGAGGCTCTCGGGGCTCCCCAGGATGGATCCCCTGTGGGTGGCTGGAGCCTGAGCTCCTGCAGGCTGTGAGGGACACATCCCACCTCTGGGATCACAGATGGCCTGAGCCAGTGCCTGCCTTGCCCTTCCATGGGGAGTAACTGGGGCAGGAGAGGGCAGCAGGATCCCAGGGGGGCTGGAGGACCCCGTTGTGGCCGATGCTGCAGTGTGGGAACAGGACAGGGTGTGGGCAGTGCCACCTTATCCCATGACAAGGGGCACCCTGTTATTCTGCCCAGTCCTCATTTTGGGGACAGGAACCAAAATATGGGGTTTGGTGTTCAGGCAATATCAACTCGGGTTAGTCCTTGTTCTCCTTCTTTTCTCTCTGCCCTTCAACTGATCCCTTTATAACTCTGCTTGGGATTTGGGAGGGGCCTCAGCACCTTCCCAGAACTTTCCTCATGGGCTGTTGCTCCAGCACGGGGCACTTTGGCCTTTGCATCCCCAGGGAAGAGTTTGGGAAGGTCAACAATTCAAGCTGTGTCCCATTTGTACTGCACATGATCCCAAGTCAGAGAGGGGTCAGGAGCAGACAAGAATAAACCACCCAGCCATGTCCTGCCAAAGGCAGAGGTCATGGGGAGATGACCCAGCCACCCAGTCATGCCCTGTCAAGGAAAAGCACCTTCCCATGAGAGGGGAAGTTGCACAGGCAGGGAGAAAGTGAAAGCCCAAAGAATGGTCTTCAACCTCTGACTGTTTCCAAAACCTGGTGTCAGCTGGCCTTGAGTCTCGTATGTCACTTCCCACTGGGGGAAAAAACCAGCCTACCTGGTTCCTCAAGGTCTTCACAGCACCAAGCAGCGCTTTTGGTTCTGTGCTTATGGGAGGGAGAGATTCAGAGAAATTCACCTTGTGACAAGCATGTGCCACCGTGGGGATGTCACCCCAGAGCAGCTCCTGCCCAGGCAGGGGCAGCTTCCTCACTCCATCGTTTCTGCCAGCCCTAACCTGAACAATTGGATGTGGTTTTAAGCTTTTTTTAAAAGAAAATGAAGGGGGGGAAGTCAGAAATTATGAGCTTGCATCTACCTGAAAGGAGGTTGGAGCCAAGGGGGGGATCAGGCTCTTCTCCCGGTGACAGGACATGAGGAAACAGCCTTGGGTTGTGACAGGGGAGGTTTAGCTGGAAAAATTCCTCATGGAAAAGGTTGCACAGACTGCCCAGGGCAGCAGTGGAGTTACACCCCTGGATGTGGCACCTGGGGACATGGGTCAGTGGTGGCCTTGGCAGTGCTGGGGGAACACCCTGCACTGCTCCTCCCTTAACCCCTCCCAGGTGCTGTCTGGGGACTGATCGCTGCCAGCAACAGCAGGACCCCCCTCCTTGTCCTTGTCCTGCTGTGAGTGGCACCGAAACTGCCTTTGTTCCCCTCCCCGGGGCGGGGGCAGGACCTGCCTCGGCTGCTATAAAAGGGGGCGGTGGGGCCGAGCCCCAGCCCCTCTCCCTGTCCCACCCCCCCCCCCACCC
>JAOXXN010000025.1:5641769-5663836 GCA_026770055.1 Myrmophylax atrothorax | reverse complement strand
ACCCCCTGTCCCGGCTCCCCCTCCTGGCAGGGATTGCAGAGCCAGAAGGTGCCCCCTGAGCCTCCTTTGCTCCAGCTCAGCCCCCCCAGCCCCTTCCCAGCTCACTCCGCGGCCTCTCCTGGCTCTCCCCCTGCAGCGAGAACGAGGAGCTGGAGGAGATCGCCTCGGCCGACCTGAAGTTCCTGCTGCTGCCCGCGCTGCTGGGCGCGCTGACGCTGAAGCAGGTGGACCTGAGCCGGCGGCTGGAGCACCTGCAGAGCGCCCGCGAGCACTTCCTGCGCTTCCTGCGGCTCTGCCGGAGCTACGGGCTGGGGGCGGCGCTGCTGCCCCCCGAGGAGCGCGACGGGAGCGACCCCGCGGCGCCCACCCAGCCCCAGCCCGGCCTCGTGGCCATGGCCGTGAGCAGGAGGGCCAAGATCGAGAGGTGGGAAGAAGGAGCAGCCCCAGGCACGGCGGGGCAGGGCAGGGCAGGGAGGAGCTGCTTCCCTGAGTGTTGGAATGGTTGGAGCACAAAATGGGCATTTTAGGGGACACAGCACCTCGTTCAGGGCTTGGGTTGTGCCCAGGCAGGGACACCTTCAGTGAACCAGGGGACTCCAACCTGGGCTGCATTTGGGTCTTTCTGGGATGTTGAGGGAAAATTGCTCAAGGAATCTTATCTTGTTAATAACTAATCTTATCATTAGTTCTTTAATGAGTTCCAAAGCCTCCCAGCTGGGAATTTTCCTACCAGTGGGTTTAGTAGAGCTTGGCAAAAAGGTGGTTGGTGCCTTTGTCTTGCTTTGGGTGGGATTTTGGCCATGAAGTTGCTCATTGAGGCAGCAGTGAAAAGTCCAGACTGGGCTGGACCTGCTTAAGTTGTACAGACACAAAATATGACTTGGATTCCAACTGGGAGGGGATTCTTTTTAGAGTGCCTTTTGTGCTCTCTGCCCTCTCAGAGGTTCCTGATCCTTGGCTCTCACTGTTCACTCTTCAGGTGACTCAAAAACAGGAGGGTGGGACACAAGGATTGACTGAAAGTGTATTATGTGTTCCCCCATTAATAACTAATTCCCAAACAGGTAAAAAGTCCAGAAAGCTGAAATTATATTAAAAAAACTCTGCAAACACAAAATCACCTGAGACAGAAGCTGGAAAAGTGATTTATTCTTCTTATTAAGCAGCTCCTGGATATTTTTTGTGTCACATGGAAGCAATTCAAAATAGCCACTCCATTTGTTTTTCTCAGGGAAGGAGCTGATGAGTTCAAGTCCTGCTCTCTCCAGGAGGTTCATGTTCCCAGGCTTGCCTAATTTTACCTGCAAGGCTTCAATTTTTAAGAGTTGTTTAGGAGAAGAATAAAATAACTGAGGCACCTCTAAGTTTAATGTGATTTTACAGCTGCTTTTAACAGACAGGAGGGGCTGAAGTTCCAACAGGAACTACCACACCCTTCATGTTTTTATACAGTTTTCGTCATAAGTGCATGAAATGGTGTTGAACCTCTGACAGAGGGTGGCAAAGACACCGTGGCTGGGCTGAGAGAGACAAAACCGATGCAGTGATGCCCCTTTGTGCCCTCTGGGACAGGTACAAGCAGAAGAAGGAGCTGGAGAACAAGTTGGCCTCCATGAGGAGCCTCGTGGAGGGGGGCACGGCGGATGAGGAGCAGATCCGGGAGTTCCACATCCTGCAGATCCAGCAGTGGATCAGCACCAGCCTGGAGGAGCTGGAGAGCATCGAGCAGGAGATGGTGCTCCTGAGGAGCAGGGATGCAGCCAGACAGGTACAGGATCCCCTGGGGTGGGCATGGGTTGGGTGGATGAATCCCAGAGGGATTCAGTGGCAGAGGTGGGGGTTTGTTCTGTGCAACTCCATTGGAACTGAGCTCAGTCCCAGCATGAGCTGGTGGGGGCTGGTTTAACTCCAGTTTTGGGGTTGGTCCCTGCCTGCTGCTGCCACACATTCCCAGCAGTCATGGCCTGTGAAATGCTGGAGCTTGGAATGGCAGAGCTAAACTGGGCTGTGCAGAGGCTTTTGGTGGGTTCTGCAGACCTCTGACTCTGAAGAGCAGTTTAATTTGTACATTAAAATAAGCCCCTTGTGATGTCTTTCCCTCCTGCACTCCTGGTCTGAAGCGTGTCCAGGTGTTGCAGACACCTGGGAATATCAGCCTGTTTGGAATGCCAGAAGCTTCCCAGTGACCTGCAGTCCCTGTGCAGAGTGTTGTCTCCAGGCTTTGTGTCACCTGAAATGTCTGCTGGAAACAACAGCTGCTGAGCTGGCACAGCCCTGCCCAGCCTGTTGGCACGGCTGCTTTGGGTGGGTCACTTGGCACTGCAGGACTGGGGCTCCTCCGTGGTATCCCAGTGGGAATGACAAGCTCAGAATGCTCCTCGTTGGGTCCCTGGAGCAATGAGCAGTTCCTGCCCTGAGCTGGTTTAGCCCTGTTGGCTCTGCCTTGGTCCAGGCAGCTGGCACAGAGGCACAAGGAGTGATTTGTGGAGGGCACAGATGGAATTGCTGATTTAAACCAGATTCAGGCCTGCATTGTCCATCCTGGGGTGTTGCTCTAAGAGCTGAGGTGTTTCCGTTCTACCAACCTTCACTAACTCCGGGGTGGGAGGCAGAGGGTGGGACTGTCACCTCCACAGCTGTGACTGTTGTTTGCCCTCCAGGCTCCAGCGGCTCCGCACGGCCCGGCCCGGCCCGCCAGGGCTCCAGTGAGGCCCTTCATCCTGACCCGCGACGCTGCCCAGGCCAAGTACGTTGGGCTGGGGTTGCTGGCACAGTTTGGGGCAGTGCTCTCACTAAAACTCCCTTGCAAGTGCAGAAATCCAGTTGTAGCCTCTGTGTCTGCACCCCTCTTTGTGTCACCCTGAGATCCTTGGCAGGGATTTCAGCAGCTAAAGCACAATATGGGATAGAAACCAGATTGCCTGTCATGCTCAAGAAATAATTTTCCCTGATCTTTCCATCTACCTAGTTCAGTTCCCAGAGGCATCCTGGGGACACCTTCCACTAGCCCAGGTTGCTCCAACCCTGTCCAACCTGGCTTTGGACACTTCCAGGGTTGGAGTAGCCACAGCTTCTCTGGGCACCTGTGCCAGGGCCTGCCCACCCTCCCAGGGAAGAATTTCCTCCCAGTATCCCATCTAACCCTGCCCTCTGGCAGTGGGAGGCCATTGCCCCTTGTCCTCTGCCTCCATCCCTTGTCCAAAGTCCCTCTCCATCTCTCTTGGAGCCCTTTCAGGTACTGAAGGGCCACAGTGAGGTCATCCCAGAGCCTTCCTCAAGCCCTCCTTGATAACATGCCTTAATTCCTTAGTGCAGGTTGGATTATGGAGTAGTGCTGTGCCTGTTGTCCGTGTCTGCTCATTGTGAGGGGTGTAATGCCCTGTTCTGGCTGTGTGTCCTGCTGCAGGGTGTTTGGGGCTGGTTACCCTGGCCTGCCCACCATGACTGTGGACGACTGGTACGAGCAGCGCCGCAGGCAGGGAATCGTGTCCGGGCAGAGCGTCCCTCACAGGGCACCAGGTATGGAGGCACACTGGGAACGGGGCATTTGGGAAGGCTCCCGAGGGGCTGGAGGAGCAGGGGTGGGGTGTGCAGGGTGTGGGCCACCCCCTGGCTGAGGAGGAGTCCAAGATTTATTAGGAAAACAACTGGATTGTTAAGCTGTGCTTGGCCGGTTGGACAGGGCTTGGAGCAACCTGGGCCACTGGAAGGTGTCACTGCCCATGGCAGGTGGTGGGACTGGATGGGCTTTGAGGTCCCTTCCCACTGAAACCATTCCATGCCTCTCACTCCTGCCATTGCCTGGACCAGCTGCAGGCTGGGCTGCTCCCTGGAGAACCTGACCTGGGGTCTCCTCCCTGTCCCTCACCTCCAGCAGGTGTAAGTGATGAAGAGTTGCAGAAGCAGCAGCAGGAGAAAAAAGAGGAGGAGGATGATGAGGAAGCCCTTCAAAAAGCTCGGAACTGGGATGAGTGGAAGGACACACACCCCCGAGGCTACGGCAACCGGCAGAACATGGGCTGAGCAGGGCCTGGCACCCTGGGAGAGGAACCTGGAGAGGCAGAGAGAGGAGGGAGTACAGTGTACATATGTGGAGTGCCTGGAATGCTCCGGAGCAGGATGGGAGGAGCACGTGTGACCCCTTGCTTTGGTTTCATTCCATGTCAGATTGGGTGCACTGGTCGTGCTGGGAGACGCCCCAGAGCTCAGTGAGGGTCAGGCTCCCTCTGCACTGCCAGGCAGAGGCAGCCCCGGAGGGAGGGCCATGGACTTGGAAACTGCTCTTTGTATTGTGGGTGGATGTATTTATTACTTCTTTTTTCCTCTATTTTAAGCAAAATAAACTCTCTTTGTGCTGTCTAATTCCTGCTGTGAAATTCCCTTGCTCTTCATCCTGGGCTCTCCTAGAGCCAGTAAGGCCAGTGAGGGCCAGCCCTGGACCCTTCTCAAGGAGCCCACTGGGACAAGGCAAAGTAGTCAGTGTGCTTTGAAATCTTACAGAACAACCCTGACAGGGGTAAAACCTTTCCTGGACCACTCTGGAGCTGCTTTAAATGGCTGTTGGCACCAATCCTGGATGAAGGAGGACAGGGCACACCTGGTTTGCTGTACCTGGCACACAGGGGTGTTGCTGGGCAAGAAGGTGAGGTATCACAGCTGGAAATGTGGGCTAGCACTTGTTCTAAACCTGTTAAAATACTGGGATGGAAAACCAAAGGAAGCTTGGCTGGCACTGGGTGTGTCACCTGCAGCAGGCACTGGGTGTGTCACCTGCAGCACGCACTGAGTGTGTCACCTGCAGCAGGCAGTGTCACCTGCCCAGTTTCCTTACCCTGGGATGGGGATTCTCAGTGTGGGAGGTTTCCTTCCTATCAGCAGGATTTGGGCACAGCTGAGGGGAAGCTGCAGCCTGCAGTGAATGTGGTCACCCCTTTCTCCCAGGCACTGAGTGCCTGCAGTTTACAGGAGCAGACTGTGGGCTTTGTGGCTTCCAAATCTCCCAGGAAATGTTTCTTACCACCCCAGGCAATCCTATACATGCTTTTCCATTTCCTGCCCTTGATCTTGGCCAGCAGTTCCTAGTGAGCACCTCGGGAGAGGTGGATCCTGAGGAGCAGCTTTAACTACTTAGTCCCTGTGGATTCTCACTTTTCCTTTGGCTGTTGGCCTGAAGCTCCATCTCAGTGCTCATTTTCTACTGCTCTTATTTCCTTATTTTCCTCCCAAATCCTCCTGCAGGGATGGAAGAGGAGGGGACGGCGTTGGCTGCTGGTTCTGGTGGCTGCGTTCCCGTTGTGCAGAGCAGGAGCTTCGGGATGACCTTTTTGGGAGGCTCGGGGGAGAATCACACTGTTTGAGCATGGCAGTGTTTGTGAAACACCCAAAATGTGGGCAGTGCCATTCCCAGGGGGCTGCAGCCCCCATGGATCCCCCTGGCACCGGCAACGGGGCCTTCCCGAGGAGCACCGAGCGCCAGCACAGCGACAGCTCCTCGCCCTCGGTGTGCCCCTCACCTTCCCAGGGACCAGCAGCTCCTGCCCGTGCCCCACACCCAGGGCTGGGTCCCTCCCCTCGGCAGCGACCGCTGGACCTGGGTCAGCTGTTAAAGCCTCTGGACACACAGCCCAGCGCCCTCTGTGATTGCCAAACTCGCCCTCCACCCGCCCAGCCGGGGCTGCCGTGGAGCTCCCGCCACCATGAAAACCATCATCGCGGCCTGCTCCCAAAACCTCAGCGGTGAGACATCCCCAAGGGGGGCTGGGGGGGGTCCTGGGGCTCCAGCAACACGAGGGGCTCCTTGTTACTGTTGTGTACTTGCTTTGGAGTGCTGAGGGGAAAGGGGGGTGTCGGGACCGGTTTGGGGATAACTCCAGAGGAAAACATAGAGTTGCTCAACAGGAATGGAATTTCTGACAAATTTGGGAATGTGACTCCCCTAAGCATCTCCAGAGCACTGCAAGTTCCAGATGTTGGGGTTTGCAGAGGTTCCTGTCGCTGCAGACGGGGACAGCAGTGGAGCCATGGGGGTTCTCAGTGTCTGTGGTCTGGATGTTCACAGAGTTCTTGGGGTGGGAACTAGGAAAAGGAGCTAAAAACAAGCTTGGTGGGCACAAGTTTGGTGTAAGAGCTCTGAGTCTCCCCTGGAGAAAAAAAGGGGCTTTGGAAAGCTGAGAATGGCAGGGCTGTGAGATGGGTGGAAGGGATCTCTCAGAGCCTGTCACACTGCTTGGGAGAAAGGGACAAAATTCCCCAAAGCTGGAGATGGCTCCAGTGTTTCATTTATTTCAGTTGCCCCATTCCTGGTTTGGATTGAGCCAGGAAGAGTTGAACCTCCACCAGCTTCCTGAACCAAGGTTTGGTGGTTCTCCTGTAACCTGGGGGTCCGTGGTCTGGGGAGCCAGGGGGGCAGGGCTGCTCCTGTCTCACTCTGAGCATCCTGCTGACCAACATGCAGATTTTGGGTTGTTTTCCCAAGAAACCCGGGCTCTGGGGTCACTCGGAGTGTCTGTGGTGGCCATGCCGGGTGGTCTCGGCCATGGTGGACCTTTGGCCGGGAGTGGCGCTGGCAAAAGGGGCGCCTCGGGCCCGTTTCGGGAGGAGGGCTGGGGCTGTGTGTGGAGTTTGGATCCTGGCACCCAGCCCAGGATGGTTAATAGTTCACCAAGGTCATCCAGAGGGAAGGGGCCGAGGGGGAGTGGGGTGGCGGCAGCTCTGGAGTGTCCCAGGCTGTGGGGACAGTTGGGGAACAACCACCCTTGTCCACCCCAGCTCAGCCCCAGCCACTGTCCTTGGCACCTACTGTGGGGTGGTGCCTCCCTGCTGTGCCAGCTGGGAAATCCCCAAAACCTCTGTGAGCCTGAGCGCTCCAGGGAGGGCATGGGGAAGGTCCTGGCCCTTGGGAGCTTGGCACGGAGCGGGATGTGCTGCTGTGCTTGGCTCTGCTGGTGCATGGAGCATTTGGGGTTAGGGTGCTCAGCCTGGAGCCTTCCCCAGAGCACCCTGGCTGCCCAGGGCCACCTCCTGGCATGGTCCATAGCTCTGGGGATGACATCCCCCATTCCACCCCACCACATCCCATCGCTCCTCCCCGGCTGCTCCTCCTTCCCATCCCACCTCTCACCTCGCCCCACACCCCTACCCTGGCCCCACTGGGTGTTCCCTGCCAGCCCAGCGGCCCAGCCTGTGTTCCAGCTGTGCTGTTTTGGGCTGGGGGCCGTGTGCCCCTCCACAGGGAGCCGTGCCAGCCTGCAGACCGCGCTGCGCACGCTGCTGGCCGTGCCCTGGCCCTCCCAGCGGGACTTTGGCGCCGCGCTCCAGCTCCTCGCCGTCCTGCAGTGGGTGCTCAGCTTCCTGCTGATGGGTGAGTAGGGGGTGAATAGGGGGTGAATAGGGGGCTGTGGGGGGCCCAGTGAGGGGTCACACCCGCTCACCCCCTGCCCGGCTTCCACAGGAACTGTCACCCTCCTGGTGCTCATCTGCCTGCTGTTCACCAGCCTCTGGCCCATCCCTGCGCTCTACCTGGCCTGGATCATCTTCGACTGGGACACACCGGAGAAAGGTGGGGTGGGAACGTCCCCCTTCCTCCAGCCTTGCAGCAGGATGGAGAGTGGGTCCCTCCTGGCAAATGGGAAGCACCGTGTCCCAGTTGCTCCTTCCCTCCTCTCCCACATCATCTGCACCACGGTGGGAAGAGGGGTGCAGCAGGCCCATGGGGAGTGTTTCCCATGGATCCTGCCACCCTCTGGGCTGGGTATCATGTGCTGTGGTCCCTCCGTGGATTGCAGGTGGCAGGAGGATGCCAGGCCTGCGGCGATGGACCGTGTGGAAGCACTTTCGGGATTATTTTCCAGTGAAGGTACCATGCCAGGATGGGATGTTCCTGCAGCTGGTGGTGGTGGCACCACCCCAAAAAAAGTGCCACGTCCCTGTGACCCCTTTTGTCCCTGCAGCTGGTGAAGACACACGACCTGTCCCCCAGCCACAACTACATCATCGGCTCCCACCCCCACGGCATCCTCTGCGTCGGCGCCTTCTGCAACTTCATCACGGGCTCCACGGGCTTCGAGGAGATGTTCCCGGGAATCCGCCCCTTCCTCACCACCCTGGCCGGCAACTTCCGCCTGCCCCTGTTCCGGGAGTACCTGATGAGTGGGGGTGAGCAGCCCCTGCCAGCCCTGCCTGCGGTGCCCACGGGCAGGCGGTCCCTCTGAGGGAAACACGGGAGTGATGGTGCTCCCAGGAGCGGGAGGGGCAGGGGTGGTGCTCTGCCTGCACCCTGCCTGAACTCCATCCTCACCTCGCCTGTCCCCTGCCTGTCCCCTGCCTGCACCTTGCCTACAGCAGGGGGTGCCCTTGCACTGTCCTTAACATGGTCCTGCCAGGTGTGACCCTCCCCTGCGGGTCCCTGGTGGGGTTCCCGGTTGGTGCCTGGCTGTGTCCCTGTCCCAGGCACTGCCAGGCAGGCGGTGCCACAGCTGGGTGCCCGTCCCGCCACAGGGCTGTGCCCGGTCACCCGCCGTGCCATCGGGTACCTGCTGTCCCAGAACGGCACGGGCAACGCCGTGGCCATCGTCATCGGCGGCGCGGCCGAGTCGCTGTCCTGCCGGCCCGGGGTCACCACGCTCATCCTCAGGAACCGCAAGGGCTTCGTGCGCATGGCCCTGCAGCACGGGTGGGTCACGGCGGGGCACGGATGGGGCACGGGTGGGGCGTGGGCACCGCTTGCCCACAGGTCCCTGGGGATCCTGGCACCCCCTCACCTCCCGCCATGTCCCCTCCACAGGGCCTTCCTCGTCCCCTCCTTCTCCTTTGGGGAAAATGACCTCTTCCGCCAGGTGGTCTTTGAGGAGGGCAGCTGGATGAGGAGCATCCAGCGGCGCTTCCAGAAGATGATCGGCTTCGCTCCCTGTGTCTTCTACGGCCGCGGCCTCAGCTCTGAGCGCTCCCGGGGCTTCCTGCCCTACGCCAGACCCGTCACCACTGTGGGTGAGCACCGGGCGTGGGGGGCCCAGCAGGAGGGGCAGGGCAGGGGCAGCCCAGGGTGGTGGTGCTGGAAGGCACCACTCGGGGCATGTCCCCACAAGCTGAGTGCGTTCCTGCATCCCCTGACCTGATCCCATCCCTGCATTCCTTGTCCCAATCCCATCCCTGCATCCCCTGTCCCGATCCCGTTCCCACCCCCCTGACCCTGTCCCGTGCCCCTTGGCAGTGGGGGAGCCGGTGGCGGTGCCCAAGGTGCAGAACCCGAGCCGGGAGCTGGTGGACAGGTACCACGAGATGTACATCCAAGCCCTGCTCAAGCTCTTCAATGACAACAAGACCAAGTACGGGCTGTTGGAGACAGACGAGCTGCACATCCTCTGAGTGCCGCCGCCCCGTCCCGGCTCTCCAGGGCTCCGCGGGGGGGATTTCGGATGGCCCTGCATGGGGGACACGCGGGGGACGGTCCCCACCCTGGCCCTCTGCCCCTTTGGCTGAAAAACCTGAGCGGGAGGTGGGAGGAGAGGAGGAAGTGAGAGGGAAATGGGGAAAGGGTCCCCCTTGGAAGGGGTCTGGGGGGGCTGCGGGTGACACAGCTGTCCCCTGGGCGGGGCTGGGCCAGCAATGGGCACGGTCCCCCAAAATAACCAGGTCACCACGAGCGGAGGGTGGGGGTGTCATGGGAGGAGGGACCAAGATGGGGTCTTTGGGGGGCATCCTGATGACAGTGGGACTGCCTTATGGGACATCCCACACTGAGATGGAGGGGACACTCTTGGACTTGGGGACCTGTGAAAGTGGCTTCAGCCAGGACCATGGGGCCTCAGATGAGCCTTTTCAAACACCTCTGTTCCCAGTACAGGTTTCCAACTCCCCACCCCTGTCTGTGTGTATTTTGGGGGTTGGGATGGGCAGGACTGGGGCAGAGCTCTGCACTCCCCATGTGGGTGGACCTGCCACCCACTCTGTCCCCTCCCTGGAAGGCCCATTCCCTACTGGGGCTGTACTTGGCAGGGCCTCCTGCACTGCTCAGGTGCAACCCATCAGCTCCTGAGTGCACCTGGGCCGTGTCAGATATAATGGGAGGAGGCTGCCCTTGCTGGGTTAACTGGGCTCAGGGTGGGGATCTCCTGCTGCCTCTGCTCTCAGCTCAGCAGTGAATGAGCAGCTCTCTGGGCACTGCTCCTGGTGGGATGGGGATGCAGTGCTTGGGGGTGCCGTCCCTGGAGCCCTTTCCTTCCCCTGGGCAGCTCCTGGTGGGAAGTGGCTGTGTGTGACCAGGGCCATGGCTGGGGTAGATGCCCCAGCAATGCTCTGGGTGTCCCTTCTGTAGGTGTGTCTTGGCAGGAGTTGGGGGGGGCGATGGGGACGGCCCCTCCTGGGGATCCCTGTGGGGTGACAGTCCTGTCCCTGTCCATCCCTGCCAGGCTGGCATGGTAGAGTCAACCGTGCTGATACCAATCTTGGTCTGTTCCTCTGTGCAGACTCTTGGTCAAACAAAAGGGCTGGGTAAACATTTGAGGAGCAAACAGCCATAAAGGGACATTTCCGAGAACCTTCCTGTCACCAGGGCTGTCACCGGCTCATCGCTCCGGACCTGCCCAGTGTCATGGTGGAGGGTGGCTTCTCTCTGGGGTGAGGGTGGGCAGCTTGTCCTCTTCCTTCTGCTACAGAGAGAAACAGGCTGGAGCATTGGGAAAGGGGCTTTATTAGGGGTGACAGCAGCAAGTGCCCTGTGTCACATCTCTACTCCTCTGCCAAGGCCTAAGGTGTGACAGGGACATCTCCAAGACCCAGGCATGGGGGAACCTCAGCATGGGCTCCATCCCCTGACTCAGTCCAGTCCCTGCACGTCAACACGGAGCAGTCTGGACAAGCTGTGCCTGCCCAGGGAGGGCCTGCTGTTCCTTCTCTTTAGTGACCTGGTGTTCCCCCCTGTGTCCCCAGGAGCACCCAGGGGTGGGACATCAGCCTGCTTCCCCAAACAGCCTCCTCAGTGCCCCCATTTCCACAGGTGCTCTCCTGCCCCAACCAGCACCAGCAGCCTCCTCCCACAGCATCCCAGGGCAGGGCTGGGACTGGCCCTGCAGGGGCAGAGGCCGCAGGGCAGGGCAGGTCTGGGGACCTGGGGGATGCCCACCCAGAGCCCAGAGGGGCTGCAGCTCCAGGCTATGGAGCCCCCTCAGCACCCGCCTGCGCTCTGTGCTGTCCCTGTGCCTCGGGTGACACTGGCAATGTGTCTGCCATCCGTGAGGGTGTCCGTGTAGGGCGACACCAGGGCCAGGTTGCTGGTGGGCACGGGCCGGAGCCGCTGGGCATTGCCCCGGCGCAGCCCCCGGTACTTGTCCCCGGCCATGAAGTACAGGATGGGGTCGAGGCAGCTGTTGATGCTGGCCAGGGGCCGCGTGATCTTGTAGGTGAAGTTGATGATGTTGAGAGTCCGGCAGTCGGCTTGGAAGTAACGGGAGGTGTAGTAGAGGGTGCGGGTGATGTGGAAGGGCACGAAGCAGATGGCAAAGACGGCGAGCACAATGATGATCATCTTGATGGAGCGTTTCTTGTGAGAGGGCATCCTTGGGCTGGGGCTGGAGAAGCTGGACTTGCAGAGCCGCTTGGCCATCAGGCAGTAGCACAGGGCGATGACCAGGAAGGGGAGCCCAAAGAGCAGGGCCATGACAGAGGAGCTGTAGTGCACATAATGGTCAAACTCCTCAGGCTTGGTGGTGTCGTGGCACAGGGTGTTGTTGCCCTTGGAGCTGGTGGTGACAAAGATGAGGTTGGGGATGAGGCAGATGGTGACGGCGAGCCAGGCACCTACGCAGATGATGCGGGCGTGCTTGGTCTTCACCCACTTGAGGGAGCGGATGGGGTGGCAGATGCCCATGTAGCGGTGGACGCTGATGCAGGTGAGGAAGAGGATGCTGCTGTAGAGGTTGGCGTAGAAGAGGAACCGCACGATCTTGCAGAGCCACTTCCCAAAGGGCCAGTTGTTGCGGTCGGCATAATAGTAGACCAGGGTGGGGAGGGAGAGGACGTAGAGGGTGTCGGACACGGCCAGGTTCACCATGTAGGTGGTGGTGGCATTCCAAGGCCTCATCCTGGAGATGAACATCCACAGGGCCCAGGAGTTGAGGGGCAGCCCCACCACGAAGACGATGGCATAGGAGACAGGCAGCAGGATGAACTTGAACTCCTCGTTGAAGACACACTTTGCCTCGGCCAGTGCAGTGGTGTTGCCTCCTGACCAGGGAGACAGTGTCGGTGTCCACAGGGCAACTGGGAACGTCCTCCCTGAAGTGGCCATGTCCTCCGAGCCAGATCTGTGGGAGAAGTTAATAAAAGCACATTAGTCGTCGAAGCCGACCATTGTCAGACACAAAGCATGGAAGGGAGCCAAAGATGCCAGATTTTGCCCCCCTCCAGGAGCTTCGGCCACTTTGATGGTTCTCTGGTTTTTCTCAGCTGGCGCGCTCGGGCCTCACAGGGGCCAGGGGTGCTGAGCAAACCCTCCCTCCGCAGTGCCAGGGGTGACACCCATTAATCAGCTCTGTGAGGGCCCAGGGATGCCCACGCCATGCGGGGCCGGGAGCGTGCCGGGGACACAGGACCGCGCCGGCCCCGCCGGGCAGCAGCCCCACGGCGCGGCGAACAATGAGAGCTGATGAGCAACAGCAGCCCCTGGCCGGGCCAGCACAGCCTCTTGGAAGCTGCCTCAGCCTAATTGGCACCATCCTGACAATGCTGCTGCTGCTCCCAGAGGGCTCCTTGACAGAAGAAAGGCGAGAGGAGAAGAAAGGCTTGTCTGGGGGAATGTTGAGGCCCAGAGAAATCCTCGGGGGGCTGGTAAAGGAGCCTTTGGGAGAGAGTGTCCCTGGATGGTGAGGGGCCTCAGCTGCTGGGTATTCTCTCTGGGAGAGGGATGAGCTAAGTCCTGAGGAGAGGGACTGTGCTGGGGCCAAGTCCCAGCTCAAGGCACTGCAAGTTAACAAAGCAGGACATTTCTTCCTGCACCGTATCAGGATCAAAGGCTGGGATCTGCATCCTCCTGGGAGATCGGCATGAGGACAAGCTGTCAAAAGGTCACATTCGCCTCTCAGATGTCTGAAGTTCAGAGCCCTCCTATTCAGTGTCCAGCAAAGGACCAGGGAAGGCTGCTGGCACCTGGACCCCTCCACATCTGCCTCCATGCCTGGTGAAGTGATTCCTCTAACGAGGATGGATGCTTGGATGAGTGACCTGGGAGCAGGACCATCTGCTGTGCTGCTGGTGGAGACAAGGGTGTAGCCAAAACCAGATTTGCTGGAGGGAATGGTGGTGCATCTCCAGTTTCTGATGCCCAGAGCTCACCCAGGAGGTCCAGGCTCCAGGACGGAGGAGGACTTGGGGCTCAGGGAAATGCTGGATATTAGCAAGATACTGGTGTCAGTGGTATAAGGTAGAAGGACATGTCCTCCTGGGCTTCTCCATCCCTTGGTTCCCTCATCATCTCCCTCCTGTTTGCCCCTTGCCTTCACCATGAGGATGTGCAGGAGTGTCCCATAGGGCGTATCCATGGGATCTGCTGGGCCATGCTCCATCCTGTCCCTGCCACACCTCGCCTGCAGAGACACCCTGGGTTTGCAGAGATGCTCATAAATGACTCAGCAGGCAGATGGGCAGGGGTGGCCATGGCCCCTCTAACCGTGCTCCATGGACTGTGTTTGAGTTGCGGGTTGAGCCTCCACACTGGGCTGAGTTCAAACACCCCGTGGCTCCCACCCTGTGACAGTGCTGTGGGAAGATCCTGCCTTTATTACAGGGATGAGTTCAGAGAGCAACAGGCAGGTCCTGATCAAACATTAACAGTGGGAAGACAGTTGGTTTGTTTTCCCAGAACCAGGAGGGGAAACAGCTGGTAGGAAAGGCTGAGCCCCAGAGCGTGGTGCCAGCGGTGGTCCCATGGGGTGCTGTGCTGGTCTTGCTGGTCCCAGCCTAGCATGTCCCCAAGCTGTGACACTGCTGAGGACATAAGGGATCAGAAGACTTGTTTTCCTCTTCCAGCCTCTGAGTGCAAGTGAGCACAAAGCTGTGAGCCCGAGGAGAGGGGAGGTGTTGCAGGGTTCAGTGCCTGAAGTCCATGTCCGTGACACAGGACACCAAACAACCAAGTTATGAAAAGGCAGTAAATAAAAATTAATAATCTGGTGTGGGAAATGCATAAGGACAAATCCTGAGCACCTGTGTGGTGCTGGGCTGCTCAGAGGAGAGCACAGGGACCTGGATTCTGGCAGCTGATAGAGCCTGAGATGGTCAGCAGCAGGATTTAACCATTTCCACCTGAATGGCTTCCAGCCCTGGGCATTCATGGGGGCATTGGAAAGGCACCAATGAAATGAATGAGCCGGGCAGCACCAGAGACAGGCTGTGCCCCAGAGTCAAAGTCCTGCTATTGGGACAGGATGGCATGGTGGAGCTGGGCATCTGGAGCAGCAGCAGGAGCTCAGGGAGGGCAGGAGAGTGGATTTCGGAGCAGCCGCCAAGGGATGGGTGAGCCAGGGCCCAGCTGCTGCTGCAGCACGGGAAAAACAGGGCTTTTCTTCTCGCCTAAGCTCTTGAAAATTGCAAAACAAGGGGAAGTTGTGCAAAACATCCTGCAGAAGGACCCTTGTCCCTAATCGCCACGTGGTTTGTGCAGCCAAAGCCCCAGCACAAGGGGAGACGTGACCTAGTTCAATCCTTCCCTTCCCTGGAAGAGCAGCCAAAGCATGCTCTGTTGGCATTGCCAGGCACCAGGGACACGTCCCCGGGGACACCAGCAAGGTCAGGCACTCCCCTCGCTGCCCACCACATCCTGAGGTGACCCTTTTCCCAGCAGGGTGCGGGGAGGGTTTCCCCCCGCCCTTGGGTGGGCTGTCCCTGTCCCCCAGGAGCCCACGGTGTCAGGCTAAGCCACAAGAGCCCCAGGGCAGCTTGGCCCTGTGAGGAGACAGTCATTTGGGGGGTGAAGAGGAGGATGGCCACACTGGGAAGGATGAAGGCCCTTGGTGACAGAGGGAGGTGGCGCACTAGGGAGGAGAATGTATGGAGGGATTTGGGGATGGTGGAGAGGTGAGGAGAACCCGCTGACCCCCATCCCACACCCATCCAGCCCCGGGATCCCAGCACTGTCCCATGCCCCCAGAGCCCGGCTGGCACTGTGGGGCTGGCCAGGCTGCTGCTGTCCCCAAACTCGGCTGCCCCGCTCACCTGCGGCCCCGGTGACTCTCAGCAGTGGGGCACCCCCGGGCAGTGCCCACTCCCCACGGCACAGGGGGCCATGGCCAGGCGCTGTGGGCCACCCTTTGCCGTGCCCTGCCGTGCCTGCTCCCGCTCTCCCACGGCTGGGAGCAAAGTGCCCAGGAAAGGCAGGGCTGGAGGCGGGCGGAGGCGGAGGCAGGAGCAGGAGCTGCCCCAGGGCTCAGCCCCGCGGGGCTCCCATCCCTCCATGGTCCTCCCAGGCTTTGGGCCACCTACAGCTCCCGCAGCAGCCCCCCGGGCATGGGGCCTGTGGGCCTCCCCCATGGGGTCACGGCCCTTTGTGCACAGGGACCGCAGTCCCCTGTCCTTGTGGCCACAGCCCCTCACTCGTGGGGACCGCTGTTCCTCAGCCACAAAGGCCACAGCTCTTCATCCGTGGGGCCGTGTCCCCCCACCCGGGGGGCGACAGCCCCTCACTCATGGGGACCGTGGTCCCTTCATCACAAGGGCCACAGCCCCAGATCCATAGGATGTCCCCCCGCCCATGGGAACCGTGGCCCCTCGCCCACCTCCGGCAGCCCCCCTGCCCCACGCGGGTCCCGGCAGTGCCCGCACCCCGGGGCGCTGCCCTGCTGTCCCCCAGGCCTGCGGGGCCATCCTGGGGACAAAGGTGGCCAGTGCCACCTTGAGGCCAGCCCGGGCATCGTGTCCCCAAAACCGGGGCCACCTTGGCTGTCGCAGCAGCCGGGACACTGGCGGGACGGAGAGTCCCTGTGTTTGGGGGGTAGCGTGTCCCCCACCCCCTGTTCTGCCCCGGAGGTTTTACCTCCTGTGCGAGCGCAGAGGGCGAAGGGCGGATGCGGAGCTCACCTGGCAGGTTGGAGATGATCGGGGCTCAGCGGGGGCAAAGGGGCACCCCGAGGTGTGGGAGGACCACGGGCACGAGCAGGGTGGCTTGGGGGGAGCGGAGGGGCGAGGGCTTGGTTGGGGAACTGGTGCTGGGGCAGCCCGGGAGTGCTCGGCCATCAGGGGAGGGCACGGGGGACCCCGAGTGTGCAGGGCTGAGTGGGCACGTTCAGAGGGGAATTGTGCCACCTTGATTCCCCGCTGAAGGCAGAGCCAGCCCGCGGGACCCCACGGACACGGGGCGAGGGCAGCCTGGAGGTCTGGGGTGTGCGGGGTGCCCCACGGAACAGTGGGAGGCGCGGGGCAATGCCCTGGAGCAGCCGGAACTTCGGGAGCTGGTGTTTTCCCGCCTGGATTGGCTCTCCTTGCCCCTGCACAGAACCAGGTGTGCAAACCCACGCAGTCCCCGAGACTTTATTCAGGGCCGGGCCAGCGATGGGCATCCTGTGAGGAAGCGGCGCCGCACTCTCGGGAGCGGCTGCGGAAGGGCAAGTCCTCTGGGAATGCCGTCTGAGCAGGGCTGTGCCCGGCAGGAGGGCGCAGCTGCCCGGGCTGGGCACGGCTCCGCTACATCCTGGCGGGGTGCGGGGCGGCCGCCGGACGGGGCTGAGCCTCGAGGTGCAGAGCCCCGAGCGCTCCCCGCGCCCCGAGGGGCCTGGGCACCTCCCGACACGGAGGGCACCTCCCGGGCTCCAGGGAGCGAGGGGGCTGGCGGGGTGGCACCTCCTGCATGTCCCCGCTGCCCAGGTGGGGCAGCGCCGGCGGCGAGCAGTCCCCCGGCCCCGCCGTGTCCCTCGCCAGCACGGCCGATTTGGGTCTCTTCTGGTGGCCCGCGCCGGGGGGGCTGAGTGGGTGCCCACGGGAAGGTCTCGGTGCCCCACGGCGGGGGCGGCCACCCCACCGCTCCCCTTCTGAGGGTGAAGGGACCCATGGCTCGGGGGGGCTCCGGTGCCCCTGGACCCCGACCGGGCTCTCTGCCCCGGGGGCTTCTCCGAGGCCCGGCCCCCACGTGTTGGGCACCCCCTCGAAGATGAAGTAGGCTGGGTTGGTGTAGTTGGTGGCCGCCTCCGGGAGGCTGCGGGGCCGGCTCCTGCGAACACAGCGGGGAGGGCTCAGCATCCCCCGGGGCCGGGGCTCGGGTTGGGGCGGAGCCCGGCTCGGGTACCTGGGCCGCTGCGGGGGCTGCCTGGGGCACGTCGGGGGGTCTGGCACCGGCTCAGCATCCTCCTCCTCCTCCTCAAAGCTGATCCACTCTGCAAAGGCACCCAGGGCTGACCTCACCCCAGGGGTCCCGGGGGACAGTGTGGGCACAGGCAGCCCCACACCATGTCCCAGGGGGTCCCTGAGCCCCACGCCCAGCGCTGGCAGGGGGCTGATGTGCCCCCCTTACCATAGAGCCTCTCACGGGTGCTGCACCGGCCCGTGGGCACACGAACTCTCATCCAGCCGCGCATGGAGCCCGTCTCCTCACCACGGTGGAAGAGGAAGGTCTCGAACTGCTGGGCTGTGCTGCTGATCATTGACCTCATGGCAATGCAGCACTCACCTGTGGGCACAGTGGGCACCTGTGTCAGCCCCCCAGGGGCCTGGGGGGCAGGTGAGCCCGCCATGTGCAGCAGCACCCTGGAATAGGGTGGGTGCCAGCATCCCTCCTGCCAAACTCCAGCTGCCAAACCTTACACCCAGCAGGCTGTTACCTGTGGGAGCTGTGTCTGGCACCCCCATGCCACCACAGTGTCCCTGTGTCACCATCCCACACGTACCATAGGACTCACAGCTCTCCACGCCCTTGATGCTGAGGAGCAGGTGCTGGTCCCCCAGGTACTCCAGGTCTGGCAGGATGGGGTTCAGCTGCGTGTGAAGAGAGGGGTACTCGAGAGGCTGTGCAGGGTAGGGTGGCACAGGGAGGCTCTGCCCTAGGGGCTGGTGACAGCCCCCAGCACCCCTTGGGGCTCAGAGGACAGAGCCAGCTGGAGGGGTGGGGAGTGGGAGGCAGGAGGATGCTGCAGTTCCGTGTACCACAGGCAGGTGCTTTGAGGACCATCCCAGTTTGAGGAATCCAGGGATGTCACAGTTCTGGAAGGTGTTCTCTCCGCTCCGCTGCATCTCTGTGAGGGACAGCAGGGGCACAGCTCCAGCAGGGCCTGCTCACCCCCTTGATGTATCCCCAGCACCACGGGCACCCCCTCACCCTCCAGGCAGTAGGAGTGGAACTCGATGTAGCACTTGCTGCGGCTGGTGGTTTTCAGGATCACCTCGATGCTCTCCCACTCGATGCAGGCCAGCGCCTCGGGGGCAGAGCCAGGAGCTGCAGGCACGTGCCAGTGGGTCAGTGTGTGCCAGGGCTCACCCCAAACGAGGCATAGGGGGTGGCACACCCCAACTCCTTACCCTCCTTGGGCACAAACTGCGATGTCACTCCCACCTCGAAGGTGGCGAAGACGGGTGAGTGGTCGCTGGTCATGATGTTGTCAGTGCAGCCTGGGTGGTGGGAGGAGGCATGTGGGGGACAGTCCCCAAGCCCTGGGGTCCTGGGCAGCTCTGGCCACCTCAATCCCCCCCACCCCTGGGTTTTCACTCACCGTAGGAGTTACAGACCACGTGGGTCTCTGGGTGTGACTTCCAGAGGATACGGTCACACCATGAGGGGACGTTGATCCTCACCTACAAGTGGGGGAAACAGCTGGTTCAGATCCCCTCCAGTGTGGCTCCCCCAGCCCAGAAAGGCCTCCCAGCACCTCAAAAAGTGAGTTCCCTCCTACCCAGACCCTCTTTGGGGAGGGAATGGGATGGTGGAGGTGAGGGGGCTGAGACCACCCTGCAGCCCCTTGGCACCCTGCAGTCACCATTCCCAGCGATGTCCTGCTTGGAGGGAGGCCCTGGGAACTCACCCCCGTGGGCTTGAACTTCTGCCACACGTAGGTGTCCCGCGAGCCCCGCTCGTACCGGTATGTGGGGGGGAAGGAGATGTCACCCTCACCTGGGAGTCAAGACACAGAGATGGCCTGGGGACCACTGTCCCTGCCTGTCCCCATGGCAACTGTTCCTGTGGGGTGTCACAGCCCCCACGTGGGGCTCACACCAACAGCTGGCACCCCTGGCACGGGGCACATCAAGGTGCCCCAGGCTTTGGGCACCTTATGCAGGGCTGCACCAGGACAGGGGACCCTTGAGTGCTGGAGGTGTCACATGGAGAGGGCTGTGGGGACCCTGGATGTTGCTGTCCCAGCCAGGGGAGCAGCACCCTTGTCCCCACACTCACTGAATCGCAGGAACACCTTGTTCTTCTCCCGCTCCAAGGTGAGCTGGTCGACAGCCAAGAGGGCTTGAAACTCCTTCTTGGTTAAGTGAGTAAGGATGTCCTGTGTTGAGGGGGAAGTGTTGGTGAGCCCCGGGGGCCCCTCTCAGCCTGCCATCCCCAGCGTGGGCCCTGGGGGGTCCCACCTCGATGTCCATGTCCAGGCGGTAGTTGAGGTCCCCGAACCAGAAGAGGTGGGTGAAGCGCAGGGTGAGGTCGAAGCCCCCCAGACGTTTGTCACCCAGGACCAGGGAGTGCAGGATGTCACTGTAGTTCTGGTTACGCCTGCGGGGGGGAAACAGCAGGACTGTGTGAGCCACCTGGGGGACACATCATCCTCATCCTGCCCCTGCCAGGTTGGGACAGGGGCATCCCCTCAGCCCCTCAGGGCTCCTCCAGGCCTCTGAGACACCCACCTGCCCTGGGGCAGCCCCATCCCTCTGAGCCCCTCCATCACCTGTGGGTCTTCTCACTGCCAGAGGCCAGGTGGCAGTTGATGAAGCCAAAGGAGGTCCCATTGAAAAGGAAGGAGACGCCCACAGCTCCCTTGTTTCCTGCAGGGATGTGCTGCCACTGAGCTCTGGGGGAGCCCAGACGTCCTGCTCAGGCCCTTGGGCTGCCCCCTCATGCTGGACATCATCCCGTCCCATCCCTACCCAGCGTGTTGGCGATCCCAGTTTTCACACTTGAGGTGTGGACGTGGCTGATGCGCCGCTCGTGCTCCGGTTTCACCAGCACCACCATCTTGATGCTCCAAAGGCACTGCAGGGCCACCTGTGGTGGGTGGGGCAAGGATTGAGCCTGCCTGTCCCCCGCACTGCCCCACAGCCAGGTGTGGTGGGGATGGAGATGCAGGTAGGTCAGCCAAGCCACCCCTGGCCCCTGGGCAGGGCACTCATGGAGCCCATGGAGCACAGCAGGTTCCCTGGGCTGCATTTGGGGTGCGAGAGGCCTCGGGGCGATTACTGTTGGTACCCAGCCCCCTGAGCCTGCTGGGGATGGCTTTGGGCTGCTGGGGGCACAGCTGGGGGGTCTGGGCCGTTACCACTCGGTAGTCGATGGCCATGAGGGTCTTGAGGGAGGCGCGCAGGAACTCGACCCACTCGCGGTCGCCCAGGGAGTTCTCCTGGGTGCCAATGACGTAGATGTCGTGGGGGATGCAGGCGGTGGTCTCATCCTGTGTGTGCCCCAGGCCCCTCGAGGTCAGCCAGGAGGCCAGGGAGCGGGGCGGTGGGGTGCTGCCTGCGGGCAGGGGCATGGGTCACCACGGAGGGGACACAGGTCACCATGGAGGGGACACGGGTCACTGCGGAGGGGACACGGGCCAGGCTCCTCAAGGTCCACTCCAGCCCAGACCCTCTGCACCTCCAGGAGCTGCTGGGGGTGGCAAACATTGTGCCAGCCCCGTGGTTCACGCACATCCATCCCAGAATGATGCTGGGTTTATAGCCCCAAACCCTCCCACTACCCCAGCTCCTCTGTTTCCCCAACACCCACCTGGTGAGTGGGTCACAATGGGACAGGCAAACCCAAAAGCAGCCAGGTTGGTGTCCTCTCCAGCCTCCTCCTCCCACCAAGGACCAGCTCAGATCTGAGGTTTCCTGGGGCAGCTCCCTGCAGATCTCACCTCCCAAACCCCACCTGAGCTCCCCACAAGCCTCCCAGGACAACATAACCTTCTCCTGGCCCCTTACCCATGTTCCATGTCCCGACGTACACCGAGATGAGCTCAGGCTCATCCAGGTTGGAGTGCTGGATCTTCATCAGCTGCAGCAGCTGGCAAAAGGCCTCTCTCTTCTGTGGGATGAGGAGGGTGTGTTAAGGTCCCAAAGGGGAAGATGGGAGGCACAGCACCTTGGGATCAGGGGGGCATCACACCCAGGCACGGGAGGGGTGGTCTGAGCCCTGAGACCACCCATTTGCTGCTTCCAATGGCCCTGTATTTCACCAGGAGCCACCGTGGGCACAGCCAGTGTCACTTACCCGTGCGCTGGCAAAGACGAAGTCCTTGCTCAGGCTCTTCTGGGACTCCCTGGCACACACCAGCCTCACCTTGCTTTGCACACTCTGGTACTTGATCAGCTGCAGGACTGAATGATGGGTGTCAGGGGTGCAGTGGTGGCCCCCACCTCCCACTGTGCAGGTGGCAGGCAGCGTGGGATGGAGGCTCGAAGTGTGACAGGGCTGTGACCCATCAGCCCAGCAACAGGCCTGTGCCAGGAATGCCACATCCCCAAACAATCCTATTTGCAGCCCATGGGGGGTCAGCAGCCCCTTACTTTTGTCCTGTGGGATCAGCTCCTCCGGGGACCTGCTGCCCCTCTTGGTGATGGTCACCGTGCCCGACTCCACGTCCACCATCAGGACCACACGCTGGGACTTGCCTGCCTTCACCTGCACATGGGGACGTGCTCCCAGCTCTGTCCCACACCTGCCCTGCCCCAGCAGTGACACCAGGGCTCTGCCGTGCCCCCTGCCCTCACCTCGAAGCTCTGCACGGCCAAGGGCTTGGCAGATGGTGGGGGAGCTGCCACCACGCTGGGCAGCACCAGGTTGTGCCTGGACACCGTCTCCTGCAGCGACTTCAGCACCTGCCAGAGTGACTGGCACTGCTCTGGGGGCACTGGGCTAAATGGGAGCCCTGGCACTCTGCCCCAATGGGCATCCC
>JAOXXN010000025.1:5609559-5621465 GCA_026770055.1 Myrmophylax atrothorax | reverse complement strand
CATCCCATCCCATCCTGCGTTCCCACCGCTCACCTCTCCCCCGGGCTCAGAACTGCAGCTCCTGCGGGAATTTCCCGAAGTTCTCCAATTCCCCTGCTTTCCAAGGCAGGGCTGACATTGCTGCTGGTAGACCTTTGACTAACCTGATTTTGACCCTCTCCAATGTGGATGATTTCACAACCTTTTTAGGCAATTAATTCCTTTTCACTTTCCCATCCATGTCCTTCGAATTTTTCTTGGCTTCCTGAGTAAGAACTGGAGATCTTATCCTTGTTTCCTGTTTCGTATCAGTTCTGCACTTTGTGTCTGATAATGTTTGGAGATGTACATTCGAAGTTTTGAAGCAAACCACCAGAGTCTGCTCTGTATCTCAAATCTCATTATAAAGGAAGAAAGGATGCAAGTTGCTTTTCCGTGCAGCCAAAGGCAGCAGAACTGGGATGTCACCTGCTTTGTTTTGATGTTTGTGTCCCAGACTTGGGGATTACATAAGTAGCAGAACACGAGGAACAAAGCAGATTTATTGCTTGCTCAAAGCAAACAACCAGTTCTTTGTTATCTACATGACAACACACCTGATTTGAGGAGCAGGCCATCGCCAGGATTAATTTTTGCCCTGCAGAGATTGATTGGCCTCTGTCATTTTGGGAATGAATTTGCTGGCCGGTGAGTTCCCAGGAAGGTGCAGCTGGAATGGCCTGAGATTGGCAGCTCCTTTCAGATCAGTGCCACTCCCAAAGCAGTGCTTGGGGTTTTTTCCACTGCTTGAAAGTGATTTTTCTCTTCTCTTGTAGTTGGGAAGACCTCCCTGATCACCAGGTTTATGTATGACAGTTTTGACAATACTTACCAGGTATGTGGTAAGATTTTATTTTCATTTTTTAAGTATATTTCTTGGTAAATCTACTCCCTGCTGTTAAAATTGATGCCTTTGAGGGCCAAGCACATTGATCCATGAGACGTCAGTTAAGTATCATATAAAAGGTTGGAAAGAGCCATGAAATGGAGGTGAGGCTTTGTGATTAAACCAAAGCACCCAGGATGATGTCAGGAAATTCAGTGTACAAAAGGCAGCAGGGCTGAGATCCTGGTTGGATCCTGTTTGGTTGTGTGATAGATCTTGTTGGGATATGTGAGAAGCCTTGAGGAAAATGGGGACAAAGGCTGATTTGTGGGTCTGGCTGATGGAGAAGGTGATGGTCAGGATACCTGGTGATGGATATGGGAATCTCAGGAAAGAGAGGATGAATCAGATACGAATATCTTATGATAATTCTTGGTCTCTGGCATCTTTTTAAGTAGGAGTAGTTGAGTCTGGAGGGTATAGAGGGATCTGCAAGAAGTCAGCCTGGTATATTCTGTCTCTCATTTTCTCATTACTATTTTTTAACTAAAAGACTAAAGATAGGAAAAGCCAGGGAAGTCTTGGCAGGGAAAGAGGAGAGTGGGGATGAAGAGGCTGCAGATGGAAAGCAGAAGATGTGTAAGAGGCCTGAAGATTTTTAGGAAGGATTAATTGCAACAAAGGCTCTTAGAAGTATTTCAAGGGAATATCAGATATTTTTAAAGCAGGTGAGATTAGAGGTTGTCTTTTGGTTCAGCCAGAAAGAGTTACTGGTTTAGACTGGGACAGTTTTAAGTGGAGGACAAGTCATTGTTCCATTGCCACTGGAACTGGATCCTCTTGTGCTTCTTGTTTCCTTTCCTGACTTTTGTAAGGAGCTGGCAATGATTTTTCTGCATATTAGGTTTTATTAACCATGTCCTGTCTACAGAACAGGCCTCCCAGAAATAAGTTCTCCCTCCCAGAGTTGACTGTGGTGGTCTTTTGTCTTATTCCACGGCCCCCTTTGTGCTGGAGCCCTCCCAGCACGTGCTGTGCTGCCTGTCTGTGTTGGGTTAAAGACAGTCCATGTCTAAACCACCAGTATCTGCCACATCAGAGCTGGCTCCTGTGTCCTGGGGCTCTGGTGGGCTGGGACAGCTGGGACTGAAGGGCCTGGCAGTGCATCCAACTTAGGACATTATTTTAAATGCCTTTTTACTGGAGTTGCTGTAGCAATGGGAATGTGAATGGATGGAGACTTGCAGAAAGAACTGCCTGGGAAATGAAGCTTGAGTGGCACTGGAAGGGAAACACCTTCTGAAGTGAAAAGCCGTGAATAAATTGGCTTTTTGGCTTTGAATTGCCCATAGCTTACATATCTCATTTGTTCTACCTTTTGGTTATTTCTAATGAGACAGTTTTCAGCAGACTGAGTGGGGGTAGGCCAGGAGGAGCTGCCAGTTCAGGTGGGTTCTGTGCTGAGACACATGAATGTCTGAGGCCAAAATGCAGCCTCAGAGGGAGGTTCTTGTGGGAGGAATGCTGTGAAGGGAAGCTGGTGCAGATACCCACACTGCTTGGCTTTTATCACCCCTGTTGAAGGTAAAACACTTCCCCAGCTTAACAGCATGTTTGTGAATGTTCCTGGGAGTCTGTGTGGAGTGGTGGGGTCTGCAGCAGCTGCGAGGCAGGTGGCAGTCACTAAGGCTTCCCTTCTTTTCAGGCAACCATTGGCATTGATTTCCTGTCAAAAACAATGTACCTGGAGGACCGCACGGTAAGTGGGGCGTGGTGGGAGGGCTGGGACCTGCAGGGCTGGCTGCTCCCCTGGGATCCCCCAGGAACCTGCAGAGAACCAGCCTTTGTTCAATCACAGCACTGACCCCCCTCTTTGTGCACCTCCCAGGATCTGATACCTCCAGCGTGAAGTCAAACTGTTCCATGAAAAACTGGGGCAAGCTAATGGCCACGTCCCAGGGAATGGGCTGCCTGTTGGAGGGCCCTGGGTTGGGTGTGGTGGCTCCCAGAATCTGAAGCTCAGCCTCTGGGATTGTCAGTAGCAACAGGGCTGAGCAGACCTCAGGTGTCACAGAATATTCTGGGCTGGAAGGGGCCACCAAGGATCATCAAGTTCAGCTCCTGAGGTCAGTGAGGGGAGTTCTACAAGAGCTGGTGCTCCAAGGCTTGAAGTTGTTCATGGTTAGACCTTGTCCCTCCTCACAGAAGATTCCTGTTGTAACACAGTTCTGACCCACTCTAATAATGCAATTTTGGGTTTAGCCTGCATGACTTGCCTTTTTGCATAGAGACCCCTCACACCCCTCTCCTGCCTTTCAGTGTTTGTGGTTTTGTTTGTGTTTTGTTACTGTTTGCCTTTCTTTGCTGGTTTTGCTGCTGTGTGAAGAGTGGGGCAGTGCTGGGGAGGAGGGATGGGCCTGTGTGTTGCTTTGGGTCTGCTGCTTCCAGAGGAGTCTCAGCCCAGTGTGTGTGATGAGTTTCCTGGGAGCGTCTCTGCCATCTCAGCAGAGATTCACTCTTAGGAAGGACCTTCCTTGACCTTTGTGTGGGAGGAACTGCTTGGATAATGTTCTTCAGTGGTGCTGGCAGAAGAAGGCAAAGGTCCTGGCCGTGCTGCTGGACACCTGTGAGGGCACACTGCAATGTCTGTGGGCTGTTTGCAGCCCGTGGAGTGTTGATCTCTCATGGTCATGTAGGTCAGGAGGTCGTTCACCTCCTGCCCTGCTATCCAGAAAACACCATTTTCGTTCCAGTGTTGGAATACTGTCAGTTTTCCTGATTGTGTAAGTGATCCCCAGAGCCCACAAAGCCTGTTCAAATAACAGAGGTGTGGAATGTAGATAAGAGGAGGGACAAATCCAAACACACAAAGCTGGGAAGATTCACACACTGAAATAATTCCTCAGATGTGTCTGCTGTTGTGTTTTGCAATAGGCTTTGATTTCTGGGATGGAAATGAGGAATGCTGAGCCTCCAGCTGGGGTGTGGGCTTTGGTGGGTTTGATATGTCCCTACAGCAAAAAATATGCCCTGGGATTACACCTGTGCTCCATCACTCAGCACTAAACAGGGCCTGGACAAGCCAGCAGAAGGGACTCCTCATCCCTGGAAGTGTCCAAGGCCAGGCTGGACAGGGCTTGGAGCAACCTGGGCTGGTGGGAAGTGTCCCTGCCCTTGGCAGGGGTGGAACTGGATGAGCTTTAGGATCCCTTCCAACCCATCTCATTCTGAGATTCTGTGTTTCTATGAAATACATGTGGAATTTGGTTCTTCAAAAGCATCTCCCACAGGGGGGCAGTTGTGTGACCTTCATCCCCAGGGTGTGCAGACCTGTGGCACTGGTGAACTGGAGCCACCAGAATCCCCATCCTCAATCCTGGCTCTCAGGGGCCAGTGCCATGTGACAGCTACGCCCTCACTCCCTGAAGCCAGAGCAGCATTTCCTTTTCTGTGTGTCAGAACCTTCCCAGCCTTGTTGGATTTAAGTGCAGGACAAGGCAGGCTGGAGGGTGGTCGGTGTTCTGTGTCCTGTCCCACCCCTGTGTTTCCCCACCTCCAGCTTTGCAGTGGGTCATCCATAGCTGGTGGTGTGTTCATTAGGGATAGGAGCCACACCTCTGGGCAGCTGCAGGCAGGATCTCTGAGGTATTTTCAGGTGGTGTGAGAAGGGATTTTGGGGGCTGTTGGTGTTGGTAAGTGTGAGATGTTCTGAGTGTGTGGGCTGAGGTCACTGTGAGACTCAGAAGTGTCGCTGCCTCTTTCTGTGTTTCTGTTCCATTTGAACTTTTCCTTTTGTTGCCTTAGTTTTGCTTTGCAATTTATTTTTTATTTATTTGTTTTTGTTTCACTTGAGTTTTGGTTTTGTTTTCCGTTTCCCTGCTCTCCCCCTCCCCTCCCCTGCACTCTCCATTTCCCAGATGAGGCTGCAGCTGTGGGGCACAGCCACCCAGGAGAGGTTCCTCAGCCTCCTCCCCAGCTCCACCCGTGACTCTGCCGTGCCTCTCATTGTCCTTGGCATCACAAGTAGGTACTGAGCCAGAGGGCTGCAGGGGCCTTGCTTTTAATGTGTGTTGGAAGTGGTGGTGGCACCCAAAAAGAGCTGAACCAGACCCTCAGCTGTGGGAGTTGGCTGAGCAGGGATTGGGAATTCCTGTGCCTGGGCTGGTTGCAATGACAAGTGTTTGGAAGCCTTTGGAAAACTATTCTTTTTCTGCTTGGTTTGTTTATAACTTCAGAATGATTTTTTTCTCCTTTCTGATTAACTAGAAAGAAAATATATATATATATATGTAACTTACCCAAATAACAGCTTCAGGGGCCACAGCACAGGAACACTGTCAGAGCAGGTAAAACAGCACCACACCCATTCCAGCAGGAGCTGTGGAGTGACTTGGGAGGATTCAGGATTCCCATTTGGTTGAAAAGGAGAACTGGAGATTCACATTCTGCTTTTGAAAGAGGAGAGATGCAACTACAGTAATTTCTAAAGAATAAACAAGCTTAGAAGGAAATTCTCTAGGACTCTCGGCATGAATGTTTTAGTACAAGATGGGAAGATAGGAATAGAATTATTTTATTGTAACTCCTTGTTATTGATTCCAATTGATCTGTTGGGGTTTTTTGTTCATCTGCAGTATCAGGATTTATACCAGTGGGCCAACACCATGTGGACAAAATTTAAGTAAAGAACACAGGTGGAAACCCACCTTTATTCTGTCCCAAACAGGATTATAGTGAGGACCAGGGATTTGTTTCACTCCTTAGCTGAAGTGCTTAACAAATAACAGACTTCTGCTGTGGTTTATCCTCTATATTGAGGTCAAGTAGTGACATGGCCTTTCTCCCAGTCCTGTAGCTGAATTCTTTTCTGGGAGAATTCCTGGTTTGGTGCAAACTGGCATAGAACTGCCCTGTTTGGGTTTGAGGAGCACTGAGCTGTGCTGGGACCTCTCTGGGGGGAGGCAGCGGGGCAGGATGCACAGCTTGTTTTCCTCACTGTACAGCTACAGGGTGCTGTTTATCCAGGCAGGTGGGAAAATGTTGCCAGTCCAGGCTGTTTCTTAACAGCTTCCAGACATGTCAGAAGTAATTAAGTGATTGCTGATCTCATCAGACTTTGGTAACGGGCTGATCTGTGCGAATAATTTCATTATTTTCCTGCTCTTTGTTCTTAGTGACTGAGAGGCTCTAAGTTTTCTTGTGTTACTGAAGGAACATGCTCAGGTACTTGTGAGGGCATGATAAAATTGCTCAGTTATTATTGCTCTGCTGGACATCCCAAATGGCACATGGAGAGAGCCATGGTGAGTCCACCCTGCAGCTCAGGCCCCTCTTGAACATGGTTTTTAGGGGTTAGTTCTTGGTGTTCCACAGTGGGTTCTTCGTATTTTCCCCTCCAAAATGGGTGCACACAAACCTTGACTTGTAGAAATGAGAAGCCACAGAAATGCTGCAGCCAACTCAGGTCACATCAGGGGTGTCTGTGGGACCTGCACAGGGTCTGAAGGCCCTTCCCTCACAGGGCATCACCTGCACCAAACAGATTACCCGGGCCAGGCCCTGTAGTGGGTGACAGTGCCATGCCCTGAGGGGGGTGGCAGTGCCTTGCAGTGGGTGCTCTGCCCTGCAGCGGGTGGCAGTGCCATGCCCTGCAGCGGGTGGCAGTGCCCTGCCCTGCAGCGGGTGGCAGTGCCCTGCAGCGGGTGGCAGTGCCATGCCCTGCAGCGGGTGGCAGTGCCCTGCAGGGGGTGGCAGTGCCATGCCCTGCAGCGGGTGGCAGTGCCATGCCCTGAGGGGGGTGGCAGTGCCTTGCAGTGGGTGCTCTGCCCTGCAGCGGGTGGCAGTGCCCTGCCCTGCAGCGGGTGGCAGTGCCCTGCAGCGGGTGGCAGGGCCATGCCCTGAGGGCCGGTGTCCTGCTCTCTCCCCTGGCCCAGCAGGTGCGGCTGCAGCTCTGGGACACGGCGGGCCAGGAGCGGTTCCGCAGCCTCATCCCCAGCTACATCCGCGACTCCACCATCGCCGTCGTGGTCTACGACATCACGAGTGAGTGCAGCCCCTGCCCTGAGACCCCCGGGCACAGCTCTGCCAGCTCACCATGGCACTCAGCAATGCTGCCCCCCTCCCTGTTCCTCCGACAGTTTAAGGGTGGTTTGTGTGGGGTGGGGATGTCTGGAGAAGCACCTGAGCACAAGCAAAGTGTTTTCCCCTCTCTGAAAAGCAGTTTCATGCTCACACTTCATTCATTCTTCCCTACAGACTTGAATTCTTTCCAGCAAACCTCCAAGTGGATCGATGACGTTCGGACAGAGCGAGGGAGCGACGTCAACATCATGTTGGTGGGGAACAAAACCCACCTGGCAGACAAGAGGTAAAGGGGGGCTGTGCCCTCTGCCTGGCAGAGACAGCAAGGGCTGCCTGCCCAGACTGCTCCTCACAATTCATTTGCAATGGTTTTAAAAATTGTTGATTTGAAACACAGCATAAATCTTATGAAGTTCAGATCTCTGCTTGCAGCAACAGCTGTTCCCTCTTTCTGTTCTACAGATAGTTTTGGTTAAAATAAATCCACTTAAAAAAATTCCTTTACTGAAATTAAGTAGCTCTACACCTTGTTTCTCAGTCATGTGTTTTGTCTGATTTTTCTTTTCACACTGAGGTAAAGCCAAAAAGCTGCTTTGCAAAAGCAAGGAAATCTCCTTCTTTTCAATAATCCAACTTGCCCAACTCTCTGCACTTGCAGCTCTGAGTTCAGGGCTCAGTTTCTCCTCGTTACAAGAGGCAGCACAAGCTTGTGCAGGATCACTGCAAAGTACACATTTCTCTGGGTATAAATTTCATGTCATACACAGCACAAACTGTGATCTTGTGGACATGTGAGGTGAAACCAGGTTAACAGAAGCAAAGCTCCCCAAGAGACCCAAAAATTTAATTAGACTCATAAAATCACCCAGATTTTATTCAGAATATGGGATAAAGCATTTTGCTTTAAAACTCTTAGTCCTCCAGGATTTCAACCAACATAACCAGTATACTGGGCTCTTAGAAGGGCACAGGTTTGTAGTTTTGTGTTTCTGTTTCAACAAAGCAGTTGAGTGTGACACTAGTCCTGCTCTGGGCTAGAGTTTGGAATTAGAGTGTGTATCCAGGTATCAGTAACAAAGCTGCCTGGCCTTTCCTTTCAGAGGAAGTTGGATCTGTGTGAGCCTGAAATGCTGTGCCTGTTAAGGCTGGACAAAGCCACGGGTGACATTTTTTGAGGTAGAATACAGGGTATGGGAAGGCATTCATCTTCTGATAAAACCCAAGTTTAGTTCTGAGGCCAAAAAGCTGGACTAAAAATAGCCCTGCTCCTGCTCAGTGCAGCCTGTGAAGTTTTTCATTCCAGCCACTGTTGCTTCAGTTTGGGCTGGTTTCTTTTTTTTCTCTGCAGTTTTCTTTTTCTCATTTTTGGGCTCTTTTTCTCTGGTTTGGTTTTTCTGCCCTGTGACTTGTTCTCCTTGCTGTAGATGGGTTTCTATAGAGGGAGGGTGAGAGAAGAGCCCCAGAACTGAATATGATGTAATTGAACTGGTGCTAAAGCAGGATCTGACTCTGAGACAGGTATGTCCAGAGTGGTGCTCAGAGATGCAATCCCAGGTCTTTGCTTCCATTCTGTCCTTGCTGCTGGAGCCTTTCTGGAATCTCTGGGTCACAACATTCCCTTTTATTGGCTTGGGGGAATTCCTGTCTCGGGTGCAGCATGTGGGGTTCTTCCTTCTCTGGAGGGTGCTGTGAAAGAGGCTCAAATGTGCTGCACAAACTTCATCCTGTGCTGATCACGACTCCAGGTGCTCCCTGGGGTGGTTTCATTCCCACCTGGGGGTCATAAATCCTTGGGAGTGCTGAGGTGTCCCTTGGTGGGCTGTGCCCTCCTGTGGGGGGAATGAGCAGCCCCCTGACCATCAGCTCAGTCACAGATGTCTCTAACTCTTCCTTCTGTTCCTTCTGTCTTTCTGCTCCTGTTGGCACCTTTCTCCAGGCAAATCACTACAGAAGAAGGTGAACAGAGAGCCAAAGAGCTGAATGTGATGTTCATTGAGACCAGTGCAAAGACTGGATACAACGTGAAACAGGTACATCTGTGCTCTGTTCTGGGTCAGGAATCTGTCACTGCTCTGTGTGTGGTGGCTCCTGCCTGGGGTTCCTGATCCAGCAGGGATTTGCCTGTTTATTGCCAGCCCCTGAGATGTGTCTTGCCCAGGGATCCCCATCAGCTCTGTGTGGTGGAAGCTCCTTTCCTGTCCAGTCAGTGATGCCCTGTCAAAGCTCAGCAAACCTTGAAGGAAAGGAGAACTAACCCCAGAATATGCTGAGAGGTGGGAAGGGGAAAATTGCCTGTTTTGTGGAGCCAGTCAGATGGAATTTGTTTGGTTTTGTTACCAGTTAATGCACTGTTTGCTGAAATCACTGTTGACACCATTGGAAGTTCCTCCTTCTGTTTGCAAGCAACAGAGAATCCTGGAATATCTTAGAATGGCTGAGGTTGGAAGGGATGTCTGGAACTCACCTCTTCCAGCCCTCAGGCTCAGAGCAGGCTCCCCAGAGCTGACTCCAGCTGAGTTTGGAGTATCTCAAAGGACAGAGACTGTCTCCAGCCAGCCTGCCAGTGCTGGATGAGCCATACAGCAAAAAACCCCAACCTTCAAATCTTTGATTTAAGCAGAATTTGTCATATTTCTGTTTGTGCCCATTGCCTCTGTCTGAGAGTTTGTGATCCCACCTTGCCCTCGTTCAGGAGGGCTGACAGAGCTTGGGGTGAGGAGCTGTGAGCTCCAGGGGTCTGCAGGGAGCTGTGTCAGCTGGGAACCCCTCCCCAGTTTGCTGCACATCAGCAGGTCAGCAGAACCCACAGTGGGATTAGGAGACTTTGGGCTCGGTTTTTGGCTGTTCTGGATTGAATCCACTTTGGTTTAACCCCTGTTGCTTTATTTGCCCAGTGGGTGTTTGCAGTGGGAGCTTCTGTGATTAGGAGATGCAACTGCAGCACCTTGATTTTCCAAGGAACACACTTTGGGGGTTGGATGAGAAGCCCCTGCCAAGCTGCTGTGAGGACAGTGGTTGTTAGCAGATGGTTGCTGTGGTTGGTTGTGCAGCAGTTCAGCCTGGCAGTGCCTGGGCTGTGTCATGGCAGCAGGAGGAGCTCCAAGCATTGAGTTCAGACATTATGCAAAACCATTTTCTGTTTTTTATGGGGATATAATAGTCCTTCCCAGCTCCAGCACATCCTTAATAGCTTGAATGCAGCTCATTTGAACCAGCTGTTCTGCCCAGGAAAAGGCAGCAGGACTGAACTGAGGGGATGGGCTGTAAAACCTCAGTTATTCCACAGACTCCTTAAACCCTGTGAGGTGACTCTCAGAAATCCCCAGATGTGCCCTGGAACATCATTGGGTGCAGAAACAGAGGCTGGGAATGGTAAATGACCTGGTTAGTGAGTGCAGGAGGGAGCTGTTCCATGACTCCCTGAAAGAACTGTTACTAATTAATTCCATTTTCTGTTCAAGCACAAACAGGTAAAATAAAGCTGCCTGTTTTGTAGGCATTGAGTAACTTCCTTAACAAAATCTGTTAAATTTCCCAGATAAAATTCCTGTGGCATTGCTGCTCACTGCTTTGCTTGCTGAGGTACCCACCTAGCAGCTTTGTCCAGCTCAGACTCCAGTTCTGCTGTAAACCAGTGGTTTTTAGGGGCACTTTTTCTGAGCAGCCCTGAGCCTGCTCTTGTGCTTTGCAGCTTTTCCGCCGTGTGGCCGCTGCCTTACCTGGGATGGACAGCACACCAGAGAAGAGCAAAGAAGACAGTATCCTTGCTCTGCCAGGGAGCTGCACCATGCCCTCCTGCTGGGGTGGGCTCCCTGGCCTTGTGGGGACGGGCCTTGCTGGGGCTGGGCAGGGGTGGGCATGGCTCAAACAGGACACGGAGCTGATGGAAAGTGCCCAGAGGAGGCACCAAGTTGCTCAGAGGGCTGGAGCAGCTCTGCTGGGAGGAAGGGCCGGGAGAACTGGGATCATTCAGCCTGGAGAAGAGAAGGCTTGGGGTGACCTAATGTGGCCTTCCAGAGCCTGAAGGGAGTATGGAGAGAGACTATTTACAGGGACCTGGAGTGGCAGGACAAGGGGGAATGGCTTCAAACTGCCAGAGGGCAGGGTTAGATGGGATATTGGGAAGGAATCCTTTCCTGGGAGGGTGGAATTCCCAGAGCAGCTGTGGCCGTCCCATCTCTGGAAGTGTCCAAGGCCAGTCTGGAGCAGCCTGGGCTGGTGGGAGGTGTCCCTGCCCATGGCAGGGGGTGGCACTGGATGAGCTCAAAGGTCCCTTCCCACCCAACCCATTCTGTGATTCTGTGCCCCTGTTTATGGGCTGCAGATAAAGGTACACAACTAAGGGCAACTGAAACACAGGTTTTGCTTCTCCACCTAAACTGAGGATGCAATTTGTATAGTTTGAAAGTGCCATCATTCTTTATTCTTTTTGCACAACCTGTCCAGTTGGGCTCCACCCTCTAAAGGGCCTCAGCAAGCCACGTCCCCTGGTTTTGAGTTCATCTGTTTGAGGCAGAACCTGCTCTGCTCAGACACCACACAGGGACTGCTTCCAATCCTTTCCCTGTTCTGCCCTTCCTGTTTCCCTGAACTGGGTGCTTTCCTTAACTACCTCCTGCAGTGATTGACATCAAACTAGAGAAGCCTCCCGAGCAGCCAGTCACGGAGAGCGGCTGCTCCTGCTAACGGCCCCTGCAGCCCCCGAGCCCATCACTCATTGCCCAGGCACCTCCTGGGGCTGAGAGCAGCCCCCAGAGAGCCACCTCCCTGGTTCTGGGGGGAGCAGCCCCGGCCGCCCCTCTCACTGCATGGTATGAGCCCTGAGTGCAGAATGAGTGTCCTGTCTTTTCAGTTTATTTTTTTATGTTGTTGCACTTTGGCACCGTGGTGCCCTTTACACTCTCTCTCTCTCTCTCTCCCTCTCTCTCCCCCCCTCCCCCTTCCTTCCTCCCCTTCTCCTCCTCCTCCCCACCTCGAGCCC
>JAOXXN010000025.1:5585313-5598072 GCA_026770055.1 Myrmophylax atrothorax | reverse complement strand
GAACTTTGAACAAAGCAGCAGAAAACTCAACAGCCATCAAAGCACAGCTCAGAGCAGGAGCTGCTGTTGGCAAAGGGATGCATTTCTTTAGTTCCTCTCCTCCCTGAAGCCAGACCTTCCCTGGACTCTTATTTTTAGGCTGCAAATGCAGTGAGATGAGCTCCTAAATGAGTCCTGCTCTCCTGCATTTCTGTGTGACAGGAGGAAATGAGACAAATTCAGAGCATATTTTTAGTGGGGAAGATGAGAAGTTAAGTCTGGGAGCAGAGATCTATTATTGTACCTTAATTATAGCAACTTACTGGATGATATCACAGCCAGAATGAAGCTCAAGCTGTCTGTGCCTTCCCTGGGAGCCTCATGGTTGATTTGCTGCTCAGTCTGAATGTCTGCTCTTCGTGGTACTTGTTTTTCAATAGTTGTGGTGATATTTTAATACATTTACCTAAATTAACCTTTAACATGGGCACAGCTTTAGCACTGAACTTACTGGTATGTTTATGGTCCTTTAAAAATTTGGTAGAAAACTCTTCCATGTTTTCCACATCTGAAAGTACCTGATAAACAACTGGGTTATTGCTGATGTGGGGCCTTTTTTCTGATCACTAATTGGAAGTAGCCATTATGTGTTGGTGTAAAACTAAAGAATGGAATGCTTTTCAGTTCTTAGCCAATAATTCCTTAAATTGAAGAGAATTCTGTTGCCTGGATATTCATGGAGGTCTTGGGCATTATTAGGTGGGAGGAGGGAGGGGAAACCTGAAAGAACTAGGCCAGAAAAGGCATTTAACAGGGCAATGATATTCCTGGGGCTTCTGAGGTGAAATCTTTGGTGTTTAGAGCTGAGACATGACTTTGCCTTCCAAGCCACCTCTTTAATACAGAACTGACTGAGGAGACAGTGATGACAGAGACCCAAACCCACAGCTGGATGTTTTAGCTGTGTTTTGTTTGGGGCTGCACTTTTGGGGCTTTAATATCCTAATGGTGGTGAGTCCCTGGGCATTCTTGCTCTCTGCAAACTTTGCTCACCCCTTGTTTTCCTTCTCAGACTCTCTGGGAGGCAACAGCCACACTCTGATGATTGCCTGTGTGAGCCCAGCAGACTCCAACCTGGAGGAGACCCTGAACACCCTCCGTTACGCTGACAGGGCCAGGAAGATCAAGAACAAGCCCATTGTCAATGTGGACCCCCAGGCAGCTGAGCTGCACCAGCTCAAGCAGCAGGTCTGGGGTTCCCTCCAGGGCTTTGTGCCCTCAGCTCTGAGCTCAGCAGCCAGCAGGGAAAGGCACAGGCCGCCCAGCACACAGGGAGCACATTCAATGTGCATTTCTCTGAGTGCTGTAGAGGGAATACATGAATGTTTCTGTGATTTTACAGCAGCCATTCAATGCCAGAGAAAAAGGGTTGTGTGGGTGTGATTTATTTTTCCCTTCCACTCAACAGATCATTGTTTAGCCCAGGCTAAAGGCAAAGTTAGAAATAGTGATGGTTTGGTGCCTTCCTGGCATCTCCTGCCCGTGCCCAGCACAGAGGGGGAAGTGAGGAGTGTTCCTCTGGTCACTCCAGAGGGAAGAAAAGGCAGCTTTTATTTGAGCAGTGAATTACCTGAAATTCTGGAGCACCATAACTGCTTTCCACAGGCAGTGGTAAAATGAGAATTATGGAGCAGGTGACTCAGAGAGGCCAAGGATCTGAATGATGTTCCTTCAACCATAAATTTAATGCATGGGAGAGGTTTACAAGCAGGAGTTATTTGTCTCTCTAGGTCCAGGAGCTCCAGGTGTTGCTGCTGCAGGCCCACGGAGGGACCCTCCCTGTGTCTCTCAGGTAAGATTTGTTGTTTGCTGCTCCCTGTGTCTGGCACACTCCAGGACAGGCTCTGGAACTCCTCTGCTCCAGGCAGTGCTGTGGAGGGAGGGGAGAGCAAGCTGGTTGCCTTTTTTCCCTCTTTTTGTTGTGGTTACTGAAATTCCACAGGTCATTTCATTTTGTAGCAAACCCCTTAAGATTGCAAAGATCCCTTGCAGGAAATGAGAGGAACCAGGAAACATCTCCTAAGTAAATACCTGTTCGTCAGACCCAGTCATGTCTCTTTTCCTCACCCCTCTGCCCCTCAGTGGGAGGCACCTCCATCTCTCTTGTTCTTAAAAGCACCAGGTGCTTTTAAGGAGCAGTTGGGTTGGGTAGTTGTTTTCTTCTGAGGATGCCTCAAACCCCTGGGACATGCAGTTTGGAGATTCAACCTGTCTTACAGAGCTGTCCAGAGCCAGGCTGGACAGGGCTTGGAGCAAGCTGGGCTAGTGAAAGGTGTCCCTGCCCATGGCAGGGGTTGTAAATAGAAGATCTTTAAGGTCCTTCCAACCCAAACCGTTCTGGGATATTTATTGTAAATTTTTTAGGTAACTTGGAAGTGATTTCAGTGGTGTTACAAACCTCTGGCAAAGTCCTGTTCCCAAACAAAGTGGTCCTTGCTGTTTCAGTAGCCTGGCACCCTCTGAGAACCTTCAGTCCCTGATGGAGAAGAACCAGTCCCTGATGGAGGAGAACCAGAAGCTGAGCCAGGGGCTGAGCGAGGCTGCTGGGCAGACAGCACAGATGCTGGAGAGGATGATCCTGGTAAGGTCCAGGGACCAGGGAGAGCTTGAAATTGCAGATGAATCAGTAGCAGGTCCTGCTCTAATGACATGTTGACAATCTCTCTTTGATGTTCCTTTCACACTGATTTCAAGCCAGTGAGAACCAAACCTCTGCCAGAATCTGCCTATAGATGTGGGAGTTCAGTGGGGAAATGTAGCCATGAATCTTTCAGCTCTCCTGTTGCTTTAATATTTTAAATACCAGCATTGCACACTTGTGCTCTCTTCCCCATCCTGTTATGCTTCAATTGCCTTGAAAAAATGGTGTTAAATCTGAACAAACTGGTGGCCACGATCATGCAGGACCTTCCAGTGCATTGATTTGCCACACACTGCCAAGATCTCTTTTGGTGCCAATTAATTAGCTGATTTCTGGCTCCTTATCTTGCTGCTGCCATTGAGTGTAATTCTGCCCTCCCTCAGACAGAGCAGGAGAACGAGAAGATGAATGCCAGGCTGGAGCAGCTGCAGCAGCACGCAGTGTAAGTGCCTGCACAGCCCCCTGTGCTGAGAGGGCTGGGGCACTGCAGGGGGCAGGCTGGCTGCAGACAAGGGGGGCTGTTCCTCCAGGATCCCTCTGTATCCTGAGCAGGGAGGTTGTTCCCTGCTGGAACAAACAAGCTGTGGCTTTGCTCCCATGTGTGCACTGCAGGTGCAGGTTGGACCTGCAGAAGTTGGTGGAGACGGTGGAAGATGAGGAGCTGAAGGAAAACGTGGAGGTGATTCGCAACCTGCAGCAGGTGCTGGCTGAGTTCCAGGTAGGGCTGGGGCCAGGGAGGGAGGGAGGGCTGTGGGAAACAGGCCGAGTGATGGAACCTGCAGTTCTGCTGCTGCTGCTCTGCCCAGCAGTGATTCCACTCTGCAGACACTGCTCAAGGAGTCCAGGAACTCAAAGGCATGAAGTGACTCTTGATATCCACTTGAAAACTGTCCTGGTGTGCTTTTAATGCTGCAGAAAGGCCACTTGTGAGAGACAAGGAAGAGTCTCCATAAAAGATTCTCACAGTGGGAGATTAGCATGGATTTGCAATCCACAAGTTGGATGGAATGTTATGAACTTGGTAATTTTAATGAGCAACACAAATTACAGAGGCCTGACATTGTTAAGTAGAAGTTGCCAGATCTTTGTCTTATTGAGGAACTTAGACACTTGTGGGGGAGCTAGACACATTCCCAGACTCCTTCCTCCTGGGAGGAGCTGGCTGCCAAGGCTGGAATTCAGGGAAGGCTACAAGGAATGGCTTGTCCAAGCAGGCCAGGAGGAGTTTGGTCACTTGATTCAAAGAGGAAGACAGTGATCTCCTCTCTCCAGAGCAGAATCATGTTGTATTTTGTCATAATTTGCCAACAGGATTTTCAGCTTCATTTTATTTCCCTTTTCACCAAAACCTTCCTCTCTTTGTCCCCTGTAGAGTGAAAATGCTGCCACAGCAGAGGCTGCTGCAGAGATGGGAAGCCCTGAACAGGAGGCTGCAGGTGTAAGTGAGGGGCTCAGCAGTGCAGGCCCTGCCTGGGGCATGTTTTTCTCTCCTCATCACTTTTATCTCTTTCCTCATGCTAATTTTCTAATTTAAATGCTGGATAAATAACCTGTCACTCGTGTATGAGCTGGTTTTTTAAACCCTTAATTGCTGCTCCAGATCAATAGCCTGTTCCCATTTCTGAATATCTAATGTAGACAATGAGCTCAAAGTGCTCTGCAGGATCTGAGGTCACATCGTTGAAGGGCTTTGGATGGGCCTCTCCTGCTCACTTGTGTCTCCTCCAGGAAGCAGAACCGGGCCAGGATGGCAAGAGGTCCTCGAACGACTTCACCCAGCACGCCCTTCGCCAGGCCCAGCTGTCCAAGGAGCTGCTGGAGCTCAACAAAGCCTTGACTCTGAAAGAAGCACTTGCCAAAAAAATGGCTCAGAACGACAATCAGCTGGAGCCCATTCAGTCCCAGTACCAGGTAAATTTGGGATCCTTCTGTTCAGTTTGTTTTTCCCAATTGCTGCAGACCCTCCATGCTGGGGAGGGAAGGGAGGAGCCCCATCCTCTCCTGGGCACGTTCTGATGTGGATCTGTTTATTCCTTCAGCTGGGTCACTGCCCCCTTGGGCACCTTCCCCTGCTGTGCTGGGCTCTCCTGTCTCTGGAATTATTCCATAATCACTTTGGCACAAGAGTTCTGTGGCCCACCAAGGCTGCAGTGTGTGAAGCAGCCTCTGTGACCCCCACACTGATGAGGTTTATCAGTCTGTTGATAGCAATGTGGTTTCTCAGGGTTTCTCTGTCTTTAAGCTTTGTCTCAGAGTGTATTTTCAAGGCTTTTCTTTGGAGGCTGACTAATCATGTCCTTCCTAGACTAATATCAAGGATCTGGAGTTGGAGGTCAGCAATTTGCAAAAAGAGAAGGAGGAATTGGTCCTTGCTCTGCACAATGCAAAGAAGGATATCAACCAGGCCAAGTGAGTCTGACTGTGTTGGTATGTCTGAAAATCCAGTGTCTTGCACTTCTCCTACCTGTAAAATCTTATTTGATGTAAATGTGTCCCTTTAACATGCCAGGAGAGTTGTATGAGCTGCAGAGCAGGAAAGGTGACAACACACAGTTTATTTTAACTTCTCCTGAGGTGTCTCTGGAGTTGGAGAGCCTTGGCTGGGGTTAAGGGCAGGTTCCTCACAGGCTGAGCGAGCGGCGGCGGAAGCGGCTGCAGGAGCTGGAGGGACTCATCGCCGAGCTGAGGAGGAAGCTGAGCGAGCAGTCCAAGCTGCTCAAGCTGAAGGAGTCCACGGAGCGCACCGTGTCCAAGCTGCACCAGGAGATCAGGGTAACCCTCCTGCCTGCACCTCTGACTGTGGCAGGGCAGGCACAGCAGCTCCCAGGAGAAATCACTGTCTGTCTGTCAGGCTGAGGGCAGCAGTTCTGGGCACGGCTCCTGTGCCCGTGTGACCACAGTTGCTGGGGTAGCACAACAGGCAGGTGACTACTGAGATTTGGAGGAGTAAAATAAGTTCAAAGGGTCTTCTGGCTCTCCTGATAATTTATTGCCTCAGCCAAATCACTTGGCTTCAGTTTGATTTCTCTCAACTTTGCATGTTTTGTTCTTCCCTCTATGCCTTAAAAATGAATCCCTGGGGTTTAGCACTTGGAGTGTCCTGAGTGGGAGCACACTAAGATTTCCCTCTCCCCCCCACCTGACAGACACTAGGGCAGTGATGGCTGAAGCTCCCCAGGATGCAAATCCTGGACAGTTGTCTGAGCCTGTCATATTTTTCAGGAAATGAAGCACCAGAGGGTCCAGCTGATGCGGCAGATGAAAGAGGACACCGAGAAATTCAGGCAGTGGAAGCAAAAGAAGGACAAGGAAGTGATCCAGCTGAAGGAAAGGGTAAGCAAACACCCCCCCCAGACTGCACCTCCATCCCAAGAGTGAGACAAATCAGTCAAGTGTTTGCTGCAAGGTTTGTTTGACTGGGAAACAACTGAAACCCAGCTGGCAGTGCTTCCAAGAGAAGGTTGGTTCATATGGCTGACACCTTTCACCAGTTGTTGTGGATGGACTTGTGGCTGGAGATCTTAAACACATTGATACTTTTGAACCTGCAAGTTCATATAATCCAGCTGTTTGTGGCATCCACTGTAATGGACTGCAAACATCTGGAGTTCTGGTCCCACAGCAATTCCTACCCCTCAGTGCCTTGGGATGCTCAGTCTTAAACTTGTGGCCTTTGGTCTCGTCCAGCCTTTAGGCTCCTGAACCTTTGTCATGGCAAGTGTGGAGCCCCAGGTGCCTTTTCCATCTGTTTCCATGCTGTGTCCCTGCAGGACCGTAAGAGACAGTACGAGCTCCTGAAGCTGGAGAGGGATTTCCAGAAACAGGCCAATGTCCTGCGGCGCAAGACAGAGGAGGTGAGGAGGCCCCGTGTCCTGGAGCCTCCTGGGCAGTCCCTGGGGCTGGGGTGGGACAGGCACACACCTCCTGAGGGCAGTTGGCAGGATGCAAAAGAGCTTTTCTCTCTATAGAGAAACCCCCACCTCTGGCTCATGGCCTTTGAGGGATTCCAGTTAATTCTGCTCCTTAAAGGCTAATTCCACTCTGGGCATCACCAGGTGCTGTGGAAATCCTTTAGGGACGGCCAAGCTCAGATGTGTGAAATGAATTTGGGTGTGGATATATTAGACTGCAGTTCAAAATCCTTTCGGGGTGGTTGTGTCAAAGAGATTCATCTCAAACCCATCGTTTGGGATGTTTTCTTCTGAGGCCTAGAAGTGGGTTCTCTTTAACCCAGGACTTGTAGCAAGGGAAGGAAGTCGAGGACTGGAGGCCTGGGCTCAGTTCTAAGTGACTCCGGTGGACTGCCCTTGTGCCCCACTGTGCCAGTGCCTGGGCCTGGGCCTCCCTGCTGTGTCAGGAATCACAGACTTTGAATATGCTGCACCACACACGTTTATCAGTAGGGGAAAGCATTACAGAATCCCAGACTATTGTGAGCTGGAAGGGACCCACCAGGATCATTGAGTCCAATTCTTAAGTCAATGGCCCACACAGGGGATTGAACCCGTGACCTTGGCATTATTACACCCAAGTTTTAACCAACTGAGCTGATCTCAGGAGAGGTGCCCGAGCTGCTGCTGATCCCTGGGGGTGTTCTGCAGGCAGCAGCTGCCAACAAGCGGCTGAAGGACGCGCTGCAGAGGCAGAGGGAGGCTGCGGACAAGCGCAAGGAGAGCCAGAACCGCGGCCTGGAGGGGCTCGCCGCCCGCATCAAGGTGGGCTGGGTTTGGTGCTGGCAGGGGAGGCACAGGGAGCTGCACTGGTATGGGCCAGGGGCTCTAAAACCCCTCCCAGGGCAGAGCTCAGTCCTGCAGTGAAGCTCCCTGAGCCCCTCTCCTGGTGGTTTCCCTTTCCAGAGCTGGCTGGCGAACGAGGTCGAGGTCCTGGTGAGCACCGAGGAGGCTCGGAGGCACCTGGCAGATCTGCTGGAGGACAGGAAGATCCTGGCCCAGGAGCTCCAGCAGCTCAGGGAGAAGAAGGATGCTGGGGAGAACCCACCCCCAAAGCTGCGGGTGAGGGCACTGCCCTTCCCTGTGCCAGCCCTGTGGGGTGATGTGCCACTGCTGTTCCCCTGTGCCCTCAGGGATCCCCAGCCTTGGCCTGGCTGGGGAAAAGGGTTCACCTTATTGTCCTCTGGCATGGCAGGGACTAGAGGTGCTGAAGTCATTAGTGCAATTAGGGCCCATTTCTTCACTGAGTGGGCAGTGCAGCACTGGAACAGGCTGTGCAGGGCATTGGGGGAACCACCATCCCTGGAAGGGTCCCAGAAACATGTGGATGTGGCACTCGGGGACACGGGTCAGTGGTGGCCCTGTGAGAGTTGGGTTGATGGCTGGGCCTTTGAGGTCTTCTGCAGCCTCAGTGACTGAGGGCTGTGAGTGGGTCACACTCCTTATCAAGGGCCTTGTCCCTCTGGGGAAGGAGCAGTGGAACTGCAGCTCTGGAGAGAGCTGGCTTCTCTTTGCTGGGATGTCTGTAAAGGTGTGATTTCCTCCCCTGCTCCTCCCTGGTGCCCTTGGCTGCAATTCCTCAGAGAAGAACCTACTGCCTAAGAGAGCTGCAGTCCCCAGAGGTGGATGTCTCCATATCCAAGCAGATAGAGAGCCTGGAAACTGAGATGGAGCTCAGGTAAGGCCATACCATAAATCTGATCTGCACAGCCCTGCCTCTGGTTTTTTCCTCATTTCCATCCCAATCCCTCTGTGAAAGGGAGGAGAACATAAAATATTGATACACTGACACTGGGAACAGTGAGATGAGAGTGTGGGGTTTTCCTGTCTTGGATTTTTCTGAAATGTAGACATTGCTCAGTCACTAAGACTGGACTTTCCTTAGCTGTTTGTGAGCACCTCTGTGTGAGGAAAACCTTCCACTTTCCTTTGGGAATGGGAAGGGAAGGCAAAACTCCCCAGTGCAGCAATGCAGGCTCCAGCTGCCCAGTCAAAGCATCAAAATTGTAACTTGAACTATTTTACCTGTTATTCTGGGAACTTTAGCCCTGGTTTCTCCTGTGTTGTGACCCCAAATCCATGGATTCTTCCTCAGGAGTGCCCAGATTGCAGACCTGCAGCAGAAACTCTTGGATGCAGACAATGGAGATCGTGCCAAGCAGCGCTGGGACAGCATTGCCACCATCCTGGAGGCCAAATGTGCTGTCAAGTACCTCCTTGGAGAGGTAAAAGCTGGATTTTCCTATTTTACCTCTAAAAGCAAAGGCTCTTAAGTTTGCCTAGCCAGGAATGACCAGAAATGACTGAAGGAATTGGAATGGAATTCTTTCTTGTACTGCATGAGGTTTATTTCCCTCAGAACTTTGGGTTAAAATATTCTGCGCTGAGCAGTGAAATCAAAAAAACAGGGAAGAGTGGAATGGAAGTGGAGAGTCTGGAGATCCCAGGTGAAGCTGTGCTTATGGAAGGCTTTATGGGAATAGGATAAAGGAGAAGACAAATTTTGGAAGTGGAAGAGAAATAAGTAGCAAAAATACTTCCTGAACAAGGTGGGAGAGCTGGCTGAGGTCAGGGCAGCCCAGGAATGGCTGTGAAGATGGGACAAGGTTGGACAAGACTGGGGGTAGAGGAATAGGAATTGGGTTAATGTGGCATCAAGGGAAGAGCAAGTGAAGGACAATCATCTGTCACTCCCTGGGGCTTGGAAATAAAGGGTAAGAGTGAAAAGGAAAATACTCCAAGTGCTGGAGGGAAGGGAGGTGGATTTAGAACTGTTAACAACACCTCCTGCCCCCTGTTCTGCACTTCCAAACTGATTGTCAGAGTCTGGCTCTGTATATCCTCTTGTTTCCTTATTGCTGGTGGCCAGTCCAACTCTTGGCATGGCTGGAAATCACTCAAATTGTTCACCTCCAGCCTGCAGCACCTGCCCCACCATGGGGTCCCTGCCCCAAACCATCCCGTTGCTCTTGTCTTCCAGCTGGTCTCCTCCAAAGTTCAGGAGAGCAAGCTGCAGAGCAGCCTGGAACAGGGCAAGGCCACCTGCTCTGACGTGCAGAAGATGCTGATTGAAGAGAGGAACCACGTCTCAGAGCTGGAGGCAGAGTTCCAAAACCAGCTGGTGGTGCAGGAGCAGCAACACCAGGAAAAGGTAAAACACAAGTCAGGGAAGTCTTGAACTGTGGGACTGTTTTCCCAGGTCTGCTCAGAGGTGAAGGGGAGTGCTGAAATCAAACTGGTGCTGTACATGAGATCAGATTTAGACTTTTGCAGGTGATGAATCAAAAGCCAAGTCTCCCTATTCATCCTGAGCCCTGGGCAAGTTACTTTATCCAATAACTCTTTTTGTGCTTTAAGGATGTTACACCTGAGCACAAGATCACTTTTTCTCCAGTAGATCAGGGTGGAATAATGCTGGAAGTGGCAGAATCTTCCTGATACTACCAGGGCATTTGATGCCTGGACTCTGACAGGTGTTCCCTCAGGAATTGATACCTGGTCATTCTAACTTGCCTTTAGGTTCTGTATCTGCTCAGCCAACTGCAGCAAAAAGAAGCAGCAGAGAAGAATTGGGAAGATTCCCTCAATGAGCATGAGAAGCAGCTGCAGGAGCGACTCAGGTTCCAGGTCCAGTGTCTGGCTGTGGCTGGGAGGGAGGGTGTGGCCCTTTGGGCTTCCTGGTACTGGGAACAGGAGCTTTGGAGTGGGGAAGGTGCAGGACTGTGAGCATTCCCTTAGCAGGGCAGAGATGCTGTGGAGGTCTAAATAACTGTAGTTTTTCTCTACCTTCAATGAAATAAATTTCCTCTTGTATTGCAAACAGGAGGAAGAGCTGGAGAAAATGAAAGAGGAGAACCAGGAACTTCTCCAGGAAAATGACTCTCTGAAAAAGGTAGGACCTTGAGAGATTAATGGCAGTTGATTAATGTATTTTGCAAAGCTAATTCTGGTCCCTTTTACCAGAAACTGCTGCTCCTCCAAGTTGTCAATGGCCAGAAGCTCCGGCACATCCAGCAAAGGTCACCCGACTCTCCAGATTCTTCTTTTGAATATATCCCCCCCAAGGTAAGATCCTGCTCACTTTTCATGCTTGGGTTATAGCTGCATTCTTCTCCCAAGTTAATCTTGGCTAGGCATAATTTGGATTCTTTCTCCTAAGCTGCTTTTTACCAGGCAGCTCATTCTGCTTATTGAAGTTGGCCCCTTCAGTCCTTTTCAGAACACTCAAAATTACCTTGCACTAGTTTTTTTATTTAAAAAAAAAGAGCAAACCAAGTCCAAACCTGTTTCCTCATTCTGATTTTGTCTGACTCTATATCCTACTTCACAATCCAGGTGTTTTTTCTGTAGCATTTCCAGTTTTGGAGCAAGGAATGTGTCACAGCAAACAAAACCATTGCCTTGCAAACAGCCAAATTTTAGCGCTGGGAGGAAGAAATGATGTAAAACTATTTGAGCAAGACTGACACAAATGTTTTTTGTCCTGTGATATGGCAAACACGACTCAGACTCCCAAGGATTTGTCACCCTAGGAGTTAAAACTGACCGAATTTTGAATCCTGACCATTTAGTGGTTTTCCTTGTTCCTCCCCCCACACCTTGTGGGCTGGCTGAGGAAGGGGGCTCTGAGTACCTTACTAACATGTTAAATATGAAGTGACTGCTCTGCCCTGCCCCCCCTGCCCCTGCTGACTGCCCTGTGCCAGCCCAAGGCTCGCCGGCACACCACGGCCAAGCCGCGCGCGCCCAGCCCGGAGCTGCACGTGGAGGAGCTGCTCTCGGACTCGGGGGACGCCGAGGACTCGGACTGGCTCCCTGCCAAGGCAGGCAGAGTGCCCAAGAAAGGATTCACAGGGGTAAGAGCCACTCACCTGCTATGCCGGGCCTGTGTCCCAGCACTGTGTGTGCAGAGGGCAGTGCCACAAGGGGTTCCCACTGTGCTGGAAAGCCTTGGAGTGACGGGATTGTTGGGCTGGGTTATTTAGGATCTTCCCACAGACAGGGCAGAGGTTGTCTGCACTCAGCAGCTCCTGCCTGCAGAGTTCTTCCCTGTGTAAGTCACCTTCCTATGGAATGTGTGTCCTGTCCTGCTGCCTGTGCCTGGCCTGGCCTCTGCTTCAGAAATAGCCCCAACAACAGAGAATTCCTTCAGGGAATCTATTTTAGGGAAAACAGAAAGCATGGCCAGTTGTGCATCCCTGAGTCTTGTTCCTTCTGGGGATCTGCAGCTTCCATTCAGTCCAGGCCTGGAGCTGCAGATAATTCTGAATGGGCCTGTGGCTCAGATAATTCCTGGTGGGAATGGTTTGGGTGTGCAGAACACAAGTCACCGAGCCAAGACTCCCCTGTGGGCTGGAAGCCAAACCTCCCCTCTGAGATGTGTTCTTCCCCTGTCACAGAGGGGGAATTAATAATAATTATTATTATTACATATTTCACTGAGTGACTGGAAACATCAGCAATTACCACAGAAAAGCTTGAATTTTAAGGCCAGAATTAGTTCCTATCACTGGAGCTCACCAACCCCATGATAAAATCTGAGCTGCAGAGGGTTGGGGGAGTTTTCTGGGCACGTTGCAGGAAGGAGGGTTTGACACTTGGCTGTGCAGTTCATTTGTGTAGCACAGTGGGAGTCCAGCAGAAATCAGTGCTCAGGTCAGACCCAGAGCTGTCCTGGGTGTTCTGCTGCTGCTTCCTGTGCTCACCTGGGCAAAGGCTGCTGATAAGCCATGAAATTGCCAGGCTGGGGCACCTCCAGCTGGGGAGGGGCTTGTGGCAGGGTCACTGTTCCCCTTCTCTTGTGGAAAGGGACACTTCCCCCCTGGGCTTCCCTCCAGCTGTTGCTGGCTGGTTTGACTGGCACAGAAACGGGGATCCTTTGGGATACCCTGAAGTCAAAGCCTGGGCACCCAAAGGTGCTTGTCCTAGTGGTCCTGCAGCAGGAGATGGGTCTGGAGCTGGCAGGATTGTATTCCTTGTTCTGGGCTGCAGGGCTGGCACTGAAGGCAGGTGGTGCTGCCCCTGAGCAGTGCCCTCTGCCCGCTGTGCCCTCTGCCCGCTGTGCCCCCTGAGCTGTTCCCTCTGCCCGCTGTGCCCCCCTGAGCTGTGCCCTCTGCCCGCTGTGCCCCC
>JAOXXN010000025.1:5521821-5533108 GCA_026770055.1 Myrmophylax atrothorax | reverse complement strand
TGTAAGATGTGATGCTATTCCCAAACATGCAGCAGATCAACTGATTCACCAAGACATGTTTGAAGGTGATAGAGAAGGAAATTATTTCAGAGTGTTGCCCTCCACCAGCTGAGCTGTGTCAGGGGGTCTGTGCCCGTCCTGGCCTGGCACTGAGGGAGGTGCTGCTGCTCAGGCCTCGTGTGGGTGATCTCACACTTACATTTTCCATGAACTCCAGAAATGCACATGGTCTGTTGCCACGGGACTGCTCAGCTGTGGTGATTAAAGTAATTTATTGGTGTGTTTTAGCCCTTGGTTTAAGTATAACCTGTTCTAACCAGACCAATTTCACTGCTCAGCTGAAATGTTACAGCCTGAACCTCTTCTCATGTTGCACGAGGAAAAGTCTCCAGTTTGTGCATCAAAATAATTCTTCCTTGCCTGGAGTTTGCATAATCTCTTCCACTTTCAAGGAATCCTTTGCTTTCCCTGGGTTTTTCTGGTTGGTTTGTAGGAGGGTTCTGCAGTGGATCAGGCTGGTTTGTGTTGCTGTGCTGATGGGCTGCAACAAAGTGCTGGGAAATCAGCCCTCGCAGAAACCTGGCAGCAAACTCCTGCTGGTGTTCATCCTGCAAAGTGCTGGTTTTCCTCCTGTTCCGTTGGATCAGACACCTCTCTGAGCAGTCCCGTGGTAGGGAGCCTTTCCTGGAAATGGCCTTGTTGTGTTGGTTTTAATAATCTGCATAATTGGGCTCCCTGAGTCAGGCTCCAAGTAAACAAATTGCTGGAGATCTGGAATGCAAGTGTTTGGAGCAGCACTCTTGGATCACCTCTGGGCTGTGTCCCACCAGCTGTGCCTGCCATCCCATAATGCTCTCCAGCTGCATCTGGGATTGCCCAGCCCTGGCACTGCAAAGGGGGCTGGGTCTGGGGGGCTCTGGCCCAGCCCCAGGGGGTTCCCTGAGTCTGGAGCCCCAGCTCTGGGGGCACTGGGGTCTGCCACCCTCTGCCCGGGCCTCGGGAACGTCCTACAAACAGCTTTTCAGTGACTTAATCCTGATTCTTCCCATGGCCTGGGTGTTCCCCCTGCAGGGAGGGGACTGGGATGGACAGGGTGCCACGGGATGATGTGTTCCTGCTGGAATGGATGTGTCTGCACTCCCAGCCACCATTCCTTTGGCTTCCTGCCAGCCTCTGGCACGGGGCTTTTCCCTTGCAATCCAAAAAGGTTGGGAAACCAGCAGAACTTTTTTATTTTCGGGGGAAAATTTATCATAAACCAGGTTGAATTTTACATTCCACTTCAATTCTGTCCTTTAGGCAGGGGTTGTACTCAGTTTTCCAGATCCTTGACCTGGATTTCAGAGCCTGGAGCACGGACAGATCCCTGTAGGAACTTGCAGTTCCCAGCTGGGAAAACCTTGGCACACTTTGAAAGGCTTTGCTTCACCTGCTCAGGTCTGTGTTACCCTGAGGTGTAAAATCCAGCTGCCTTTCTGCTCTTTAGGGCTTGGGGTTGTCTGGTTTTGGTCAGAAATGTTTTGGGGTTACTTCTCAATGGACACAGTGTGTGTTATTCCCATAGTTTCCAAGTGATAACCACTGGAATATAGAATTTCCATAGCATGTTGTCAATGTATAGATAAACTGGTTTCCTTCAAGGCCTAAAAAACCAGAATAATACAGTTTTAAATTCAGTTAAAATTCAGTTTCACACTTAGAAAATCATATTTAAAATAAATATGTTGTTATGTTGCATCTATTTACAGCTCTTTCATATAAGCCTGAAAAATCCTTGCCAGAACATGTAATTCTCCTGACAGGTGGAAAGAAGCAGTTTTGCATTTATTTTATATTTTTTAGCATTGATACAGCTGGAAAAAACTTAATCCCATTATTTTTTAAAGTTAAAATAAGAATGAAACACTTTAAGGGCTGAGTTCTTTGAGGTGCTCAGTTCTTTCCTACAAGCAGCATTAGGATGTTTCAGGAACTCAGGGTTTGGGGTTAAGGACATAAAATTATAACTGAGATGATGAAGGAAAATATTTATCTAAAAGTTATGTCATGTTTGCATTATAGAAACTGTTACTGCAAACTCTCCAGGCCTCATAAATGATTAATTGTGGGGACAGACATGGGTCTAATGTGAGCATATTGTAAAATTAGAGCTCAAATCAAACCTGATGTGCTCTGGGCAGTGACAGGTTCTTTATTCCCAGCTCTCAACTCTTTTACAGTGCAGTTTCCTTTGTGAGGAACAGCAGGAAGTTGTGCAGTCCCTGGGAAAATGTGTAACCCTGGAGGGTGGGCACTGCCCCCCTCTGCCTGGGCACTGCCCTCTGTGTCCCCTGGAATCCTCACGGATGGGGCTGGAGGACAATCCTGGGGGCAGTTCTGGGGGAGCTCCTGGGTGAGGGTGGAGAGGAGCAGTTGTTGTATTGCCTTCCTGGCCCGGCCCCAGCAGGAGCCTGGTCCGGGTGGGTGAGGAGGGTGGAGGGGGTGCTATTTCTGAGGTCTCTGCTCCCTCTGTGTGTTTCTCTGCTGTTCTTGGTGCTTCAGGGGTTTTGCTGTCTCACAGGAGGGTTTCCATCCCAGACCCACTGCTCCTCCAGGGACAGGGTTGGGAGCAGTCAGGACTCCCCTGCGAGGGGAGCATTAATGCTCAGGGAAAATCCTTCTGGCATTTGGGAGTTGCTGGAAGAAAACACTGGGAGCAGAGTGTGGAAACCTGGTCCTGTGTGTGTGTGGAGCTGGGGTGCAGTTTGATTGCCTTGTAGTGTGTTCCTGGGCTCACAGACCTCACCTGGGCCAGCCATTCCTGACCAGAACAATTTGGGGCTCTCAGCGCTCAATATTCCAAATGTTTGAGCCCATTTGTTGGGCAAGTCCTGAACGTTTTCAGGATCACACAGAGTTGTGTTGCCCTTCTGGCTGGGAGCCAGACTTCACACAAGATGCTGCTGACAACCCACTGGGGTGTCGTTATAAATTACTCCCAACATGTTAATCCAAACATGTATTTAGTGGGGAACAGATGCCCTATGGAATGGTGGTGGTCCCTGCAGAGCTCAGCTCTAACTGAGCCTCTGTTCCACCTCCCTGTGCCCTCATCCTGCTCAGTTACCAGCCCAGCCTCTGTTCCACCTCCCTGTGCCCTCATCCTGCTCAGAGTGACCATTCCAGCCTCTGTTCCACCTCCCTGTGCCCTCATCCTGCTCAGAGTGACCATTCCAGCCCCTGTTCCACCTCCCTGTGCCCTCATCCTGCTCAGAGTGACCAGCCCACCCAGCAGGGCTCACGTGTAGTCCTGGGGCACAGCAGAACTATTTCAGGATTGGGATGATACCTGAAAAATGCTGTTTATTTGGAACACTTGGGTGGCAGAGGGCAGCCTGGCTTTTATCCAAGGTTTTGGCACCTCAGAGCTGCACAGGACATTCTATGATTCTATCATATATTTCAAATCTACTTTTTTAGGAGTCGTAAATAATCTGGATCTTTTTGACAAGGTTATTCCTTAGCCTGAGGTTGGGGATGACTTTTGTTTGGGTCTGTGGTTGTTCTTTTAACAACCTTTGGGGATCACTGATGGAAAATTGAACTGACAGGGTGGAATGTGTGTAAAATACTCAGTTTGCAGGAGATTTGGATTTTAAGGCATGGCAATAATTCACAATTTTATCAGAGAACATGAGTTTTTCCCCCACTTAGAGAAAATATATCGACTATATATTTATAATTATAATTTATAATTAGTAATTCTGTCAGTATAGAAAGGTACAATGAAGCTTTGGGGTTTCCCACCCCACTGCAGTGTTGTCAGTGCAACCCCAGGACAGGCTGGCAGGCTGCACCAGGCACTGAACCTGGAGAGCAGGAAGTCTCTGCTCAGTTCCCAGCTCTCCATCCTGGACACTCATTGTTCTTTCTAACTCAGGCATGCTGCATTTCAGTAAAAATTCAAGTCTCCATCTAAGTAATAAACTCCTCAGAGTAGGAACTTTCTCATCTTAAATCCAGCACTGACTGTAATGAAAGTTACAGTGATTTGGGACAGCTTCTCTCTGGGATTACAAACTTATTTTTGCTGTTAATGAAATGTGTTCACTTTCTGTGAGGGGCAGTGGAATGAAGCTGATCCTTTTCTATCCACAGTGTGCCCCCCATTTAGTTTGTGTGATACATTAAAATACTGGGAAAATATTTTAACATGTGACAACAGGATTTTTAAAACTTGCTGAATCTGTAACACCACAACTCGTTTGCACAATAGATAATCTCACATTCATTAACATGATTAAAGGAGACAATTCCAATGAAAAAGCTGTTTTTCCAGTTTATTAAATGTATCTTATTTTTTTATAGAGCACAATGTTTTTACATAAATCCTTGCAAATTCACTCTAACTGCCCAAAGAGAAGTGAGTTGTTGCTGTGTTGTTGTTTACTGTGACTGCTCCAAAAACTCTGGATGAAACAGCAACGTTGTGTTCAGATGGGAAATTATTCTGGCTATAACTTTTTTCACTGTATTGCCTCTATATTTCTGTAGCTTTTCTCCTGTGTCATTGGAGTGGAAGTGCCAGGGTTGAACGTGGCCCTTCCTGCTGAGCTGCAGGTTTGGGAATGGGAATGGGAACAGGAGGCTGGGAATGCTGGGGGTTCTCACAGGGAGTTCACTGAGCACTCAGAGTGTCACCAAAGCTGGAAAGGACCTCTCAGACCATCAACTCCCAACTTGTATGTGTTAGTCCCTGGAATCCCCTGTCTCCAGGAGGCTTCTCAGGGCCACGTTTGCAACAGGAATTGCTTTTGTTTAGTTTAAACTGGTTTTTAAATGTGAAATAAATGGCAATATTTCAGCTTTTTAGATGCAGGTGTGTTGAACAGCCAATCTGTGAAAGCAGAAGTTACTTAACTCAGGAATGTGATCTCCACCAGCACTTCTGTCAGCTCAGCTAAAACTGCTTCAGGTTTGTTTCTGAGGTGATTAATCCCAATTATTTTATTTTTCATGGCTCTCGTGCTTTGTGGGCTGAATTCATCCCTCAGCTCAAACCAGGGAATGACCTTTGGCTGATGTGTAATAGAACCCCCTGCACAGAAATCACTCAGGTCAGAAATGCTCTTGCAAAGTGTAACCTTTATAAAACTTAATCTGTTTAATTCCATACTGAGTCAAAAGTCTCCATATCAGGGTGACAAAGCTGGAGAGACACCTCTGAAGTTCTGCTATTGATTCATACTTAATGAGTCACTAAATTGCAGTAAATTCCTATAAATTACAAAATTTGCCTGGTCTTTAACTCTTCCAGATGGGATTATTCTTGCTTATTTTAGTCTAGAATGTAAAATGTAGTGTATTAGCTCATCTTCAGTGTCAGTGAAGCCTGTGAATTCTCAGCACTTCTTCCTTATTTTTGGATAGTTCCTACTGAGGATTAGCTTGGAACAGCCCAGAGCAGCCCCTGGCAGAGCAGTTGGAGCTGCTGTTGCTGAGGTGGATGCACAAAGTGGCTCTGGGGACCCGAGGGGCTCTTGGCTGCAGCTCTGCCTCACTCTGGGCCATGGACACCCCAGCTGGGTTTGCCTCTCCGGGCTGACTTGGCTTGGGGGGAAACTGAGGGTTTGGAGGGAGCCCGGAATCAGTGACAGAGTTTTAGGGATGTGGGTTTTGGTGGGACGTGGGGGTGCTGGTGGGGCAGAGGCTGGACATGCCCTGGCACCCCGAGCCCCCCGTGCCAGGCTCACCCCCAGTGTGGGCAGCAGGGCAGGGGGTTCTGCCCCCCCGGTGAGCCCCCAAACCCTGCAGAGCTGCCCCAGCCCTGGGAACACACTGACCAAACTGCCTGGCAGGAAGGCTCTCATTAAGCAGCTCAGAAATTAGTGGGAATGAGGCTGAGGGGAGCTTTAATCATATTTTGCAATCCTGGAGAGTCCTAAGGACGGGAAGGACAGAGGGTTCCACAGGCAGAGCCAGCGAGGCTCGGTGGGAATTGGGTTGGGAAAAGCTGGATTTTGAGGAAATGGGCACCCAGACTGTCCCTTCAGCCTGGAGAGGAAGGAGGTAGAGACACACACCCTGGTGACACCAGGCTGGGGAGGATCCAGGCCTGGGAAGGAGGAACTAAAAATAGCAGAATAGAAGATCAGAGAACACTTGGCAAAAGGAAAAGGAAAGAGAAAAGAAACAGCCCAAATGGGAAGTGGAAATGAGTCAGGAGGGAGGGAAGACAGGACAAATGGGAAGAAATCTGGGCTTGTAAAGGAAGGGCAGGCTCTGAAATGGAAAAGGAGAGTTAAGGAGAGTCTGTCTTAACAAAACAATGGCACGAAGCAGTGCCAGAAACATGCTCATTCTTCCAGTAGAAAATTTGGCATTGCAATTTCTATTTTCTGCTTTGCTGATTCAACTGCTGTAGGTGAGCTAATAAAAATAAAGCAGGGATGGGAATGAAAAGCATTGAAGAAATAGAAAAGAAAAGCCTTTGAGATAAAGGTGAGAAAAGGGAGATAAGAGGAATACTACAATGACAACATATTCCACTCTGAACATGGGAGGGGAGGTTGAATAACAAAAACCTGCTGGACACAGTGAATACCTGGATGTATAAAGCCCCTCCAAACCAACACCCCACTTACCAGGGGCATTAACAGCTCTCCTGCCTTTCTAGTTCCAGCCCAGAATAAAAACGTTTGGGTTTCCATCCTTTCCCAGCAGTAATAACGAGCCTGGTTATTTTAACTCCTGTCTAGCAGAGCCTCCCCTCTCCTGCCTCCCTCAGGAGCTGGGAGCATGGGCTGGGAACACATTCCCTTGGATTTCTGGGATTATCCACAGGCTCCTGGGTGTCCTGCCCGGGAGGGAGCATGGCAAGGCAGGGCAAGGCAGGGCAAGGCAGGGCAGCCTGGCAAACAGCCCTCCCCAGCAGCACCTTGTTGGGAGGGTTGTGCTGGGACCCTCAAAGCAAACAGTGATGCTGCAGCACAGATCCCACCCTGTGTGCTGGCACTGGCACTGGCACTGGAACCGGCACTGCTCCACCCACCCCAGGGCAGCAGGGAGGGCTTTCTGCAGTGAGGATCTGCCCCAGATGGGGCAAACCAGCACTCTGGCCTGGAGATTTGGAAAGCAGAGCAATGGGAAAAGCCTGGAGGGTGTTGGGAGAGGGGATTTCCCTCTGCAGGTGCTGCTCTCATCCCTGTTCAACAGAATCCCAGGATGGTTTGGCTGGGAAGAGACTTTGAGGACCATCTTGTTCCACCCCGTGCCATGGGCAGGGACCTTCCACTAGACCAGGTTGCTCCAAGCCCTACCCAGCCTGCTGTTTCTTTGCCACTGAACCCCAGGAGCAAGTCAACAGCAGCAGAAACGATTTAAGGTTATTAAACACCATCTAAACCAGCAGGTGGTGCCTTCAGGGCACTGGGTTGTACCTGCACGGTGCCCACACTGAGCAGCTTTGCCTCTGATCTCTTAAATAGTAGTGTCATTTTAAACAAAGAAATCAGCTCAGATCTGGAGAACTCCTTTGGGTTCAGCAATACTTGCAGAACTCTCTGCCCTCTCAGTGGCTTCAGTCCTGGGACAGTCTGGGGGTGTCTTACAGGGAAAAAAAGAGCTCCATTAAGAAGAAAATGCAGATTCTTGGCATCAGTATGGACAGACCAGAGTGGACTGACAGGGAAGTCTGGCAGGGGATGGAGGTGCAGGTGGACACCACATTTTGCTGTCTGTGCTGCTCTCTCCTGAGGCCCCAGAACCCTCCTGAGCCCTCGCTCCAGACCAGGAACTCCTGGCACAGCTGTTGTCCCCTGAAATCCCCCATGTGCTCCCTGCAAACCATCCCTGCATCCACAAAGGCACCGCCACGGCCAAACCAAAGGCCCTCCAGGCCCACAACAAACATCCCTGAGGTTTATGGCTCTTGGAAGAGGTGAGGGCTGAAGTTCCTCGCTGGGGAATTTGCTCTTCTCGCACAACACCTGGTTTATGGTGCCCTCCCTGGTTTCTGGTTCCCTCCCTGGTTTCTGGTTCCCTCCTGGCTCTGTGGCACAGCCTGTGAGCAAACACGGCGTGTCCTGACCCTGAGCTGCACCTGCACCTCCCTTTGCCCCATCCTTCAGGCTGGAGACACGACAGGGTCTGGTGGGAAGGGTGGACTAAGCCTGGCCCACTGCTGAGCTCCCCGTGGGCAGGGAGGGAAAGCTGAACTGGCCCTCCTGTGCAGGAGGGAGGGCTGGAGCTCCCACCTTGCCCCTGGACACCTGTAAAGGTGCCAGAGGACTCCAGGGAGCACAGAAAGGCAGCACAGCATCTCTGGGAGCTTCAAACAGGCTGCCAACCAGCCATGGCAAACAAACTGCACTCCAGCTGCTTCTGAAATGAGGAGGGAAAGCGGCTGGAAGGGCATCTCCAGGGCCTGGAGGCTCCCTGGGCACTGCAGGTGTCTGTCTGTCTGCAGGAGCCCCAGAATCAGCCAGTCCAGCCATCAACCACCACAACCACCCCTAAACCACATGCCCAAGTGCCTCATCCAGATGCCTCCTGAACACTTCCAGAGACAGTGACTCCACCACCTCCCCAGGAAACTTATTCCAATGCCTGACCACTCTTTCAGGGAAAACAATTTCATACCATCCAATGTGAAGCAGAGCTGGGAGCGTTTCCCTGCCCTTCCCCCTCGGGGTGGCTCCACAGCCTCCAGCTCTGCACCAGCACCAACACTTGCCTGAAAACCTGGAGCAGGGAAGGTGTTCCTCACTTCTCCCAGCCCCAGCCTGGGGCTGCTCCTCTCCAGCACCAGGCAGGAGGAGAAGCCTGTGGGCCACCTGCCTGGTCTCTCCCACAGCCCTTTCCCACTTCTGCAAGGTCTTTCTGCTCGGTTTCTCCTCAGTTTATTCAGCCAGGGCCCAGATAGCAATCAAACATCGAGTTGCAGTCCAATTCCAAACACTATCTGTGTTTACCCATAAATTTATAGCTCTTTCTCCAAGCCAAGAAACAAACAAGAAGAAAAATCCCCCAATCCAAACAGGCTGAAGGACACTGTGCCACAAGAAAGCGCTGGGAACAGGCAGGTCCAATCCCATCCCATGGGAAGCACGTGCAACGTGGCACCCTCCAGACCTTCTGCTCCAGGGCAGGACACACAACTGCAGGAAAACATGAGCTCCTCGGGGGATGAGGCCCATCCTGGCCTGTCCCCTGGTGTTGCAGCATTCCCAGAGCACGTGGGAGAGGGGATGGCAGCAGGGGGAAGGCTCAGGCTCAGGAGCTGCAGGAGAGTCATCGCTCCCAGGGGGACACAGGGGCAGTTCTTCAGTGCCTGGTCCCAGGGGCTCACTCAGATCTGCTTACCTGGGAGTGTGGTCAGAGCTCCCAGTAGCCCTCACAGCTGGTTCCCCAGAAATGCTCAAACAACCCTAATCTCAACATGGTACAGCTGCAGGATGCTCCTCCTCACTCCAGTGGGGAAAGGAGAGAGCCAAATGAGGTCACTGGGAGCTCCTGTAAATCAGAGTGGGGCTGTTTAACAAACCATCTCTGTCAGGCTTTACTGCTGCTCTGCACAAAGACAGCACTTCCAAGATGCTGAAGCACCTGAGTCATGTGTTTCCCTCCCAAACTGGGGGTCTGCAAGGACTGAGTTGCTCCCTGGGCAGGGCAGGGGCTCCTTTCCTGCTGCATCAGACTCAGCTGTGAAGGGTCTTTGGAGAACAAGAACAGGCGTCAGAGCCAACCTCTGGAGAGCAGAGGGGAGGGGAGGGACAAAAAGGGAAGAAAGTGAGTGGAATAAATCTGAATGGTAAAAAAATGATGGCCTGTATTGAAATATCCACATTTGGAATTGATTTTACCCAGTCAGACTAAAGGCTGAGGTTCAGTTAAACACTGCTCCCTGTTTGCCTGCTTGGAGAGCAGGAGCTGCAGGTGAGCCCTCAGCACCCAGGGGCTGATGCAGCCTGGAATGTTCCGGAAATATTCCCCTGTCAGGTGTGCTGTGCTGCTCATCCCTTTGTGCTCTTTCCCTCCTGTGGGCACACCTGCTCCCCACCTTCCCCCAGGTGAGCAGCCTCACCTGTTTTCCTGCCTGCTGCCCATTGTGTAACTGCCCCCTCTGGATTTTCAGGCAGTGAACCCCCATTTCCCTTCGGGCCTCACATGAGCACTGAGATCTCCATGTCCCTGTGCCCCAGAAGGTGCCCATGCCCTGAGCAGTCTGTGCTGGAAGCTGCTGCACCTTTGGAGGAGCAGCTCTCTGGGATCCCCCTGCTCCCTCCCACATGGCATTCCCATTGTTCCACTCCAGTTCTCCATTGTCTCTCCTCAGAGCACTATTTCTTCCCTATCTGGCATTTTCCTCCCTGTCCCCAAACAACCTCTTTTACTTGCTCTCTCCTACAATAACCCCAATCCTCATTATTGTTTCCATTCCCCTTTTTTGTGTTTTATGTTTTATTTTTCACTTGATGGAGGCCCAGGGGCCCCCACACTGGGGGTTCCTCTTCCAGCCATGAACATCTTGGGGCTGGAGCACCGTCCCCTTCCCATGGGCTCAGAGCCCTCACAGCTGAGAGGGGACTCCCCACACCCCAACGCTCTGCAGACCTGCTTTGCAGGAGCACATGGGAAGTGTCAAAGTGCAGCACAGCCACCCATCAGTTCTTTGGTGCAAACAAGAACAGCCACATGGCACGAGGCCGTCGGGAGCACTCCAGGCTAAAAAGGAAAGAAAAACCCATCCAGAAGAAGCGAAAATGCAGCTGTGAAAAATACAGATATTGGCTCCTCGAGGACCCCTCCATGCTGTATCCATTACTGCAATCTGTGTGTTTGCTCAGGGCTAATGCTCTGCATTTTGAGCTTGTCACAGGTCTGGATTTCCATCCTCAGGGGGAAGGTCTGAGCAGGGACATTCCCCCTGGGGCTGTGGTGTAAGAGCCTTTCTCCACTGTCTGACTGACAGAGCAGATTTCTGTCAGAGAACCTGGGACTGAAATGATTGAGGACACTCTAGTGCATGAGAGAGAAGGAAAAAACCCCAAATTGGCTCCTTCCCACCTTCCCATTATCAAAAATAATTGTCCCTGCCTTCCCCACTGCTGTGCCTTGCTGGAGGCTGCTGGAATTGGGGAGTTTTCAGCAGAATCCCAGAACATGCTGGGTTGGAAGGGACCCACAAGGATCATCCAGTCCAGCCCTCAGCCCTGCACAGGAACATCCCCAGAGTCCCACCCTGTGCCCCAGAGCATCATCCAAACCCTCCTGGAGCTCTGGCAGCCTTGGGGCTGTGCCCACTGCC
>JAOXXN010000025.1:5491341-5509747 GCA_026770055.1 Myrmophylax atrothorax | reverse complement strand
TGGCACTGGGTGGGCTTTGAGGTCCCTTCCCACCCAACCGATTCCATGATTCTATGAGATGGCAAGAGAAGAAGAGAAGAGTGCTGGAAACCCCCAGAGCTCAGAAGTGGAGTATTTTGGACTGAAGAAACCTGAAATTTTCTCACCTATTGCCGAATTCTTATTAAATTCAGTTGCATTTCAGTGGCTGAGGGGAAAACAAGAGGAGTCTCCAGCTGCAAAGGGCACCTTAAGCACCATCCTGGGCTGGCAGAGCCTTCAAACAAACAAAGGTGTAGCCCAAAACAAACAGGTTGTGGAAAAATCCTGGAAACCACCTGACACCAAAGAGAAATCAATGGAAAGAGGTGTTTGCATTACTGAGACAGTGTCGGGGTCCCAGCACAGCCCCCAGCCCTGGGCATGGGGGGGCACTGCTGATCTGTACCGGGGAAAGATTAACGGGGGGGGCAGTTCAGGCGTTCCGTGCCCTCCCCACGGCCGGCCCCGGGCACAGCCAGCTCCGGTTTCCCTTCCCACCCTCCCACCGCCCCAGATAAAGGAGCTTCTCGCTGTTCCCACCCAGTGGGTGCCCGCGGGCAGCGCTCGGGTGGGGTGGGTGGTGCCCGGGGCACCCTTATCTCCCCACAGTCCTTGGGAAATGTTGAGCCGCTGAGAACGCGGGGCAGTGTCTGCAGGGCTGGTGTTCCTGCAGCTGAGGCTGCTGGTGGATCCTGGTGGCAGCACAAGAAGCAAATGTAACAGAGGCTGGGAAATAAAAGAGAAACTGTAAAATAAAACAGAAACTGTAAAATGTAACAGAAGCTGTAAGACATAAAACTGCTGTGGAGAGTCCTGGGCAAGGGCTCACTCATTAACATCAAACACAGAAATGAATTTTTGTGCACCTAAATCAAAGCACAAATTACATTCATCACCAACCAGCCCAATCCCTGTTTCCAGGGGCTTTGGCAGATGTTCTCCTGCAGTGCCCCCATGCTGAGCCAGAGGTGCCATCGGGCTCTGGGCAGGGGGCAGAGCACTGGGCTGCCCTCCCTCAGGTGGGACAGGAGAATTTTAGCTGCTTTATCTTTCTACAGCTCTTTATCCCTTCAAGAAGCTGTTGCCTATTCCTGTGAAAACAGACACTCAAAAAGTTTTAATGAAGAAAGATATCCAGGTTACCTTTATGAGAAGCCTCCAAGGTGCACACCCAAAGGTCTGCACCCTGTGACCAGGAATGTTACAACTTTTATAACTTCTCTAGTAATTTACATGTGAGATATTAACAACCACCCATGATTGTCATTTCCCTCTGTGCCCCACCCATGGGGGTCTTCAGGACAGGCTCCTGGAGATCTTCCAGAACCTCTAGGCCTTCTTCTTACATTCTGTCTTCCTGCTATCTACAGGTGGCTTCTCACAAACACCACAGCCTTGGCAGGGCATGAGAAAGCTCACAATCTTGTGGGAAAGAACTTCAGTAACTGACTTTAGGATTTGAGCAACCTGGAAGAATCCATGTAACTTACGTGGTTCTAAAATCTACAAAAACACACTAAACCCTGAGGCATCAAACTCATGAGGGGAAGGGCAGGACTGGAGCTGGACAGGCAGCAAACCCTCCCTGTTGGTGAGAAATGCCTTCAGTTCCCAGTTTTCATGTCCTGGCGGCAGCAGCAGATCCTCTCTGACAGGGCTGGGAGCTGTGGGAAGGGTCACGTGGCTGTGGATTGTCCCTTTGCTGCTCTCCACGGTGACAGTGGGACGTTCCCCCACTCTTCAGCAATACCTCATGGAGAGACTCCCTGAAACAGGGATGAGCTTGGCTTCCATCCAGCATCACACCTGGAGAACAATCGGGAGCGTCAGTGCCACGTCACCACCACCCAGCCTGGGTATCCCAGGAAACACCCACACAAACACCCCTGGGCAGGGCCCAGCCAGCTCTCCATGCCAGGGGACATCCTTCTTTGCCCAGAATAGGTTTTTTGCTCAGAATAGTTCTTTGCTCATGGGTGACCTGTGCTGGCTCCCCCAGCCCAGCCGGGATCACACCCTGTAATCTGCTCCCGCTCCAGCCGGAGTTTGAGGAAGTGTCTGGGACTTCCACACGGGGCATCACTTTTTCCAGACAGCTGCAAGTTCCTGGCTGCCTCGGTCCCAGTGAGTAATCCTGGGGAACCCAGTGCTTGCCCAGCACAGCAACCCCTGCCAGCACAGCCCCTGCTCTGACGTGGGGCTGAGCACAGCTCGGGATATAAACCAGGGAACACTCCAAGGGAGCGGCACCGTCCGGCTCAGACCAGGGCACAGGATGCACAAAACTATTCCTGCCTGCTTCCTCCACCAAATGTAAGTATTTTTCCTTTTAAACTAAGCAGTAGCACCTCGTTACAGTCAGGATATTCTGTGGGAATTTGTGTTCCCACTTTTTTTCTCCTCTTCTGTATATTCTTTGATGCCATTCCAGCAGGAATTTGAAAGGCAGTATTTGTTTAAGTGAGAGGTGATTTTGTGTCTGATTACAACAACAGGAGTTATTATTAACTGGAGTTTGGGAAGTGTGTCAGGGCAGAGAAGATAAAACCAATACCACTGAAAACACAAAGTGTTGGTTCAGGAAACCTTCCATGAGCCTGAATTGAGGTTTCATCTACCGCAAAACTGTCCAAGTGTCCCTGCCCATGTGCAGGGATCCACAGACCACAGGAGGCAGCTCTGAAAACTGTAAATAAACAGATGGATTGGCTCAGGCTTCCTCTCCTTCACTGATTCTGGAAGCACTGAGGAAAGAGACCCCCATTCCTGCTCCCAACTGGCCCCATCCCAGGCATGATCCCACCTGCTCAGGTGCAGGTGGAAGGAAGGGTCTGCTGGTGGGGACCATCTGCCCTCCTGGAGGCCCTTCCTGGGCTGGCTGTGGGTGGGGATGTTGGCAGTGGGAGCTCAGGGGAGCCCCACAGGAGCAGCCTGTGGCTCCAGAGCCTCCTTGTGCTCCCCTCACACAGCTGTTCTTCACCCAGTGACTCCACACTCCTGCCTCTGGAAAGGTGTGCCTGAGCAGTGCTGGGCATCTCTGGCACCCAGTCTGGGTAGTGGAGCAAGGACTGTGCCCTCTCACCATCCTCATGGCCCCTGGGCAGCATTCCCTGCCTCCTGCCACCATTCCCTGCCTCCTGCCTCAGCCCAGCCTGTGCCCACACAGTGTGCCAGAGGGTGTGTGTTGGCAGGTGCCAAAACTCTGCCAGGTGCCACGGGTGCTCTCCATGGAGAACTGAGCTCCAGCACCTGGGAACACCTCCCAGCTCTGCTCAGTTTACTGGAGCAGAGCATTTGGAACAAGAATTGGAAACTGGGATGTTCTTTTCCCTATCAAACAACCACAACCACCTGTGTGGTGCCACATGGGCCTGTTCCTGTCCCTTGGCACCTGTTTCTTTGCCCTGTGCCCACATTCCTTCGGAGGAATGAAAAGCATCCCTGCCTGGGGACAACCTGTCACCTGCTGGTTGGGACACCAGGGCAGATAAACATCTCAATCCCCTGAGGCCAAGGAGGAAATCAAACCTTGCTCTCCTGCATTCTGGGGGCTCTCCTGCATTCTGGGGGCGAGTTCTGGGCACTAAATTACAGTGGGAAAGAGGTAGAGGGAGGTGACAATGATCCTGTGACAGTGATCCTGTGACAATGATCCTGTGACAGTGATCCTGTGACAGTGATCCTGTGACAGTGATCCTGACTCCTGGAGCAGCTGTGGCTTGGAAGGAAGGATAGACTGCCAAGTGGGAAGGCATCTTCCAGTTCTTCTCCAAAGGACATTGGGGTGTGAAGGGAAATGCTGGCAGTGTTATGGAAAATGCTGAATTTTCCAAGAAGGGAGGAGGTGAGAAACACTCTGAGCTCCTCAGGGTGCAGAGTGGCTGCCTTGGGCACCTCCTCCAGCTGTACCAGCTGCTCCTCACCTCTAACACTCCTTAGAAGAGCTGACAGGCTCATCACCAAGCCCTGGGTGTAAGGCAGGACCAAATGTCCAGAAACTCAGAGTGAAAATGCTCCACATGGACAAGATCTCCTGTAAATCCAGTCACTGGTGATTGTAAAATGAGCAAAGATCTTCATTAAGGCATATAATTTATCTCCTCAAAAATATATTTAGTGAAAATATACACACAAATCGATTGCAAGGAAAAAAATAATGATAGAACTTCCTTAATGCACCTTTCCAAAGGAGTAACTTGCTTGAGTAACAAGATAAATCAGGAATTGACAGCACATTCCATGGCTTGGTTCTCCTCCCCCTGGAGCCCAGGAGCTGTAGGAGCTTTCACACTGTGGATCCACATGGGTTTGTTCCCACAGATCTTAATTTAATTGGTGCTTTATCAGAACAAATCATCAAACTGACCACAGAGTCGTTCAGGTTGGAGAAGACCTCTAAGATCATCACATCCAAACAGTGCCAAGACATCAATGCTCAGAGATCAACCCTCCTCTTGCCCACCTCCCACACCCTCAGTGGAGAAGCAAAGCCCCTCTTGGGCAGTCTGGGAACACCAAAGGGCACCCGGACTGGGGTCAAAGCTCCTGGACTTTATGGGAAGAGAATGGACCACTGATTTCAGAAAGATTTTGCTTTTGCCACAAAATACAGTCATTTTTCTACTTAATCATCATGGAAAAGGAGGACAGGATGAACTGAATGAACTCCAGCTGAAGGACAGGGAGAAATTTTTCATCCCTCTTCCCCAAAACATTCCCATGGCAAGTCAGATCAGACACTTAAAGCCGAAAAGGCACACATGAATCTCAGATGAGTCAACCCAGAACAAACTGAGTCTCTCCAGGCAATGGGAATCCCAGTCTTACAAAAGTTGGCTCAGGACCTTTCACAGAAGTCCCTCAGAATGATTGTTTCCCATCATCTCTTCGAAACTCCAACCAGGCAGTGACTGAAGCAACCAGCCAGACCTGTTGGGTAAATGCACTGGCAAAGATAATGCAGAACCTCTGCTGACACATCATCCCTCTCATGGAGCCTTCCCTTAGTTCCCATCCCTATGCATGACCTAATCATACTCTCATCCAGTCATCTGACAATGGATTTATGGAGTGTTTCCTCCTTCCTTTCCATCTCCCACCTCACCTTCCTTCCCTTACCATCGTTTCATGGCTCCTCATCCAATGTCTTTGTCTTTCCAATATAAATTCTTTTACATTTATGCTAATCTTTTATACTAATCCTCATCTTTTATACTCATCCTCATCATCTAATCCTCACTCTACCTTTTGTAAACACCTTTTTTTTCTTTTGAGCTCATAGGAACTAATCATTGAACCCAATCAGCCTTTACTGGTCTCTGTAACCTTGTCCCACACAGGGGAAGTTCCCACTCTCACCCTTTCAGTGCAGCATCACCACTTATGCTGCCACCTAAAAACACCTGGGCACTTCCCAACCTTCATTCCTGTCTAAGATCTGAGCGTGGAAATACAAGATGCTGAGCTGTGAGTCACTTCCAACCAGTTCTTGGCACCGGAACGTGTTTGTACAAGTGCAGGTACGGAGCAGTTTGCCAGGAGTCTGTCCCACTAATTTTACATTTACTCACTCTTTTTTCTAATGCATTCCAGGTATTCTTCCCTAACTGGCGTTTTGATGGAGAGAGACCACATGAAGGACCTCAGGAGATACCTGGCCCTGAAATACATCCAGTACCTGGTCCTGTCCTCCTGCACGGCGGCCAGCACGGCGCTGGGGCTGCTGGGCAGCCTGTGCACCCTGCTCACCCTGCAGTCGGCCAAGGTGTCCTCCAAGTCCACAGCAGTGCTCATTTCCAGCCTGGCAAAGGCAGACCTGCTGGTGCTGGTGAGCCTGGCTCTGCGGGTGGCTGTGTGGAGCTCTGGCACCCGCGCCGTGCCCGCCGCCGCCCTGGCACAGAACCTGCTGCTGGCGAATGCCCACGTGAGCTGTGCCCTGCTGAGCTGCGTGGCGCTCGAGGCGTACCTGATCACCTTCCTGCCCGCCCCGTCGCGGCACCTGCGCACGGTGAGGAACGCCAGGGGCGCTGCCAGGCTGCTCTGGACACTGGTGGCTGCTGAGTGTGCCCTGCTGCAGATGGACGATGTCCTGAGTGCCAGGGGCACTCCTGCCCCCACCCAGGGCCTGCTGGCTCTCCTGCTTGCCCTCCCCAGCACGGCTGCCTCCCTGCTCAGGTCCCTCAGTTACAGCCTGGGCATCCTCTTGAGGATTTTCAATGTCTACATCTACTACAAAATATTTTTCAGCATGTCCAACAGGTCCAGGCTAAAATCCAAATAGCTGTGACACCCAACAGGAGATGCTGCAAACCAGTTGCAAACCCTGGGGCTGGAAATGCTCCACACCCAGGACCAAGGCTCTGTCTGGGCTCTCCATGGAGGTTAAACCCTTCCATCTCCTGGTGCTGTGGTCACTGGGGGGACCTTGGGGCTGAGGAGCCCCCAGGCATGGAGACAGCACCACTGGCTCTGTCCTTGGCTGGGCTTTATTCATTGTGCAGGTGGAACAAATGACATTTCAGGAAGGGTTGTAAAGTGACCCCAATATTTCTTGTATCCAAAGGGTGCTTAGAGGATGACTCAGGGATCTGTTGAGCCAAAATAGTTGTTTACTAAAGACAGGACCTATGTCCTAAAATATCCTGAACCCAAGTGACCCACCAGACTTAGCAGGTAGGATGGAGAGACCAGGTGAGCACCAACTGGGCAAGCCTGGGTGACATTGTGGCACCAGCCCCACCATGGGAGTCCTGGGACAGAGCAGGGCTGAGCTGCCACACCGTGGGACGTGCCTGGAGCTGTTCCTGGGAGGTTGCTACAACAAAGCAGTGAACAGCTTCTCTCACATCCTCCTCCAGAGAAAAAAAGGAGGTGGAAAGCCAGAATGCAGCAGTTTGCTGCAGCCCTACAAGGGGGAGAGAGGGCTTGAGAACCCACTGTGTGGAGGGCTCCCTGTGCTGGACCCAGAGGTATCACCAGGGATTTTGGTGGCTGTGGTTTCAGATCCAAGGAGGGATGTGCTGGGGTCGGCACTGCGGTTCCAGGTCCCTTGGCAAAGGATGTCCAGGTGCACTGTGATACCCTGTTCCTTCTCCTGAAGTGAGACACTCTAGGAGAGGGGAAATGCTACTTGAAATGCTGTAATTAATAAAACTTTGTTTTGTTAAAGCCTGTGCATTATTTATTACAAATGTGGATTTTTTCTGAGGTTTTGCTGCACTTGCAGCTGCTCCTGCAGAAGCTCAGGCTGAGCAGGGATGGTCCCACCAGAGCCCTGTTTGATGCACAAGGAGCACAGACAGGTTCTTCATCTTTGGCTTCACCACTTGGCTCACAAAGGTTTTCAGCCTGGTTGTCCTGGTGGGTGTGTCTGCCCTCGGGACAATCCTTTCCTTAAGAAAGAAATGAAAGCAAATTCTAAGTGTGTGTGGGCAGTGGTCAGGCTGGGAGGGAGGGAGATGCTCCCCAAGGCAGTTCTGGGACAGCACATGAGGCTGTGGGGGATCTGCACTGCTGGAGCACCCACAGCACTTTGCAGTCAATGACAGACCCTTCAGTGCCTTTGGTCACATCCTCGTCTGAAGTTGCCAAATCCTGGAAAGAAAGTGGATTTCTCTACAGCTTGACTAACAGACCAGAGCTATTTTGGTTTGCCACTTGAATATGATTCCTGAGTGGGTTTGGCCAACTCATGAATCACCTCATCTAATTGTTGCTGCAGCTGTGGCTCTGAGGTCAGGTCACTCTGCCCAAGAGCTCAGAATCATGGAATGGTTTGGGTGGGAAGGGACCCTAGAGCTCAGCCAGTGCCACCCCTGCCATGGGCAGGGACACCTCCCACTGCCCCAGGGTGCTCCAAGCCCTGTCCAACCTGCCCTGGGACACTCCCAGGGATCCAGGGGCAGCCACAGCTTCTCTGGGCACCCTGTGCCAATGTTTAGCTTGAAGCCATTTCCTGCACCAAATTAGCCCCAATCCATCCCCTCCAGGACTGCAGAAGCCTCTCCTGGGGTGCGGGGAGAGGCACCCACCCCTGTGCAGCTGGGAATTCTGGTGGAATCATGGATGGACAAGGCACAGCTGGGGTGTCCTGTCACCAGAGCTGGGCTCTGCTCTCACAGGACACTGGATTTGTGGGAGCTTTGCCTCTGGGAAGAAAACTGGTTTAGATTTCAATGATTTCCAGTGTGTCAGCCAGGATTTGCAGCACTGCAGCAGCACTGCAGGACCAGAAAACTGAAAGCAAAGACATTTTGGAATAGAAACGTAATTGTGCACAAAGGGGGGAATTCCCATGACATGGAAAGACCAAAACTGTTAAATTACACAGCTGAGGCTGCACAGTGCATTTGCCTCATCAAGGCAAGAAGAGAACCTTTCTCCTGCTTTTGCTGGGAAGCCTCATTCAAAGAAAGTTTGATAATAATCCACAGAGCTGCTTCTGAGAAGGAAAGGGGCAGACAGGAAAGTATTTATCTACAACTGGGCCATCTTCTGAAGCTCTGATAATCCAAACAAAGGGCTTGAATTTGGACCTCCCACAACCCACATGAGCAGACTGAAGTGATGGGTTTGCTCCCTGCAGTAAATCACGTTGCTAGAAGATATTGAGAGTTCCTGGAAAATGTGAGTGTTTTGATATCTATACCTCAATATTCCAGAAAATCACGAGCAACTGGGTTTCTTCTAACAGATGCTGCCCCCACTTTCTGTAATTCACAGCTGTTTCTCCAAATGACACTTGAAATAGCCCTGAGGGCGCTTTATAAGGACACCAAGTGGTGGCGAAGTGCAGGAGGATGTTTGGCTCCGGTGCGTGAGCAGCACGTGGTGCTGGGCAGCCCCTGCCAGGCAGGGACACGCCGGGTGCCACTTGTCCTGCCCGAGGGGGTGTGTGGCTTGTTCCTCCTCGTGCATCATCTCTGGAACCGCTCCCGGCCGGGGCGGTCGCTGCTCTTGTTTGCACATCGTGCCCTCTGCTGGGAGAGCCAGAGTTTAACCCAGCCCAGGGAAAAGCCTCGTTCGCTCCGGAGGTGCCTGAGCTTTGTGCCAGGGGGAGTGACAGGGCAAGGGCAAAGGGCTTGAGCTGAGGGAAGGTAGATTTAAATTGGATAATTGGATATTGGGAAGAAATTCTTCCCCATAAGGTCGGTGAAGCCCTGGCACAGGCTGCCCAGAAAAGCTGTGGCTGCCCCAACCCTGGGAGTGTCCAAGGCCAGGCTGGACAGGGCTTGAAGCAACCTGGGATGGTGGGAGGTGCCCCTGCCCATGGCAGGGGGTGGCACTGGGTGATCTTTAAGGTCCCTTCCCACCCAAAGCAGCCTGTGATTCCATGCTGTGGCACAGCAATGCTGGGAGGTGCCAGCCCCAGCCCTGATGCCCTGGTGGCACCTTTCCCCAGCCACCACAGCCCTCTGCCGCATGGCCCCACTTACTCACACCCCTGGCTTTGGGACCTGTCCCTTGCAAGCTGCAGCTGTGCCAAATTAATCTCCTGGGGGCTGAAGACCCCCTCCTTTGTCCCCAGGGATATTTGAGGCAGGACAAGAAGCTGCACCGGCACACACGGGCAGCAGAGTCCTGCCCTGCTCTGCAGCCTCCAGCTCGGGCCCTGCAGGTACCTGTGAGCAGGTGGGAGCTGCCTGTCTCTCAGAGCACTGGGATGGTGTGTCAGGGATGTGGCACACCTTGCTGGGCACAGGGGGGGTCAGAGTAGGGTCCTGCCTGCACCCCAGAGTCCCAAGGGTGCAGCTGGCAGTGCCCCCACACACGCTGTGGGTCTCACAGCCAAGGCCCAGCCCATGGAAAGCTCCTTGGTGACACATGGTTTGGAGTTTGACAGGGGCTTACCAGGGGATCAGGTGACTCTGTGACCTGGAAGTCACCAGCAAGATGATGTTTGCAGAAACCAGTGCTGGGTTGCAGCTGCAGGAGCCACCCTCAGCCTCCTGGACACGTATCTGATGGGATAATCAGCGGGAAATGGGATGGCAGGGGCAGGTGTGGCTCTGGGAGGCCCAGAGAGCTGAGCTCAGGCACACACAGGGGCGAGGATGGGCCAGGGACAGGGAAGGACCGAGGTGACACACTGGACATTGCAATGACTTTTCCTCCCTCCCACTGATCCCCACGGTTTCCTGCAATTAGGCCGGGGAGGCACCAACCAGAACCATCTGTTTCTCCTTCCAGTGTCAGCAGTGGAACCAAAGTGCATCTGTGCTGTTTGGATTCCATAAATCTCTTGGCTTTGGCTGCTCTGTGGCCCCCCCGGGCTCTGAGCCGGCGCCAGGCACACGGAAGCTGTTTACAGAGCAGGGGGACCGTGGGGAGCTGTGGGACCTGCCTGTCCCTTCAGCAACTGTCACTTCCCCTGGCCCTGGCCTCAAACAGCTCCTGGAGCAGCAGCTGCTGAAAGGGGATGGAGCTCCCAGGGGCTGGGGGTCAGCACCCCATGGACAGTCCCCACGGGCCATCACAGAAGGGTTGGGGCTGGAAGGGACCTTTGAGGGCCATCTCACCCACCGCCTCCATGGGCAGCGACACCTTCCACTCAACCACGTTGCTCAGAGCCCATCACCACCTTCCCGTGCTGCTGCAGCCTCAGTCCCCTGGGCTGCCTCCTCTGACACGTTCCCCTGCCAGACTCGTGCTGTTGCCACGGTGGGGAGCCAACATCCTTCTGGAAGGCTCTGTCTGTCTGTCCCCAGCACAGCCCCGTCCCCAGGGGGGGCTCAATCCTTCCTGCAGTTCAGAAGGGATGACCTGGGGCGCTCACTCTGCTGCTGCTCTGGGCCCTGGCGCTGACAGGGAGGAAAACTGAGCCCCTCGAGGGTTCAAAGCAGAGCAGATGCATCACCACAGGAGGGACCAAACAATTCCTTAATTCTGATTTTAGTTCATTGCTTTTCTTTCCTTTTTTAAATAGTGGAGTAGGACTATGTATTCCCTGGGACTTTTCCTTGCTAACTGGCCTGCTTTCCCCCAAGGGTTGTTAATGAGACACTCCATGGCCTCGAGAACACAGAAAACAGGCATTTTCCTTGTAAACACAGCAGCCCAGTGGTTTGCTGGAATTCACCCCAGAACAGACCCACCCTTGGGTTAAGAGGTAACACTATAAGCAGATACTTTACCATAGTTCCACATTTACAGATCAAGGAATACACAAACACATGAGATTTTCCTTTCCCAGCTAAAGAAAAACAGAGGATGTGAATCCAAGTGGCCACTGACCTTGGTGCTGTCTAAGGGCTGGTTTGGGCACTTCCAGGGCTTGCAGGCCCTGATACCACCTGGCCCCAGTTCTGTGTCTCCCTCCTTGAAACCCCCTGTACCCTGTTTCAGAGCCATGAGCTTTTTCCAGTCCTCTTTCTGTATGATGGGCTGTTTGCTCAGGTAGCTCAGAGGAAGGTGATGAAGATGAAGAGGATGGGGCTGTTTGCTCAGGTAGCTAAGAGGAAGGTGATGAAGGTGAGGAGGATGGGGCTGTTTGCTCAGGTAGCTCAGAGGAAGGTGAGGAAGATGAGGAAGGGATGCAAATCCCTTTTGCATCCAGGCTGGAAGGTCAGCCATGGGCTCTAAGCCTCCCTTTTGATCACCTACGTGAGAAAATGCAGATTTGCCAGTTCTGAGTCTGCTCCAAGGTCTGAGAGGAGCTCAGTGCCAGCAATACAGAGATGCTGAGCGTGGACGGGTGTTATTCCAAGGGCAAGCTCTGCCCAAGGAGATGAACAACAAGGAATGGGGGAAACATCAAAAGGAGAGGGATTTTTTTGAGGAGGAAAAGGGCTTTTCTCCGAGGAGAACTGGGGGAGGAGGCACCAGGAGCCCGCACGGCTCACGGAGCTCTGACCTTCAATCCAGGCAAAATCTGCGCCTCGCTGAGGTCAAAAGTTGTATTTGCTTTTTGAGCAATGCCTCAGCTCCTTCATCCAAGAGCAACAACCCCGCGTGTGCCGGGGAGGAGGGAGGGGCACGTGGGATGCAGCACCGGCTCCAGCACGGCCCCACTCGTGCCAACCCCCGGGGCTGGGGGGGCACAGCTGGCAGGACCCGCCGGGCCGGGCACCTCTGGGTGCCAAGCGGGGCCGGAGCCAAAGGATCCGCCACTCCTGACTCCGTGCCTGGATGCTGAACCGCGAGGAGCTGCTCCCCCCGGAGGCTCCGGGCGATCCCGACAGCACAGCTCGAGTCCCGACTGTCCCGAGAGCAGGAGGGGGTGGGCGCTGGGAAGCAGCTCCAAAGCCACCAGGTAGAACAGAGGGAAAACACCTCACTTGGAAACTGCAGAACGGGGGAGGCCACTCGCACATTCCTGAGAAATTCCAGCCTCATCTTGCTGGTTTTGCCCATCTCCCTTTCTGTGGAAGCACTGACAGGACTCCTTTAATTATTTGTGTGTAAAACACTCAATAGCCTCTTAAAAAGGGATTTTTGAATTCAATTATCTGCACGTTTCATTGACAAGGCAGGAGACACACAAAGCAGCTGAGGGAAGAAAGGCATTTTTGAATAACTTCCATGGCTAAAGAGCCCAGATGAAAAGCAGATGTTGGAGGCAGCTGTGTAAAACAAATACTGAGGAGGCCAGAAAAGAGATCCTCGAGAAATACCATCCCCAGTGATGTGCTTCTCCAGAGCCACCTCTGTGCTGCTGCTGGGGGCAGGCAGGTTCTCACCAGCCAGGCTGGGAGGCAGCCAGAGGGTCAGCCAGGTTTGCCACCCCTCCTTTGGGCTCCCTGCCAAAGCTGTGCCAGTTTGTAGCCCCACTGATACCCCCAAACTGCCCCCAGAGCATCACTCAGCCTTCTCTGGGGCTGGGTGAGGGTTCCACACAACCACCTGGGGAATGTGCTGAACCTCACCCTGTCCCCTCACCCTCTCCCCCCTCACTCCCTGGGATGTGTTTGTGGGAATTTTGGTCTCCCTGAATTTTCATTAAGGACTAGGAAATGAGAAATTAATCACAACTTCTACTCTCCCCTTCCTTAAAGGGGAAAAAAGCAGCAGAGGGGGGAAAGAAAGGATTAACTAGCTGTGAAATAAGAGATCTTTGTTTTCTCTACAAAGAAAATCACGGTTCGTAATCTTTTTCCTGAAATCCTTCAAGATTATTGCTGTTAATTAGTTATGAGCAGACACCTCCACACAGCCCTTCCCTGCCCTCAGCAGAGGACACTGTGCTGGTGATGCTGCGTGTCCCTGGCACGGGCCAGAGCTGTGCCACGTCCTGCTGCCAGACCTCAGCTCAGTGCCCTTCTCTCCCTGCCCCAGAGTCGGGCAGGAGCACTGCCTGCCAATGCCACCCCTGTCCCCAGTGCCACCCCCACAACTCCACCATGGCCATGGGCAGCCTGTGCCAACGCCTGGCCACCCTTTCTCATGGAAAGCCAAGGGGAATAAGGGCCAGCCCAGCCCATCCTGCAGGTTTGTAAGGGGGATAAATGCCCAGTGGCTGCAGAGACCTTGGAGTCTCCCTGTCCATCACCTGCAGAAATCAGAGTTAGGGCTTGGAAGGAAACAAAAATCCCTGCATTTCACTCAGCCAAGGAGAAGTTCCTTCCTTTCCTGGCTAATAAAGCTCACTTGCTCCCCCAAAAGCAAGACAAATGTCTCCTCTGCTCATAATGCAGCCTCCCAAAGTTCTGTTTGCTCCCTCCACTGAGCACACCAGATTCCCCACCAGCCCAAGCACATCTGGGGCCCTTCACCATTTCTGGTCCCTCTGCACACACAGAGGGGTGATGGCACCTGCCTGGCACAAGCTCCAACCCATCTGAGCCCCCTCAACTCCTTCCCCAGGGAAAATGACGCTGAAAGTGGATCAAAAAAGACCCTAATTAGTATTTTTTTCACAGTACAAAATTGAGAAAAAGGTAACTAAGCTGCAAGGTGGGGGCTTGCTGGGGCATTACTAATCCACTGCAGACAAAGGCTGGACCCAAACTACCAAGAAGCTCTTGCACTGTCCTTAGAAGGCTTTTAGTGCAAACTGATTCACCACACTTGGAACTGCAGAAAGGAAAACTCCCCTTCCTTCCAGTGTGGCCAATTTGCCTCCCCCAGCCCTATGGGAGTGTGTTCTACCACAGCCATCTCTAGGGTTTCAGCCCAAATGTAACACAAAACACAGCAACAAGACCTTTTTCCCTGATAACTAAAATGTAATAATCACAGTACAGGATGCTGCAGAGATCTGGTGATTAAACACACCATGAGACACTTGGTCCTACTCAATACAATATAAAACCATAAAAAGGTCAGGTTCCTGAGTCCCAAATCTGCTTGTCATGGCAGGTTTCTCTCCTACACAAATGTTGAAGATGCCCCATTTCATTGTCTGCAAGAATTCTCTAAGGAGAAAAATTCAGGCAATGAAAATAGTTTGGCATTTGACCAACTATTTAAAATATTTAACAATGACCTTGAGAATTGTACGAGGATCCAGCTAAAGCCATAGTTTAAGGCAAAAAAAAGAGGACAGAAATATGTTTCCTTGCAGAATCTGGTCCTGACGTGTGTTTACTGCAAAGCTTATCTCAGCTGTGCTCTGGACACAATGAAAATGAGCTTAAAAACAGAGGAAGAGGAAACAAATTTCATTCCTTGTCTTAGAAACACTCTGTGACCCTGCATGGATTTGGGAATTAATTGAATTTCCAGAATGCCTGATCACTTCATTCCAGGGAGTCACACAGTTGCTCAGAGCAAGAACAGTGACTAAATCTTACCCTGATGTACAAGTGGGAGGTTTTTCACTCCTGAGCAGGAGATTTGTGGCTCATGGCAGGTCCAGCTGGAGGAGCAAACGAGCCGTGGGGCTGCCCTAGACAGGAGCACTCCGGGCAGTCCTGAGGGAATATTCCAAAGGCATCAGCTCCTGTGCCTTCTGGATGAGGGCAGGTCATGTGGAGAAGCCCAAAGGATGAGACCAGAGCTCCTGCCATTGCCAAGGTGCTCCTGGGGACCCCCAGCAGTGCAGGACCCCAGCAGGGCTCTGAGGGACAGATGACAAGCCCCATTTGTCCTTTATGGCTTCCCAGTCATGGTCATGCCAAAGAGGGAGTGTATTTGTCCAAGAGGAGTAGAAAGTCCCTTCCCTGGCCAGTTAAATCTGGCATTAAAGGCTCCCCTGGGCATGGATGAGGTGGGAGAAGGGGGCTCAGGTCACCCTGGGGTCCCTGTTCTCTGGATTTTGGGCACAAACCACTCAGGCTGTTCCCCCATCACTGTGTTGTTCTGCCACTAAACAGCAACTGCCTCTGCTTTGCATTTTCACTGTGCAGCTCTTCAACTTCAGCACATTTGAAGGCTTCTTTTGTACCAAGACTGCATTTTGATACATGTGGGGACCCGAGGGCTGCTGGGATACATTGTCTGTGCCTTAAAGCTGTTCCTTTCTTCTTCTCTCAACCTGCAAAACAGCCCCTGGAGCACCAGGTGTTTCTTCTGCATGGTTTTTGTGGTCCAACAGACAGGAAGAGGGGCTTTAAGGTGGGGAGATCCCAACTGCCCTCTCACCCTCATGTAACTGGTGATGGAACGTGTCCTCCTGACAGCTGAGAAGTTGAGGGGCTGCTGTTTCCCATCCCATGGCCCTGCCACATTCCCTGTGGCTCTCAGCATGGAGAGGGACCCAGCCACAGCCCTGGGGAGGCAGAGCAGCTGTGCTTGGCTCAGGCTGCAAGGACATGGGGCTTTCCCCAGGCTGGGGAGCTCAGGACAGATGTGGTGGCCTGGGGGACCCTGTGCTTCAACCTCTGCCACCCCTTATCTGCCTTTTTATGGTTATGGCCTGCCAACTGCTTCCTTATTTCCCAGAAACCCAGGACTCGGAGAGGAAACCATCACCCTCTGTTTGCCAGCACAGGACTTGGCTGCAGTCTCTGAGTTTCGTTCTGGCCATGGCTCTCCACATTGAGATCCCAACCCCTCAGGGATGCTCTTCCCATGAATGCAGAGAGGGCTTTGGGAAATGTCCCAGAGCTTCCAGATTTCCAGCCACAAAGTTAAACCAAATCATCTGGGTTATGGCACATTTTCCTCCAAATGCCCTTTTGTATATTAAAAAGACACATAGATGTGGCATTTGGGGACATGAGTAGTGGTGGCCTTGGCAGTGCTGGGCTCATGAAAGTACTGATTGAAGAAATCCCTAAAGCCAACAATATTTTTCATTCTCCTGTACCTCTTAGGAGACTGTAGGGAACCATGTCATGGATCAACACTCCAAGTATTATTCAAACAAAGATCAAAACAGACACTCCAAACAGAGAGAGCACATCCAAAGTTATGCAAACAACCCTGAGGAGACCCACAAACAGCAGCAGCCCTTGCAGGGGCTCTGCTGAGCCTCAGAGAGCCTTAACAGACAAGTGTTTGGGGTAGTTGGGTCAGAAAGACCCTTGTCTTTGCTTCAGGACTAGAAACTGGGTGGAATCCACCTGAGCACTCGGCAGCATTTCTCACCATCTCCATGATTCCTCATTTTCAACCTTACTGGGCCAGGTTGGATGGGGCTTGGAACAACCTGGTCTAGTGGAAGGTGTCCCTGCCCATGGCAGAGGGGTGGAATTAGATGAGCTTTAAGTTTCCTTTCAACCCAAACCACGCCCTCACTCTTGATTTCCCTTCATTTTCATAGAACGTAGACATGCTCTGCATTTATTTTCTGCAATATTTGCATTATTTGTTCGCTCATTGGGTGTGTTAAATGGTTACTGTTGTCAATAACAAGGTTTCCAAACAACTTTTGGCTGGCTCTGTGAGCCTGCTGCCAGCTGGACAGAGCAGAGAACCAAGATCCAACTTTCTAGTAACTGTTTGTCAAAGAAAACAACATTTCTTAGGGCATGTGGGAAGTTTTTCTAAGATTTTAATCAATTTTCCCCTCTGTCCTCAGCTTTGGCACCTGCCATGGATCCACCAGGACTTGCTGATGGATGGCAGGGACACTGAGGGTCAGAGGAACATGTCCAGGACCAAACCCAGCCCAGGAGCTGCCAGGCCTCGCTTGGAGAAGGAGCAGCAACACAAAGACTGCTCAGCACAGGCAGAGAATGACTTTATCTTGATCATTAAGGCCATTCATTAAAGAGGCATTTTACTCCCAAGATAATATAAGTCCCTCCCGGTGCAGGGAGGAGCTGGGGCTCTCCCCACAGCCCCAGTGCCGTGACAGAGGCCTGGGGACAATGTGCCAAGCACGTTCCCCTCGTTCTTTGGAGCCAAAGCACATGTTGAGGTTTCACAAACAGCAGCGCCCACTCGCACGAGGCTGAGCTAATCACTCCCATGTGCCTCTCACGGGCTGAGAGGGCTGCAAGGAAGGCAGAGCCCAAGGCAGACTGGGCTGAACATGCTTCCAGCAGCAACACTACAGATCTTTATTAAATCCCGAGTGCCTGAGCTGTGCTGGCACCTGCTCAGCCTCACACTGCTCAGAGTGGGGTGTGGAGCCACCAAAGGCTGCCCAGGACCCTCCCCAGCCCTGCAGTGTGTCCATGGAGTCAGCACAGCCGGGGGGACACCTTCAGCCACCCAAACCTTACCCTGAGGTACCTCACCTGGTTAGAGCCTGGAGCTGGGAGTGCCAACGTTGTGGGGTCAGTCCCTGGAGGGGCCACTCACTGGAAGGTCCTTGTGGGTCCTTCCAACCCAGCACATTCTGTGGCTCTGTGGAACTGTCAGCTCTCTGCACCCAGAACGTTGTGCTTGTCCCAGGCCAGCTGTTGTGCTGCTGTGTAAGGACAGGCTCCGTGTCATGGTCCATGGGATCTGTCATTCCAAAGGGAGCCAAGGCAGCAGGAATGATGAGCTGACTCCACCCAACACCAGCACAGCTGACTGGGAACAAGCCAGACCTCCCCACCACCAGTTGTTGGTGCAGCTCTGCCCTGCCCAGTGACCCTGCAAGCACAGAGGGATCCTCACTTCCATCTATTCCACCAGTTCATCCCTTAGGAAAAGTGTGCCACCTGGAAGCCCCCCAGCCCTCCCTGGCAGCTGCAGCTGTGGTGGCAGCCCCGGGAAGCACTTCATGGGCCTGCCTAAATATTTGGGTTTGTGCTCTCCTGCATGTTTTCCATCAGCCTCCTAATGATCCTGTAGAAACAGAAAAGCCTCTTCTAAGGAGATAATCAACCAACCCTGAGCAGCTGCAAGGACTCAGACACTGAGAGCTCATGGGCAGCTGCAGCTCCTGATTCCTGCTGAGTTCTCTCCTCAGTACTAGGCAGGAGAAGAGGTAAATGAAAATATAAATCAAGCAACATCCATTTGCTGTTTCCTGAGTCAGTTCCCGTGGCCTTGCCCTGTCCAACCTGGCCTTGGACACTCCCAGGGCTGGGGCAGCCACAGCTTCTCTGCCCAACCTGTGCCAGGGCCT
>JAOXXN010000025.1:5457809-5474782 GCA_026770055.1 Myrmophylax atrothorax | reverse complement strand
GCCCAGGCGCCGGGGCCAGTCCCGCGTCCCGCTGTCCCCGGGCACGATGGCAGGGCTGGGCAGCGCCGGTGCCCGGCGGAACAAAGGCCGGCCAGGGGCTGCCCCCCGGCGCGGGGCTCAGGGATGAGCGGCCACTTTGGAGATCCGGGAGCTGCTCCGCGTGGGGAGAGCCACAAAGGATCCCCGGGGAATGCCGGGCGGGGAGCCCGCTGAGCCGCCGAGCCCTGGCAGAGGAGCTGCCCCGGTAAGTCCCGGCTCCCGACCCTTCCCCACCCGGCGGAGGAGCAGCCGGATTGCAGGGCAGGGTTGTTTGGTGGGTCCCGCAGCCGGAGGCGCCGCTGGATGCGGGGAGGGAACCGGCGGGATGGGATCGGGCCAGGAATAGCGAGGGGTTTCCTACGCCGGCAGATCCCTCCCTGTGGCTGGGGCGGGAAGGGCGGCTGGGTCTGGTGAGAGGGAGAAGGATGAGCTCTAAGTTTTGGGAGAGTAATTCCAGCGGGAGCTGCTCCTACAGCCTGGCAGGGAATCGGCACAGCCCGCGATTCCGAACACATGGGAACTCCCGTTGTGGCACCGCAGATGGCACGGTACGGACTTGGCGTGCTGTTGCTTCTGTGTTTGTGAAAATCAGCCCTTGGTTACAGCTTTCTTTTGTACTTGAACTCAGTGTCAACGACACTTCAACATAAGCTCTAAAAGGGTTGGATGTAAATGTGGCGTAAACTCAGACCCTCTAACAGCGATACGTGGTTCCAGCTTCACCCAATGGAGAGCTGGTTCCCACAAACTATGGAAAAAATGGCAATTAAGTAACCTTAAAAATGTTATTTATCACTTTGGCTTTCATTTATGGCTAAAATCCACTCCCCTTAAGCTGCAGAATTCAATGAGAAAAATTCAAATACAGGTCTAAGCAGACAGAAAAATCGGTGTCCGAGGTAAAATGAATGATGAACACGTGACTTAAAGATTCAGCTGTTTAGAAGAAAGAGGATTTCACACAATGTAAGCCCACTGCAGAAGAATTTGCAGGAGAAGTTTAGGACTTCAATGACATTCCCTACTCTTTGTTTGAGAGGAGGCAGTTATGTGTGGTTCTGTATTGCTGCCCTACATGAGCAGAACAGTGAAATCCAGAGGATGGGAAGTGCAAAGCTCCCACTCAGTGATAAGGATATTCTCCACTCGGAGCACTTTTCCATCTTCTTTCCCTCAGGAGCATTCCCAAAGCTCAAAACAAAACAGGCAGGAAACCTTGGTACTTTGGGGGTTCAAAGCCTCTGAATTTTAAGAGAAAGTCCTGAAACACAAGGGAGGGAGGAAGGGGGGTGGGAGAGGAGGCTGAGCACACATTTCACTTGGATCCGTTGAGACTGAAACTGAGAATCCTCCTCGGCTGATAAACGTCTGTGTCTTTCACATTCTGGATTGGGGAGCTCTGAACAGACAGACACAATTGATGCCTGAACGCCCCACTCACGTTCATTCAGAACACTGCAAGAGGCAACAGAGTGTGCCAAGCTGCAGCTCAGGCCGCTGAGGAGGGTGATGGCAACACCCCCTGTGCCGGGAGAGGATGCTCTCCCAGCTGGGAGATGGTTCCCCTCCAGCTGTGGCCTCGTGGCTGGAGCAGCAGGGCAGGAATCAGGGCAGTTTCAGCCAGCCCCTGGGGCGGGCAGATCCCGAGGAAGGAGTGCCCTGCAGGAGGGGACATGGCAAAGCAGGTTGGCATTCTGTGCTGGTGGTGCTGCCCTGGCACCTGGAGCATGGCCACTGCAGCCACGGGGATTGATCCAGCATCCAGGATCCAGCTGTGCCAGCTGTGCCAGCTGCCCCTGGCTCTGCTCACAGTGCAGGGGAGATGTGGGGCTGTTTCCTGGTGTCTGAGTGGTGGTGGAGGGTGTGCTGGCCCCAGCCTGGTGGCTCACAGTGCTCCAGGATCACCAAGAAGGCAGGGAGAGCCGTGCCATCCGCAGCCTGGGAGGGGCAGGGCTGGCTCCTGGAGCTCCCAGCCACCCTCAGCAGGTCTTTCCAGGTCAAGTGTGCGTGCAGACACTCACTCTGCTCCTCCACACGTTGCTCCTCCTCCACAAATAAGGATCCGATTTAGTCTCGGAGGAGCCACCACCTTTCACAAAAGGGAAATTCTCTGCCTGAAGAGAGGAGCTCTTTATTCCCAGAGCAGACAGTGGCTCTGCAAGGCTTCCTCCTGCACCAGCCTCCCAGTTCAGCCCCATAAAAGGGGGTAAAGATCCACCTGGCATCGGAGCCAAACCAGCCTTAGCTGACCCCAGCTGGAGGAAAGTTTGATGAATTATTTGGAATGGGTTGGGTTTGCAGAAAAAAAGAAAGTCTCTTTATCTTGGCAAGTGAAATTAAGGGACATTCATCAGTCCCTGAGCCCCGACACAAAGGTGGGTGCTGGAAGCAGAGCAGGTTCTTTCTCTGGACAAAACATGATCTCATCCTACTTTGAGACCCTGTTGTGGCTGTAAGTGGACAGCTTGAACAGACCTCCTATTTTCATCTAATAATATTCCCATTTTCATGTCTTGAACCTGCAGATAAGGCACCCTCTTCCACCTCAGCATGTGTCTTGCAAGTGGAAATTACAATGTTTAGCAGTAAAAGCAGCATCCATCCCTTATTCAACACCAAAATGTCATTCCCCTGCTCTCAACTCCTTGTTAGAAATCTGATTTCTAAGAAACTTCACTGCAGAAACAACTCTTGTTGGTTGACATTTGGTGTTTCTGCAGTGTGGAGTGATTTCTTACTCCTTTTAACACTGCAGTGCAAATCCACCCCTGCAGTTCTTGCCATGCTCTGGGCTCCCTCCCACCCCCTTCCATCGGGCACCACAGAGAAGAGACACATGAAAATCCCAGTCATGCTCCGAATTCCTTGCTGAGGAACATGGCCAAGGGGACCAGGAGGGGCAGCAGCTCCAGGAGGGGACTGTGGCTCTGCAGGGTGCCAGGTCAGACCCTGGGGCAGCTGAAACCAGGGCTGGCGATGCCACATCCGTGCTGCTGTCAGAGGGAGTTCTGCCCAAGGCCAGGTTGGACAGGGCTTGGAGCAGCCTGGGCTGGTGGGAGGTGTCCCTGCCCATGGCAGGGGTGGCACTGGATGGGCTTTGACGTCCCTTCCCATCCAAACCATTCCATGAGTCTCAAACCTTCCCTTTTCCTCCCAGATAAAGCAATTTAAGAGAATAAAGCCCTATTTTATCAACTCCCTGCAGTAAATAAGTGCAGGGCAGGGATCCCTCAAGGTCCTAAACATGGATTGTGTCCAGCCCCATGGAAAGACTGTCCCCAGCACCCCCAAGGAAAGCAGCCCAGCCCCTCACACCCAGCTCAGCTGGCCAAGGTGAAGTCGGTGTTTGTGCTGCTGTGCTGGCGGCTTCTTGGTGCTCATGGATGCAAGGGAAGGGAAAAACCCCATAAATTTGGGATAAAACCCATAAATTTGGGATAAACAGAAATCGGTGTTTGTGCTGCTGTGCTGGCGGCTTCTTGGTGCCCATGGATGCGAGGGAAGGGAAAAAAAACCATAAATTTGGGATAAACAGAGGTGAAAGTTCAGCTGTTCTGCTTCAGCAAAGGGGCTGCAGAGGATCCAGCCCAGCTGGACAAGGCCGGGGTGAAAAGAGGGTTTCATGTGGCTGAGGAAAGGCCCCGAGGAGCCAAAAAGCCGAGCAATCACCAAGGAACCGCTGGAAATTGTGTCAGGGACAGCGAAGAAAGGAAGCTTGTTGGGCAGGCCCCTGACTGCAAAGCCTTTGGAACTGTAAGCAAATAAACCTTGGCCTGTTGTTGGAGTCCCCGGTGGTTCAGGGAAACAGGACTCGCTTATTTTTGATGTTTTTCCTTACCCCTGCTTTGTAAATAAGCAGGGCCTGCATCAAAGGCACGGCAACCTCCACCACAAACATTATTCCTGGGTGAAAACGACCTGGTCAGACGCTGTAACTCTGCTTTTCATCAGTCCATCAGCTTTTCTTTGCATCTGAATCCCCTCTAGCGAATCAAGCAAGGCTATTGTAGAGCAATCCCCGCTCGGGTAGACCTGGGGGTCAGAACAAGCAGCGTCCCTGCGGCCCCCCAGCAGCAGGAGCAAAGCCAGTGGAAAATCACGCCAACTTCGCTGGGAAGTTTGGGGTGAATCCCATCCCCTCCGGGCTGGGGAGCAGCCCCTCTGGAAGCTGCAGTGGATGGGGAAGGGCAGAGCACGCCAAGGGTTAACAAGGGGTGATGTAAATGGAGAGAGACACTCTCAGCGCAAACAAGAAGAGAGTCATGCCCCGAGGATCGGCGGCCGAACGCGGGGTAAGGAACTCCGCGATTCCCTTCTGAAGGAAACATTTTAATTAGCTCAATACAAAACAGATACAGCCCAGAGAAGGCACCGCGAGCAGGAAATGCTTGGTAGGTCTCAGAGGACAGTGAGGAGACAACGGCGGTGCTGAGCAATTAAAAACCAAAAAAAAAGGGAAGAAAAAAGGAATGTGCCTTTGGGGTTCGCTCCGAGAGAGGCTCAGGTTTCCTCTTCCCTGGAGGAAGAATTCACTTGGGGTCCCGCTGCACTTCGTTCCCAACACAAAGCCGTGTTGGAGGCTGTGAGAGGTTCCCCAAGAGCCAAACCCGCTCCGGGCAGGGAAAAGGAGCGGTCGGGGCTCTCCCACCTCATCCCGGGGCTCTCCCATCTCATCCCGGGGCTCTCCCACCTCATCTTGGGGCTCTCCCACCTCATCTTGGGGCTCTCCCACCTCATCCCGGGGCTCTCCCACCTCATCGTGGGGCTCTTCCATCTCATCCCGGGGCTCTCCCTCTGTGGCTGAGAGAAGGAGATGCCTCGGGGTCCCCTGGTTTGGTTTTTCAATCAAAGAGGATTTGAAAAGCAGCTGGTTAGCCCTGACTGCGAGGAGCTCCCAATTCCACCTTCAGCAGGTACGGGAGACTTTTTCCACCCCCAGCGAACCCCGGGGAGGGTCGGGACCGCTGACACTGGAGCCCCTCAGCACAATAAGTGTCAAAGCCATGAATAAGGGCCTTCCCAGCCTGTTTTTTATGCTAATCACCCGAAAACGTACCCTTTGCCCGGCACACCGGCCGGGCATTAGCGCGATTAAACAGGGAAGAATAGTGTCTCAATGGCTCTTTGAAGGTCCACAAACCTTGCCCGGACTTCAAAGTCACACTTCTGTCTGCTCCTGTCCTCCTGTTCTCGAATACATCACTCGGGATTAGGAAATGAAAGAGATTAAAGCGTTTCTCCTTCCCATCGCTTCATGCCGTCAATAGAGCTTTGTTTGCCGCAGCTGCTGCGCTTCCCACCCGCCAATCCCACCCTGTCCCAGCTCCTGCCGCTCCAGAGCAGCTGACTGGGACACTGCCAGGGGCTCTGGGGAGGATGGAGAGCTCAGACCCGCCACTTCGAGAGCCAAGCCCCAAATTCCCATCCCGAGGCATTTCCCATCCCCGGCCGTTTCTCCAGATCCAGCAGCACTTGCTCTGCCTGCTCCAGTTTTCCACAAACCCATCCTTGCTGCGACTGGGAAAACAGAGCCAGCATTGCTGTGCAGCCCCAGGCGCTGCCCTGACAGCCCCAAACGGGGCAAAATCAGCCACCAGACTGCCCCAAACTGGAGCTTTGTCCTTACACCTTCTTTCAGTTGATTCTCTCGAAGTTCTCTACAAGCAAGAATGTCCAATGAAGCTGGGTTTGATCAGAGAAGGGTATGAGTTAGTGGAGATCCCATTGCAGGAACTGAAAAGTGTTTCATTTTTCAGGCAGAAAAAATTTCTTTTTCATCAAATAGTTTCCACTTTATCTATTCAAACAGTTGCAGTTTCTCTCACCTTATCTGCAGTTCTCCTGCCCTGAAGAACCCAAGTCCTCCAGCCTTATCCAGAATTATCATCTCTGCAAAAATCTTCCAAAAAATCAAACATCTCCTCCACAACAAAACCTTTTTTGAGCCTCCTGCCTTATGCAAGCGGGATGAAGGAGGGAACTAAACCCCAAGAAGTTGCAGAATTGAGTTTGTGATTGTAAAGCCGTAGCCTGGGCCTAGTGGTGGGAGTAAGTTACACATCCCCCAGTGGTTGTAGCACGGAGTGAGTACCAGGGAAGTGCAGGAGTGTCAGGAGAAGGCATAAAGCACGTGCTGTGCCCCAGGAAAATACCTATTTATTGGCAAGGGCAGGGGCTGAGACAACACAAGGCATTTGGGGACCAACCCCCAGGAAACCCCCAAACTGCCAATATCCCCACCTGAGATCCTTCAGACTTTGGCTTCTGTACCTGCAAACCCTTTGTTTCTCAACATTTCAGAGATAACCTGAGCACACACGGGGATAATCTGGCAAGAGCTGCCTGAGATTTGGAGGGTTTCCCCATCAGGGCTGCACCAGGCTCACAAGGGCAGGGTTTGCAGTGCTTAGTTATTTAAATGAACACACAGGATGTCCTGCATATTCACACCGATAAAGTTCCCCCCACCTGACATCCCTCAGGAGCAAAAGAGAGTGTGACTGTGCAAAAATGTGAGTCCCCAACATCCCCCTGTGTGTGCTGCCCTCAGCCTGCTGCACACGTGGGGAATGGAATCTCTGGGAATGGGCTTGTGGATTGACAGAGTGGGGTTTGAAAGGAGCTTCTCACCTGCAGGACTGCTGTGCCAGCCAAGAGCAGCTCTGGATCAGCTGCAGGGGGGCTCTTGGGAGGGTTTCTTGGGGTGTCAGGAGGAGGAAAGGCAGCGTTGGAGACAGGATACTCAGGCACCGAAGGAAGTCACAGCACAAGTTTTCCTCTCTCTCCAGCATATGGAGGATGGGATAGTTCTACAATAAAGGGCAAGTGGGAGCAAATCCTGAGCTGCTCTGCTGAACCACAGCTCAGAATAACAGGGTTACAGGAGGAAGTGATGGCTCTGTAGGTTTGCTTTTGCCATCCCTGCTATGAGAGAGACTATTCTGAATATTAACCCACTAAAAAGGGTGTTTATTCTGTTAAGGTGCCACCTCTGACAACAGCTAAATACATCCCTCCCCTCCTTTACTGCCCCCCCAGTTTAACTACAGGATTTAAAGCTTTACCCTCCCAGAAATACAGAACAGTAATGTTAGTTTCTTTATATTTACTTAAGTCAGCTTTTTAAAATCTATTGCTTTCCTTTTTCCAGCAAGGTGACAGCAGTGGTGACACGAGGAGTATCCTACTGCTTTAATCCTTAGTGAGAAGGGAGGAAAGGGAATTTTGCATGCCCCAAAGTCAGTGTGTAGAGCCACAGTGCAGCAGTCGAGGCACATGGCTGCGTTTCAAAGCCACTTGTCAGCTTGTGTCAGCCCTCGGGGTCCCAGAGGGAAACAAGGCAGGCTGTGCTTTAAAGCCCATAAGTTAACTAGACAATTGCTGGCAGGCAATTCCCAGAGATTATCCACTAGAAAAAACTGGGAGATGACCTTGTGGCTGTCTGGTGCAGAGCAGGGAGCAAGGAATCCAGTGAGGGAGCAGCTTTTCTGTGGTGTGAGGAGGAACCGGGTCAGGCAAGGAGCACTTTGTCAGCTGTGGGAGAGGGGAGAGCTGCAAACCTGCTGTGCCAGGCTGGGGCTGGAGGAGCTGCCAAAATCCTGGACAGATTGGAAAGTGGGCTTTCCATCTGTGTGAGGCTTCAAAGACCAGCCAGTCCCTCCCAGAGCTCCCCAGTCAGCCCAGATGTGAGGCCTGGCCAGGAGGGGCTGACACACCTGCTGCTCACACTCCTACAGAGGTCACGTTTCAGCCTGAACAGAAATCGCTCCTGATGGAGATAACAGACATTTCTGTACCAAAGGGGAGTTACAAGCCAAGAATTTAATGCTTTAGCCTGAGGGTTAAACCAAGGCACAGCTATTGCTGTTGGAGCTCATGTGCACTTTTCAATCCAACAAGTTCTTGCTTAAAGGCGTTTTAACTTTCAGGCAGGACCTTTCCTTATTTAGGCTGCCACAATCCAAAGAAAGGGCACATTGGAGATTTTACTGCCACAATTTGAAACATTTAAACATTTGATGTCTTTTTTTAGGCTGTTTCACAACCAAGTTTATTTAGTCATGAATTTATTTGGAAAAACTCCTGGATGAGCACAAACCAAAGGGGTGTAAGGAACACTTTAGTGCCCAACCTGTGCTTGTACAGCTGCATAATGAAGTCCCTGCTGCTGATAAAGCCCCAAGGTGGGATTGGTCTCCTCTGCCACTGCCACACTGTCAACATCAATGAGGCAAGGACAGCTCTGCTCCAGGTCTGGTCCTTTACTAGTGCAGGACATCATCACAGATGTGAAAAAAAAAAAAAAAAAAGCTGGAATTAGGGATTGCTCTTTTCCAATAGGAGGACGAGGGATGAAAGGAAAGGAAAGGCTGAGTGCAGCAAGTGCTGTGTTCAACTTCCAAAAATCCCAGTAATGGTGGAATTTGTAAAACTGTACCTTGAAAAATAATGACTAGCCTTGTTTGCACATCCATTGGTTTGGGAAGGGAGGGGAACACGTTCTCTTGCACAACTGCCTTGGATGAGTGATGGTACCTCTCTCTCTCTCTCCTTCAGGATGAAAGGATCCGTGATGGAGCCGTGGTAGCAGAGTGTCCCTCGACCTCCCTGGAATGTGTTCCTTCAGGAAGGGACGAGCCCATGGCCTTATTTTATGGATGTCCCTCAAGTAGACTCTGAAGGCCTTTGGAAGCACCTCCCAGACCTGGCATGGGAAACCACAGCAACAACCATACCTGCCTGACAGATGATTCCTTCAAGTACAACCTGTATGGAGCTGTGTACAGCGTGGTCTTCATCCTGGGCCTCATCACGAACTGTGCCTCCCTCTTCGTGTTCTGCTTCCGCATGCGGATGCGCAGCGAAACCGCCATCTTCATGACCAACCTGGCGGTGTCCGACCTGCTCTTTGTGTTCACCCTGCCCTTCAAGATCTTCTACAACTTCAACAGGCACTGGCCCTTTGGAGACAGCCTGTGCAAGATCTCTGGCACGGCCTTCCTCACCAACATCTACGGCAGCATGCTGTTCCTCACCTGCATCAGCGTCGACCGCTTCCTCGCCATCGTGTACCCGTTCCGCTCGCGCACCATCCGCACCAGGAGGAACTCTGCCATCGTCTGTGCCGGGGTTTGGATTCTGGTCCTCAGTGGGGGCATTTCAGCCTCCCTCTTCTCCACCACCAACATTTCCAACAGCAGCACCACCTGTTTCGAAGGCTTCTCCAAGCGTATCTGGAAAACCTACCTGTCCAAGATCACCATATTTATTGAGGTGGTGGGGTTCATCATCCCCCTGCTGCTCAACCTCACGTGCTCGTCGCTGGTCCTGAGGACCCTGCGCAAACCCGCCACCTTGTCCCAGATTGGGACAAACAAGGAGAAAGTACTCAAGATGATCATTGTGCACGTGGCCATTTTCGTGGTGTGCTTCGTGCCCTACAACTCCATCCTGTTCCTCTACGCCCTGGTGCGCTCCCAGGCCATCGCCAACTGCTCCCTGGAGCGGTTTGCACGGACCATGTACCCCATCACGCTGTGCATCGCCACCCTCAACTGCTGCTTTGACCCCTTCATCTACTACTTCACCTCAGAGTCCTTCCAGAAGTCGTTCAACATAAAAACCCAGATCAAGATGGACTCCCTGTTCAAGACAGAGGTGCCGCTGACGAAGACGGCGCTGCCGGCGCCGCAGGACGAGCTGAGCGACCAGGCCATGACCAACGGGGGGGACCCCACCTCCGAGTCCCACTTCTAGGGAAGCTTTGCACAGAGTCACCCCCAGGAGCTGCTGATAACCCCACGTGTGCAGAGCTGCCCCAAACGTGTGGGGTCAGTGCTGGGGGCAGCTGAGCCCACAGGCAAACCCTACACTGGGATGGTCCCACCAGACTCAGCGGGGGAACATGAGATACAAAAACCCAGTGGATCTCCCTGTGGAGGTTACGCACCAACTTATGCACCAGCTGAGGAGGAAACAGAGCAACTTTAATCTCAAAATGCCAACATTTGGCATTTTTTGCCCCCAGCAGTTGATGTGGGACCAGTTGGGAAATAGAAAATTTCATTTTCTTGGAGATTCCTGCCAGGATTTCATGGCTTCTGGAGATGCATCATCATATGTAACTCAGTAACTTCACACAATATGTATGTTTGCTTGAAAAGGCTTAATAAAAGCTTGGAGCTTCTCCTTATTCCAGTGCCAGAGCTGCAGCCTGCTTTGCCTGGAGACAGGAGCTTACTGTATGGAGTGTAAATAATTGTTCTGAAAGTAGGCAAAAGAGTTGCTTGGTGGCAGAAGAGAAAAATAATAAGAGAAAATATGATTAATAATGCAGTGTTGAAAGAAGTTTCATTTTTGCCAGATGAAGCTGCCTTTTAATTTATTTTATTATTTTAAATGCCACCTCTAGGGAGAAGCAAAGAGTAAAAAGCTCTGTTGCCCCTGGGGTTTGGTATCCCAGGGGATTATAAATGATTATTGCTGGGAAGGGCTGGGCTGTAAAGTCAGCTGGAAAAGGGGCTGAAGGCCCAGAGTTCTCCAAGGGCAAAGTTCCTGCATGGAAAGCAAGTGCAGCTGGAGGAGCCCAGAGCACTGACCCTGCTGGAATTGCTGACCCTGCTGCAGTCACAGCCAGTGGGGGCACAGCAGCCACCGAGGAAGGCCTTGGAAGGGATTGCTTGGTGGGCTTTGCTGTACGATCTGTTAATTAGGAGGCCCCAAAGTAACTCCCAAAGAATAGGAAAGCAATTTGCTGCACTCTGTTCTTAGGTGTTCCAGCCACGTTGTCTTGTGTTCCAATTAATTCATTCCCTTCCTTTTCCAGAGGACAGAAATAATGGGAATTGGACTGTCTGCAGTCACTGCATTTATCACATGGGTCATTTCCTCAGATTTGAAGCTCTGCAGACCCTCACAGGCTGCTTCATTCTGAAGTGCAAGATGCATAACTGAGGAAAACCATTTAATCTGACAAAGTATAAAGTCACAGCTTGTTAGATCAGAAATCTGCCTTTTCCATGGTACAGCATCAAGCCACTTCTAGGACTGTGTTGCCAAAAAAAGAAAAGGCAAGTATTAATTGAACAGATGTTTTCCACTCAATGGTGTTTTGAGTGTCTCTGCTGAAGCCTCCTGAGATGTGAGAGCTACATGTCAAATGTGATCACTCCTTAAAGCAACAGAGGTTAAGTGTGAAAAGAATTCAGCTGTAAAATATGTTAATGCTTTGAAGGGAATATTTATTGAGCACTGCATTCACTTTGAATAAAAAGGTCAGTCTCTTACCAAGGCTGACAGACCCCAGAAATAATCCTGTTTCAGCCCTAAGATGTCCCTTTTTGGCTCTTACTGGAGAGAAGTGTCTGATCAGCTCATTATAAACACAGAGGATGTGAGAGCAGCCAAAATGTTCTGTACCATCACACATCTCAGCTCTGAGTTACGCTGGGATTTCCTGGAAACCTGCACTCCGAGCTGGCTGGGGAGGTTCTCCTGTGTGTTGAACCCTCAGACACGAGCACTTTGGAGCAGAGAAATGGGGAAACAAGGAGAGATCCCTCCCACAAGTTGGTGGGGTGAGGTCACTGTGGCAGGACAGGGACGCTGGGAATTTCTCAGGAGCTGGGAAGGGTTTGCCTCTTGCAGGAGGAGAGCTGGGCTTGGAGTAGCAGCAACATTTGCCACTGAGCCAAGGCAAAGTGCCAGGCAGTGCCCTGCCCCTTTCCTGCCAGACCCAGACTCTTCAGGGGGATTTTTCAAACCCACATTTCCTTTGGCCGATGAGCCCATTTCAACACTTGCCACAAAATGTCTGTGTTTCAGAGAAGCTGTTTGTGGAACTTCACAGCAACAGCCAAAGTGAGGCCAGAGGAGGTTTGGAGGCTTCAGCCCTGCAGGTTCTCCATGTGCAGCAGATCAGCCTTCACCCCAGGAGAAGAGGAGGGTTGTGGAGCCCTCAGCAGCTCTGACACATCCCACTGTGTGGGAGATGGGCCACCCCATGCACACCCTGCCAGCAAATGCTCAAACTGTGTTTAATGAGGCAGGAGCTGCAATTTTAGGGATGGGAGAAGGAATGAGGGTGGAAAGAATTCACTAACAAGCCCCATTTTTAGGGGTGAGAGAGAGAAGGAATGGAGTGAGAAGGATTCACTAAAAACTGAGGGGGCACTGAGAATCACAGAATATCCTGAGCTAAAAGGGCCCACCAGGATCATGAAGTCCAACTCCTGGCCCTGACTGGACACCCCAACAACCCCACCATGTGCCTGAAGACCCATCTTCCTATTAGCAAGAAAAGTACATGGTACATGAGTAAATGCCCTTCTCTGAGGCAAACCCTGATTAATTCAGTTTTCCAGAGATGAGGAACCTGTTTGCACACAGCCTGGTCTCAGTGAGCAACATCCAGCTGGAAATCTGGGCTTCTCAGCTTGGAAATCTTATTTTAAAGCTGCCTCTTCCCACTTGCAGGCAGGAAGCAGCAAGATGAGATGCTGAATTCTGGGGGTTTGGGAGCTCTGTGGGACAGGGCTGTTCTCAGCTGTGGTGGCTGCAGATCCATTTGCAGGAGTCCTGGCAGACCTTCTGCTCAGTGTGTGCTTCCTCTAGTTAAACCCCAGGGAAGAGAGAAAATTCCAGCCTGGAAACCACTGTCCAGCCTTGTTAAAGAAATGTTAGAAGAGAAGGGGGGGACTGTGTGGGACTGGACAAGCTCCAGGCTCCACATCCATGACTGGACTGTAATCCCAGAATAATGGGTGTCTTTTTGGAAGCCAAACCAGTGCCAATGGTTACAACTTCGTGTTTGCAGTTTCGTGGGGCAAGAGCTGTGGTCGATATCCTCCCATAAAATCCAGCACTGTCATCATGTGCCAAAATGCTAACTGAAAAGAGTCATTATTTTGTAATTTAAGACCTTATAAATTATATGGAGATCACATGCTGGCTGACATCTGGTGGGACAGGTCTTGACTAATCTTTTTTTCTAGGTCAGGTACATGGAGTAAACACTCCTTGGGTTGTGTATAAATAACCAATTATGCATTCAGAGGGAGGAAAAGTCATTTTTCAGATGTCAGGAAAGCCAAGCTGGGAGGAGAGGGTGGGAGAAAAGTGGAGTCACAGTTCTTCTGGCTGAGGGGCAGCTGAGTGCTCCTCCTGCCCTGACAAAGGGCTGTTGTCAGCAAAGGCACACACCACAATTACGAGTTTAAAAACAAAAATCAAATTAATTAGAAGCTGGTGCCTTTAGCTGAAGCTGAGACAGGACCCAGCAATCCTCAGATGTTAAACACAGAACATAAATCATGGATGTCCTGGCTCCCAGCCAGCTCCCTGTTCCCATTCCCCAGCCCTGCCCACGACTTTCATCCACCACAAGCTCTTCTTAGTGACACATCGGGCCCTGCATCAGGTGAAAGGTGCCAGGAGTCCCTGGGACAGCATCAGCTCCACCAGCTCTGCACAATCCCTGGGACAGCATCAGCTCCACCAGCTCTGCACAATCCCTGGGACAGCATCAGCTCCACCAGCTCTGCACAATCAGTGCAGACTTCCCAGGGCATGTCTGCAAAACCAAGGGCAAAGTAGCAGCACAGGTTCCATATGAAAGTCCTGGAGTGTCTCTTGGGCAAGTCAGAAGGATGAAAGGTTCCTGTGCCCCTCCTCACCTCACTCCTGCAGACCTGCTGTGTGGATTCAGCCTTTAAGTCCCCCCAAACCTACCCCTGGGACATTTTAGGTCATTCTGCCTGTGTGGATGATGGAGTGAGACTCTGCTCTCTGCCCAGCAACACCCTGTGTATGACCCAGAGAGGACTGACAAGCAGCTGGTGAAGAAACATGGCATCTGCCACACTGCCAAGGTGATACAGCACCTCTGATGTCCTTCCCAAAGCCACTGTCCCTGAAGAGCTCCCCAGCAACTCTCCACTGTCGCTCCCAGAGGGTGGCCCTGCTGTCAAACAGGCAGGAATTGCCCCTCTCAGGAGCCCTGTCTCAGAACAGGGCCAGCAGCAGGGCCTGGGGAAGGGGCTTTGGACACACAGGCCCCTCAGCATGGGGCAGCCCCAAAGCTCTGCTGGGTCCCAAAGGGTGGGATGCAAAGGCTTCCTTGGGCAGGATTTGGGACCAGGAACAAAGCAGCCCTCACTTCACTAAGCAGATCATGTTGCTCAGCATTAATGTAAGAAAGAACCATAGTTTTTGCTCTCAGGATTAGCAGTCCAAGCCTTGTTTCCCCCCTAATACCAGAAAAGCTGCAGGTTTTGGTTTGAGTGACCTCAAGCTCACCCTTTGTGCCCAGTCTGGGCATGGGCAGAGCACTCACCCCCTGACATGTTCCTGAGGGTCACAACTCAGATCACCCCTGAGACATCAGCATTCCTGAGGACCAAACCCCAAATCAGCCCTACAATCAAAGCACAGAATTGTTCAGGTTTAAATGACCTCTAAGATCATCAAGTCCCACCATCAGCCCAGCAGCACCACCCAACCATGCCCTCCAGTGCCACCTCCATGTGTTTTTGAACACTTCCAGGGATGGTGACTCCACCACTGCCCTGGGCAGCTCATTCTGATGCTTTGCAACCCTTTCTTTCCATGAAGAAATTCTTCCTAATATCCAACTAAACCTCCCCTGGTGCAACTTGAGGCTGTTTCCCTCAATCCTGTCAATGATACACAAGTCTCATGTGTCTGTCCCTGAGATGCTGGGCCTTGTTCAGAAAATTCAGTTCACGGGAGGCTCAAGAAGGTGCTCAGAAAGGGAGGAAGATCTACTGAGAACACCTTTTGTACTTCCCACAGCAGTGCCCAAAGGTCCTTTTCTCCAGGTGTTGATTCCAGCCTCTGGAATATTCTCCCTTTCCTGTTCTGCCAATACCTGGGTATGAGTCAGGGCTCCTTCTACCCCTTGGTGTGAAATCCCTGGAAGTGGCCAAGATGAGGTTGGACAGGGCTTGGAGCAGCCTGGGCTGGTGGAAGGTGTCCCTGCCCATGGCAGGGGGTGGAACAGGATGGTCTGTAAGGTCCCTTCCAACCCAAACCAGTCTGGGCTTCTGTGATTTAAAACAGTGACTTTAAGCCCTCTAAAATGTGCACATTCCACAGCAAAGCAAAGCACTATTCCTGATTTGTCTCTGAAAAACACCACTTCACTTAAAAATATCATTTAACACTGCTGGCTGCTCTTGATTTTAATATCTAAATTTAATTTCCAAATTTAATTTCCATGCCAAACACCAGGAGTTTGACACAGCTGAAGGGCTGGGACAAGCCAGGGCTCAGGTGGTTTCTCCTTAGGATCATTGGGAATTTGTTTTCCAAGAAAACTGTCCAGTCCCTGAGCAACCCCTGGGCTGGCTCTTCTCTGCCTGGGGGACTGAGCAATGTAGATGTTGTATAGAACTTAACAACACCATGTTTTGCACTGTTTGCTCTTTCCTGGATCCATGTGGATGTGTGTGGATAAGGAAAAAGGAAAGGTTTTTTCTGGAAAACAGTATCTGAGTGTGCTCATTTACTCTGCCTTACATAAATACACATGTTAACTGCAATAATATTTAAGTTTCAGTTAGTCTGGAGCCCTCTTAAACTCTGAGTACATCCAGCAAACACAGAGAATTTCCTGGAAACCCTCAGCATGGAAACTGCTCCAAGTCCCCCCATTTCTTCCCTCATTAACCCCAACCATCTCTACAGGCATGGAAAACTCCCTTGGAACTCATTCACTCAATGACTTCCCATCCTGAAACCACCACAGATGAGCCCAAAGCAGTTGCCACTGAACTTATTTCAAAGTCTCCTTCCCCCAGTTCCCAACTTGCCTGCACAGGAGACACTCCTTGCTGAAGGAATGAGACTACCCTGAGAAATATCTGTCACCAAACCCTCAGACTCTGTGACCAAACATCTCAGGGAAGGGCCCAAGGGCAGGCACAAACTCAGAAGTTGTTTAGAAGTAAAATAAACAGTGAGCTCATATTGTTACCAACCATGAACAAGCAACAACAGACCCTTCAGTGCAGAGCCCTGAACACTGAACCCACACAAACCTGCTGCAAGCAAAGGGCCTGAGTTACTACTAATTAACTAATTACATTTTAGCTGTGCTTTCTGCTAAGGCCATCAATCTTTCCCCACAGTGGTACAGAGCAAGGTGTTGTATTAGAGCCAGAGGTTTGTTGCTCATTTTAGGGGCACATTCAGGCACAGGTCACAGTGGTCTGTGTGCTCGGGGCCTGGGGAGCTGCCACCAGCCATGCCCAGGGCACACTGAGGGGCAGGAGGAGCCTCCTGTGCCAGGGAACCAGCTCGGAATGAGAGCAGCAAAAAGGTCCCAAGTCTGATTCTTTCTAAGGTAACTTTGGAGTGAACCCCAAACTCTTTGCAAGGTGCTCTAAACATGAAGAAACAGCATTCAAAACCCAGCACAGCTCTGCTGCACAAGGACTGACCCAGGGGAAGAAGGAAGGAGTCCAAGATAACCCCAAATGCATCTCCAGGAACTAATTTAGGGAGTTCTAGAAGGAGTAGCGTGTGCTCCAGAGGAGGGTGAGGATCTGGGGCCATGTTTATAGCTGTGCACTTGGCAGTGCTGGGTTAGAGGCTGGACTCAGTCTTGGATGTCTCTTCCAACCTAAACAATTCCATGACTTGGAAGGAGGAAGGCTGAGCAGAGGAGAGACTCTGTGTGCTGGAATTAGAACATAAATTTCCCCAAATAACATGTGGGCTTGAATCTTCCCCAGGACTTGCATCCACTTGCCAAGCTGGGTGTGTGCCAGGCAACTCCCCCCTGAGCCCCTGGCCCTGTCCCTGTCCCTGCCCCAGCACAGCCCCCCCTGAGCCCCTGTCCCTGTCCCACCCAGCTCCCCCCTGAGCCCCTGGCCCTGGCCCTGCCCCTGCCCCAGCACAGCCCCCCCTGAGCC
>JAOXXN010000025.1:5417949-5428055 GCA_026770055.1 Myrmophylax atrothorax | reverse complement strand
GTCACAATTTCCTCCTCTTGCCTGATTTCTCAGGGAATATATTTTATTTTAAAGTCATTCCCTCCAATAAGGGCACTTGCAAATCTGCTTTTTCCAGTGGTGATTTATAATGCCATAAAAAAATCCAGGTGCTGCCTGTGCCACCCAGCCCTCTGTGTGTGAGCTGCAGCAGCAGGAAATTATTACCAGGCAGGGGACACAACGGGACAAAACCAGCAAGATTGCTTGGACATGCTTTTGTTAATGAGAATCCTGGGCTGGTTTTAATTCATAATTCAAACTGCAGTCACTGCTCAGCATTAAAACTTAATTTCATGCACTGAAGTTTTAAGCTGTACTTCTTAAATTGTGGGGGGTTGCTGGTTTTGCTTTCACTTGCAGCAGCAGCTCAGCCCTGCTGGGAGCCCAGCAGAGCAGCACAGGTGGGGGGGTGTTCACAGCCTGGGCTGGTGTGGGTGGCCCCTGAATCTGGGATTTCTCCAAGGGAATGGAGAGGGAATCCCATGGAGGGTGGGGCAGGATGGCAGACCCCGCTGGGGAGGGTTCCTGTTCCTCAGCAGGCTGGAGCAGGAGCTGTGCAGGGAGAGAGGATTTTCGGTCAAGCACGTGTGTCTTGGTGTCAAATGAAAGTGCTGGGCCTTGATCCCCTTGCCAACATCACCAGCCATGGGAATGACATCCCTGATGGGAATCCCTCCATGGGACAGCCCCTGCCCAGCCTGGTGCCTCTGCTCCTCCAGCTGCTGCCCCGGCACGACCGAGAGCTGCATTAGTGCTGCAAAACGAAAACTTCTCAGAAAACCCAGATCTGCTCTTTTTCTGTGAAGAAAACAACAAAAAAAGTACCTTTAACTGCCGAATGTTCCAGTCCGAGTGCTGAGGTTTCACCTCCTTGCAAGTGCAGTGGGTCAGTCACTGCCCTGCTGTGAGGGCACAGCACAGAGGGGTTTGTGTGGCACCAAACCCAGTGCCCTCTCTGCTCATGTGCATCTCAGAAGGATCCAGCACTCTGGGATGGCATTCCTGTGCTTCTCAGATGAGCATCTTCTTCCTAGAACTGCCATGCTTATTGTCCAAAGATGCAGCAATAACATGCACCCTTATTATGTCCTTTTTGCAACAGTCTCAGAAATACAAACTCTTACCAAAACAAAAAAAAGTAGTAGTTAGATCATGGGGTATTTATTTATTTCCATTTTTTTGGTAATTTCCTATTCTGAAAGCACTGTTGCAGTAGGAGCTGTCTCTGCAATATGTAAATCAGCACTGATAAAATCTGATGGAACTCAGCCTTCTACAGCCTTTGCTGCACAAACATCATGCAGAGAAGGACTTTGCTTTCTTGGCAGCTTTGAAAACCTCATTTGAAGACACTCAGTGGTATTTCTGTGTGTCTGCTTTTGTGCAAGGTGGGAAGCTAAGGGGCTGGAGTGGGGCTGAGCTTCAATCTCAGCAGAAGAGGAGGAAGGGCAGAAATGCAGTAACTGTGCAGTCTGCTGTGCACGTGTCTGGGTGCGTTTTGTCTCAAGAGATGGTTTCATCTGGATATGCTTTTATGGCTTTGTAGTGAAGATGTTGCTCCTCAGACAGGGCCCTGCTGAGGGGGCAGCAGAGCTCACCCCTGTACAGTAATGGTGCTAATGCCTTGGCACTGCCAGCCAGGAGACCCTGCCCAAGCCCCTGCCTGAGCTCCCTGAATGCAGAGAGGCATCTTCCAACTCCAGGGAAACCCACGTCCTGTTCACAGTTCCTGTGTTATATTTTTCTGCAGTGGTGGGGCTGGGCCATCACCTACATTCCCATGAAATCCTCATCCTGTTCACAGTCCCTGTATTGTACTTGCCTGGAGTGGTGGGGCTGGGCCATCACCTTCATCCCCACGGGGTGGGGTTTGGAACCTCTTGGCTCCAAGGTTCACCTCAGCTCCGTGGTCTTCACCAAAGTGCAGCTTTCAGGGCTCTTCTACCTGTAAATAGAATCATAGAATCCTTTAGGTTGGAAAAGACCTTTAAGATCATCAGCAGAGATGGTCCCAGCAATGGAACCACTCCTGGGAGCATTTTTTCCCTGATATCAGTTATCAGGAACACAAGATATTTTCAATGTGGTATGACTCTAGAAGATAACAACATGGACTCAGGAGAGCTCACACTGCCCCCTCTGCCTCTGCCGCTCAGACAGCACTTGGGGGTTAGAAAAGTAGTGTAAAGAGGGCAAAGAAATGAAATCTTGATTAACTCTGACACCTTGTGGACAATTAGCAGATGAAGGTGATGGACCAGGGGGAGCCTCCCTGTGCTATGGGCTCCACCAAGGCCTGGGGTGGGCTCAGCCCTGGCTGCTCCATGTGCCTGGGCACGGTTTGCTGCCAGCAGAGTGAAGGCTGAGCTCTGGTGTCACCCTCGTGCCACAGAGACACATCCTGGACACTTTGGTTTACCCCAAACAGCTCGTTCAGAGCCCAGTTTGAGTCAGCACTGACCCCTGAGGCTGATGCTGCGCTCTGGTCACCTGGGATGTAACTCAGGACTAACTGCAGTGAAGGACCTCAGTAAGCAACTGGCAGCTGTGACTCACTGGAGTGAAAAACATGCACCCCTGGCCAGCATTTAAATATAAACCTGGCCTTAAAACACAGCATTTTGCAAATGGACCTCATTCTCCATGGTTTCAGTGGCCATTGAGCAGTTGGGCTGGGGGAGCATGGGCACCAGTCCAGCCTTGACATCCAAGGGAAAACAGGCAGATAATGACATTAAAAGTGGCTCTCTAATGGCTTCTTGGCACAGTGAGAGGTCACCTGAAGGGACAGAAGGTGCAGAGAGCAGTGCCCTTACCAGAGCCAAGGGCAGCAGATGGCCATGTCCAGATGGAGCAGCACAAACATGTGGAAAGGGATGAAACAATTCACAGCAGTGCCAGGAACAGGATGTGATCCACGTTTACTGCTCTGAGAAGCAACACTCTGAGGGAACACCCCAGGCTCATCTCCATGCCCTGTCCCTCCCTGTCTCAGTGTCCTGAGAACACCAGGACAGAGAGGGGGAGGCCTCCAGTGTTGCTTCTCAGAGTGGGTAAATCCATGAACCAGATGCATCTTGCCATGTGTTTCCAGCACCCTTTGAGCCTCTTCCCTCCTCATGGGCATGTGATGGTGTTGTGACAGGAGCAAGTCTGTGGTGCCTGGGGTGGGGCAGCTGGGGACATGGAGCAGAGCATCGTGTCCCAGAGCTGCCCTGTGAACAGGGCCATTGGGGACCTTGTCACCTCTGGGCATTTTGGGGCCTGAACCCCAACCCCTCCCTGGCAGCCAGGAGCAATGTCTGTATGAGCTGCCAAATCCAAGCCCCTCAGTGATCAACAGGCTGCAAAAACTGCTCTTGTGTCACTGAGAGCTCTAAATTCAACTCTTTTTTCTACAACATGAAGGAAAAAACCTTAGTAACAGGGTAGGAGTTACTAATATGTACCTACAGAGACACTTCTGGCAGTGCCCCTTGCCAGTGGGGCAGGAAGTGAGTCAGAGGCAGTGAATCAGTGTCTGCAGTGCCACATGAAGTGGGAAGCTGATACTGGGTTTGAACCGTTATGTCCAACCCAGGAGGGAATCACTGTAATGAGAATTATAACCCTGGGAGGAAACCCCCAGGAAAACCAAACTCTCCTGTCTGTGTCGACTTACTGAAAACAACTTACTGGTCCCAGTTACAAAAGCTGACAAGAGGAAGTTGGCCCAACATTTCAACATGTGGCATTTCACCAACATAGTTGTGCCCAACAGAGCCCAGCATATACCTGGGAGTGTTCAAGGCCAGGTTGGACAGGCTTGGAGATGGTCTTTAAGGTCCCTTCCAACCCAAATTGTTCCATAATTCAGTGGTCATAGCCCACATTCTGATCACTGGACCCTGTGGTTGCTCACACACAGAGGTTGGGCTATGGCCCACCTTTCATCCATGTATTTATTCCTCCCCTGCTACCCAGAGGCCAAACCTCAGGTGGCCTTGAGGAGGTGGCCAGAAGGACAGGCAGGTTCTCCTGCTCCTCTACAATGAGTATTGCAGAGCTTCCCCCGTGCTTGTGGGACTGACACACCAGAAATGTTCTGCAGGAACAGTGGGACCTGTCAAAGGGCAGCTTTGAAGAAGACAGCAGGAGGTTTCATACATACATTTCCAAACCTGTATTTTGCACTGAGCAGTCAAGTAGGAAAAGCAAACATGAGTATTGACACCTCTCTCAGTGCCTTTGCCTTTACATCCTGTCTTGTTCTCAGGAATGACCCACCTGCCCTACACCACGACAGACACTTCCAGCAGCCCAGTCATGACCCAGAGCAACGCGTCCTGCTCCAGTGGCAACATCACGTTCAAGTCCACCCTGTACGCCACCACCTACACCCTCATCTTCATCCCCGGGCTCCTGGCCAACAGTGTGGCACTGTGGGTGCTGTGCCGCTTCATCAGCAGGAAGAGCAAAGCCATCATCTTCATGATCAACCTGGCCGTGGCCGACCTGGCCCACGTGCTCTCGCTGCCGCTCAGGATATACTACTACATCAACCACACGTGGCCCTTTGGCAGGTTCCTCTGCCTGCTGTGCTTCTACCTGAAGTACCTCAACATGTACGCCAGCATCTGCTTCCTCACCTGCATCAGCATCCAGCGCTACCTGTTCCTGTACCAGCCCTTCAAGGCCAAGGGCTGGAAGCGCCGCTACGACGTGGCCATCAGCGCCGCGGTCTGGCTCTTCGTGGGGGTGGCCTGCCTGCCCTTCCCCATCCTGCGCAGCTCCGGGCTGGCCAACAGCAGCAGCACCTGCTTCGCAGACCTGGGGGTGCAGCAGATCGACAGCAAGGTGGCCACAGTGCTGATGTTGGCCACGGCCGAGCTCCTGGGCTTCGTGGGGCCCCTCGGCATCATCTTGTTCTGCACCTGGAAAACCAAGGATTCTCTGCGGGGCTTCCACTTCCCGCAGGAGAACAGTGGTGAGGGGCGGAAGGCCCAGAGGATGGTCTCCATGTGTGCCATTGTGTTCTGTGTGTGCTTTGCCCCCTACCACATCAACTTCTTCTTCTACATGTTGGTGAAGGAGAACGTCATCACCGACTGCTTCCTGAGCACCATCACGCTCTACACCCAGCCCTTCTGCCTGAGCCTGGCCAGCCTGGACTGCTGCTTGGATCCCATCATCTACTTCTTCATGACTTCAGAGTTCCAGGACCAGATCTCCAGGCACAGCAGCATCGCCATCAGGAGTCGGCTCATGAGCAAAGAGAGCGCCTCTTCAGTCAAGGAGTGACAAGAGAACCAGCTCCAGAAACCCACAAGATATTCCATAGGGAATCTGGGACTGTTCTGGAACACTCGAGTGCCAACTCCATTGTGGAACATCCTGTGAGTTTATTCAGGGGAGTTTTGTGGCAGTGGAGATCTTTGAGATATAGAAGATAAAACTCCAAGACTTTAGGTTGGAATCTGATGAGTGACCCAACTGGTGTGACCCTCCTCACCACTGGGCCACCACACCTGGCCTGGCTGGGCTAGAAAACAAACAGGAGGGAGAGACAAAGCTTTTGCTAGGAAATGGTAGGAAAGTCTCAGGGGGTTTTCTCGTCTTTTCCCAGCTCCTTGGTTCTAGGAGCAAGCTAAGGACAATCCCACATCCATACACTGACATCTGCTGAAGTGTCTTCTCAGGGAAAACCACCCAAGAAGCTGAAAATGGCCAATAATACTGAAAGGCAGTGGGGACTGTGGGCAGATGAAGGTGCTGAACTGGCTCCAGCCCCCTCCTGGCTCTGTGTGCATCCCACTGCTCACCACACTTTCCTGCTTCACCTTTCCCACACTCGCCCTCCAACCCCACTCCACCAGTTCCTCCTCACCCACCTGTTTGCTCCTTATTTGCTGACACACCCCAATACTTGCTCCTACAGCTGGTGCGAGACCCTCTGCAAGACAAATTCTCCCCAAACACTCCCCAGAGTGGCACCTTCCCTTTCTCTGAGTGACTCCCTTTCCCTCCAAGCTGCCTCTGTTGAGAAGTGGAGCATCAGAATGTGTCCTTCACCTTTGGACCCTGAGGGCAGGACCACAGTGGTGCAGGTGGATTTGATGGTGGTGCTGGTACCACACAGGCCCTCACTCTCTTCCGTGTGTGGCTTCTTGGGCCCAGAGGTGCCTGAGATGAATCTGTGCCACGAACCCTCTTCTCAGTGGGTTCAGCTGATGCAACCTTATAAAAAAGAGAGAAGTCCTTGCCAAGGGGATTCCACCAAGAGAGCACAGGTTAAGTTCATAAACTGCTGTGGGGTTTTCCACCCATTTCTCTGTAGCTATGCCAAGCAGTGACAAGGGAGGATGTCATTTGCCCCTCACTTTAAATCAGTGGCAGCTCTTCAGCCAAGTCCACCCACCTGGTGTAAATTCCACAGGGTCCTTGTGGTCCCTGGGGATCGATTTGGCTCAACACAGGCACCAATTTATTGCCTTTGAAACCCTGTACATTTTCAAAAGAAGGTGTACAATTTGTACAATGTACAACATGCACAGTCTTGCCACAGTGAACATTTCACACCTTGCTGCAAACCCAGAAGCCCAGAAACACTTGCTAAGTGCATTTGAAATCTCACCACACAATTCCACCCAGCTACATTTTAACTCAGCCACAGGTTTTCTCTATATTATGTTTTCCCATTTCTCTGTTTTACCAAAAAAACCTGGGGGAGAGCAAACAAAAGCCAGGTTTAAAGAGCCCTTTCACCAGAGCTGCCCCAAAAGGCAGCCACACACAGTGACTAAACACAACAAGCTCTCGTGGCTCTCCTCCCACCAGTGAGGAGGTGTGGGCTGCAGCCACATCACCTGGGGCTTGCTCTGGAGTTGATGGAAATGTTTTCTCTGCTGCCACTGGCACTTTGTGGGGTGCCAATGACACACAGAAATGATTCCACACTGCAAGGACTCCCCTCACGAAGGATGCAGAGCTACCTGTGCAGAATCCAGTTGTTCTCAATTCAGCAGTTTCTCATAAGCTACACTGTGTAAAGTTGTCAGTGAAGGAGACTTTAGTTTTGATGGTTGTTTTGAGGATTTTGTGTATTTTTTGCTCAGCTGGCACATGACTGGGAGCTGTTTCCTGTCATTTCTTTCTCATACAGTCCTCCCTTGATCAGGTGAAAACAAGTCAAAGGCACATTACGGGAACTGTGGAGCTTGTTCTGTGTTTTTCTTCCCAAGAACTGTTGCTTTAGAAAATAAACACAGTTTTGCAAACATCAGCTGAGTTTCATGGTTATCACTTGTACCTGGAAAACTGCATGGGACCAGCTCCTCCTTGGATCAAGGAGTTTTTATTATTCTCAGACAGATTTCTGGTGAGTCCACAGAGAGGTTTCCACTCTGACTAGTGTTTGTTTGGTTTTTTATTTAAATCTACCCCACTTACATTGAATTTTGTAGTACTTTTGGGAGGGAAAAGTGTCCTATATCCTGGCCTGGGAATACCTGCTCCAGCTGCTGAATGTCCAAGAGCGATGGTGGCTCTTAACACGGATTTGGTGACTCCACAAGGGATAACATTCCCCATCACCACAATGGCACCTCAAGCACCTCAGCTCCCCTCATCTTCCTGCCTCACTTCCCTCTGAACTTCCTTAAACTCCCCCAAAATGGTCCTTTTCCACACTGCAGCCCCAGCCTGTGAGGAAAGTCAGATACTCACCACTTCCAGCCACTCAAGTCATGTTGTTGTGATGTGCAGGAGAGCAGAGAGCTCTGTCTGAAGGTCCCTGGGGTGTGGGAGGGTGCCCTGCTTTGGGCTGGGGCAGAGCTGGCCCAGCTGTGTGTGCTGGGCTGCCAGATGGGGTTAAACCATCTCAGGATGGTCATGATGGTGACCCAGCCAGGGGGCAACAACTCAAAGCAAAAAGAGATCAAGGAACACCTGCAGCTTTCTGAAAGCATTTAAGAATCAAAGATGATCAGTTTGGCCTCCACAAACTCAGATGGGAGATCCAGAGCCTTTAGTTCAGGTTCTCCAAAACCTCAGTGTGTGTCTCAAGAGAGGAACAGACAAGTCCAGAGTCCTGCTGAGGAGAACAGGATTTCAGGTGCCCTCAGGGCTGGTGGGTGCTGGCTCTGACACAGGGCCTGGGCTGCAGGTGCTGCTTCATCTGCCAGGGCTCTCAAACATTCAAAGGCACAACGTGCCAGGCTCCAGTTCCTGTAATTCACCCCATTTCCTGTGACCAGAAAACATGTTTATTATTTTGACAAGAGGAAATATAATTTCATGATGTTGCTCCTGGATTATCTCTTGTGCTGGCCCTGCTGCCCAGACTCACCAGCTGTAAAAAGGCATCTTCATCCTTCTTGGGCAGGCAAAAAAGCCCTGTTTGAACAGAGATGCCACAGAAGGGCAGAATTCAATCAAATCAAGAGGTTGGGAACAGCTGCACAGGTATATGAAGGGTGGAGCTGAAGGGCTTGAGGTGCTGGAGCATCTCTGTGTCCAGACTGACCTGAAGGGAACTGCTCAAGGTGCAAACATGGTGAGGTTTCCAAGCCCCCAGCACTGACACAGTGCATGTCCCCACGGCACAGCCCTGGGCAAAATGCCACCAAGACCTGTCATCCTTCTCCAGAACAAGAGCCACTCACCTGTTAACAAAACAAAATGTGGGGTTTGCAGTGCCACCCCATTTTAACTGGAGTCAGAAGTCTGGTGTCTCCCCTCCTGCTTTAAAGAGCCCCCCTGTGCATGACAGCAAATGCTTTTGGAAAGAACTCCCATGGGATTTGAGGCCTTTCTGCAGCCTCAGGTGCTGAGCTGCAGGACCCCAGGAGCACCTCAGCTTCATTTGCTTCCCTTAAATGAAATCACCCACTCTCTGCACAGAGCACACCCAAACTATGCTGTAAATGCAGGATACCAGCTCAATAACCAGCCCAGAAACACAAAACCACTTCATGGCATTTAAAAGGTTTTGGGGATGACTGGTGCATTTTAACCAAAAATGCTGCTTTGTGGGTTAGACAAGGGCTCAGCCCAAAGAGTAAGGGAGTGATTGACAATTATTTGCTGTAAAAATAAATCCAAGCTTCCCAAAAACGCTGCCCCTGTAGAGACAACTGTGCAGGGCTCAGAGGGACAGTGTGCTGGGGGGACTCAGCAGCCCCAGGTGCCAATGGCTCAGCTCCACCCACAGCCAGCCTGCACAAGGGTGAGTGGCTTTGTGAGAACAAACCCTCCTCCTCCCCTGTTTTTCATACATCCTTCAGGTGCATCCTGTCAGATATTCTCAGTGCTGAGCCTTGAGAGATGCTGATTATCTGCATTTGGCCTCCTGCCCACAGGATACCAGGCTACAGGCAAAGGCATCCTTCATCTGGAGGCCTCAGGGAAAGTCTCCCAGTTATTTAAAAATTCCTTTGTGTCTTCTGCCTTCGAAAGGAGAGCGTTGCCAAGTGTAAAATGCACATTAATATTGGTAATGAGCCAGAAATACAAATGCTGAATAAAAACATGCTCAGAGTTGAAAGAGGAATGGAGAGGTGGATTGGTGTGTGTTGAAGGAGGAGGTTTGATGTCAATCCATCCCCTTTCATGGCCAGAAACATTGTGATCTTCTCCAAAAGTTCTCCAAAGATCCAGCAAGCAGAGGAAGGACTTGACTTGGTTACACACCCCTCACTATGGTCGGACATCCACCGACCTCTCCTTCCCCAGCTGTAAACAAGCAGCTAAAAATAGGGCTCAGGGATGGTGGATATGCTGCTGCAGACACAGAAGTAGGATGTCCCAGGCAGGATATCCTGACAAAACAGCCACTTCACTTTGGGATTAGCCTCTGACCTCTGCAGAGGGACAGGGCACAGTGCCAGCCTCCCTTCTGGGGTCTGTGAGTGCTTCTCTTCTTCCAGGGATCATCAGCTGCTGCAAAGAGTGCCCAGGAAGGAAACCTGGAATGATAAAGAGCTCCATCACCCTCCAAATCCCTTTGCTGCCAGCTGAGATGACAAGCATGGGGCTTCAGGTTGCCCAGAGAAGTGTCCCATCCCTGGAAGTGCCCAAGGCCAGGTTGGGCAGGGCTTGGAGCAGCC
>JAOXXN010000025.1:5388017-5405138 GCA_026770055.1 Myrmophylax atrothorax | reverse complement strand
GGAGCGCCCCAAAGCGGGAGGAGCGCCCCAAAGGCAGGGGGAGCGCCCCAAAGGCAGGGGGACAGCCCAAAAGCGGGGGGAGCGCCCCAAAGGCAGGGGGACAGCCCAAAGGCAGGGGGACAGCCCAAAAGCGGGGGGAGCGCCCCAAAGGCGGGGGGAGCGCCCCAAAGGGAGGAGGAGCGCCCCAAAGCAGGGGGACAGCCCAAAAGGCAGGGGGAGCGCCCCAAAGGGAGGGGGAGCGCCCCAAAGGCAGGGGGAGCGCCCCAAAGGGAGCCCTCCCGGCCGCTCCTCCGCGCGGGCGCGGCCGCCGCTCCGCCACTTGCACTTTTGCTTTGCACGTCGAGGGAGGGACCCGCGGTGGGACCTGCTGCGGGACCTGCCAGCAGCACCCACGGGCCACCCCGGAGCAGCCCGGCAGGACAGCAAAGGTAGGGCTGATCCCGCTTCGCTCCGGGTCCGGCCGGCGGGTCAACTGGGCTTGTTTTCCGTAATTGCCACGCACTCGGTGCCGCTTCCCCAGGGGACGGGACACGCCGGGGACAGGCAGGGGCCCTGCGGGTCTCCCGCTGGCCCAGGGGGAAAGTGGGGACACCCAGCAGGGCCAGGGGTGGGCAGGGAGCTCAGCACCCCCGGCTGGGAAGGGCGAGCTCCTGTCCCTGCTCTCGGATGCTCCGGAGGGGTGTCCGAGGGAGAGGAGGGGCAAAAGCAGCCAGGCCTGAAGAACCAGGCTGTGTTTTCTGCTATCGTTATGGGAGCATCAAGAAGCCGAATTTAAGGATTAACATCAAATCCAGTGATTCTCAGGCTCGGCAAAGCCCCAGCTGCCCGTGCTGGGACTGGCCCGTGGGTGACCCCCAGGCCACGCAGATCCACACGGGGATAACCGGCCCAGGTCACTCCCTGCTCCGGGTTTTCCTGGGGTTTCTCTCGCTCTCTTTGTCCCGCGGATTTTCCCAAGTGGTCTGTTCCTCACAAGAGGCACCACACGGATTTTCCAGGGCCGTTTTCCACTAAATTGCAAGAGTCAGGGAAGGGGGGCAGGACTGTCACAGTGTCAGAGCCCAGGGCCATGGCTGCGGTCCCTGGGGACGTGTGCTGGTGGTTTGGGGGGAAAATCCCGGCTTTGGTGCTCCTTGCCATCAACATCTCCCAGGAATGTGGGGGTGCCAGGGAGGGAGAGGAGCAGTGGGGGATTAGGATAACACACAGCACGGCTGCTCTGGGTTATTTCCCTTCTTAACCAGGATAAATATTAACAAAGGAGGACAAGAGCTTTTGTAAGGGATTAAAAGGCCAAAGCAGAGTATTTCATATGGCATGAAAGCAGAGCATTTCATGGAACATGCTGAGTTGGAAGGGACCCACGAGGATCACTGAGTCCAACCCCTGGCCCTACACAGAACACCCCAACAATCCCACCCTGTTTTCCTGCATATTCTTGGAATTTAGTTAGCACAACAAAGGGCAACATTGCCCCTCTGGAGGAAGATATAAACCTCAAATATCTACTAAGAAACTGCTCAAAGCAGAGAAGTTTTTATCCTCCCTGATGTGAACTGAAAGAACTGAAAAGCAAACCTATGTAATTAATTAATACCCACTAGCTACTAATAGTTATCTCTGCCAAAAGAGGACAGCAGCACTTTGGGTGAGCTGGGAACAAGTGGGCACTGGGGGAAGCCCAGCACAGGACACAGTGTCCCCATGCCCCCAGAGAACCCCTGTGGAGGGGCAGAACCACCCTCACACCGCCTCCACCTGCACAGCTTCAGCAGGAAACTAATTTTCCATTTGATGTTACCCTGAGCATGCTCTGCTTTTATTTCAGGTTGTGGAGAAAGAAGAGAAGAAACAGAAGAGGAGAGGTGCCAGGCAGCTCAGCTCCCCAGAAAGGGTAAGTCAGCAGGGCCCCCAGGGTGGTGCTGCTGTGCCCATGTCACCCCTGGCACAGGCTTTGCATGTTCTCTAAGCACAGCCCCACACCCACACGGGGTGGCTTTGCACCCACAGCTCACCTGTGCCAGCAGCAAGAATGGTGCCCGGGGGCAGGATCCATCCAGGCTGGTTCCCTCCCCTGGCTCTGGGAAGGAGCAGGAGGTGTGGGCAGCACCCCAGCTCCTGGGGGCCTGAGCTCTGAGAGGGTTCCAGGCACGGGGCTGCAGCAGGGCCAGCACCACAGGCTGTGCCTGGCCATGAACTGCCCTCCCCCAGGCTGGCTGGAAAGCCTGTCCCTGACCCAGCTGGGTTTGAGAGGGGATGTGGCTGTTCCTGAGGTAAAACCTCTGGGATTTGCTAACAAGCCTCTGGGTTGACCCAGGACTTTGAAGCACCCTCAGGTGAGGAGCCCGAGCACTGCTGGGGGGTGGGCTGTGATGAGGGCAGGGGGCAAAGCCCACAGCTGTGACCACGGTGAGTGACTGCTGGCACCCCTCTGCTGCTGGGGGGCATGTGTGGAACATGGGAACTGCCCTGGAGCACGTGGGAACTGCCCTGGAGCACGTGGGAACTGCCCTTCAGCATGTGGAAAATGCCTTACACAGGACAGGTCCAGCTGTAACAAGCCCTGTCTCAAGTCTGGCTGCATCCCTTCCTGCTGCCTCTGCCTCACTCAGCACAAGGTCCTCCCCCAGTGGCCCAGCCTGGCTGCCCAGGGGTTCTCCTTGGCAAAATCCGGAGGAAAAGCCTCTCAGGGGAAGCAGGGGGCTGTGCCTGGGGAGAGCCTCTCTCCCACCCCCTGTGCTGAGGGGAAGTGAGCACAGAGCATACAAAACAAAATTTCCTCTTTCTGGAGCTATTTTTAGTGTCCTGCTGGTTTTTACACAGCCCGTGGGGCTCAGCTTGGTGCTGTCGCTGTTTGGGGTTTCCAGAGCAGCCTTTCCCATATTGCTGAGTTTTTGTGCCTCTCTCCCCAAGCTCCAGGGCTGTCCATGGGTGCTCTGGGTGAGCACCCTTGGTGCTCCCCACCTTCAGCTGGGCCTTCTAGGACCCCTCGTGGCACAGGAGAGGCAGAAGGTGCTGGGGCCAGGCTGGAGGGAGCAGGGGAGGGAGCTGCAGGCAGGTTGCTGTGCAGTGGGGATGGGAAGTGCAGGAGCTGGGGGGCAGCAGGACAAACAGGAGTGTGACCGTGTGTGTGCAGTGGGCTGTGGGCAGGCAGGGGGCTGGGGCTGCACCTTGGCCTTCCCCCTGTGTGTCTCATGGCCCAGAGCTGGAGTGAAGGTGGGTTAACCCACCTGGGAATGCAGCCAGAGGAAAAGGAGAGTGAGTGAGTCTTCCTTGAGTGGGTGACAGCAGTGCCTGCCAAGAGCAGGGAGGAAAGACAACCTAGTTTAAATTTTAAAAAAAAATCACTAGTTGAGAGTTAGATGATGTGGGTTTAGGGCTTTATCTTGCCCTAAACTGCCCATGGATGCTGCCCAGCCAGGAGCAGCAATGCCAGGAGCTGGGCACACCTGCAGGAGCAGGACACCTGCATGGGCAGGGACAGATGGCTCTGCAGGCACCTGAGCTCCTGTTGCTGCTGCTGCTTCAGAGCAAAGGGCAGGCAAGAAATTCACAGAGTCACACACAGAACCATGGAATGGTTTGGCTTGGAAGGGTCCTTAAAGACCAGCTCATTCCACCCTCCTGCCACAGGGAGGGACACCTTCCTTAAAGCCCCATCCAACCTGGCCTTGGACACTTCCAGGGATGTGCCAGTCAGGCCCAGCCAAATGGAAATGAAGGCCCTCAGCCCAAGGTACCCACCACTGATGGATAAAACACGAGGGCTTTTAGGTGAGCACCAGTGAGTTTTCATCTCTTGCATTATGAAGAGATAACTCACATTTCTAGTCAGTTGTGCCATGGAAGATGAAAGGAGAATTGCTAAAAGAATTGGAAGGATTTTGAGCAGAAGGCTGATTTCTCTGTGATTTATTAATCATTGCTCCTGGAGTTTAATGGGATTATTTCACGAGCCATTTTGCTCCACTGGTTATGTCAGAAGCTGGATCCCTGGAAGGAGGGCAGATATCTCAGTCTCCTTGGGCTCATCACTCAATGGTGACGAGAAGGCAGGAGAAACTACACACAGAGACACAAAAAGGCTGCACCCCCAACTGTTTCCTTTTGTACAACATTTTCTGTTTCCACCCAAAGCTGCTGCAGAGTTTCGGTGCCATCACACCAGACTGAACACCAGTGTCATAGTAAGTGTTCACATTTTAATGCCTCTGCCTCAAAGCACAGGGAAAACCAGCAGGGACTGCAGCAGGGTGTCATTTTACCTTTCAAATTAAAAAAAAAAATAAAACCTTTGAAATTAAATAAATGTGTTGGAACCTCCAAACTTCTCCCACTTGAATCTGCAGGTTAATTCGTGGAAGCCAAAGGCAGAGATACGAATTTCCCCCAGATTTATCAGGCCTGGTGAGGTTTTTGTGTCTGACACATTCAGATAACATCAGCTCTTCACTGTGCAAACATTTTAAATGAAGTCCACCTACAGTCCCCTTGGTGCTGGTGTCTGGTATTTCCAACAGCCCCAGCAGGCACAGGTGGGTGAGGGAAGGCTTAGAAAAAGCAGCTGGGAGAAAGTCAGATTTAATATACTGCAGGTAGTTGTGCAGCAGAAGGTGCTTAGTAAGTGGCCAGTTGCCCCTGCTTGCAGCGAGGATGGTTCATGTTCCATTATGAAGAGAAATGAAAGAGCTGACCCTGGTTTGGTGAAAGCCACCGAGCTGTGACTTCCCCTCCGTGACGCAGCAGTGGCGGCTGGGCCGGTGGGAAAGGTTTGTGTGGCACGTGGTGTGTTACACAGGGAGCAGATCTCCCTCTGTCACCTTCAACTGCCTCCGGCCGTGGGGAGGGTGGGAACCTTCAGAAGGGCTCTCCTGGGAAGAGCAGGGGAGTACAGGGTGGGATTATCCCAGCCAGGCCTGGGGAAGGGGCGGGCTCAGCGCTCACCGGAGCATCTCGGCACCGGCCACGTGCCCGGGCACCGGAACACCGACACAACCTGGTCTGTAGCAGCAACCAAACACTTTTTATCCTCAGTGGTTTTGGACCTCCACTGGACAGGCACGGTGCTTGCTGGGCACGAGGAGAGCTGACCACCTCCAAAGCCACAAAGGTTTCTGCTGGACAGATGTTCCCACAGCTCTGTCCAGCTCTGCTCTGTTCGACCCATCTCCCCACAATGCTCTGACTGCACCTTTCTCTCTTCCAGCTGCGGGACCACATCAGTTGTCAAACTCCTGTGTTGAGAGAAGAGGCTGAAATGCCCCCCAAAAGGTGACAGAGGCGCAGCCCCAGTGAGGACCTTCCCCCCTGGGCACAGGGCGATGCTCTTGCTGCCGTGGATGCCCTCCCTGCCCACCCTGCAGGAGAGCCCAGCACGGGTTGGCACCGTCTGACAGAGAGCATGAGCACAGCACATGGGCAGGACTCTAATTAACACCCTGACCCGAGATGCAGCTCCTCCCCAGAGTGGCCACAACACTGCAGTAATGAGGATTCCAGGGCTGAAACCCTTCCTGTAATCCCTGAGGACAAGGTGGCTGCAGGACACGCCAAGGGCCATGATATGATGAGCACAGCCCTGGAGCACAGCCATGACCAACAGCTCCAACTGCTCGGACCCAGACCTCAAGCCCTACTACGCCGTGACGTACGCGGTGATCCTGGTGCCGGGGCTCGTGGCCAACACGCTGGCACTGTGGGTCTTCTACGGCTACATGAAGGAGACCAAGAGGGCCGTGATCTTCATGATCAACTTGGCCATTGCTGATTTGCTGCAGGTTCTGTCCTTGCCCCTGAGGATATTTTACTACGTGACGGGCATGTGGGAGTTCGGGGGCGGGCTGTGCCTGCTCTGCTTCTACCTGAAGTACGTCAATATGTACGCCAGCATCTTCTTCCTGGTGTGCATCAGCGTGAGGAGGTGCCTGTTCCTCATTCACCCCTTTCGGGCCGGCGAGTGCCGGCGTGTGTGCGACGTGTCCGTCAGCGTGGCGGGCTGGGCCGTGGTGTGCGTGGCCTGCCTGCCCTTCCCGCTCCTCAGGCTCCACAAGGACGACACCAACACCTGCTTTGTGGATCTCCCCATTGAGAAACTTGACCTTCCCACCTCCATCACGCTGATGACCATGGGGGAGTTGGTGGGGTTCGTGATGCCCCTGCTCATCATCCTGTACTGCTCCTGGAAGACCATCCTGTCACTGAAAGAAAAGAACTCTGCCTCGCACGACCTGGGAGAGAAGAAAAAGGCTTTAAAGATGATTCTCACCTGCGCCCTGGTGTTCCTGATCTGCTTTGCCCCCTACCACATCAGCTTCCCGCTGGACTTCTTCGTGAAGACGGGGCAGATCCGGGGCGGGTGCGTGCAGAGGGTGATCTCGGTGTTCCACGCCGTGGCCCTGTGCCTCGCCAGCCTCAACTCCTGCGTCGACCCCGTCATCTACTACTTCACCACGGACGAGTTCAGGAGACGCCTCTCCAGGCAGGATTTGCAGGACAGCCTCCAGCTGCAGCACCTCAGCTACAGCAGGAAACACTCCAGGGACGTGCTCGTGGAGGACACCACGGAATAGCAGCGCTGTCCTGCCCCAGAATGGTGCCAGCACTTCAGATAGTCACTGTGTTCTGGGCTTTGGCCCAGAGTTTTCCCCACAACTCAGACAAACTTCTGCTTTCAGTCAGGGCTGGAAGAAACCAACAACCCTCCCCTAAAATCCAAACCTGGCCAAAGATGTGCTGATTTAACACTTTAGTTGCAGTTTTTCCCTGAATACAGATCAAGCCAGGAGCAGCTGGCTCTGGCAGCAGGAGGAGGACAGGCACCCGTGGCAGAGGTGATGCTGTCCCCAGTGTCACTGGTGGCACTTCCCAGCCATGTCCTGGTCATGCACTTCAGCAAGAGGCAGCAAAGATTTTGGGCTCTGGCTGTGCAGAAAGAATTTGACCCTAAAAATTACTGGATGACACAATATTAGATATTTCTGAAGCACAAGACAACCCAGCAGGGACTAATTCGTGCCAAGAGCCTCCAGCCACTGCCCACAGAGTGAAGAGCAAAGAGTGGCTCAGAAGGACTTGCTATTTAAATAATTAAGGGAACCTCCACTTCGGGGTGCAGCACATGACAGAGCCCCAAATCACACAGTCAGTGAAGCTCCCAGACACTATTTTTGTGCTTTCAGTTCCCGTTTCTGGCTGCAAAGCCACGTGGTTTGCAGCCATATGGTTGCCTTAGATAAGTTTAACCATGGGCTGTGCTTGGAGGGTATTTATTGAGGCTTTCAGGCCCCTTGGCACCAAAACCAGGGCAAATTATCTCCCTTTCACTGGTAACTGACCCACAGCCATCACCTCCACTCTCCATTAACAGCAGTAGGATTAAAACACAGCCAGAGGATCCAAACCTTTTTGCTTTGGAACTCCTGAAGCAGAGTCAAAATTGCCACCCAAAAGGCTGTGAGAGATTTCTAGGAAAGGCTCAGATGTGGATGTGTTTGTAAGAATAATCTCCTCCAAATCAAACCACAGAAGCTTTGGGACTTTGGGATTTCATTTGCACCTTCTTGTAAAATGTATTTTTCTGTGAACATTTGAAATGTTACTTTGAAACGTAAAATACTGTGACAGTCTGAGGTTTTATTTATGCAAATGTTCTTTTATAATTTATAGAAAAAACCAAATATTGTAGGATAATGATGTGAAGCCCAGTGAGTGTTGGAACACAGATTTTTGTTTTCTTTCTAAAAACTGCTCTAGATAATAAAACAAAACTCCACCACCTCATCCCTACAGGAATCTGAGCCAGTTCTGTACCTGAGTGAAGGCTGAGCAAGCACTGAAAATTCAACCACAAAGCACATTGTAACTCATTCACAGGGATGAAAAAGTATTTATTTTTGTATTTCCTGTTGTAGATAATAAAAGAATTCTTTTTAAAAATGTTGTTTAACTGTGATTCGTGGCCCACTGCCCCTCTGCACCAGCAACACACCTACATGGGCCAGCATGTGGCAGCACCTGGGTCGCTGATGCCTCCTGAGCACCTGCAGAACATCTCAGATGCTTTTGCAAAATTATCTTAACCTCCTCCTTGCACTGGAGGGAAAAGCAAAGGGGTGGGGTTACCAGGACAAGGGAATTCCTGAAGCTGCAGGAATGAAGCCCATCACCCTTGGGAGGGAAAAAGGACCCAAATTCCCAGAGCTACTTTTAGCTCCTGAGGGGAAAAAGATGTTACATAAAGTGGTGTCAGAAGTTCAGAAATTGGTCAGTGAGAGAAACCTCAATAAGCTGATGTTTCCCCCCAGAAAGTCCCCTGGGGGCACCCCCGGCCACAGCAGTTACTCAGTATTAAACATCTCTTTTTACAGGAAGTTGGCTCAAAGTCAGCAGCAGCTGATATTCCCAGGAAAACCTTTTCCCTGGAAAGATTTTTGATGAATTTAATCTGAATAATCTGGTCTGCAGCGCAGGACTGGGAATCTGAATGAGAACAGAACACAAAAAATACCCCAAAACATCCCCCTTACTCTGTGTGAGGGATTTCCTCTGGTTGCAGCTCTGCCCCAAGGGGGTTGTTGCTGCTGAGCAGCAAAGGCTGAGGGCTCTGCCAGTGCCCTCACCAGGCTGAGTCTGTGCTGAAGTGACAAGTGGCTTTTGGACACAGAAATAGGTTTAATTTGTGCTGGGCCAAAAAAGAAGCCACTGGGGCAACAGCACAGACCCAGGGAAGGTCTGGGGGGACATTGGGGCAGCTTAAGCTGTTCAGAAACAGCACCAAGTGTTTGGGGAAGTCTTCTTTGCACATGAGACAAGACGAGCGAGGATGACAGTGGTGGAAGCAGCTCTGGTGCTTGGGACACTGCCCATCCCAGCCCTGTTTCCATGGTTTCCATGGACTCCCCACCAACAGCTGCAGGAGATTTCATCACCCCTCAGGCTCCACTTTCAGCTTCCTCTGCCACTGACACCGTAAGAGGCACGATGGGTGCCCTGGGGAGGGCTTTTTGCATGTTGAGACCTAAACTGCACTTGCACGTGAGGGCTGAAGGGGTGGGAGCACATCCCTGCTTCTCTTCCCATGCCCCTCCTCACACCTTGGCACGATCAGGGCCCACCAGCCTGCTTGGCCAACACCTGAACCCCTCCATTCCAGAAGTCTGGTGGCAGTGAATTCCCTCTTTTAGGGATATGGCATTGCTGGGAAATGCAGTGCTGCTGCTCTGAGCCATCACGAGGGCACCTTTCATGTCCCTTCCTCTCGCACCTTGAGGGGCTGGTTCCCTTTTCAGCTCCTCTGCACGGCTCATGATGTCTCAGGACCTCCAGCCACCTCCTGTCCCTGGAGGTGGGAGCAGGGCCACGTGCCAGTGGCCATGGCAGACCTTCCAGCACTTCCATCTCCTCTGCCACCACCAGCCACTGCCCAGGAACCATCCACACAACCCAAAATACCTCCTTTCAGCATGAAAAGAGCTGACTTACAGCTCCTCTTACTTAAGCAGAATTTCCCCCCCACCCCTTACACATCTTTTTTTTATCAGCACTAGGTTTTCTTTGCTGTTTTGTCATCTGGTTGCCCCACATCCTGAGCAGCCTCTCTGTTTCTCTGTAACTGTTAGATTTTCCTGCCCAGGTTGAGCTGCAGCAGCAGCAAACTCTGCCACATTTCACTGCACTGTTCACTTCCTTTTCCCCTTTGCTGCTGGAGGCTAAAAACGAGCATGGCCCCAGCTGGTTGGGCACAAAGGCACTGACAGAGCACCACCCAAGGTGCTGGACACCACCCCAACAGCTCAAACAAACCACAGCCACTGACCCACACACGAGGCCACCCCGACCAGTACAAAACCAAGGAGATAAAATCTTGTCAGAGACGGTTTGAGAAACACATGACAAAAAATAAGACAGTCAAGGCAGTGTCTGGTTAAGTCAGGGCAGAGGAGCTCCAGCATTTGGGGTGATAAACTGAGCTCTGTGATGGGATCTACAGGATCTACAGCAGTAGCCAAAAGATCTACTTTGGGGGAAAAAATCCAGTTACTTAAAGCCATCAAGAACAAAATAGTAATAAAATGTAGTAATGTCACTGCCCCTCCCTGTAGTGGGGGAAACCTGCAGCTTCCACTTGATGACCAAAAATCCCTTGGGAGGGAAGGGATGTGGAGGGTGATTTGGTTCTCTGGGGTGATGATCTCAGTGGTAACTTGGCAATAAATAATTCTCTACCTTGGTTTCTCTGCACTTGGTGGCTGCAGCCTTTGTCATCTCATTCTTTTAGCCCTGTTCACTAATTCTCAATTTTTTAAAAATCATGGAATGTGCTGAGCTGGAAGGGACTCATCAGGATCATCCAGTCCAAGTCCTGGCCCTGCACAGACACCCCAACAATCCCACCCTGTCCCTGAGTGTTGTTCAAACGCTCCTGGAGCTCTGGGGGCTGTGGAAGGCCCACTCAGGCCACCTTTCCCTCCCCATGGAGCCTCACCCCCCTGCCTGAAGCTGGAGCAGTTCAGCTTTGCCTCCTCACACCGCGAGCAAACCCCCAAAGCCGGGGGAGGATGACACTCTCACACAGCAGCTGTCACAGCCCCTTCCCACCCGCTCACAGCCCAGACAGGAAGGCCTTTAAGCTTATCAGGACATCTGTGCTGCTCTCGGAGCTGCTCTCTGCTCTCCTCAGAGCTGCACACAGGTCACAGGCCACCACTGGGGCAGGTGGATCTCTGCAGGATGCTCCAAAAACACCTCCTGCTCTGCCCAGCTCTCTGAAAGGGTCTTCCTTGGTAAAGCTCTGCGGGTGGAGGTGGCTCAGCAGCAGCAGCACGTGTGGGTTGAGGAGAGCTTGTCCTCAGGATTGCTGACTCCTGGGACACTGTTTTCCCCAGAGATCAAGACCCTTGACTGGGCGAAAACAAAGTTCTGGCCAAAGGCCTTCAGTGTAGGAGAAAACAGTGAGCTCCAGATCTCCACAGCCTTCAGAATCTCAGAATGGCTTGGGTTGGGAGGGACCTTGAAGACCATCCCATTCCACCCCTGCCATGGGCAGGGCCACCTTCCAAAGCCCAGGGTGCTCCAAGCCCTGTCCAACCGGGCCTGGGACACTCCCAGGGATGGGGCAGCCACAGCTGCTCTGCCCAACCTGTGCCAGGGCCTCTGACACTCTCATTGCAGAACAAAAGCCACTGGTTCCATTCCAATGAGGAATTAGGTCTGTAGAAGGAAGCTCCTTTTTCCAGGATCAGGTGTCCACCCATGGACTTAACCCACAACAGCTTCAAATGTCAACAAGGCCCAAAATGGGCCAGCTCAGGAGAACCCAAACACTTCTGTAAGACACTCAACCACCATCCAGAGTCTGAACGAGTGTTTGGACAGTAAATTCACTTTCACATCTGTTAATGTGGAATTGAGGGTGTCACAGGACAAAAAGAGAGAAAATACTCTTAAGGTAAACAGAATAGTTGAACTATAAGAAATAATTTCCTTGGGAGGTGGAGTTTAGGTGGAGAGCCTGTACTTATTTCAGGACAGGAAATACACCCACCTGTACTGCCAAGGCAGTATCACAAACATAGGCACTTAATGAAGGAATAATTTTAATGAAATAATGTGACTGTAATTATCCATATTGTAATTATTTTGGTTGCAGCCAGGAAGCTTCAATCAGTGCTGGCATTTGGGCTCTGTGCCACAGCTGGCAGCCCAGCCACCCCCCTGCGGGCTGCAATTAGGGCAGGCACAGCAGCTGAAATCCCTCCCAGCCTGTCCTCGAGCTCAGCCCTCCCAGGGTGGGAATTCAGCACCAAAGTGGAGGGTTTGGGGCCCACACCCCATTTATGTGGCCCTACACTGCTCTGCTCTGGTGACACCCCACCTGGAGTGCTGTGTCCAGGTCTGGTGCCCCCAGCACAAGGAGGACATGGAACTGTTGGAGCAAGTCCAGAAGAGGCCATGAATCACAGAATCACACACTGGTTTGGGTTGGAATGGACTTTGAAGCCCACCCAGTGCCACCCCCTGCCATGGGCAGGGACACCTCCCACCAGCCCAGGGTGCTCCAAGCCCTGTCCAGCCTGGCCTGGGACACTCCCAGGGCTGGGGCAGCCACAGCTTCTCTGGGCACCTGTGCCAGGGCCTGCCCACCCTCCCAGCCAGGAATTCCTTCCCAATATCCCATCCAACCGTGCCCTCTGGCAGTGGGAAGCCATTCCCTGTGCCCTGTCACTACTTACTTGTTGGTTTGAAGAATTGGGAAGACAGTATTCCCAGCCCCACAGCCAACCTGCACAAACAAAGCAGATGGACACAGTGAGAATTCCTCCAGGATGTTCAGGAATTTCAAATCATCTCTGGTGTAAAAAGCAACTCCTGAGTAACAGCTGAGCAGAGCAGTGACCCTTTGTAAGGTCTGCAGGGTCTGTGCTGAGCTCTGAGGAGCAGAATTACCTGTGTGGGAAAGCACTAAGCAAGTTCTTGTTGGAATCTTCCTAACAAACTGTATCTTGCTACTCTCTCCAAGCTGTTTTTGCTGGAATCCCAAGCACAACAGCCAGTCTGAGCCCCTGCAGCACTGGCAAAGGCCATGGATGAGTTACACTCCCTTCCACAGAAAATCAGAGCAATGGAGAAGGGAACTTTGCTTTACTCTAATCACATCCTGCTGTTCCAGAGTTTCCTTCACTACTTGGCTATTCCTCAAGTTACAATGAAGCCCACAGTGATTCTGCCTTATTATTCCTTCTGCTTGTTGCCATTTGAAGGGAAGGTGACAAACTGGGTTTGGGGAATTTGCCTCTGAATGTTTAAGGAGTCAGTGAAAGTGGAACAGACTGAGCAGAAAACACCACTGAGGGCTTGCAGGGACAGATGTTACTGAAAGTGCTCAGGTGAGACAGGAGAGCCACAGTGATAACATCAAAGCCTCAAACCCTGAGATTAAATTCAAAAATCAAAAGGACAGTTCATGTTAACTGTGCTTGGAAGGGCAGAACTTCCATAAAATACAAAGTACTAAACAAATCCAGCAATATCTACAGTGAACAACCAGAGGTGGGAGAGCAAAAGGTCACAACCAGCTGTCAGGAGTCCAATAATTGTAATTCCCAGAGACCTCTCTGGGACAAAGCCTGGATCAGTCTGGGATTCCCTGGTATTACATGGGCCATAAGGAACAAACCCAAGAGCATCTTGACATTCTTGGTGCTTTGTTTCACACCTCTCAAGGCAAACAGGAGTCAGCACAAACATGCAAAAGATAAATGACAAGGGAAAGCTTTATGTAGATGAGTGAAAGCACCAATTCCTTCCAAGGATGACTTTTAAATGCTTGTTGAAACATCTGATAGCAGCAGTTTGGCTTTTAAACTTGGGAACTTCTTACAGTCCTTGTGCTCTGCCAATTCAGAGCCTGAACCAGAAGAATCCCACCAGGTTGAGCTGAGTTCTGAGCTGCCCTGCCATCAGCCCCTGCCTTCCTCTTTGCCAGTGACACAGACTTTTATGTGCCAGTCCCACTGATAACGAGGGGCAGTTTGATGTGTGAGTCATTCACAGCTCTCACCTCCAGGACTCGGTAAGATGCAGCTGCTCCTGGGAACTCTCCCCCCCTCTGGTGCAGCTCCCTGTGCTCCTGTGTGCAAACCCCAGGGGTGCTTTTGCTCAGGCTCAACTGACTCTCTGTGCTGGTTTCCAAAGAGCAATGTCCATTTTCACACCTTCCCGGCCCTTCACTCTTGGATTCTTCTTTGTTGCTGAATCCATGCAGAGAGTCTCCAGTTTGGCTTGAGCTCCTGTTGGGTGCCAGCTCAGGAAATTCAGTGAACAGCCAGTGCCTGTCCTTGAAGAAACCATTTTCATGGATTTTATAGAAGTCATCCCAGTATCTCTTAGCATTCACCTCATATTCCTCTGTGAACACAAACAAAAACATCACCACAGCTCAGGGTTTAAGCAGTTCAGACAGTGAGGGATCACTGCAAACATCCATGCAGCAATCTGCTTGAATAAGTAAAATTATTGACTGAAAATCACCTTTATTTCAATTTGCCCTCCCACAGAAACCCTCAGCCTTCCTCCCCACAGTCACTTTGGTAGGATTTAAATAGGGAAAAGAGAAAACTGTCTCCTGGTAGGATTTAAAGGAAGCTGGCAACAGAAAAAGCCTCTTTGAAGGACACTGGAATAAAGAAATTCAGGTTTTACTTTTATCTCTAACACTGACTTGGTCAGTTCACTGGGAAAATGAATTTGGAGCTTCATGACATCAAGTGTGAAGCACTTGCAACTCCTAAGGAGTTCTGTGAGAGCCCCTTTCTCAGATGGAGAAGCAGAATAATTAGTCAACCCCATGGGCCTGGCAGAAAGCTCAATTAGCATTTGCACAATCCTCCCAGATCAGAGTTTCCCACAAGCTGTGCTGCAGGCCAGCCCAGAGCACTTTGCTTTCCACACCCCTGTGCTTGTATGAATTAAAAACACAAGTGACCACTGGCACCAGAGCAACAGTGGGCAGGCCAGAGGGCATCAGAAGGAACTCCAGCAGCAGCATTTTCACACCAAGTGGATCATTCCAGAGGCAGGATAAGCATTACAGGGAGCAGGAATAACTTACAAAGCCACAGCCTAATGAACTTCAAGTCACCTGCAGAATTATTTCCACACACTTCACAGACTTCAGACCAAGTGGCTTTCTAAACTCTCACCAATGTGATGAGTTTTCTGTCCTGGGAATTAAGATCTAATTACAGTATCTTATGCTTGGAATCACATGGAGACATTCCTGTCCATGGCCAGAGATCCCAACTGCATTCCAATAACTCCTCATCCATCTCTGCACAGCAACAAGTGCTTTACTGAATAAAACTGGAGATCAGTATTAGTACCTGAACTGCAGTTTATTTATTAAGACTTTCCCAAGCATAAAACTAATTAGAAGATCTCTGAAAGGAGACAGTAAAGTGAACCCAGAACACCTGGAAAAATAAGTACCCTCAACCAAATATAGACAAAAATGGCTTTAACAAAGAAGCACAAGCCAGTCATGTGTCTGTTTTTAGTAGGATCTATCCCTGAAGCACAAAGAGCTATATATAAAAATAATCTCTTTACCTCAACTACATGGATTTGCTCCTTTTAAGAACCCCTGCCCTTAAACCCCAAGCCAAAAGAAGTTTTAATGCCTGATATTAGAGCAGGGCAGGGAGTCTGTGCCATGATCCCACCACAGGGCACAGTGAGCAGGGCCAGGGCAGGCCAGGAATTCATGGAAGAACTCAGTGCCTGCTGGAAGGAGTGTTACTGATCCACACCCTGACTTATCATGTATTAACAGGGCTACACAAGGTTGGTGGGGCAGGAAATGCTCTTTCACCTCACAAAAACACAAAGTCCAGACTCCTGCCTGTCCCTAAGGATGATCCCCCAAGGAATGGGATGTTCACCTGAGCTGCTGGCACAGAATTCCAGCCCAGCCATTCTGGATTGGCCCACAGTGTAACACTGAACAAGGCACTGTGCTCTTCCCATGTTAAATTGTTGGGAATTTCTGCTGGAATGCTGTGGAACAGCTGTTACACTCCAACCCACAGCAAGGGAAGCTTTATTTAAAGCTCATTTACTCAGAGCCTGCTGCTTTCAAAGCACCAGAATAAAGGATCAGTGACAATTTAAGTACAAGAAATCAAGGGCTGGCTGACAAATGATGCAAGAAACAGATTTACAGCAAATAAATGACCAGATTAATTTCTCAGGCTGACCTCCAGTTCCCATCACACCCTTCTTTGTGGTATGACCTCATGGGGACCTTGGTGTCTGAACCAGCTTCCTCCTGAGACTTTCCTGATAAAGACTCCTGAGTTTTCTGCTTGTCTTGGTAAGGACACCCCCAAAGCCAAGCCCTCACTCACCCCCTCTCACTGCACAAGAAAGGAAAACAAAATAACTGTTCACAAGAGACAGGCAGAGAACCCTCTGAAGTGCACAGGGGGCTAATTATGGAGCCTCAAAAAGAAACCAAGGAACTCTCCTGCTTTTCATTTTGTTCCTAGCCAGGAAACACATCTTCCCTGCATCCCACAGAACTCCTCTCCTCCTTCAGAACAAACCCTGAAGTCCCCAGAATAACACAGAACAAACCCTGACAGCCCCCAAAAGTCCACAGAATAACACAGAACAAACCCTGACAGCCCCAAGAAGTCCACAGAATAACAGAACAAACCCTGAAGTCCCCAGAATTACACAGAACAAACCCTGACAGCCCCCAAAAGTCCCCAGAATAACACAGCCATAAGGACCACTGGCCTGCCTTTGTTCTCCTGCTTGGACATTCTGATTCCCAAACTCCCAGAGCCTTCAGGCACATTTTCCTGGGCTGCCTTCCCTACTTTTCAGCCATCCCATTGTCTCCCCAGGCTTCCCAGTGAATAGCAACCATCAGCATTTGACTGGCCTCCATTGTTCAGTCTGGGAAATACATCAGGGAGCCCTGACAAAGTGCTCCAGCAGCAAATTGCTCCCCGGTTTCCTGTTGTACAGAGGCCCTCAAAGCATGACAGACAGCACCCTTTAATGCTAACCAGATTTTAAAATGCACCCAACACAATGGGCACCACAATGGGAACCTCTGGGAACTTCTGGGAGTCCAAGAAATTAGGAGGGTTGTTCTTTGGTATGATTAGATTTGCTATTGTGGACACAACTGGAGCTGTATGGAAGTGTCTCAGCTGCTCCAGGAGTGCTGAGCTTCCTCCACACTCCATTTGATGGGAACAAAAGGAGCACATCCATCCTGGGGCTCGGCAGGGGATAACAAGATCATCATCAGACAAGTTTCTTATCACACACCAAAGAACAATTTCACCATCATTTGAAGGGTTGGGTGATCTCTGATAGAGTGGAGGAAATGCATTATCAACCAGCTCAGGCTTCAAGCCATGACTTAATCACAGAGCTGAGCACCTCGAGCTTGAGTCAGACACAGGTAAGCTCTGCATTTTGGATGTAGAAATATCACAGAATCAAAGAATGGATTGGGTTGGAAGAGACCTCTGAGATCAGCAAGTCCAACCCTTGATCCAACCCCACTGTGATCACCAGCCCAGGGCACGGAGTGCCCTGGGCTGGTGA
>JAOXXN010000025.1:5324352-5334896 GCA_026770055.1 Myrmophylax atrothorax | reverse complement strand
GAGGAGCCGGGATGGAGCCGCCGCCGCCCGCCTGAGCCCCGCAGCGGCTCCGGGGCACGGCTGGCAGCCCGGTGGGCATGGCGCTCAGCTCCCGGGCTCACGCCTTCTCCGTGGAAGCGCTGGTGGGCCGCTCGGCCAAGAGGAAGGTGCCGGAGGGGCGCGATGAGGAGCCCGGCGCCGGCTGCCGGCCGGCCCGCAGAGCCCCGGAGGCGGGTGGGTACCAGCGGGCCCCCGGCGGGCGAGGGCGGCCCCGCTGCCCCCGGCACCTCCCGAGCACGCCCTCCCCTTTGTGTTCCCCGCAGAGAAGCGGCCCAAGGCCGGGCCCGAGGGGCGGCCGCCCGGGGTGCAGGTGGAGCTGCAGGGCTCCGAGCTCTGGAGGAGGTTCCACGACATCGGCACCGAGATGATCATCACCAAGGCCGGCAGGTACCGGCCCCGCCGCCCCGCGCTAGGGCTTTGCTTTCTCGTTACATTTTCTTTCTTTTTTACCCCCACCTCTATTCTTTTTTAGATGGGATGCGGAAGGTGTCGTTTCTTGTTTTGTTTCGGTTCGGGGTTTTTTTTTTGTTGGTTGGGTTGCTTTTTTGTTTGGTTGTTTAGAGTTTTTCTGCTCCCTTGGGCTATTTTTCTTTGTTTGCCCATTTTCCCGTTATTTTCGTTGAGTTTGATTTTTTTCCCTGCCGCTGCTCGTTTTTGAGTTTTCCGGCCCCTTTTCTCGCTGCAAGGGGCAGCCCCTGCTCAGCCCCTTGCCCTGTGCCCGCAGGAGGATGTTCCCGTCGGTGCGGGTGAAGGTGCGGGGGCTGGAGCCGCTACAGCAATATTACATCGCCATCGACGTCGTGCCTGTGGACTCCAAAAGATACAGGTAAGGGGCGCCCGGCGGGGACCTCCCCACCCCACGCGGGTCCCCCTGCCCGGCTGGCCCCGCTCGGTGCTCCAGCTCGGCCGGGGCCGAATGCGACGCGGGGGTCGCACGGATGGGGCACCTGCGGGGTCTGGGGGTGTGCGGGGTGAGTGGACAGGTGGGCACGGGCCCCCCCAGCCTGACCGCGGCCCGGCCCGCGCCAGGTACGTCTATCACAGCTCGCAGTGGATGGTGGCGGGGAACACGGACCACTCCTGCATCACCCCTCGGCTCTACATCCACCCCGACTCCCCCTGCTCGGGCGAGACCTGGATGAGGCAAATCATCAGCTTCGACCGCGTGAAGCTCACCAACAACGAGATGGACGACAAAGGGCACGTAGGTGTGGGGCAGCCTCCAAGGGGGGGGGCGAGGCACGCAGAGCATCACCCACGGGGGACACAGAATCACCCACGGCGGGCACAGAATCACTCACGGGGGCAGAGCATCACCCAAGGGGGGCAGAGCATCACTCAAGGGGGGCAGAGCATCATCCAGGCCGGACAGAACATCACCCACGGGGGGCAGCGCCAGGAAGGCGGGGGGCCAGTCCCTCCTGCCCCGGGCTGAGGGCTGGGTCCCTCCTGCGTCTCGCCTCGGGTTTTCTTCCTGCCCTTTTCCCTCTGGGGGTCTCAGCCGCCTCTCCCCCGCACAGATCATCCTGCAGTCCATGCACAAGTACAAGCCCCGCGTCCACATTATCGCCCAGGATTCTCGCTTCGATCTAGCGCAGATCCAGTCGCTGCCGGCCGAGGGGGTGCAGACCTTCTCCTTCCAGGAGACCGAGTTCACCACCGTGACGGCCTACCAGAACCAGCAGGTACCGGGCCCGGGGGCTTGGAGAGCGCCGGCGGGACGGGGAATCAGTGGGACGGATGGAGAGTCCCGATAGTACCGGGGACCGGCGGGTTGGAGATCCTCGATGGCCGGTCCCGGCTCACCCCGCGCCCCAACGACCCCTTTCGCTCCCGCCCCCCAGATCACGAAGCTGAAGATCGACAGGAATCCCTTCGCCAAAGGTTTTCGGGACCCCGGCAGGAACAGGTAAGTGCCGGGGCCGCCCCGCCCGGCAGGAACAGGTAAGTGCCGGGGCCGCCCCGCCCGCCCCGCCGGTCCCGCCGCTCCCACGGCCACGTTCAATGCGGTGTCCCCCGCAGGGGGGTCCTGGATGGGCTTCTGGATTCCTACCCGTGGCGACCACCCCTGGCCCTGGACTTCAAGGCTTTCGGCGCAGACAGCCACGGTAAGTTCGCTGTCGCTCCCCGGGGCTCAAACCTCCGGGTAACCAGGTGGGTCCAGAAACCGGACCGTCCGCCTCTTGGGGATTTAATGCCGAGTGGTTTGGGGCGAAATTCCTGTGCCAGTCGATGCGAGGAGCCGGGAAGAGCAGGATGACGGCGCGGCTGCCCCAGCCCTCGGCTGAAATCAGAGGGAGATGGGCAGAAAAAAATCTGCGAGAGTGCAGGAGACTAATTTGGAAGTCGGGTTGTTACGCCTTTGATCCTGTTCCACTAATTGTTTCCAACCGGTTTGGGAATATCAGCTAAAAGGGCGGTAATAGGGACGGGCAGTGTCTTCTGCAGCGGCGGCTTCTGCGCCGACAAACGCCTTCTGCATCAGAAAATAAAATTATCCGCTATTAAAGGTGTCGCAGTGCCACGGAAAGGCAGCGGAGAGGGGCAAGTCCGAAGGGAAAATGCTCTCCCGCACCCTGACAAGCGCACACGGGTCCCTTTCCCGAAAAGCGGCTTCTGGAAGTAATATTTGAAAACTGATTATTCCTAGCGCCGAAGGAAAAAAACTATCAGCTCATTTGCACGCTGGAGGCTCCGGCTTGGGTTTAAAGTCGCTGGTTTAAGTCTCGGTTAGGTCAGGAACTCTTCAAAGTCTTGGGACACATCGAGTCCTCCGTGTCTGCAGGGAAATGCTGCAAAAATCACAGGAAAAATTCATGGTCTGCAGGCGGCGAAATCAGACTCGGGAAAAATTGAGAGGTTTATTAGGTGTAAAGAGAATTAGATTTTTAAAATTACTATAATCATTTTTATTATTAATAAAAGTAATTTTATTAGTAGTATTAATATTAATATTAATGTTGTTCTTGTAATAATAATTATTTTATTCTATTTTTATAAAATATCTTATGCAAAAAAGCCCCTCTGGAGTCCCTTTTTCCAGCACTGGGAAGAGGAGCTGGTGGTTGGGCTGCAGTGGGGAATGAGGCAACAGCAATTTCAATGCTAAAAGATGCTAAAATAATAATGTATATCTGTTAAAATATTAGGGCTACCTGGGATTTTAAATGTTTTTTCTTTTTTTGGTTTGTGTTAATGTAATTGGTATTTGTCCTCGTGTAACTGGTTTTTTTTTCAGGGTCAGATTCCTGGACTGATGTAAATATAAAAAACCCTCCAGTTCTACTGATACTAAAATTATATTTCTGAAGAAAAGCTGGAAAATAGAAATCCTAAAGCTCTAAAGCCAGGAGATAAATTAAAGTAAATTATGCTCAACATGCTGAAGAAAGAATTGGCCATAAACTTGATTTTTAAGCTTAATAGAAAGGGCAGAAAACATCTGCTCATTGAGCTGCCCTGTCCTCCCTCTGTCCTTCCCAATCCCCATTCCCAGACTTCTTGTGGAAGTTGGGTGATTGCTCAGGATACCGCGCAGCAATTCCTGCCCCTGGGCTGCTCTGCTGGATTCAACCTCCTCGGGATCATTCGCTGCCTCTCGCTCACAAACACCGGCTCCATCACTCCAGCCCAGCGTTCTCCACGCCCCAAACTCCCCGATCTCGGAGCGCAGCGGGATGTGCGGACTGGGAGAGGAGCAGCCCCTGCCCTGCCCGTGCCAGGGGGCACCTTCCCGGCACAAACCCCTCCCGATCCCTGCGCTGGGTGCTGAGCCGGGGGAGCCCCTGCCTGCTGGCAGCTGCGACATTCATTTGCATCACAGCCAAAATCTCTGTGGGTTTTAAAGGGTTTTTTTTAAGGTTTGCTAAACCTTAGACGTTAGTTTGGCTTTCCAGTCAGATGTGGTTCGGTCTTCCAGCCCATCCCGGCTCGCTGTGTGAATTCCCATCAGATCCCAGCCAGGCAGGGCATCGCCTGCAATTCAAGGCAAATTCAGGAGGACACATTGCACAAATGGATCCACATTTCCTTCCTTCCTTTCCCAGTCACTTTGGTAAGAAATTAAAATAAAGGCGGGGTAAAGCCCTCTGGAAGGATTTGGTAATGACCGCAGCGGACACACAGCTCTCCACGGCAGAGATCAAACCGACATCTGTGCAGCACCAGAACCGGCTGCCCCAGAGCACCATTCCCACCTCAGGGCAGCTTCCTTTTTTCTCCTTGGTGTTGCTTCTCTGCTGAATTCTGAAAGTGTTCATTCATCCCTTTCAGAAAGGGGAAGGTTGAAGTGCCGGGTGGGTTTGAATTCCTGCAGACACCGATAGCATTCAGGGCTCTGGTGCAAATGGCTTGGGAAGCCAAGCGAAATGAGTCAATTCCTGTGAGCAGCAAGGGACAGAAAATGCTCCATCAGGCTGAATACGCTTTTTTGTTCAGATATCCAAGGGGGGAAATCTGTCTGGAATTTGTGTGAAAAATAGGAAGTTAAAACAGCAATGGTGTGTGTAAGAGGGGATGGTTCTTGGTTGTACAGCCAGGTATGGATCCAGCAGGTGTGTGTGGAGCTGGACTTCCCAGTCGTGCCAGTCTGTGCAATGGGATTAGCCATGTGTGGAGACTGTTCTTAAAGGAGTGCTGAGTAACATCAACAAATAATTCAGGGATAGACCTTTCATTTGCCAGGAGCAGTTTTGGAGTGGGTTTGTGCTTGGATGGACACGGGCAGCAGGGAGGTGTGGAGTGTGAGCAGTAGTCCTCCGAGGGTTCCTTGGCTGTGGACATCCATGGGTTCCTTGGCTGTGGGCACCAGCCAGCCCAGCCTGGATGATTTCTGTTTTCCTTTTCAGGTGGGAGCTCCAGCTCTTCTCCAGTGACCTCCAGCGGTGGGACACCCTCTCCTCTCAACCCCCTGCTCTCTCCCTCGTGCTCCCCTCCCACGTTCCACCTGTCAGGAAGCAACATCAGCGTGCCGTGCCCCGAGACCTACCTACACAGCCTCAACCTGCCCCTCTACTACAAGATTTGCCCTACGAGCTTCTTAAGACAACAGTCTCTCCTCTTCCCGAGCCACGAGAAGCTGGGAGGCACCAACCCACACCTTCTGCCCCACTTCATGGTGGATGTGCCCAAACTGTCCTCCCTCGGCGTGCCCAGCCTGAAGAGCGCCAAAGCCGAGGACTTCCCGGCGCAGTGTCTGCAGGGCCCCGGCTCTGCTGGGCCAATGCTCTATGGATTACATCCATCTGGAAACATTTTCCCATCGAGTCCCATTGCTCGGGAAGCACTTAATTGTTCTTTACATCCTCCATATGGCCTGTATGGTTATAACTTCGCTGTGCCATCCAGACTGATGAATGCAGGAGGCCCTTTCAAAGTGAGTGACGGCGTCCCGGCCGCTCTGAGGGATGGCAGATGCCACCACTCCAGCTGGCACCCCACAATTAACCACTGCCTTTAGTGGGAGCAGAGAATCTTTCTAAGCATTGATATGTAAAGCAAGTCCTTCCTTCCTTCATACCCACGGGCTTGTTACTTACTGACTCTGAAATACTGCAGGAGAGGGATGCCCAGGCTTTTAACCCTTTATTTTTTTGTGGGCAGGCATATCATGGAGGGTGGAGGATGTGGGAGGGTGGAGGATGTGGGAAGGTGGAAGATCTTGGAGGTCTGAGATGTCCCACAGCCAGGTGATCCCTTTTGGTCATATTTATGTCACAGTTGTAGGTTAAGAGCAAACTGTACAGTCACCTTGCTGATATTTGCACTCTCAAGTGGGACTGGAGGCACCTGCATTTCTACAATTATGTTTTCTCTCTCTTGCTTGCCTTTAGTCAGCCCAGAGCCTGGGGAACTGCTGCTCACCCATTCCAGTTTCATCCCTAATTTCAAAGGGACTATTGGAGACCTGGGGTTGGCAAAGGAGCTGCACTTGGCCAAGTGCTCGAGCACTTCTCAAGTTCCCTTGGCTGTAACAGGTCCTAATTAATGCCAGGGAAGTGCCTTGCTCTCCAGGCCCCAGGTGGCTCCTGGGGATGGAAACGCAGTATCTGCTGCCAGGGCAAAGAAAGGCAGGATGAAAGATGGATGTGTTCCTCCTGTGGGGAGGAGAAGGTGCCAGGAGCCCTCCCCTCCATGCCATGCCCTCCAGTGGCACCAGCACTGATGGTGGGGTGGGAAGGACGGGGATGAGGCTCACACATCCCTCCCATTGCAAGATGGATCCATGCTGGGGGCCTGCAGGACACACCTCTGGAGCTGTGTGGGATGGAATGCCCTCAGGAGCCCTGCAGGACACTTTCCCACCCCAGCAGTCTCAACTCCAGAAGATCCATCTGGGATTGCAGGGACCAGCCCGTGCCCAAGGAAAGGGGCAGGGATGTTTCTGGCTCCATCCCATGGAGAACACAGACCCTGCACAGGGAGCTGCAACTCCACAGGCCCCCTGGAACGTGGGATTTTCAATTCCTTCCAAAAGCCCTGTTTGTTTTATTGTAACCTGTGGATATTCTTACTATTCCTGTAAATACTCTCCAGCTCCCAAGGGCACAAGGTAACTCACAATAAATCAGGACACAGGTTTTAGTCTTTATTTGATTGATGTTCAGTTTCTACCTAAAAGAAAAAAATCATTACTTGATATATGGCAGAGACTGGAAAATAATGCTTGATTGGGACCAGCCACATTTTGGGATTAATCCTGTGTTACAAACACAGCACTATAGAGGGATTAGATGCAGGTTTAAAACTTAAACCTGGTGTCAGAGTTTTGCTTTTATTGTCATTCATAACAGACAACAAATTAAGAACAGAGAAAGCAATATCAAAAGCTGTTAAAATAACAAAAGGTCATGCTTTGACTTTCATGAGACTTTGCTAGAATTCAGACAACATCATTTTCCCTAATTTTCCTGCTTTGGGTGTTCCCAGAGCCCCCAGTGACACCAGTACGAAATGGTGGGCTGTGCTGAATGGTCTGTACGACTGTAAAAATGAACAATCTGCTTTTTCATGCTGTTTCTTAGCAGTTTATCTTCCTATTTTTATTAAAAAACAAAGAAACTCTCTTCTCCTTTGGGAGTCCTTATTTCCAAGCTGCTCCTCAGCATCGGTGGGGTTGGAATTCCCATGGCCAGCCCAGTGCTGGCCCTGGGCAGGCTCTGGGCAGCTCCCCTGGGCTGAGTGACCCTGTCCCTGTCCCAGCCCCAGCATGTGGTGTCCTCTGGAAGGCTCTTCCAGCTCCGTCATGGATTCGTGCAACGGAGAACTTCCCATTTTCCAAATCCTTGTGGTTGTGTAAGACATTCCAGCATTGCTGGCCATGAGCTGCAATCCAGTAAATGGGTGTCTGGTTCAAACTGGGACTGATAATGAGTTGGATGGATATTTTTAGAGTGGTGATTTGCTCACCAAGAATGGGGCTCTGCAGCTTCCAGGGGAGATGGGCTGGGGTTTGTGGCACCTCCACGGGCCTGCAGGATTTTGCCACTCTCCCTAATCCCAGCAGCATGGAAAGAACTCCCAGAGCTTGGACCCTGCAAGGTGTGAGTGTCCCATGGGGGCCACACTTTGGGTGCTCTTCAGGCAGACCCAGAAATATCAGTTTGTCCATACAGAGGGTTGTCATGGCATGAGAGGCACTGTCTAGTCTGGGTTGTCTGAGGTTTATTTCCTTTCCCTTTGCCTTCATCTCCTGTGTTTGTCCCTCCAAACATCGCTGTAACCAATGAAGAGGCTGTTGGTGCTGTTTTCAGGCAGTCACAGCTCTCTGTCTGTGCCTCTGTGGTCACCTCAGAGCAGCCAAGGCTCCCTGACCCACATTTTCCGTGCCCACAATGGTGATTCAGCTGAATTGCTCACAGCAGGACAGAGGATTTTACCTATTTGAGAAAAACTGTGCCCAAAATAGCAGATAATCTCCACACTACGTTCTCAGGGTGTTTGTGAAACAGCCACTGGTGGGAGGTGAGGGGCAGAATTCAAGAGAGCAAGTCAGAATAATAAATATTAGTTGTTAAACGTGAAACTGGGTGAATTGGGGGTGAAATGTCCAGCAGGACCATGTGCCTGTAAATACAATTACTCAGGTGTTGCTTTGTGTTTCCCACAAACATTATTTGCAAACTTGTGACCATTTCAGAGTTCCCAGTTCTCAGTGTTGAATACAAACACAACCTCGGTATTATGGTGTGATTTTTAAAGGGGAACAGGGAGAAAACAATCAAAGGGGCTTTTGAAAAGATTGAACTTGCTAAACAAGCTCAGCTATTAGTCATTTGACATTTCCCAAGAGGAGCTGGAAGGTATCTGGGAATATCTGACTCCATTTATCGCACTCAGCAAGTAAAGCTGGTTGTAGGAAGGGCATTGTGTTTGTACCTGGGCTGGACTCGGTGCTCAGACAGGGGCTGGTGTCAAATCCAAGGAGACAAACCCCCCAGCAGTGATGTTTGTAACCAAAGTGCCTTTCCTCTCCAGTTTCCCCCAGACCAACCCAGCCCTGGGAGCAGCCGGAGGCGCGGAGGGAGCAGAGGATGTGGCTGCTCCAGCCAAGGGCCTGGGCTTGCGTCGGAGCTGCCGAGGGCTGGGCTGTAATTACATGATAATTTGTATCACGATTATGCAAAGCAAACGAGGATTGGCTGGCGAGATAGAGCAGAACAAATAGGCACCCAGACCATTTGAAATGCATCCAGCATGGAAACGATGTCCATGTGTGGCGGGACAGGGACATGCTGTTCCAATCAAGCTGCAGGAGGGGAAGGGCCGGGCCGGTCCCTACAAACGCTGCAATGCTCATGTTTACAAATTTGTATTGCACATTAATGTGTAAACACACACTATTGGAACCAGATGAGGCTGCAATACTGACGTGTCCTCTCCTCTTCCTTTTGGGAGTCTGGTTGTCCCAAAGAACACAAGACTCTGTGGTGACTCAGAAACAGCTCAGAAGGCTTTGGGAGAGGTGCAGATTGATGGGAAATGATCAGTGGCAGCTCTGCCAGCCCGGGGTGGGTGCTGGATTCTGGGTGCAGGGGCTGCATCCCTCCCCCTACAGGGCTGGGATCACATTGTGCAGTGCCACAAGTGATGCCTCATTTATAATTTCCCTTCTCACTGTGTCCCTTGGAGGCACCAGAGCCACAACACTGCTTGGACCACACAGAGATTCCACCTGTGCCCACTCCATGTCCTGCCACTGCTCGGGCCACTGAGAGCTGGGAAAACAGCCAGAAAACATCAGGAGCTGGGTCTGACACAGTAATGTCAAAAAGGAAAAGGACAAGCTCCCTCCTTGCAGTGTGAATAAAGGCTTTGACCTGTTCATCACCTTGTCTTTCCCTGGTTTATTTGCACTTTGGGATGTGAGCTCCAGGCATCACTTTCCATTCAACTCCCATCACTGCAGGGAGTGAAAGTCAGTGGATGCAGCAGCTGGAGCTGTTGGGAATTCCACTGGCTGTGAGGATTTTTGCAGATGTTGGGTACTGTCCTATGAGATGTTCATGCTTAATAGAGCTCTGCTGTCCCTGAGCTCATGGAGTTCCTGAATTGGGCAGTTATTTATAAACCCACCTCTCCCCCGTGTCTCTTCGGTGACATTCCCAAGAAGGACCTGCCTTCTGCTTCCATACATCAAACCATTTCCTCTCAGATTGCTTCTGCTAAAGCACCAAGGTTTTGGTTTATTGTAGCAATTAAGTCCAAGAAGGAGTCCAGGTTTTGAGAAGGACCCCTTGAGCTTATAAATCAAATGACACAAAGCAGCAAGTAGAAGTCAAGGCCTTTGTGGAGAGGGAAACACCAGAGGTGAGGAGAACACCCTGGAAAAATAGTATTTGCTGTCTAAGGAGGCAGATCCTGAACAAAACCAGAGGTGGGGGCAGGGACTGAGGATGGTTTCTGGCTCTCTGAAGCCTGAGGATATATTAGATGCCTTTTCCCCCCATATTTTCAGACAATTTCTCTTCTTTCCAAAGCCTCGCTCTTTCAGGTGTTCAGACAATGCTTTCTGGGGAAATGACCCATCCACTTTTCCTTCCTGGCACTGGCTCCAGCTCTCACCTCGGAGCCGGGTCCCAGCCCCAGCAATTTCCTCGGGCTCCTGCCCTGCAGCTGGGAGTGCTTAGCAGCTCATCCCCTGCACCCACCTGCCCGAGCCCGACAGGTCCAGCTGCTTCCAGTCAGCCCGAATCCCGAATCCAGCGGGGCTGTGCTCCGGGGCAGGGAAACGGGCTCGGGTGGGGCCGGGGAGCGATTCCTGCAGCTCCTCAGGTGCTGCCCTGGGGGTGGATGTGCCTTCTGCTCCGGCCACGGGGCCGTGGGAGGGAGCAGCCACTGCCACTGCCCAGGGACCTGCTGTCCCTTCCATCCCCACAGACCTGCTGTCCCTTCCATCCCCACAGACCTGCTGTCCCTTCCATTCCCCAGGGACCTGCTGTCCCTTCCATCCCCACAGACCTGCTGTCCCTTCCATCCCCACGGACCTGCTGTCCCTTCCATCCCCA
>JAOXXN010000025.1:5263558-5280478 GCA_026770055.1 Myrmophylax atrothorax | reverse complement strand
GCCTGGGACACTCCCAGGGATGGGGCAGCCACAGCTTCTCTGGGCACCTGTGCCAGGGCCTGCCCACCCTCCCAGGGGAGAATTTCTCCCTAGTCTAACCTAAATCATCTTCTTTTAGTTTAAAACAGTTCCTCCCATCCCATCACTACCTGCCCTTGTAGATGGATCATCCTCCATTGCAAACATCACCGGTTGCCCAAGAACAAAGTGATTTTCCAGCCCCTTTTCCCACTAATCCAGCACTCCCTGGTGTTTGGCTCTGTCCAGCTGCTGTGGCACCTGCAGGGAGTTTCCTTCCCTTCTTGTTGCACACAACAATGTCACTAATTTTAGTCTCAATATTGCTACTGATTCCTTGTGACTGAGGCTACTGCCATTAATAACAACTGCTGATGTTGGCCTGAGCACCTCAGGGAAGGAATCTGCCACTGCTTTGAGAAATGAGGCTCCTAATGACTGCAAAATTGCCTGGAAATTGTTCTTGTTGCCAGACAAGGCTGAGGAAAAGACCAACAGAAAACCCTTCCAGGAAAGTGCAGGGTTATGTATTGTGTGGCAAGCTGGAGGAAAACTAGTCAATAATAATAATAATTACAATGTTTATTTAGGTTTTTCTGCAGATTAATTTCATTCTTGAAAACTTAATTCCTGTTTTTCTAGGACATTTTCCTCACTTGTCAAAGCTGGAGGTGTTGGTATTTATCATAGAACTTTAGAGCTGAGGCTCTGAACTCCCAAAGCCTCCTCAGGCTCTCCAGGAGTCACTGTAGAGAAATGACATTTTGAGGTACATCTTTTCAACACAAAAGACAGATTTAATGACAATACCTTTTACTGTCAGTTTAAAATCTCAGTATATGGCAATAACATCAGAAATAACTAAAACCATGCAGCAATAGAGGAGGGATTTCTAAGCTTATTTAGGGATACTTCCATTGTCTGACTTCCCAAGTGTTTGAAGAGGGTCCCTCTGCTAAAAGAGGGGACTGAATTTCAACATTCCCTTCTCTGTGGCCTTTCTTTTCCATCAGAGCATAAACATCAAAGAGGTCAAAGTTTTGCAGTATCAGAAAAACTCATAATAAAACCTTCTGCTTAGATAACAATTCTGACAACTCTAAGTTTGCTGGTTGATCCACCATCATCTGACATTTAAAAGGCTGGACTTTATGATCTTGGAAGTCTTTTCCAACCTTAACAACTCTGTGAAAGACACAGAGACAAAACCCTCCCCTTCCAACCTTCTCACCCCACCCAGGGTTGTCCTGCTTCCAAAATCCACCGTGGCTTTCTGGAGCAGCTGTTCTTCAGGATAAACCAGTACTTGGATGCTGTAAAGGCTCTGAAGGATGGGCAGAAGTTTTTCATGGTGACAGTTTTAAAGGAATAAGCATGGAATTACAGTGGATGATTAATGGTAAAGCATGTAAAATTGGTGGTGCCAGGGATGACGATTTCCCTCCTTTTCAGCTCTAAATGTCAGGTTTTCTAAACTCCTGCAGGAATGTCCGTCTTCCAGAGCACAGGTGCAAACATAGATGTGTTTGCCTGTTATGTGCGTGGAGTTATACACTACACACAGTGCCTGGAGCTGCCTGTAGGACTCAATCCAAGACCTTCACACTGCTAATTAAACTCCCAACTGAAGTCCTGCTTAGCCAACTTAGAAAACATTCATTCAACTTCAGACCTTGGGTTGGTTCCGTTCTTTGTAACGAGGCCAGAAAGGTGCCTGCAATTCCATCTGCTCCTGGTCAGTTTGCTGGGAGCTGAAACCATGGCAGCAGCACATGGACCAGAGCTCTGTCATATTCCCAAGCCATTTGTCAGCTCACAAGTTACTTGGAATCACTAAAATATTCCAGAGCTGAAGCCGAGGGAAGGAAAGTGTGTGACAATGTACATCTGTAGTCACTACTGATGGAGAAACAACAGTGGAGACTTTCAGTGGTGTTATTACTTAGGAGGATTTTATTCCATTTTTATTCTTGAGCTTTGGCTGTAAAACTCTGCCTGAGCCATCTGCCTGCCAGGCACTGGCTGGGCTTTCAGCAGCAGGTTCTCAGTGCTGGCACATTCCCAAAGGCACTTTCTCCCCCTGGCTGGTGACTCACTGAGCCCATTCAGGTCCCACCTGGGCACCACCTGAGTGTCCCATCTCCTTGCTGAATGTGAGCCTATCAAGTCAAAACATCATTTTAAACAAGTCTGAGCTGTATCCTGTGTGTCCTACAGATGCTTCTTTAGTGGCTTTCCTGAGAAGTTCTCTCTCCACAAGACGAAGGGTTTTCTCCCTGGTTCTGCAGGCCATAACTTGCAGCACTGGTACATTAATGTACAACATGATTAATGGCTCAGGTGGAAATATTTTGCCTCAGGAACACAACAGAAACAGCTTAGCCATGACCAGATATCCAGCTCCAAGTGATATTAGAGCATGAGTGTGTATAGATGATCCACAAAGTTCTTCCCAGGCACTCACTGGATACACAGGGAGCATGTTCCTCACTCCTGCTTTTTACAAAAACTCCCTGCTCTACCAGCAATTTTAAGTGTTCAAGTCACTGAAGATCATGGAAGGTTTGTAGGCAGGACAGAAGGAACAAATTTGCTCATTTTAGCTCTTCAGAGTGAAATTCATTTGGAGTCTCATCAGAAGCACTGAGTGTTGGTGTTACTAACCTGGGAGCAGTTGGGGCTGCCTGGGTTCCTGGGTGTGCTTTGAGTCATGGGCTGTACAGTAACAGCAGCGCCTCTCGGCAGGATTCAAACCTGAGCACATTAACATGCAATTAAAAGCCTGTGGCAAGGGCAGTGGTTGACTCAGAGTGTGACTGGGATTGTGTCACTGGAAAATGAACTGGCTTTGCCACTGCACTGAGGAAGGGACAGAGAGGGTTGGTATAACCAAGTGAAATGTCTGACTTTTCGCTGTTTCTGGAAGTTCTAACATTTGTCCCTAATTTCTCTTTCTCCCTGTTTAGCCAACTGACATCACAATGACTGAGGAGGACTTAGACCACAGATTCAGTTGTCTCACCTGGGATCAGATTGAAATCCTGGATCAGGTTTTAGCTGAGGCAATACCTATTCATGGGAGAGGAAATTTCCCCACCCTGGATGTAAAGCCGAAGGATATCATTCACATGGTGAGGGAACAGCTCCTTGAGAAGCAGATCCGTGTCCGAGACATCCGCCTGAACGGTTCCACGGCCAGTCACATCCTGGTCAAGCAGAATGGCACCAGCTACAAGGACCTGGACATCATCTTTGGGGTGGAGCTTCCCAGCGAGCTGGAGTTCCAGGTGGTTAAGGAAGCAGTCCTCAACTGTCTGTTGGACTTCCTGCCAAAGTGTGTTAATAAGCAAAAAATCACAGCTCAGACCATGAAAGATGTCTACGTGCAGAAGATGGTCAAGGTCTCCACCGACCACGACCGCTGGAGCCTCATCTCGCTGTCCAACAACAGCGGCAAGAACGTGGAGCTGAAGTTTGTCAGCTCGCTGCGGCGGCAGTTCGAGTTCAGCGTGGACTCCTTCCAGATCATCCTGGACTCCATGCTGGGTGTCTATGGAGCCTCAGACTGCCAGCTGGCAGAGGACTCCCACCCCACCGTCGTCGCCGAGAGCATGTATGGGGACTTCAACGAGGCCATGGACCACTTGAGGTACAAACTGATCTCCACCAGGAACCCCGAGGAGATCCGAGGGGGAGGCCTCCTCAAGTACAGCAACCTCCTGGTGCGTGACTTCAAGCCTGCGGATGAGGCCGAGATCAAATCTCTGGAGCGCTACATGTGCTCCAGGTTCTTCATTGACTTCCCAGACGTGGCCGAGCAGCAGAGGAAGATCGAGTCGTACCTGCGCAACCACTTCATCGGGGAGGAGAAGAGCAAGTACGACTACCTGATGACGCTGCGCGGGGTGGTGAACAAGAGCACCGTGTGCCTCATGGGCCACGAGCGCCGGCAGACGCTCAACATGATCACCATCCTGGCGCTGAAGGTGCTGGGGGAGCAGAACATCATCCCCAACGCTGCCACCGTGACCTGCTACTACCAGCCTGCTCCCTACATCACTGACAGGAACTTCAGCAGTTACTACGTGGCCCACGGGCAGCCCACGGTGCTCTACCAGCCGTACCCCCTGCACGGACAGATGCAGAGCGGCATGGGGTAGGGCCACCCCACCCCGCTGACACTCCTCCCTCCTTCCACTGCCTAATAAAGGCCTCATTAAAGCGAGTTTTAGCAGCACTCCTGAGTTAAGGACATATTTTTGTGCAAGTTGCCAAAGTTCTTTGGTTGATCCATGTCTAAATCACCGTCCAGCAGGCTGTGAAATAAGTGAAGCGTCCGTCATTCGTGAAGTGTTTGTACCTTGGGCTGTATTTTTTTGCAAAGGAAAGAGAAGGGTACAAATTATTCTAATTTTATAAAATGAAATGCACTGAGTTCTGGGTTCTAGAAAAAAAATATTCTGAAGCAAAATGTCAATAGTGTAAATGAAAACTGAAGCCAATGAAATACCTCTCAGTAGAAATGCCTGATGTTAGAAGTGTTAGATCATCCCTCAGTTACATCCATGGGGTTCCAGCAACAGTTATTTGCAGCAGCTTTGAAGATACACATTCGTGGGTCATCTCTTGGTGGTGTGGGCTCTGCTTCCCAGTCTGAGTGTTGCTCAGGTGCAATCAGAGTGCCAACCAGCACTCTGCTCCCCACAGGACTGGTTGGTGCTGGGGAGCAGCAAACACCCCTACCAAGAGCAGCCCCAGCATTTTGTGTCCAAAATTTCCACTGATCCAAGTGAAGGATGCGGCTCCTCAAGTCATGCAGCATCAGACCCTGGGATGTGTCTCCCAGATAATGAAAGTTGTAAGAGACACAACCATTCTGATTAAATTGGTCTTGAAAACCAAGGCAACAGAAGGAGAGAGAAGGTGAAAATTGAGCACACAGGGCTCACTTTCTCTTGCTAATTTGTTATTGATCTGAGCTGCTTTAATACACAACAACCAGAATCAGGAAAAAACCAAAAAGCCCAGGACTGCATTATTTTTAGGGCAATTACAACAAATCCTTGGCAGTGGCATTTGAAAAATACTTTCTATTATCACCGTCCTGTGTGTGTTGGGATTCCTGCACACACACACCAGTAGCACGTGAGGATTTACCATCAGGAAGCAAAACATTAGTTCCAAGTGTTTGTGTGTGTGTGTGTGAGTGTTTACCAAAGATAAGTTTTAAACATGTCACATAAGTGCCTCCCTGTGCCAGTTGCTCCATGAAGGTGGAGATGGTGTTGGAAGATGCTCCTGAATTAGGGAAAGGGACACACATGCCCTTGGGGTGCAGTTTGTAGCAGAGAAGGTCACAGAGGAGTGAACTGTTGGCTCCAGGGTGAGCAGGTTTGGGACAGGTGGATCTCAGGTGGTGTCACCAAAACTGACTATGGGACAAGGAATAGCATGAAGGGGAGATTTAGAACTGGTGTGGGTGTAAAACTGGAGCAGCCAACTGGAAATGCAAAGCTGTAGAGATTCTTACACTGATGCTTGACGTGTCGCTGTGTCGTTCTGCAGGTTCCTTGCAGGTCCTGTAACATCCTCATCCTCCTCCTGTGCAAAAGCAGGGACTGCATTTGATTCACTTACAGCAGGTGTCAGGTCTTGGAAGTTTATTCTACATGGGCATGAACATTTGATTGATTTTACACAGAAATATGCTACATAAATGTGCTATTTTCAATCAAGCATTTCTAAATTTTCTATGAAGTCCTACAGTCAGTGAGATGTAGCTTCCCTTTTCCCCCTGGTATTCCTGTACAGTTGAACAAAGAACTGTTCAAAGACAACTTTGCTGACCATCATCACTACAGTCAACTGTTTTCTGTAAAATATAGTGCAAAAAATGGTGTTTCTGTGACATACTAAGGGTTTGCCAATGATGCTGATCCATCTGGTGATGTCTCTCATGAATACAGTACTGTTACTTCTGCTGGTTTTTTGGGCATGTCCAATTTTGTGTCTAAAAGCACACTTGATTCCACTTCCACTAATATCTCCCCCTTGGCTAAACTATAGTTAATAAAATCATCAGTTCTAATTGCTCTGTTATCAGCTGTGATAACACCATATTTGCATGAAAGCACTTCTAGGGAATTCCCCATCAGGAGCAAAATGGAGTGAAAACGGTGGTGTCATTTTATTTATTCCTCAATTGAACTGTTTGGATGACAAAGGGAACCTTTAAATTTAGTTTGGCCTTTGCCAAATTAAAGAGCACTGTGAAAAATTCAGTCAGAGCCTTACGTAGGTGGTGCCCCTGCTGATGCCTCCAGCACCGGTGGGAGCTGCAGGGATGGGCAGCCAGGAGCTGGGCTGGGCACTCTGCAAGGCAGGCACCCAAATACCTGGAGTTCCAGCAGGAATGGGGCTCCCAACTCCATGAATTCATTGGGCAATCTCAGTCCATCCTCACTGGCCTGGGACCTTAATGCAATGTAGCACCTCACTTTGTTGCTCCTCTCCTGGTTTTGGTGGGTGGGGGGTGGACAAAGAGGTTGATCTTGCCAAGAACCAGGAGGGAGGTCAGGCAGGAGGGAGCATTTTGGACAGGTCTGGTCCTTTACCCTGAGAAATACTTCAAAGAGCAGTTTGGAACAGCCAGTGGAGACACCTTTGACTCAGATGCTGTGAAACCACCAGGAATGGTGAAATCCCTCTGGATTGGTCTGGCCCAGCCTGTCCACTCGTACAGCAACTGTTTGTTCCAGCCTGTTCTGAATTCTGCTCAGCCTCTGTTGATCCAGCCAGGTGGGGTAAGGAAGGCTCAGCCAAAGGCCATGGGGTTGGTGGGAAGGACCCACCCACCTGCCCTGGGCTTTGTACCCCAGAGGGGAGCAGAGGACTGGGGTGAGGACCTACAGGTGAAGGTACCAGGGCATCAATATGCAAAAATCTCTCAGGTATCAATAAACCCTTTAAATTATGGAAAAAGCTCTTATATTTCTTACCTAGAGGTAGTTCAGTTCTGAAGGTTAAGTGAGGTTTAGGATTTTATATATGTAAGCCTTTATATGTTATTTATTTATCCTTACATATATAAAATCTTGTGTTCCTACCCCCACAGGGGCAATTACCCAAACCTGATGGTTTTAATTATTTCCTTCCAGATGTTATTTTGACACCTGGCAGCAGTATCTGACCTGAGATTTTTTTTTCAGGGTTGTAGTGACTCTGTAAGGTAATTTTAAAAAGGGGATGATGAATTGACTGCTGCCTGCAAAACACTGATAGCAGTGTGTGAGATGAAATACTGAAGTATTGGAACCTCTTCTCCAATTGTTACTGATTTTGCCACGTGCAGATATAAATCCACAAAGAACTGAGAGTTTCCTCAGCCCCAGTCTCCTGAGCTTCATGTTTGCATTATAATTATATCTCGTTGTTATAATCTGTTCAATGATAATTATACCTGGAAATTGTAATGCTGATTTTATTTAATCACATGAAACTTAAGGTTTACAGCTTAAAATAATAGAATGTTGTCAGGACCTAAGTGTTACAGTTTCAAGTGCTTTCCTGAAAAGTGTCATTTGGATTTTGTGTTATGTTGTAAAAGGTCTATTTGAAGCAAATACTTTATGGTAGTTCCTTTCAAATGTATTTTGTGAGCTTCATACTCAACACAAAGGTTTTTGCAGTGGGTAAAAGAAGTGTAAAGTTGTGCTGAGCTGTTCCCTCTCCTGTGGATCTGGGGGGGAGTTGCTGGTGTTGGAGGAGTTCCATGGATTGGGAATCGTGTGGGTGTGGGTTCAACCTGACTTGCAGAAACACCTGGGGGAAGGGGGGCAAGGGGAGCTGGGCAGGTCAGCACCACTGGCACGGCTCAGTCTGGGGATGCTGCCCTGAAACAACCAAGGGAAGGGTGATATAAAACAACCAAGTCCAGGGGGTTCTGACAAAGCTGGAGCTGGAGACAGAAGGTGTCACTCCATGAACCCCCTCGAGACTGCCCCAGTGCCACCAGGTGCAGGTCCTTTGGGTGACTGGCACTGCCCCAGTGCCACCAGGTGCAGGTCCTTTGGGTGTGTGGGCAGGGAGCCCTCCAACAGCCCTTTGGCTGAGGATGGGTCCCTGTCACCCCTCCCTCCCTTCGCTGGGCACCACCTGGAGCAGGTGGGGTTGTCCCTCAGCCCACTGGGGCAGAGCTGCAGGAGAGCTGCAGGTTTGGTTGCACTTTCTCAGGTGGATGAACCACCAACTCCAGCTGGTCAGGGATCCTGCCAGGCCCAGGAAGGTCCCCTGGATCTCTCTGGTGCCTTGGAATGCTCTGTGCTCGTTGTTAACAGGCTTGTGTCAAATATTCACTTTTGAAGTGCCTACATATATATATTTATGTAATGAAAACATGACTGTCTGCTGGGTGAATAAAATTAATACTCAAATGACAAATGATTTGACTTTACATGTGCCTAAAAGTACATTTTCCCTCCCCTGAATGCACATTCCATAAATCTGCTCCTGTGTTTATCCAGGCTGTGGGATCTCTGCCATGCATGAACATGGCCAGTGCTGGCAGTGCTGGACCAGGGGCAGAAAAACTCCCACAAACTCAGAGTTTTCAGCTCATCACATTTACACTTCTGGTTGTTTACTTGGATTTGGGGATTTTTTGGGGGGTTGGGGTTGGGATTTTTTGGTTGGGTGGGGGGTTTTTGTTGTTTCATGGGCTGGATTTGTGCTACTGCTTATTAATTCAATCACAGTTTTTAATAAGGACCAGACAATACTGTTCTTTCTGCCTGGGGGTGTCATTACACTGGTAGATGCCACGGACCCTCCAGTGCTTTCCAGAGGAGGGGCAGGAACGTGCCAGGGGTTTCAGCCCCATCTGAGGGCTTGGAGATTCCCAGTTTGGCTGTTTTGGTGCTGGCTATGCAGTGAGAAGACTCACTGGGGTTCACTCACAGCAAAGGTGCTGCCACTGGGTGGGAATGGGCAGGGAAAGCAGCAGGGATGGTGCCCTGGCACCTCCCTCACCCTCACCAGCCCCTCTGAGCTGTGCCAACAGCCCTTTGCACCCACCACCGATGACATTCATGGGAGGGAGGGGGAATCTCAGTCTCTTGTGCAGAGGAACCTGCACATCTCCTCTCTGTCAGCTCAACAGTTGACTCAGAATGGTGTTCAGTGTCTTCCCCTTCTCCTCCTGGCTCTGCTCAGCTCTTCCTTGGGCACCCAGTGCCACCTTGAGCTCTGGGTGTGGGAGGGCAGCGAGACCCCCACTCTGGGAACACCTTTTTTCTTTCATTTTATTCAACATTGTTCAAAACTTGTTCTTTCACCTGTTTTTCACATGGGATGGATCATTTTTTTTGTAAAAACCTTCCCTTTTTTTAGCCAGTAAACACCTTTGAACACTAATTGCATTTCCTGTTCATTCCTTTTCTTTTCTAGAGCCAGATTTTCAAGAGTCTGCCTCAATAAAATGAGAAGGGGAAGTGGGGAGGCAGCCCACAGAGGGAGTTTCCTTTCCTTAAACACCCTCCAGATGCTTTCCTGGGGAATTCAGGATCTGAGGCAATACATGAAGCTGAGGGAGAGCTGTTTTGTGCCAGTCTCTGCCACCCCCATTTCTCTGCTCCATCAATCTCCATCATTAAATACTATTTCATAAGCAAGTGATTTTCTTCTTCCCAGCTGCTTCCATATTCAGCTCCATTTCATCCTGTGCCATTGCAGCCCCTGTGCCTCAGAAATCACAATTAGTTACCATGGAAAGCAATCCAGAGGCAGAACAAATGTGCTCAGAGGCTGCTCCCTCTGCTGCGTTACAGAGTGGAGAGAAAGGGGAGTCCTGCCCACAACTGGCTGCTCATCACGGGGGGATGTGTTTGGGGATGTGCTTGTGGGTTTCATTCACTTTTCCCTGTGCTTGGGGGTGTGAGAGGGGCAGAGCCCTCCCCAGGCAGCCCCTCTCCCTGCAGAGCCCACCCTCCAATGGGAGCCCCCTTACCCCTATCCCATATCCCATCTCCCTCTGAATACTCCCATTCTGTTGCTGACAGGAGTTTATTCCTCCCTCGTGGTCTGCTCTCTGCAGCAGACAGGGCCATGGTGCTGCCCCTGTGTTTCTGCACACACCCAACCAGGGGCACTTCGGTGTCCCAGCAGCTCCCAGGGCCTCTTTGCCATCCCAGGTTCCCTGGGAAATGGTGTTGGAGGACGACACATCTCAGCTGGCGATGCTGTGACCCCGTGGTGCTCCCACCGTTCCTGCCAACAATTTCCTCCTCCAGCCCTTTATCAGCTCCTGACATTTCCCAGCCAATAGGCTGAAATTGCAGCTCAGGGGTTTGCCTGAAAGATAAAAGTGGATACTGGAATATATCCCTTTTTATTGTCCTACGGTTCCCAGGTAGTGGCTTTGTCCGAGCCAGGCTCTGGATTCTGCACCTGCCTGGAATGGCTTATTTACCCCTCAGGGCAGGAGAAAGAGCTGGGAACTACTTGTACTAAAGCACCAACAACTCCTTACACTTCTTTAGAGTTGATTAAAGTGCAAGTTCCACCCCAACCCTCAGTCATAGAACCACAGAATCCTTTAGGTTCGAAAAACCTTTCAGATGATGTTTCCAACAAGAGGCAGAAGGATGTCCATGAGAAACAGCATCCCAGCTGTGGAGTTTAATAGTGTGGGACAGGCACAGCTGGTGACTCTGAGCCCGAAATCCTTTGTGGCACTGCTCAGCTCTTCCATTAAATACTGTTTGCAGGCAATGAATTTCTCAGCTCTTATCCTGGGAAACCAGAGCCTCACAAGTCCTTCTATCCAAGGGGCAAGCTGGGCTCTCACTGGGACACCTCCCAGTGCACATTTATGGGCTTTGCTCAACTAAAATCTGATTTTTGCCCATGGTTACTAAGTCAGGTCATAACAAGAAAACAGGTCCTAGTACAGAACTTGAGGAAAAGCTGTGGGAGAAGGTGGTGGAGGTGAAAGCACTCAGGGCTTCTGTGGGCACACAAAGTGGAGGTAACACCACTCAGGGCTTCTGTGACCACACAAACCAAGGGTGCCTGTGGGAAGCCAGGGAGGAAGGACCCCAGCCTGGAGCTGCTCCCTTTGCCAGGGCCAGGTTTGGTGATCTTGGCTTTCCCAGTCTGGGAGGCAGGATGGGAACTTTGGCCTTGCCCATCTTGTGCCCACTGCCCATGAGGGACCCTCCGTGCCACCCCAGCCTGGAGCAGCAGCTCTGCAGGAAACTGGACATCATTATTCATGGCACTGTTGGTCACCCTGGAAACAAAGTAGATGCGACCAGCCATGACTTCTAACACAGCTAATTATGCCATTAGTGTCAGTGCCACTCAACAGCTGGCACATCCCTTCTCTGAGCTGGTGTTGGCAGCGTTGCCACGGCAATGCCCGGCTCTGCACTGAGGTGGGGACGTGCCAGGGATGTGCCAGGGACGTGCCAGGGACGTGCCAGGGCTGTGGTGAGGTGGCTCAGCTTTCTGCTGCTCCTCCCAGGACAGGTTTGTTGGCTAATCCAAGTTCTGCATTGGCTAAAAAAGGCTGTTTGGAGGACAAGAAACCGCCGATGGATTCAGCCTGGTTTGGGAATGCTCTGCCCTGAAGCCTCTCACACACCAGCCCTGGTTGGCACTTCTGCCTCTCCTTCCTCAGCTGTGTTCTCATCTCCAAACCCACTGAAGCAAAAGAATTCATTAAACAAAAAATAATTACCAAAGGGAGCCAAGTGAAAGCTTTCCTGCCTCTCCCTGCTCAGCCCCAGCAATGCTGATCAGCAGTTTCAGGTTTCAGAATGACTCAGAGGAGATTTTGGTGGGTGTCCAAAGCATTCATCACCTGGCACAAGCCCCTGGCTCTGTGGGCAATGTGGGCATGGCCAGGAGCCACGGCCAGGCAGGATTCACTGCAGCAGGAGCTGCCAGACTGCCGAGGGCCACAGGCAGCAGGAAAATGCTGCTTTTCCCCTCCTGGCTGTACAGACCTGGGGCCAAATCATTGCTGAGGGGGTTGGTGAGTTCAGCAGCTCTCCAGCCACACACGAAGGGCTTGAGTTGCTGAGTGAGAAGCAAACAGCTCTGGAAAGAGCTGATAAATGATGCCTGGAAGAAAAACCCACTGAATTATTCAATCTCTGTCCCAGGGGCAGCAGCTCTGGAGCCTTCCTGGGATGGTCACCAGGATCCAGCCGTGCCCAGCTGTGGTTGGCAGCATTTGGGAGGTGATCCCTGTGCTTTGAGAGGCTGATGCCCCCCAGCCAGGGGTGGGTAGTTTCTGAGTGAGGGGAGATCAGCTGAGGGCTGGGTGGGCACGTTGGGGCTGCAGAGCCAAAAGCTGCAAACAGCAGGTTTGGGGGTTGGAGAAATCAGTTCAAAAATCATGACCATCACTGCAGTGCCACGGAGAACCAGGTGTGCCATCCCCCTCAGCTGGCAGGGAGGGAGGGATGGTTCCTCAGAGGGTGGGAGTCGATGCCCCTGGCACGGCTGGAGCTTTAACAGGGACACTGGAGGGGAGATGGATGTTCCAGGACTATGCCAAGGGCCCAGAATAAACACAACCCAGGGCATGTTTTTCTGTAGAAGACAAAGAGTGCAACTGGGGGGTGTTTTTCTGGGGATTTGGGGTTCAGCTCCATGGCTTAAATGCAGTGGAGTCTTTTACCCTTTGGGTGATGTTTGTACTCACCCCCTGTGCCCATGACCCATCACCCCACATGGACCCACCACCCACACACCTCTGACACTCCTTTGCAGCCACTGGAGTCCCTGAGGTTCCTCTGCCTGCTCTTTCAGGTTCCTCTGCCTGCTCTCTGGTGCAGCTGTTCCTTGGTCTAAAGCAAAAAAAACACTGGCAAATGATGTGTCTTTGTAGAGGACACAATGTCAGGATGAGTCAGGACTGGAAATAAAAGGAAGCAGGTGGCTCTTGACTGAAAACCTGCCCTGCAAGGGTTGGGCTTGAGGGCCCCATTCCTGCTCCCACCCCAGCCCTTTCCACCCAGCCCTGGGAAAGGAGGCAGGAGGGGAGGCAGGACACTGGCACCCCAGGCAGCAGGAGGGGAGGCTGGACACTGGCACCCCAGGCAGCAGGAGGGGAGGCTGGACACTGGCACCCCAGGCAGCAGGAGGGCAGCAGGTGGGGCTGGAGGGCTCCAATGCAGCAGCAGTGATTAATAACCTGGAATTGAGAAGATCTGTCACTCAGTTTGAGGAGCTGAATGAGGAAGGACCGAGGGCAGAGCAGGGCTGGAGCTGCAGAAAGCAGCAGGTTCCTCCAGACAGACCTAACAAATGGCTGGTCATCACTGTTGTCCTCCACAGACAAAGGGGAACGGGGTGGGAATGGCTTCCCACTGCCAGGGCAGGGATAGGTGGGACACTGGGAAGGAATTCCTGGCTGGGAGGGTGGGCAGGCCCTGGCACAGGTGCCCAGAGAAGCTGTGACTGCCCCAGCCCTGGGAGTGTCCAAGGCCAGGCTGGAGCAGCCCGGGACAGTGGAAGGTGCCCCTGCCCATGGGACTGGGTGAGCTCTGAGGGGTCCCTGCCAGCCCCAGCCACCCTGTGAGTCCCTGGGTGCTCCGTGCTGTGCCCAGGGTGGTGCTGGCACAGATCCTGAGGGAGCTGTAACTCCAAGCAGCATCCCTTCTGCCCACATCCCCTGGCAGACCCTGCCCCAGGTGCCAGGGGGTCCAAACCTGCCCCCAGCTGAGCAGCACCTGCTCATAAATCCCCAGGAGTCCTCCCACATCCTGTTTGCATCATCCTCCCTGTGCTTTGCTGGCACAGAACATGAGTAAAGGACTGACTCACAGGGCTGATTTCCCAAATTTCAGGCAGCTTCTGAGTTCCCCTTGTCTTTTGCATTAAGATGCTTTTATAACCTTCATTACACAGAACGGGGCCCCAAATAGCTCTTGAATTCATAAATAGGGAGCAATCAATGTATTTTATTTTGCAATTATTGCCATAAGCAAAGGGGGGATTTGGGGGCTGCTCGAATGTGCTCGGTAAGTGATGCCTCTCATTGGCCCTTAATTGTGAGGATTCGGTAAACGAGCTCTAAGGGGTCTATTGGTATTCATTGGGCAGGAGCTGCCACACTTTTGCTGCAGAGTTAATGAAATGGAGCTGGCCCAGCTCAGAGCAGGTTTATCACAGGTATGGTTTGCTGTTTCCTCCCAAATTCTGGTCGGGAAGGTCACAAAGGGGCTATTTTTGGTTCCTGGCTGTATAATGGCAAAGGTGTAGGTACTTCCTAATTTTCTTAGGATTTTCAGGCTGCAGTTCACTGTCCAGCTGGGAAAATGAGACCTGGAACCCAACTGGATCTTGGGTTTGGGGGTCCAAAACACTCCCATGAGCATCCCCAAGCGTTGGGATGTCTGGATGCTCCATCAGCCCCAAGATGCTGCCAGTGCTGGGGCAGCAAAAGAGGTGTCTGACCCTGCATGACACGTGGATGGAGCTCAGTGGAACTTTCCCCTCTTTTATTTTGGTATTATTTTGCATCAAATGCATTTAAAACAGTTGGTAAGAGTTATGTTATTATTTTTTGGTTGGGTTGTGAAACATAAAGCAAACTTTTCATTTGAAAAATAAACCAACTGCAACAACCCCCCAAAGCCTGGGAACAGAAACCCAGAAGGTTTTACAAACCCACACCTTGCCGAGGACATTTTTCTGAGCAAATGAATGAAATTTTGACCTAATGAGGGTTTCAAGGTCTTCAGGGAGTGGCAAACCCTTGAGGAGGGAGGGAGGGTGAGCTGAGGCTGAAACAGGGTCTGCAAAGGGGTGAAAATGCCAGCCCAGAAACCCCCAGGTTCCTGGATTTATGGTGGAGAAGAGGAGATTCTGGGAGAACATCCACCCCAGAGGCTTTGGCAGGAGCAGGAGGCAGCACAGGGCAAGAGTTGGAGGCCACAGAGCATGGGAATAAACCTGCTGGAAAAATCCCCCCTGCTTGTCAAGGTGGGAGGATCTGAGGGAATAAATATCTATATAATGGAGGAGGCAAAATAAAACCCCAAAGGTGTATGGGGAGCTCTGCTTGGAGAGCTGGGGGTTTGGGGTGGAGATGCCAACTCAGATGCTGCCAAGTGATGAATGAGCTGGAATTGAGCAGATCTGTGCCCCAGTCTGAGGAGCTGAGGGAGAAAGGACCGAGGGCAGAGCAGGGCTGGGGCTGCAGAAAGCAGCAGGTTCCTCCAGACAGACCTAACAAATGACTGAGGGGACGTGGAGTAAAAAAACCAACTCAAAACCAATCAGGAAAGCTATAAAAAAACTCTATTAAAATCTAATGAAGGCTGAGAAACTCAGAATATTACAATTTTCAGCTTCCCCAAAGGCCCATTAAATCAGCAGAGAGGAGGAGTGTGGGCTCTCACTCCTGAAAGGCACCACTGCTTGGAGGGCTGATCCATCAGACAGCGGGAGCAGCTCAGCCTCAGGGTTACCTGTGGCAGAACACAATGCCCCCCTCCAGCCCCCAACACCCCCTGGCACTGGGCACTGAGCCCCAGGGGAGGGGAAGAAGCCACGTTGGTGTTTCTCAAAGGAGGGGCAGGTCAGGCAGCCACAGCTCCCCCTAAACATTTCAGTGGCACCAGAGCAGCCCATGGGGGGTGTTGCCCGAGGGCTGAGGCTGAATAAATGAATTTGGCCTTTCCCACCTCCTCCTCTGGGAGTGGGTAAATATTTGGAATGCTCAGGCACAAACATTTTGGGAATCAACCCACACCAGGCTCAGAGTTTACCAGCAAATAACTTCATGCTCCCAGCTCAGAGGGAAGAAGTGATTGCTGGTCTCTGGTTAGGTCAGAATAATGAGGAATTCAGTTAACTTCTTGCTTAAAGGCATCTGAAATTACCAGTAAATGGTGTAAACTGAACTGTTATTGATCTTTTCCCCCATTGCAGGGGCAGGTGAGGAGCAGCACACACAAGTGAAGGGCACGTGGTGTTAATGCACGGAAAGACAAACCTGAGCTGCTTTTCCTGAGAGCCCACAGGGACTCTGCTGGCTTTGATGGACTTCAGGCATCCTGAGAATTCCACTCAGGACCTGAGCTGTGTGTAGGTGAAGCATGAATGGTTCAGGTGTTTTTCTCAGCTGGAAGAGGCACAAGCACCTCTTGCTCTTCAAGGACAGAGGGTACATCCAGTGCCTCCTTCTCCCAAACTCCAGGAGTTTGCACGTCTGCATTCAGGGCAAACTCACTGAAATCACCAGGTGAGTGTTTCTGTGAGTCCAACAGAGCAGGGCAGAGCTCAGCACTCCCTAAAACCACCCTGTGAGTGTCTCTGTGAGTCCAACAGAGCAGGACAGAGCTCAGCACTCCCTAAAACCACCCTGAGAATGTTTCTGGGAGCCCACACTGAGCAGGGCAGAGCTCAGCACTCCCTAAAATCCCCCTGTGAGTGTTTCTGGGAGCCCACACAGAGCAGGGAGAGGCTCAGCAGCACCAGCCACAAATAGAAACACTCCTGGGAGAGCCTGAACTCGCTGCCCTCCCCAGCCCTCGCGTGGAATAATTGCATAACTGTGCTGGAGCAGGAGCTGCAGGAGCCCTGGAGAGGTGGGGCAGGCACAGGAGGGGAGGAATTCCAGCTGGAAATTTCCAACGGAGTTGTCTGGGATTGGGGTTGGTGGCAGGAGGGGAAAGGAGCAGAGGCTGAGCCAGGGAAGACACCACAAGCTGGAAGGGCCCAGGGGTTTTCCCTACAAAGCAATTTAGAATTTTGTATTTTTATACACAATGCAGAATAAAAAGTGTTTCATAAAATCCCAGAATGGGTTGGGTTAGGAGGGACCTTCCAGATCATCCAGTGCCACCCCTGCCATGGGCAGAGACACCTCCCACCAGCCCAGGTTGC
>JAOXXN010000025.1:5194608-5211124 GCA_026770055.1 Myrmophylax atrothorax | reverse complement strand
CTGGCGGGAGGCGCCGGGCGCGGGGCTGTGCTCCATGGCCGAGCGCGTGTGGTACGCGTGCTGCCGCTTCCGCTGGGGCCGGCGCAGCGAGCGCCCGCCGCCCGCCGGGAACTCGCTCTGCATGGGCACACACGGGGCACACACCGGTCAGTGGCGAGGCTCACACCCAGAGGGTGCCCCAACTCAAGGTTATACCCCAACCAGAAACACATCACTGTACAATCCTCAACACACATTCTAGCGCAAGTCCAAGAGTGGTTTTTTGGCTCAGTATCTACTTTATAAAGCAGCAGTTCTTAGAGAAAGGAAATTACAGAAAATGTAGTTTTATCTGTGAAATTCCTGCAATGTCTGCATATGATTATTCCAGCCACTGACAAAGGTGTGGCACCTGTAATTTTCCTCAGAATCCCAGAATGTGCTCAGTTGGAAGGGACCCACCAGGATCCTCGAGCCCAGCTCTTAGCCCTGCACAGAACCAACCCCAGTCTCCACAGGTCAAACTAAAAACCCGCTGTGGCCCTGCTCTTCTCCTTTCCCAGCACCTTCCCACCACTGAAGCCTCAAGGACAAAGACTTACCACTATCTGCATACTATAAATCACAGTTATAGAAGAAAGACTGAGCCAAAGAAACAATTAGGAGTATTGATCTTCTAAATAATTTAATAAAACTGGGTTGTTTCTTTTTTTTTTGTTTCTTTCAGTGCTTTAACTCACCCGCTGCAAGGGGTGGGATGGCTTTCTCTTCTTTTCCACAGTGTATAAGCTAATTTCTATTTCACCTTTGGCAGCTCGACATTCTTCCTGGACCCTGATTATACACAAGGAACAACCCTTTTATTAAGTAAATCATCATATAACTCGACAACCTCATTAATATACACATTAAAATACTTGTTCTGTTGCAGTGAGAAATCTGTGCACAAGCAGCATCCACCCATTCACTCCTGGAATCACAAGTTAAAGAAGCAAACTCATTAGCTGAGAACCCATAATTATTTTCAAGTAAACTGGGATGAATTAAAATTATTTTCCAGGGTTTTTAAATTAAAGATTCAGGGAAATGTGGTATTTGAACAACTGAAGAATAACTGAATTGTGAAAAGAAGGAATTACTATTCCCAACTCCCCACTCCAATCCAAACGACCCAACCAACCAACCCCCAAAGCCAACACATTTCTGAAAAATCCTCTCAGGTATGGATTAATGATTAAATATGAGCCAGTTGAAACTCCTCCCCCTGGCTCACTTAGCATCTTACTTGCTGATGCCTGGAGGGAGCTCGTTGACCACCACCCTCCTGCTCCAGGCCATGAGGTCCCTCTCGGTGGCCATCTGGCTGCGGGGCGCGTTGTGGTGCATCTGGCGCACGCCCTCGATCTGCCCGCTGCGGCGCAGCCCCACGTTCGGGGGCGAGGCCACCTCCAGGCCCGGGCTGCGGAGGGCTGGGGGAGGAAAAACAACCTCTTCACTTCCATCAGCCACCAGTGACAGCAGTTTGGGGCATGGGGCAGTCACTGGGGCCGTGGCGGGGTTGGGGTGGAAGGGAACTGAATGATGGTCTTGTCCCATCCCCTGCCACGGGCAGGGACACCTTCACCAGCCCAGGTTGCTCCATCCTTGGCCTTGGACACTCCCAGGGATGGAGCAGCCACAGCTTCTCTGCCCAACCCGTGCCAGGGCCTGCCCACTCTCACAGCCAAGAATTCCTTCCCAATATCTAATCTACAATTGAAAGCGTGAGAATGGATCACACAAAGATTGTTTGGGGCAATAATCAGCACTTATTCTCTGTGAAGTGGCTTTTCTTTGGCCCCAGGTGAACATTTCTGTGTGTTGGCCTTGGGGATGTGCTGGCTGATGGCACATCCCCCGGCTTGGGGCATCCCAGAGACAGCCGAGAACACAATCCACGAGAAAAACTTTAAAGGCATGTAAGTGACCTTCAAATCAAAGTCTTTCAACTGCTTAAAGGCTCTAAAATCATGACTCTTAAATTCTATGGAACGAGATGAGGTTGGCATCTAAAACAACAGACTGCTGCAAGGTTTAAGTTTTCTGTTATATCTCCACTAGTTCTGTGGTTTTAATCCTTATTTACTGTGCTCTGGGCACTGCTCTGCTCTGGGCTTCTCAGCAAGAGGCACCACACAGTGAAAACACACACCTTGGGCAGCAAAGAGACACAAAAAGGCCGCTAATCATGGAATCACTGCCACCACTGTCCTTGGTTAGCTCATCAACACCATCCCCACATGCTTAAATACGGTCAATCACATGAACATATTGCAATTTCTGTTTGTGCAAACCTGTATAAAAATATCTGTCCATTCAAATCCTTTATACAGACTCTAATTAGCTACATCAGCTGGGTGATCCTGTAGCAAAGTCAGTGACCAGTGTAAGCTCTAGAGGGGAACTGCTTTAATTTCCATACCATTCATATCTGGACATTCCTCTGTACAACTACAGGGACACAAATAAAATGGGAATTGGGACTGCACAACATCAGCCTATCCTAAGCACAGGAAAGGCTTCAGTGAGGTGAAAGGGCCTTCTACACTCCCTTCTTGACATGCCAACTCAGAGCAAAGCAAAAATGCATTTTCAGCATTTTTCACTGACATTTTTCCTACTCCTTCTTGAATTTTAACACGAGCAACTCCCAATCCAAATCCTAATGAGCTTTTGCAGGAAATCTACTTCAAACGTGTAATCAGTCACTTAACCTAGAACTAATTTATTAGCAGCTGTACATTTTTCCAAAGCTCAGAATGACTTGCAGCTCAGGTCCTCAGCATCTGCTCCCCTTCCATCAGCTGCACTCACTCAGCTGTTCACATCTGACAGAGCTGGGTTTAAATTTTTAATCACTTGGTGTATTAAAAATAAAATCACAGTAGCAGAACGCTTACCAGGAGAATAATCTCCAGCTTTCTAAGGAAACACTAAGACAGAGCAACATGTTTATTTTATTAACACTGATGCTCAGCCTTCCGCTGCAGCAGGAAACCATTAGTCTGTCACAACACTATTCACTGACAGCCTCTAATTATATGCAGTTATTTTGACATTATGCAGTTAGGAAGTATCATCTCTGGACTAATATCAAGACAAGACAGTGAATTTTATGGGGTTTTTTTTAGGAAAGTGGTTTATAACAGGAATAGTTCCAGTCTAATATGTGTAAGCAGATACAGCCCAGTTAGACCAGTGTGGGCCTCCAGCTGCACCTTCCACTTTTAATTCCTGTGTGGGAACCCAGAGAACACCCAGCTACTCTCCACAGGCTAACAAGGCACAAAGAGGAGGGAAAAGCATCCTCAAAGACACAGGAACACTCTTTGATCAGCACCTTCTGCGCTTAAGGAAAGGGCTGCTGGAGACAAGGCAGGACACTGACCTCCATTGACAGAGTGGGATCTGTTGAGTGGAGGGTTTGGAGGAGTTTCTCCTTCATTAATTAGCCTCAGATCTTGTTCCCTTTGGAGCTCCCTGATCATTCCATCAAGGATACTTTCATCCTGGTCATTTGTTTGCTGCCCGATGACTTGTTCAACTACTTCACCATCACCTTGGCAAGAACAAAGCCACAAATATAAAATTATTAATTTGTTATAAATTAATTTCTCTTGCAAAATGATTGATTTATGTTTGACTAAACATCATAGAACAATCTCATTTAAAACTCTGCACCACTATTTGCCTGCTCTGCAGAACATCTGATCCCCAGCTGCCTTTCTGCTCTTGTGGAATAAAGGGAGGCAAAGTTTAGAAGAGAAGTTACAATAAAAACCTACAACTCCAGACCATGTGTAGAACATAGACACACCCCCTTAGAAACAGGAGAAAGAAACTATGCTGCAGTAGGTAAAAGTGGAAGGTCTTTTCTGGAGATCAGCATTTTTCAAAAGTTTATGTCTATAAGAATAAAAATCCTGTTTTAAAAAACAAAAGGTGTTTTTGCCATGTCTTTCTCACCTTCCTGGTTCCTTCCTGACATCCACAGTTACACTGAGGTTAATGGGACAATGCTTTAAGCATCTCCCATATATGGGAGAAGTCCAGATTTTGGAATATCCTTGTCTCCACTCAAGTTGATTCCAGACACTTCCTTCATGCCACAGACCCACCCCATCTCCTCTTCTACCTCCACACTGAACTGAAACCACTAATTTTTAAATCCTTCCAGCACCACCCCACGTTGCTGCTGCTCAGCCCTGTGTTATTCATGAGGATTAGGCAGAATACCATTAGCCACATAGCCCAGCTGAGGAATGAGCTGCTCATCCTTGCAATTCTCCCTCCCTGGGACCAGGCGCTGGAATCTCGTGGGATGAGGATTTCCATCAACATCCACCAGGAAAGGAGGAGGCATCAGATGTGGAGCCTGTTGGGTCTGTTCATCCAACACGTAGTTATTGGCATCACGGATCAGAGGCCTGTAATCCGTATGGAAGAACATCTGATCTGGAATCTGGAAGGAAAGCAATTTAGGGAATAAATCACTGGCTATTTGCAGCTGTCTGGCTGCTCTGGAATGGCTCCCACTGCCATAAACCACAACTCCTGCACTCAGGAGCAGCACAAGGAATGCTGTGACAGAGAACAGATTCCAACCACAAATGTGGCTCATTACCAAGGCCTGATGCAGAAATTCAATGGTAAAATAGGCCAGCAGAGGTGAACAGACAGAAGTTAATGCTCTGCTCCCCTGTCTAAGATTCTCTTAGACAGAGAAATCTTTTTGATTTAGGTGAAAAGCAACTCCATGATCTAATTACTATTTTGTCTGAGGCAGGGTAAGGGAAAAAATTGTAACACAAACAGTTCTAAGACAAAATCAGGTCAAGACAGGGAAGAGTTTAAAATTCATTCAACCCACCTTTTCATAATATTTATTGCATCCAAAACCAAATAGTAGCAGATGTCCATGAGAGTCTGTGCAGGCAAAATGCTGCCCATCTGGTGAGAACTTGCAATCAAAAACAGCTCCGTGGCCTTGGCCCTCAATCTGGATCAAGCACAGAACATTCCCTTCACAACCACATTTTCACTTTATTGCATTTCTATAAACCTTTCACCTGTGCTCCAACACGTATTTAATCCTTACTCTGTGATTTCTCACCTTGCTCAAGACTGATTTGCACTTTTATATATTAAAGTTACACTGAACAACACAGAAAAATTTCACACTTTCTCCTTGCCCTGAAGTTTCAGGATGACTTTTAATGTATGTTGGGAAACAACTCCCTGGAAGTCTGTGCTTTATGTGAATGGCACACTCCACAGACCTGAGACCTGTTCTGGCTCTGTAGGTATACAGTGAAATCTGCTTTGGTCTCAAGACCAGCTTCACACAAATGTGGGAAAAACCCCCCCAAACTGCCTGATGCTCCTCACCATGTTGAAGTAATTGCGGATTTTCGTTCCTTTGTCTATATCCCAAACGAAAATATTCCCGTCGTGACCCGCCGAGAGCACAATCCTTTGGTCAAAGGGATGAGCCTCCAGAACAAACACTTCATCATCGTGGCCCTGCAATGACAGCAGGGCAAAAGGAAGTGTTGTCCTCCATGGGGTACCTCTAAACCTGCTGGAACTTGGTGTGAGGACATCTCAGGGCAGCAATCAGCTCAGGTTACTGGATCTGAGCCTGGAATTGGACTTGGACAACACTCCTGCCAGAGGCTTGGCATTGTCACTGCCCTGACTGCAGCTCAGCACTGCTGAGATGGGGAGGAAGGGGAAAGGAGGGCACAAATGGAGCCTCCAAAGGGCTCCCTGTCAGCAAGAAACCACCAGGATTTTGGCCATCAGCTCCTTTCCCCAGCACACACCAGGGGACAGCTGGATGCTTCAAGACCAAACACTCCTCATCAGGTGGAATGATGATGCAGTTTAGCCCCAAATCACCTCAGAACTGAAGTATATCCACTTGGATTCCCCCCTGGAATGCTACTCACAGCTAAGCTGTGGAGAAGCTGCCCTGTGGACGAGTTCCACACTTTGAGAAGGAAGTTGTTGACTGCAGTGATGACAGTGGCATCGTATCGGTCCCAGGCCACCATGGTCACCTTCAGCTTAGTCACCTTGTCCTCCCCAGATGCCACATTGTTTCTAAGGAAATCAGAGAGTCAGAAAGGAAGAGATCAGTGAGTGCAGATGGAAACACTCCACAGTGCTAATTCAGTATGGAATTCAGGCAGGAGGGATGTGACTGTGGCTCTGGCTAAGGCAGCAGAATGAAGGATGAGTCTGTGGGGGTGAAAACAAGATACAGGAAATGCTCAGTGCCACTGAGATTTATACAGCTCTGTGTCCTTACAAAGGACATTTTCTCCTCTGTTTTTAAGCCACCACCCTCACCTACCCCAATTCTTCCTTCCAAGCTATTCAGATCTATTAAGCTTTTCCTACAAAGCATTTGTCAGTCATCAATATCAGCAAACTCCCCAAAGAGCAGGAACCTGCTAAATAAATCCAAATCACACCCCTGACAGCAAACACTGCAAATGTAACCATATGAAATATAGAGAATTCTGCAAAGCAAGAGCCTAATGGATTTCTGCTCTTTGTTGTTGTGCATATCCAATTACAGGCACTTACAGAAGTCACTTGAGGATCTCAAAAAGCAAAACTTGAAACCCTAATTGAACCTGAGCACCAAAACACCACATTTCACCTCTTACTTGGAAAACTAAGGAAGAAATACAATGTCAAGAAACATTCTGGATATATGTATTAGCATATGATCAATGGGGTTCTACTAAAACCTCTTTCTGTGCCTTCAACTGTTTGACATTCATATGTAAAATGCTAAAAATTCCCCAGCTGTAGGTAGGGAACCACCACTGTATTAATATTTTCTTTGGGGGGCTAATCACTGTGTAAATTAGCAGACAGAGCCGTGGCATTTTCAATACACAAACCCCATGCACTGAAATTAACTCAAAGGGCAGCAAATAAACAGTTTTCAATACGATGGAGGGTTTAGTTTGCATGTAAATGTGGCCATGAGGTTTGCTCTACCCTGTCATTTTAGTAGCCATGTCCAGGACCACACTCTTCCAGTCATGCTGATGGTAGTGCCAGATTCTTGCTGTTCCATCTCTGCTTCCACTGACAAACCTTAAGCTGTGGGGCAAAGAGAAAAAGAGCCATGAAATTCTGACTAAGGATGGTGTAAACCCCACATGTCCACAAACATACATATAAATACACACACTTGGAGTGTGGGTATCTTTACTTCTCTTCCCCATGAGGTTCCAATTTTCATATCAGGTCTTGTACAGAAGAGTTTACAACAACAATTACATTTGGCTCCAGCAGGCAGATGGCCTTGGAATGACTTCAATGCCATAATTCATCCGAGCTGCACATTCCCTTTTTAATGACATCAGCAAATCCCTGGAGCAGCCCAGAGTGGCAGCAAAGCCAGAGGAGAGCGTGCCAGGAGTCTGGCATAAATTAGAATATATTAACTCAGGGAGGGGGTGGAGACACGGAGGGAAGGAGCCAAATTTACAAGTAAGTAGCTCTGCCTATGAAGCTGAACATAAATATTTTAAAACTCCTCCTTGTTTAAGAATGCCAAGCATCCAGCAAATGTATTTAACCACATCAGAATGTTTGGCCATCAGTGTCACAGAAATAAGTTTTGTTGAGAAATTGGAAAAAAGCTCCCCAAGTAATACATTTTCACAGGCTGGCCAACACCTTTAAAAGCATGTTCCATTTCTATCCAAAATTACACTTCAAAGGCAAACCTATTCAATTTTATTGATTGCTTCACCTTTTCAGTTTCCCTGATCTGAATTTTTTCATTGTGATGAAAAGGAGTTTAAAAATGCTTGTGACAAGTTTATTTTCTTCTTATTTTTACTTCTTTAGAACAAATACAGAGGAAACCACTTTTCCATTCGAAGCATCACTACAGCATGTCATTTTCAGGGACTCTGTGACCAAATACCCTCTGACACGGGTTGGAAGGAACTGGGAGCACAATTACACATTCCCACATCATTTCATGTCACAAACATCTCCAAGTCCAGGTGCAAAGCTACAGTTTGGAAGGCTCCTGCTTCCACACATCCCTCAAACCTCCTGCCCAGCAAAAGAAGGAATTAGGAGCAAAAGCTGGGATAAAAACATCTACATCAAGCTCTGACTTTTGCTTTAAAATACATTTATCACAGTGTTCCTACTCCCCTCTGTGGGGGTTACCTGGGAACTAAGGCAGTTTTACAGAAAAGGACACAAAATTTGGTTTCCAATTTGCTGTTTTAAAGAAAAAAAACAATTAAAAGCATAATTACAGAATGGTTTGTTATTACAGCAGAGGACAACGAGTTGGAGCTTGTGGACATGACACACATCTTGCAACACACTTAAGTGATTTGTCAGGATTCCTGAGAGCCCAGGGGCAGTTTTCCTGTTGTGCCAAATTTTCCATGAAATGTTCTTTGGGAAATGCAACCCCAGCACTGCCAGGTGAAAATCCCAGGCCAGCCACTCACCTGTCCCCGTTGTTACAGAACTGCACTGCAACCACCTTGTCCTGCAGAGGGAAACAGCAGTCAGTGCTTTGTGGGCCCAAACACTTGCCCTAAAAGTTCTCAATGATTAGGTTTTATTCAGCAACTTCCAGCAGAGAAAAGTTTTATTTAAAGCTAAAACCTCCCCAGAGCTGTTGTGTTAAACACACAAACAAGAAAACCTCCGAGAGGTGAAGGCTTCATGTGATTTTTAGACCTAACATTAAAGTGCCTCAAAAAATTAACCCAAAAATGCAAACTTTGGCTTTGTTCCCACTTACAGACTGTTGAGAAACAAATGTCATGTTTTAGACATGGATTTGCCTTTGTTTAATTTGCTAAATACTTGTGTTGGCTCCAGGCACTCTGTCCTTACTCCCACTGACATCCCAGCTCCTGACAATGCCCATGGGATTTGTTTTAGGGCTGGGCTGACAGTTGTCTGCAGGGTTAAGAGTGGACTTAAAAAAAAATAAAGGAATTACAGCTCTTTCCAAACCTGCTCAATACAGAAAACATTCTTTTCTTTTGGGAACAAAATACGTGTTAGATGTGATGGTTGGAGGCTTAAAGGGGACACCCAGGACTCCCACTGAAGTTCAGTGAGTCAGTTTAGACTCAGGCTTAGTCCATAAAATGCTGTTAAAGTGGGAAATCTGAATTTTTATGGGAATGCTCCAGCATTACCTGAAAAAATAGATGTTTATAAGCTTTACTTTTTAAATGAAATTACCATCCTGATCCAAACCTTGACTGCACATTCCAAAACCTGTTACGTGGATTCGTGGTCACAACTTAAGTTAAACACTCAGCAGTAAATTTAATAGGAAAAAAATGACATTGTGCATTAAACTGCTTTAACTCCTTATTCCAACTCAGATTTGTTTCAAGAAAATGAGAAAATCACCTAATCCCTCAGTTTTTTAGGGGAATGAAATACACAAAGCACATTTTGCACAAACCTCTTGCTTCAGAAGGACTGAAACATAACCATGCCAACAAACTTCCAGGCACTTAATCACCCCAGTGCTGAGAGCCAAATAAATTCTAGAGTCACTAAACCACCTGCTCCGGGCAGAGGGGAAGGCTGTGCTGCTGCTGTGGCTCTCACCGTGTGTGCCTCCAGCTCTGCCATCTTCTCGGGGCACTCGGAGCCCAGGTAGTAGATGCGGATGACGTGGTCGGTGCTGCCCGTGGCGATGAACATCCCACCTGGGGGACAGGGACAGGGACAGGGACAGGGACAGGGCAGGACAGTCAGCCAAGGAACAAGCACTGCTCACCCTGCTCTGCCTCAGTTTGCTGCTGGCTGGGCAAAGTGGGTTTAACCAGAACACTTCAGTGCAAATTGGTAAATAAGAACTCAAATATTGAAGTGCATCTCCAATTCTGACCCAAATCAGAGGAATTATTGCTGAGTCAGGAGTCAGGGATGGCTCAGAAACTGGAGAAAAGCCCCTCAAGTAATAAATCTTCACAAGCTGGCCAACACCTCTGAGAGTGGATTCCATTTATCTACAAAATTCCACTTGAAAGCCAAATCTATTCAATTTTACTGAGTGTTTGTTTGCCCTTTTCAGTTTCCTCAACATGAATTTTTTCATTGTGATGAAAAAGTGTCTAAAAATGCTCACATTCTATATTATAATAAAAGATTTAAGAATTATATTTTGTATTTATTTTATTATTTATTGTCATTTCTTTATAATATTGCCCAAAAAGGGCACTGTTGTGTGATTTCCTGCATTTGAAATGGGTTTAAGTTATTTCATATTTCTGGTTTTAAGAAAGGAACGTGGCTCTGTAAGAGCTCTCCACTTCAAAGAGGAAATTTCAGGAGAAATTTTCCATGTAAAAATATAAACATACACAAATATAAACATACAAAACATAGGAATATTTTTCTTTGTAAAAATCAAAATATAAAAATAATTTTCTCTATAAAAATCAAAATATAAAAATAATTTTCTCTATAAAAATCAAAATTTAAAAATAATTTTCTCCATAAAATACAAAAATAATTTTCTTTGTAAAGATAGAAATTATAATTTTCTTTGTAAAAATCACTATTTCTGAGCATTCAAAGCTGTAAAGGATGAGATTTCTCCAAAGCTGAGATTTTCCAATAGGTTCAGTTGATCCTCTTGGAATTTAACCAAATTTGTAACCTTTGGCAGAGGCCACCTATGTGCCAGATTTCCAGAAGTTTTCACTCAAAAACTTTACAGGGTGAACCTTTAAAGGACATTACAGGGAAATATCTCTGATGTGCAAAACTGAAAGACTTGGAAGTGGTCAAGATAGTTCAGCTTAAATTATGGAAAAAAAAAAGAGAAAAAGCAACTTAGCATGGACAACATGAAACAATCCCAGTGTGACAGTGGGAAATTCACTGGGAAAGGGTTCAGTGGTGTTGGTACTTGAGGAGAAGGAATAGAAGTGCCAGAAAACCCCTAAGGAGGAGAAGGAACAGAAGTGCCACAAAGCACCCCAGCCCACAGAATTCCTGACTCTGGACACGTACCAGAACTGAAGGAGGAGCAGGAGATCTGGACCCCTGGCCTGGACCTCTCTGCAAACTTCACAGGACGATCCCTGTGTGCAACAACACAACACTGTTACTTCCCATTGCTTTAGCCAACAAAACCAGCTCCCTGCAGCTCAGGTGAGGTCAGTGTGCTCAGCCTAAACCTCTTTGTATCTTCATTCTCACCCAAGTCTGCTGGAACTTTTCATTTTAGGAACTTTCATCCTTAGTTTAATAAGAAAACTGTAATTCTCTAAATTGAAAAGACCCTTTAACTGATTTATGTTGCCACTCATCAATTCAAATCTATTTAAACCAGAACCTGCCAAACCATCAGTCTGATATCATTTCCTCCCAATTACAAATGGGTTTGGTGACATCTACAGATGTATGTTCTTCTGATTACAAGCAAATTAGTTCTTCTGCCTGTGCATTTTGGACAAGGATTTATTCCTAAACACAAAAGCTGGAAGTTCTTTCTGGGTTTGTCCTGCAAGGCACAAACCCAGAAACAACCCCCATCTCTGCCTCCCCTGGGGGTTCCAACCCCACAGAATCCCCACACAAAGCCCCACACACCAGTTTGCTGTGCAGGAAAACACCCCTATTTAATTATCCCAGCATTCCTCTCTAGGCCAAAATTCCAAATAAATCCCTGCTTGAGTCAAAATCACTGTAACTGTGTGAAGAGCCTTACTTGAATTTCATGGTGTTGGCGTGCCACTGCCAGAAGCAGATTGTTCCGTCGGCACCGGTGGAGGTGAGGTATCGTGTTGTTCCTTTCCTTGCTGGAGAGAACTAAAAATAAAGTTGCAACAATTAAACCAGCTAATTGCTTTCTCTTCTCTCATGCTGGAAACCTGTACAAATTTTTTTTTTCACTAACATATGAGCTTTCTGCCCAGGAGAACAGAGAGAGGAGATAGACACAGACCTGAACTTCCATAAAAATAAAGCTGAGGAAATGGAAAACATCTCCATTTTGAGTAGGAATTCTTTATTTCTACCACACAAAGAGAGGAAATTGGAGAAATGAAACAAACCCAGAAGCTTTTAATGGAGCAAGAAGATGAGCAAATAGTTCTTTCTAGGACAGAACTGGATCAAACATGGTCAATAAAAGGGTTCTTGCATCCCAAGGAAGGACAGCAGCACAGCAGGATCCCCTTCCCTCCCTCCTCCTGAATGTGTCCTCTGCCTCTCCAAGGAGCAGGAAAACATTTTATTCTTAATTTCATCACTGCAGTAATACCTTTAATCCTGAGGGCACCTGATAATTGTATAGAGGAATTGTTTCCTCTGTTTGCACTGTTTCCTCACACAGCCCTCACTGACTATTCAAAATGATCAGTTTTACAAAAAGCTTGTGAGGAACACACATAAAACATGTATGTAAATAAATAATACACCAATTACATATCCAGGTTTAAAGTATTTGACTCCCAGGGCGTCCTGGAATGATGGAGAAGCCTGTGCTGAATCCAAGGAAGCACAGCTCCAGGAGAGAGGGATTCTGAGCCAAAACAGCAACACTCACTCTCCTGTGCATCACCTGACAGACTGCAGCAATTGGCAATTTAGCCAACAGACGTAGCTTTAACCCTACATAAACCGTGTGTAGTGTATAATAAATGGCATTGACTTGATCACATTGGTCTGTGTGTGGTGTCCTTACATCTCTGTGATTTTTTTATTGTTCCCTTTAGTGCGGGAGAGAATGAGCCAGGAAAACACGCTCAGGTTGGGACAAACTGCGCTGCCAGCGCCGAGGAGGTGACTGCTCCCTGCTGGCAGTGCACACTGCTGTCCCCACTGCCCTGGCAGGCTGTGGGCAGGCTGCTCACCTGGATGGAGGTGATGGAGGCGGAGTGGCCCTGCAGCACGGCGAGGGGCGCGCAGGTGCGCAGGCACCACACCCGCACCACCTTGTCGCAGCTGCCCGCGGCCAGCAGCGTGTTCTCGTAGTTGACGGCCATGTCCGAGATCTCGGCCGAGTGCCCGCGCAGCGTGGCCAGCAGCCGCCCGTCGTCCGTCGCCCAGATCTTCACCAGGCAGTCGTCGGAGCCCTGCGGACACGCGGCAATGCCCAGGAGCCCCACCCACACCAAGGGGACACAGCAACTGCACTGGGATGGCACCACTACACCGGGAAAGTCCTCCACTGGGAGGGTGAGCACTGGGAAGGAATTCCTGGCTGGGAGGGTGGGCAGGCCCTGGCACAGGTGCCCAGAGAAGCTGTGGCTGCCCCATCCCTGAGAGTGTCCAAGGCCAGCCTGGTTGGGGCTCTGGGCAACCTGGGCTGGTGGGAGGTGCCTCTACCCATGGCAGGAGGTTTGGAACTAGAAGACCTCTAAGGTCCCTTCCAACCCAAGTCATTCAATGATTTTATGATAATTAAGACTAATCTATTAAGTGCAAATTGAATATTTTTCCTGCTGGAAATCATTAGCAGAAGGCAAATATGACCAAACAAGGTGCTGCTGTCCTTTTCCTTAACCTAACCAAGTTCATGCAGGGGGTGGAAGGTGCATGACAGTCCTGGGGGACTCTGCAAGTCCTTTGACATGTTTCTCTTACATGCAGATTCCAGAGCAAGCCTGCACTGACCTATATATTAAAAATCTGTGATGAAGAGGCTTGCATGGTCATTGGTCATTCTGACACACAACTTTTCAGTTTATACCACTGTAAACTAAAACTAAATGTCCAAGTGGTGCAAAGTGCAGCAGAACGGTGTGACCTGGAGAGCATGATGGAAAAGAGAAGGAATAAAGAAAACGAGGTCCTGTCCTCAAAGCTTTCAGGAACCATTTACCACTAGACTTTAGAAAAGTATTGCTCTAAGAACCCTGAAAGGACAGGCCAGCCTTTGGCAGGCTGCAAATGTTAATTAGTCAGGGCTTAAAATACACCTGAAACAACAGAACAGTAAGGATAATACTGGCTGTTAACTGTAACACTAATCATTATTTTTAAACAATTTTTAAATGTTTTATCACTATAAATCATTATTTTTAATGTTGTCTAATGACAAAAGCAATGCTCTAGTGTGACATTTACCAGGCCACCACGTTTCCTTGGACATGAATATCTATTTGCTGAAAGGAATCTGGTAGATTCCCTGGGTATTTTTACTGTACCAGGAGAGACACAACTCGCCAGTATTTTGGTCCAAAAAGCATATTCCAAAAAGCAAATTATTCCATAATCTTAAAATAGCAAACAAGTGTAATTGTTTTATACAATTGGAGAAATAATAAGAATTTAAGATTTTATTTCAGATTAATTTATTTAGATTTTTTTTCCTTCTCTAGCTGTTTACTTTTGGTTTACAGTTCCTACCATGTCTAAGTCCCACATTCCTCTATCTATCTGTAACTGGTGTTTTCACTATCATACTAGAAATATATTATGGCCAGACCTGGGGGAAAAAAGGGTAATTTTGATTCCTAAGGTTTTCATGCAAACATTTTTCTCTTCAAGGAGTTCATCCGTTGAGTTTGTCTTTGAATTTCAACTTCAAAGGAACCTTAAACCACAATCTGAAACTCAGTCAAGGCTGCAAAGCTTTGCCTTGTTTCAGGTCAAAAGCTCAGGAAAGTGTTGAATTACCTGACCAAAGCAAAATCAACTCACTGAAAAAAATCCTTCAGTGACACAGAATTATCTTGTTCCTTTAAATTCAGCAAAATTCACTTATTAAAATTATCACCTCTGGAATTACAATCCCCACTAACATAGTCTGGACTCCAGCCCCTTTGGGAAATGCTGTTACATCCACCACACAGACAGACATTGAGAAAAGGAAACCACATATTACTGTGGAAGAGAATTTCATTTCTTTTGTAAATTAATATTAACTTTAAGTAAAATGGTACTGACTAAGTGTTATCTGCACTTGAACACTTCCCTGCTCCAGAGAATCCTGACATCTGCTGTATTGTCCATACACATGTTCTGACAGGATATCTGTCAAGAAATAACTTGCAGCTCAACCTTCTTTTATAAGAAAGAAGAATTTTGAAGTACAGGTAAAAAGAAAAATTGTGTTCATAAAGCAAAAACATAACAAAGCCAAAGCTTAGACATCTAAGTCTGAAGCTCTGCCTGAATTAAAAGGTGAACTTTCCAGAACAATGTGTCTTCACTGCCCTGGAGTGTCTGGAATCCCAGACACTTGATCCATTCCATAGCTAAAGACAGGACAATACACTCCAAATCCCTCTTTGATACTACGAACCAGCAATGCCCTTTACTTGCCTTCCTGCTTTGTTTTATCCATAAAAGGGAGGGGACAATCCTATTCAGTGAAATGTCACACTCCTCAGATTATTGTTTCTTTTCTTTGTAATAAATGTGATGTCAGAAAAGTGATGCCATCCACTTGTCGTTGCTGCTTCCCTTTGGAACTCAAGAATTACACATTTATAGTTCTATAAAATACATCCCCTCTTACATCTATATAATGTTTAATTGCAGAACAGGTTTTTGTTGCAATGCAGACAACTGAGAATGGTCAGTTTTCTCATTTGTTTGTGGGGTTTATGTTAAAAATGAAATGATTCTGTAATTATCATTGTAAAACTGTACTCAGCTGTAGATAAAGTAAATTAAAAATTATATAAATTTGTATCTCTTTAAATCCTGGCTTCAATTTCACCTTTGCACCTGCTCAAAAGCATTTTTACTCTCTTCTCAATATTAGGAGATTGCAAAAGAAAGAAAAGATGGAAGTAAGGACTGGATGTGTTTTCTCCATCTTCCAGGCACTTCAGAACACATTTGCAGATGAAAATCCCACCTTTTAGTGTATGAGAGAGGGAACAGAAGACACTCACAACTGACTCAGCATGAATTCTTGGGTAACTATTAAAAGAGCAACTGTACCTTTCCTCTGTCTGTGCTTTAATAGTGTAGGGCATGTGGAGCTCAGAGGAAACACGACTATGTGAGGAACCCATAACCACAGAGCACATAATTAGATTTCAAATGGTTGATAATCAGTACAGAAACACTCTGGGATCAGCAACCTGAAGCAGCAGCAGCTCAGGGCAGATTCACTGTGTCCATCTGAAACTCTCCCTGGTGTGCAGATGCTGAGAGGGGGGAGTGTGTGCTCAGAACACCCAGCCAGGGCTGGGCAGCACAGTGCTGTGCACACACATCCTTGGGCAGGGGAAGTGGAGTGTGATTCAACCAGGACCCTCTTCAAAAAAAGCTTGAGGATCTCTAACAACCAGAAAAGACAACTTTGACTTTTTATGTCTACTAAAAGACTGTCCCAGTTCAGCAGGTGGGACCAGTTTATCCCTGGGTGGGTGTGACCAAAGCTGTGCGTTCTCCACCCTCCATTCATTGCCCAGGAACTGTCTCCAATGGCCCATTGGCAGCAGCTGCCCAGGGCACACCTGAGCCCTCAGCCTGGCAGCTGGCTGGGAAAGAAGCCTGG
>JAOXXN010000025.1:5080625-5099899 GCA_026770055.1 Myrmophylax atrothorax | reverse complement strand
GTGGGGGGGTGGTGTTCTATATTCACTGAATTTGTGAATGTAACAGCACCCATTTTTAGCAAGGAACTTGGGACCTGAGAGACATTCAGCAGGATTTATGTTTCCAAAGTCAGACAGGGAGCTCCAGTTTGACAGACACATCAGGAAATTGTATAAATAGGACAGGCCATGATTAGCAAGACAGGGCAGGATGGGGTTTGGGAGTCATTAATCCATGCCAAGGTTTGTTTTAATAACTGTGCCCCAGACTTGGAATATGCTCATTAGGCAGTTATTTGGACATTCAAGTGTTTTATTACCATTGAGTGGTTTTCTCTCAAATTATTTGCTCAGATAAAAGGAGTTCTGGGTTTGACTTTTTTAGCTCAACAATTCTCCACTGAAGACAAAGAGAAGCACAATAATTCTGTAAAACCCCCCAAATCCTCCCTGAGTGCAGCTCCAGTGGTGCAGACACCTCAGGGGAGGGCTGAGGCTGCAGCAGGAGGGCAAACCCCTTCCTGGGCCAAATCCCACTGGAATGAAATAACAGACAAACCAGGGCTGGGCACTTCTGAATGGGCCTGGATGGGGTGGCCCTGCCCTGCAGCCCCTTCCTGGGGACATGGAGAGAGAACCAAGCTGGGCTGGGAACTCCTGCCTCAGACATGGAGGGAGAGATTGGACCTTGACCTGCTCAGAGCCATCCAGCAGCTCTGCATTAATTAATAGTTAATTTATGCTTGGATATTAGAACAAATGTCTTCACTGAAAGGTGGGCAGACGTTGGAACAGGCTGCCCAGGTGAGTGTGGAATTACCATCCCTGCAGGTGTTCAAAATACTTGGGATGTGGCAGGTGGGGACATGGGGCAGTGGTGGCCTTGGCACTGCTGGGGGACTGGTTGGACTTCATCTTTGAGGGCTTTTCCAACCTTAAAAATTCTAGGATTCTGGAGGTGCTGGAGGCACTGATCCAAAATGGGAGGTGCCAATGGAATTGGACTTGCAGGAATTGGGGGTTTTGGGGTGGGCAGGACTGGGATTAGTGTGTAAAACGCACCCAGTCCTTCCCAGGACCCTCCCAGTGCTCTTAAATATTTGAGAAATGGTTCTGCTGAAGTCTGGGGGGTTGCTTTGGTGTGAGAGAGATGACCTGAAAAGGAAACACAGCCATGGCATGGCAGTACCAGCGTTGTCCAGGCACTGGGGAGATCTCCTCCTGCTCTTTCCCAAGGTGTATCTCCAGAAGAAAATCCACTCTGCTCAGAATGATTCATTCTGTGTCATCTCTTGCAGCAAACTGGCCTGGAATCAGCAGAGGGAATGCTAATAATAATTTATGAGGAGGGATTAAATTAAGACAAAGGCCAGGATATCAGCTGAAGGAAATGTTGTTCCTCTAAACCATCATCACTGCCTGAGCTGGGCAGTGGGTGCAGGTGTGACCCGAGGGAGGCTTGATTTTATTTACTTAGTTGGTTTTTAAGTTACCCAGAGCCTTGGCACCGAAGGATTTCCCACCTGCTGCTCTGGCCGCCAGCTCTGGGGAGCTCTGGAGATGGGGGGGGGCTTGCAAAGCTCAGGGAATGGAGTTTTTCCCAAACATCCCCAGCTTTTTTTGCTCCAGACTGCTCTGCTGTGTGCTCAGGTTTGGGTATTTTTAGCTGCACGTGTTGGGGAGGATGTTTGGTGTGTACAAGTGCACTACTTTTCTTTCTTTCACCAACAGCCTCCAGAAACACAACAGTGCTGTGGATGCAGCTAATTCCTCACTAATTCAGTGTCAGGCTGTGCCATCAGCTCTCCAAACGACCATTAATCTCTGGCAAATGAGATGTTTATCACATCCGTTGCTATTGAAATCACGGCTTGCTGATTTAAGGTCCCGCTTTTTGTACCTCTCTGCATCTGTTTGTGTGTTTGCAAATGGCTGTAACTCACAGCAACTGCTGTGTCACCTCCCAGAGCCTTAAATTCACCCTGCATAAATCTTGGAGGGGAAGAAATAACATTAACACGGGTGGAATGTAGCTACTTATCCAAGCTACTGCTTGGAAACTTTTGGAAGGAGGAGGGGAACTTGTGGCTAAGTTGTTGCTGATGATTTGTCTCAAAGTATTTATAATCCAAGGAACTCAGTCATTTGTTGTCAGCAACTAGAATAGGTCAGTATTTCAGAACTGTGGCCGGTCAGTACCTGCAATCCTCTAAATCAGAAAGATGTTGGGGATTAGTTTTTATCTGGACAAATCACATTTCCACCTGTTGGAGCAGGCTGGCAGAAACCTTCTCCATACTGGGATACACCCCCTGGGCTGTTGGTGTTCTCCCATCCCGTGATGGTTTACTGTAAAATAGAAGCTGATGAGTTTGATCTCATTGGTCTTTTCGTTTGTTTTCTCTCCTCTCCTGCTTTCCAGGGGTGCTCGTGCTGACGTTCTTTGTGAACCGGTTCCACGTGAACACCATCACCAGTAAGGACCAGTTCATCATCGCCTACGGGGGGCTCCGCGGGGCCATCTGCTTCTCTCTGGTGTTCTTGCTCCCTGACTTCCACAGGAAGAAGCTCTTCATCGCAGCCACAACCGTTGTCATCCTCTTCACTGTGTTTGTACAGGTAAAGCCAACATTTTGGACCAGTTCTGAATTGGGACCTCTGCAGGTGCACGAGTTTGCATCCTCAGGGTTCCTGTCCCTCAGGATGGGACTGGGAGGAGTTCTGGGTCTCCAAGGCTGGGTTGGTAAGGAATTCTGGTGCTCCAGGGCTGTGTTTGTAAGGAATTTTGGTGCTCCAGGGCTCGGGAGGAGCAGCCTCGGCGTTGCTGTGACATCTAGTGGTGAAACCACCGTTCCTGCAGCCTGTGGGATGGAGGTCTCCCAATGTCTCCCTGCTCTTCTCTGCCCAGCAGAGTCTCTTAAGGGCCTCTCTGAAATGCACCTTTTAGTTCACCTGGCAAAGGAGGGGAAAAGGTTCCCACCACATACAAAGGATGGATATGGTGGAAAAATTGGGATCCTCTGGTCCCAGAGTGAGAAAGGCTGATGTCCATCTGCTGTTTACCCCAAAAAGCGAAGAGTGGGTCTCTTAGATTTGGATGTGGTGGTCTGGGAAAGCTCCCAGGAAGCTCCTGGTCCAGGACATGAGGCCCATGTGGAGCTGCTGCCCCAAGGCTGCCCCACTCCTGCCCAGGGATGGAGAGAGCAGAGCAGCTTCTGGGGCTTTGGGAGGTGGTGGCTCGTGGTGACAACTGCTAAGTGGCCCCATGGCTGAGCAAATTCCTCCTGCTGACTTCTCTGAACCCCTCAGTGGGTGTGTGGGGCACTCAGGCAATGTGGAGGGTTGGGGTTGATGCTCTGCTTCCCCCATCCACTCAGTCCTCACCCTGAGCTGAGGAAGGGCTGAGGAGTGGGACATGCTGATGGTTTGGAGCTGGGACTGGGCACAGCCTGAGAGGAGAGGGCAGGGGCCAGGCCTGGGGCAGCAGCCTTGGGTGCAGCCTGACGGGTTTTAAGATGCAAATGCGGGTCAGAAGGTGAAAAGCTTCGGTCAGTGGGCAGGTCCCCTCATGCAGAGACACTCCTGAGCCCCAGACAAAGGTTGTTCTAAGGCAGCAGCTCCTTTCTGCTGAGGCTTTGGGAAATCCTTCCCAGCACTGGGAAAAGGGCTTTTGTGTGGCCTCAGAGCTCCACCAGTGATGTCATCTCCTTGCAAAAGGGTGAGAGTTAACAGGGTCTCACGTAGGGATGTGTGGACAGGGTGACCCCTTGACCCTCAGCCATCCAGGGGGAATGTGGTGTCTGTCAGGACAGGCTCTGCCAGGCTCCAGGTGCCTGCAGAGCCAAGGGGAGCTGAGGCCACCATGAGAACAGGGGAGTTAAACCAGAGACTTGCTGCAAAGCTGGGGCAGAAGGACATTGCTGCAGCTCAGCACAGGGAGGGTGGGGACATGTAACAGAAACAGGAACTGGGGTGACCCTTCAGGGCCCTGGGGCTGCAGAAAGTCCATGGCACTGCTGTCACACACAGGACTGAGGAGTAAGCACCTTCAGTATCCCAGAGCTTTTCATGGTGTACTTGTCACTTGGGTGGAAAGGATGGGAGAAACAATTTCTGTGCAGTTGACATTTGTGTTGTTCTGTGCAATGGTTTTCTTTATATTCACAGTGACCTGAACATGGGTTTGTTGGGGGGTGTCTGTGTTAAAATAGGACAGACACAGAGAGAGATGATTTGGGCCCTTTTAGGCTGGTTTGGGCCAGCAAAGCATCTTGTCAGAGCACAAACCCACATCACTCTGTGAGTCCCTTGAGACCCTGACCACGCTCTCTGAAAACCCTTGAGCTGCAGAGGAATGACCTTCCTGTGAGCAGCTGGGCTTGTCCCTCCGTGGGTCTCTCAGTGCATTGCACACCCCAGGAACCTCCTCCCTCTTGGCCTCTCTAACCCAGGCCCACAAGGCTCTGCCCATAACAAGCCTGGTTAATAATTTTGAGAAGGTTGACTGAACAGTTGTCAGGTCCTCAGCTGTTCCAGTGCTGGGCATGAGCCATGGAGACCAGGAAGTCCTCCAAAGAGTTGTGGGCTTGGCTGGAATGTCCCAGAAAGCCCTCATTGCTCTGTCCCTTTTTCTATTTAAAATGAAATACTGGGTTTGAAGTTTACCCTCCCAACTTTGTCACCTGTGACCTGTTCTGTGAAATTCTTAGCAAACATAAGAGCTGGGAGAAGGTGGGTGGCTTTGTTTGCCACCCACCCTGCCCCTTTGGATGGCTGGAGGTGGAGGATGATGTCTGGGCCATGACAGAGCCTTGGGTGGTGCACTTGGGTGAGTTGTCCCTGGTGGGTGGAGGAGCATCACAGGGACCTCCAGCTGTGCCTGCAGTGACCATGGGATTCCCAGAACAGACCCAAAAGCTGCCTTAATTTAAAGTGCAAACAACTGCAGCTGATGACCCAGGGAGGCAAGAGGCCAAGCTGCACAGTCACTACTTAATTTTTGTCATATCTTATTTCTGAGTTTGTGACTTCTGTGTTATTGACTCTGAATAGCGACACATTTTTTATTGCTTTGAGCTATTAAAATGACAAATTAATTGTTTCTGCAATTAAAAATGTGTTCAGCTCTCCTCTGTGCCAGCATTTGTGACATTCAGAAGTCATAAACATCAACTACTCCATCACTTTTGCTGTAAACATGTCCTGCAAAAGTCATTTCATAGCAAAGCCAGACCAAGAAACACTCCAGGGCAGCATTTTAGAACTTCTCTCATGAGGCTTGAAGGACATTTTCACTTTTCCCTTGACCCTCCCCAGCAGGTGGATGCTCTGATTGGTACACTTGGCCACTGGCTGCCCATCAGAGCTGGCTGCAGGGATGGTGTGTGACACACAGAGCTGCAGAGGGAGCACACAGTGGCTCCATGCTGGGAAATCCCAGGGATTGGCATCATTTTACACATTTGAACTCTGACCATTCCAAGCCCCTTTCCATGTGGGAGGCCACAAACCACAGGCTGGACCTTGATGTTATTGGTTGGCTTTCTGTGGGCTCTGAGCTGCTGGGGGAGGTGTGGGGGGTGTTCCCTCTGTGTCTCCCCATGAGCCCCCAGGACAGGCTCTCCCACAAGCAAAGCACTTGGGCTGCAGTTGGGAGAGCAGTTCCTGGTCTTGTTGGAGACCGTGCCTTGCCCATGAAGCAGAGCAGAGGACAGGTGCTGGCTCAAACACCAGAGCAAGGTCCCTGTGGCCCATCCCTGTGCTGGGGGGTGTTGTCCCAGTGCAGGTACCACCAGGAACATCTGATGGGATAAAATGTTGTGGTTGGGGTTGTTTTGCAGGGAATGACCATTCGTCCTCTTGTTGACCTGTTGGCTGTCAAGAGGAAGAGGGAAAGTGCTCCCACAGTGGGAGAGCAGATCCACATCCGGGTAAGGACTGGCACATGGCCAGTGTTCTGATGTCTGTGCTGGTAGGATGGCCCTTCTGAAATGTGTGTGTCTCCGGGGACCGTGCACATCTCCAATTTGACCCACACCCTCCTCAGGTCAGTCCCTTTCCAGTTGGAAGTCCTGTGCAGCTTCCCAGCCATGGGTTGTTTGCATTCCACCAGTCAGGCTGATGTTCCATCAGGTAATGCACAAACATGGCAGAAAAGCAAGGTCCTCACCCAAACCCTAAAACTCTGACCTAACTCCAATTTCTCTGCTTCTCTTGAAAGAGAAAGAAAGAAAATGAGACTTGGTTACTGTCTGGGTTGGGACCACCCACATGTTCTCCAGTCTCGTCACCACCAATGGTTTGAGTATTTTAACAAAACAATCAGAAAAGGGAGGATAAGGTTGGCTGGAGGTAACCTCTGAAATGCCCCATCCCTGGAAGTGTCCAAGGCCAGGCTGAACAGGGTTTGGAGCAACCTGGGTCAGTGGAAGGTGTCCCTGCCCATGGCAGGGGGTGGCACTGGGTGAGTTTTGAGGTCTCTTCCAACCCAAACCGTTCCTTGATTGTAGATCTATAGCCCAAGGGGATTTCATTCACTTTGTTCTCACCATCCAAATGTTGGTATTTCCAGTCCTAGAGGACTCCAGAGGCTCAGCTCCAGGGGATCAAGGGACTCCACACATCCAGCTGATGCTTTTCTTCTGCATCTGCATCCAGTTACTGTATTTCCGAGTCTGGTTGTTCAATCCCAGTCACATTTCAGTGGGTTTGGCTCCTCCAGGGCCATTCTTGTCATTTTCTTCACAAATGAAGCCATTTGGGCTGAGGACATTTACAAAACCTGTTTGACACTCTCACAATGAGGTTGTTCTGCAGGGCTTTGTCTGAGGTGAACAGAAGAGCTCAGGAGGCTGAGGAGTCTTTTCCTCCAGAGAAGACTTTCTTCTTTTGTTGCTGTGTGAGCAGTAAATCATCCCTGGGGATGTGTTCATTAGGAGATGGGAGCTGGAAACGGCTGTGTCCCAGTGAAGTGGAGAAGGTAACAATGGGGATAGTTGGAAATCAGGGATGCAGGAGCCAGGAGCAGATTTATTCCCCAAATTTATTGCTCCATCTGGGTGGCTGGGACATTCTTGCTCACAGGAATGATGATCAGTGTGTGGAGATGTAATTTCATAGGATCACAGGAGGGTTTAGATGGGAAGGGACCTTAAAGTCCATCTTATTCCACTAGACAAAGTTTCTCTGAGCCCCATCCAACCCGACCTTGGACACTTCCAGGGATGGGGCACTTCAGTGGCTCCCTCCACTACAGTGTCTTTGGAGGGCCTCAGAACATGCAGCTGCCAATGTGAGGACACCAAACCCCCATCAGGCTGCAGGGCTGAGGGAGATTTTCTGTCTCTGACTCCATAAAAAAATAATTAAAAAAAATGAGAGCTGGAGGAGACTCCAAGGTCATGGGTAGCTGAGTGGGGAGGGGCAGGGAGCAGAGCCCTCTCCCAGTTCAGAGATGTCAGTAGAAGGGAAAACAATTTGGGAAATTACAGAGATTTAACTTGTAGGTGGAAAAATCAATCTGTCTGGGACTTTTTATTTAATTTTAAACAATGTATAGCCAAGGCCTTCACTTAGTGGGAAGTGTCTGGGGGAAGGCAGTGTTTAGCATTCAAAGCAAGGCATCATTTATGTGTTATCTACATTTATATCCTGATTTCCTGAGTCAAATTGTCCTCACACCCCCCAGTCTGAGCATTTCCTGCTTGCCAAGGCGCAGTGGGCAGGACATGTGAGCCCTCAGCCATCCTGACATGTCCCTCAGCAGACCCACGTCCCTCACCATTGATTCTCTGCTCACCCACACCTGAATCAAACCACTTTTTGTGCTCCAGAACCAACAGCTCCCTGTGGGTGGCTGGCTGGGGATCCCCCACACCCCAATCCTGTTCCCCAGCTCCCCATCCCGGGCTGGAAGCCCCCCCTGGTCCGTGTGTGGCTCGGGCTGGTGGCTGGCTGGGCTCCTCCCTGGGCTACAGCCCAGTCCTCTCTTCTCTCCAGTTCCTGGATCATCTGCTGGCTGGCATTGAAGATATCTCTGGACACTGGGGACAGTATTACTGGAAAGACAAGTAAGGATTTGCCAAAATACGAGTGGGGACATGGGGAGGAAGAAGGAGGCTGGTTTGTATTCCCTGAGTTTCTGCTCTGGGCAGCTGAGCCTTGGCCGTCCTTGTGGCATGAGGGAGGTGGCACAGGGGCAGCTTTTCCCTGTGCAAGGGGTCTCTAGGTTGTTGGGGCACTTCCCAGCTTGCAGACACCTCTGGTCCATCACCCCAGAGAGATCCTCTTTCCATTCCTGCTGTGTTTGGCCCTTCTTGTCAAAAGGAATCTGCTGGAAGTGCAATGGCCACGACACACAACCCAACTCTGCCCATGCCCTCCTGCCTGTCTGGCAGCTGAGGTGCCCACCCCAGGCTTGGCAATTACCAGGAAAACATTGCAAATTAACAGTAAAAATATGAGCTTGCAGCACTGCTTGGTGTGGACTGAAATTACAGAGGACCTCTACAGATTTCTGTGGCAAAATGCTCAGTTTTCATGAAATTCTGGTAGTTTGTACATTTTAAAATTTTAAAAAAATATGGTGAGATTTAAAAAAAAAAAGTAGAATTACCATAAAATATACTCGTAGCAATCTGCCAGGTTTAATTCCTTGGCTGTGCAGACACAGATGCAGCTGGTAGAGACCTTTTTTTTTGGAATGCTCATGCTTGGAAGTGCCACTAGAGGGTATGGGAATCACTGCTGCTGAGGAGCATCCTGGCTCCTTTAGAGATACTGATGATTTCAGAGGTCTTTTCCAACCTAAATTACCCTATGATTTGAGCACAAAGCAGCAGAAATGGCTCAGGAGGGAATCTGGAAGTGTTTAAATCTGGGGCTGCTGCATGTGCTTGTAGAACTTACAGTGGAGTTCATGATGGATTTGGCACTTTGGGGAGTTTTTGTTGTATTTGGGAAGGTTTTAGTATTTTGGCTCAGGTACTGGAGTGCAGAAATAATTAGGGACAGACCTCTTGGGCCATTGCTTTCTGGATACAATGGAAAATGGGGCAGTCATGGACCATGAACCTGCTGGTCCATTTTGGTGCTGGGGAGTCCTGGAGGAGACTGAGCCCATCCTGCTTTGTCCTCAAACAGATTGGAGTATTTCAACAGCAAGTACCTGCAGAAGATCCTGCTGCGGGAGTACGACCAGCCCAAGTCCAGCATCGTGCTGCTCTACGAGAAGCTGGAGAGGAAACACGCCATGGAGCTGGCACAGGCTGGGCAGCTGGGCCATGGCCCAGCCCACCCCTCCCTGCTGTGAGCAAACCCTCTGATGCATCAGTGGGTGGGGGTTCAGAGTGGGGGGTGGCTGAGCTCCTACTGACACTCCTGGTGGTACCTGGAGGCTCACTGGAGTTACACAGAAATGCTGCTCTGAGAAAAAGGCTCTTGCCCAATTTTCAATGGTTTTGCACCACTGAATGTCCTGCAGGGCCCAGCAGTGGGATAGCAGGGGGGAGTATGTGAGTGGCAGAGTGGGCATTTCGTCCTGCAGGACCCAACAGTGGGACAGCAGGGGGGAGTATGTGAGTGGCAGAGTGGGCATTTCGTCCTGCAGGACCCAGCAGGGGTCAGTATGCGAGTCTCAGAGTGGTCGTTTCGTCCCTCACAGGTGGTTCTGCTCTGCCACAGCTCTTTTATCCACATGACCAGCACAGCTCTGGTGCAGACACCCAATCCTGCTCTGCCATGGGGCAGGATGGGCTGTGGGTCCTGCTGGCTGTGTTGGCATCCCAGGGGGCTGCTGGGGCACTGGCATTTGGGGGTGCACTGGTTGTGCCTCTTCCAACATAAGGCAGCCTGGTTTTCTTTGCAGCAACAATGACAGGACTGTCCTAAGAGACCAGAAATTGGAGGACACTCCGAATCCTGATGTCCTGGATAACATGCAGGAAATCCTGGCCAGGAACCTGTACCGCATCAGGAGAACGGTATAACTTTTCCCTCCATCTGCATTTTAAATGTCCAACAGCACAAGTCACCTCGGTTATCTGAGCAGCCTGAGCAGATGTTATGAATATTTACATAATTACCCATGATGTCTCTTTGTGAGCACAGAATAGTTGGCTGTGTGGAGCCAGATCCAGTTTCCAAGTCAGTGGCACATTTCTGTTTGCACATGACAGCTTTTGAAAGGTTCACCCAGTCAGCCTATAATTTCTTGGAGTATTTTCGGCATCAGTACCCAGCAGCAGAGAGGAGAAAGGAGGAGCACACGGAACTCCAGGCACATCCAGCAGCAGCTCCTCGTTCCTGCCAGGGCAGAGCAGGGGTGGGTTATCCTCACGTGCATTTTTCCCATGGAAAATGCACTGGGTGAGCTGGGAGTGAGAACTGCCCTGCAGTTCTGCCATGGAACTGCTACAACTGGCTAAGGAGCACAAAGCACACTCTCTGCTGACAGAATCACTCAGGGAGGGTGCCTGGGCTTTCACACAGCACCAGGGCTGTGCTCTGCAATTGCTGTTCACATGGAGCCTTATCCTCCAAATCCACTAAGCCTTTGTTTTATGGATTACACACGAAAAGCGGAGTCCTTGGGGATGGGGCACTCAACCACCCCCTCCTGTCCCTCTGCTGAGCCAAGGGAAGCAACAAAATAGGGCTGGGAGGGAACCTGTACACATGGTGAAGATAAAGGCACAGGTCCTGATTGTGCTTCTGCCCAAATCCAGCCTCACCCCTTGTAGTGACAGAGTTATCCCAGCTCCCACTGATGGGAAGTTTAACCTTGGAATTTATGGCTCCTGTTGTTTGAATGGTCTGTATAGGAAGGTGGGGCTGGTATAAAACATTGGAGGGCTGGGCAGAGGGACAGAAGGTGCCTGAAGCAGAGTCATTGCACCTGTTTCATGTGCCACCTGGGCTATCAGAGCTGCACCTCACTCTTGGCATTCAATCATTTCTTGGACGATCTCACTTAAAAAAGCAGAGCTTGCAGCCCCATCTCCCCCCTGGGGCTCTGTCCCTCCATCCCCATGAGTGGTGGGGAGGGGAGGGCTGGGCTGGTCCCCATCTAACAGCCTCTGTGGTGCCCCGTGCAGGGCCCGGCGTACAGCAGGCACACCCTGCCCGGGGACTGCGAGCCAGGGGAGCACCCCCAGGAGCTTCTCATCCTGCGGCACCACGGCCGGCGCCTGGACACGAGTGGCAGCGGCTCCAGGAAGGAGGTGAGAGCCGACAGGGAGCGCTGGGACCTGCGGGGGTCGGGGGGAAGAGCCAGCAGGGAGGGCTTGGACCTGCGGGGATCAGGGGTAAGAGCCAGCAGGGAGGGCTTGGACCTGCAGGGACCAGGCTGCTCTCGCTGGGCAGGTGCCACTACAGCCTGTGCAGAGCAGAGGGTATTTCCTTTGAAAGACAAATCTTCATACTGTAAATTAAAAAAAAAAGTGTCTCAATCCCAAATTCCAGTGAGGAGGAAATACTGAGGAAAAAGAACCCAACCCAAGTCCTGCCAAACCAAGGAGGCATCCTGAAAGCAGCCTCATCCACTGCTTTGTGAACACAGCCTTCCACCCGTGCTAGGAAAGCTGTTCACTGAGCTAATGTCATTAACTGGGCTTCATTCTGTGCATTCCAAGCTCTGTTTTTCCTGTGTTTTGTTTTTTGGGAGATTTCATCAAAGACAGGCATTTGGTTCCCCCATTGTCAGTGGTCCAGGTGGACTGTAAATATCTGAAACTGTTTGGTGTTTTCCCCTCCTCAACTGTTTTGAAAGGACAGAAGCATTTTTGTAAGCTTTCTTATTTATTCTGAAGGTGAGGGGTTTGTTTTTAGAAGCAGCTGCAGTTCTGGGCAGGAAACAGAGGGAAGTTTTGCTTATTGATTCCTGGGAGAACCAAAAATTTTCCAATTTGCTGCTGGCACAGTTGGTTCATGTTCTGAGTCAGAGGAGGAACAGGGCGAGTACAATGTCTGTGGCTGGTGAAGACTTTTCCTGACTTCTTTGGAAATCAGTAAGAGAAACTGGGCCAACATTCCCTCATGGAAAGACAGAATGGTCCAGGGATGGTGCATGAGGGGCAGGCTTGGTCTTTTCAGTTCTTCCCACCCTCTACAACTCTGAGGAAAAGCATTTAACCCCTGCAGATTTTGCTCCCAGGTCAACAGCACTGGAGAATCATGGAATATCCTGATTTAGAAGGGCCCCAGGGGGATCATCCAGTCCAACTCCTGGCCATGCACAGGACATTCCAACAATCCCTGTCTGAGAGCATAGTCCAAATGCTCCTTGAGCATTTCCAGGCTTGGTGTTTGCAGCAATTGCTGAGCCATCCCCAGATTTCACCCCCATCGCCAAACCTGAGGTTCTGATGGCTGGAGCACTGCCCAGGTGTGAACTGTGATCTCCAACCTGGGCAGTCAAACTCCATCATTAAGAACAACAAAATGACCTTTGAAAAAGAAATAATAAATTCCCTTTCTTTAGTAATTTTCCATGACAGCATGAGAACTCAGGGCTGCCATAGGCTTTGTTCCACTGCAAACTCCTTGTGGAATTGCCAATCATGGAGGAGCCACCGAGAGCACCAAAAGCTGCTGCTTCTCAGCTCTTCATTCACACAAAGGTGCTCCGGCTCTTGCAAACAACTTAAAAGCTTTAATTTGATCATTTACATGCTGATTGGTACTTACAATTCCAAATAGATAGGCAAGAACATGGCATGTTCCTGTAGAACATTTGGTATAATTAAACTTCAAAAGAGCAACATCAAACTCGGGCTGATTTTGAGCACGACGTTCCCGCTTTAAGGGTATTTGATTGTTAACCCTCGTGCTCCTGGTTCCCCCTTGGCTGCTGCTTCTGGTGGGAAACTGAGGAGCTTTGGCAAGGCTGTTCCTTTGAATTCCCACAGCTGGGTTTTTGGGGAACACAGGACCGTGGGGAAATTGTGAAGGCAGTTGAACTCACTCTGCCTCGTGGATGGTGTCTGATGCCCTGGGAGGGTGGAAAACACCCTGTGGGTTATGGAAAATGCCAATTGGAGGCTGAATACTGACTGGTGCCTCACTGGAGTCACTTGGTGGTGTTAATGACACCCCTTTAGTGCAGCCACCTCTGCTTTGTGCCATTCTGAGGGAAGCAGATGCAAATCCCACGATGGGTTGAGTTGGAAGGGACCTCAAAGCCCATCCAGTTCCACCCCTACCCCTTCCAGACCTTCCACTATCCCAGGCTGTTCCAAGCCCTGTCCAACCTGGCCTTGAAGAGAGAGATATTAAATCCTGGGAGCTGATCCCAGTGACACCTGTAAGGGTGACTGTCAGCCATGAACCATCCAGCTGTGCCCAAAATATGCCAGGCCTGTTTTGTGACATCAGCAGCCTCTCTGGTAATTTTTAGGAATATCTGCCTTGCTTTACTGTGACTAGAAATAAGGCAATGCCCCGAAGTGATGGGAAAATGTTCTAACAGAGCCCTGGAATATTAACATGATATTAATTTTATATATATAATATTATATAATATTAAGGAGGGTGGGTGAATGCTGTTGCTTCCTGCTGTAGGAGGACAGATTGCAGAATTTATCAGCAAAAGGAAGGAACACTCTGCTAAAAAGTACATTTTAGCCCATTATAAGCAGCTCAATACTTCAAATTTTTTGGAAAAAAGTGGCTAATTATATTTAGTTTCATACCAAGTTGACAAGAAAATGGCATTTTCCTGATTAAAAAAAGAGATGAATGAAAAATGAAGGTAGTCAGTGTTTGAGATTTTTCTGATTGTCAGATATTCCCTCTCTTGCAGTCCCAAAGGGGAGGGTTTGGCCTTCCAGGTTTTGAGTCAGCAAGAACAAATTGGATGCTGTCACTCCCCACGTGTGTCTGTTCTGCGTCTCACCACGAGATGGAACCATTACAAATGTGTTTGCACATCCTGCTGGAAATGCGGGGCCGGGAAGGGACTTCCAGCAAAGGGCCACTGCGAGCCCTCTGGGGCTGCTGAGAGTCCTGCAGTTCTGTTGGCCAAAGCTTTGGTGACATGTTCAGTAGTGTGGGGAACTGAGGGAATCATTAAAGAATCCCTTTGGTTCAGTAGAAACCCTGTTTTTTCTGCTTGCTGAGGATCTACATATGTATTTTTCTTTCTTAATGAAGCTGGTTAGTGCTTTGCTAGTAAATATGAAGCTGTTGTAGCTTAGATTCATCTCAGGTTTTATCAGGTGCTCGTTGCTCTTTCCCTCTCAGTGTCATCACCACAAAATAAGGGATGTGTGGAACAACAGCCTTCTATAAGTCTGTGGGTCCACCAGGCTGAGGAGGAGCCAAATTCCTCTTGGCTGACGGACAATCCATCTCCTTCCAGAGGAGAAACCAGTGCCCAGATCAGAGTGAACACCAGGATGGGTTGGGATTGGAACTAGATGGTCTTTAAGGTCCCTTCCAACCCAAACCATTTTGTGCCCCCATGAATCACCTTTCCTGGGTGCCTTTAGGGGTCTCCTGTACTTTAGGTGTCTACCTGGCCTTTTGCAGCAATGAGAGGTGGTTCTTAGGCTGAGAGTGGAGCTCCTGTCAAGGAGAGTGAACAGGATAAAAGCCAACAGAAGCAGCAAGGAAAGAACAACCCTCCTCCCTCCGGAGCCAACGGCGCAGGTTAAATGCTCTACACCAGGCAGAAAAACCTTGGCAGGAGTACGAGGTGACTTCAGAGCTGAACTGCAGCGCAGAGGATGAACTCCAAGACTATTTCCAGCACAAAGTTCACCTTCCTCCGCCTCGGGACAAAATTCCTGCCGCTTCCTGGGGCTGCGCATCCCGACGGCGCCCACCTTTGGGGCTGCCCTTGTTTTGGGCAGGACTCCAGCCCAGCCCAGGCTGGCAGGGCGGTGTCTGAGAGCCAGGATAGCCTTTCTGTGCCACCGGGCACCCAGCAGACTCCTGCAGGTGTAGCCGGGCAGCTTGGGGCTCTGTTCTCCTGCCGGCGGCGGGTGCGCTGATCGGAGCTGCCCGCGGGCATGAGTGACACTCTGTGACTGTGCCCGAGCCCTTTCCCCGAGCAGGCTCCGGCAATGCTCAATGCCCCTGGGAATGGCTCCGCAGGGAGCGGGCGCTGCTGCGGAGCCGGCAAGGCATTGTCAGGAAAATGGCCCGTCAAAGGGAGAACAAGGGCTGGAAGGCAGCGCTGCTCGGAGGGGAGGGAGCAGAAGGAACCCAAACAAAACAGCCAAGCAGCCTGGGAGGTGCCCAGGCTTCCTTTGGCAGTGCCAAATCACAGCTGCGTGAGAGCCTTATTCCCAGTTCCAGCGGCAGGAACAGCCCAGGCAGCATTGTGCTGCTTGGTTTGGATTCCCGGCTTTTTGTCCTGGAGGGTGGAGATTAGCACTGGAGTGAAAGGAGGGGAGCTCGTTAGTGCGAGCTCGTTACCTGCCTCTTGGGCTGCAGCCAAGGTGGGGAGCAGCCAAGGTGAGCCACAGCCACATCTGGGGACAGCTCTGCCTCCTGCCCCATCCCCAGAGCCCAGACCTCCTCCACCAACTCAGTCCAAATCGGTGGCTGTATTTCCTGCCATCCCTTCTGTCTGGTTTTAGCAGTGCTTCTTTTTTTGGTTTTTTGATTTTTTTTCCATGGCAAAAGTTAAAGAAATGGAATGGAATCCTTGGGGATTGCAAACACTTGTTCATGTGGCAGGAGTGTCGTTCACAGGCTTGTAGGCACCTCCATAAATGCACTAAAGTCCTTCTCTCCCTCAGTCCCAGAAGGACGACTCCTGCTCGGCACAAGGTGATCCTGCCCCACAGCCCAAGCTCTGCCGCTCCTTCACCAGTAAGTTGGGCAGCTGGGGGTGATTCCCTCCCCTCCCTGCTCTCCCTGCTCCCTCCTCCACGTGGGGTGGGCCAGCAGGTGTCAGGATGGATGTGGGGACAAAGAAGGACTTCTCAGATGAGCATCATGAATGAGCAAGAAGAGCTTTCCCAGCCCTGGTGCCCCTTCTCAGCCCAGCCTGAGATCAGTGGGAATAGTTTGGCTGGGAAGGGACCTTTCAAGACTCTCTAGTCCAACCCCACTGCCATGAAAAAGGCCATCAAGTAGATCAGATTGCCTCATCCAGCTGTTTCAACCCAGAGTTTACCATGAATATTTAAATTATGTTCCTAGAGAAGACCCTGAGCATAAACAGAGCCAAGTGATAAAAATGTTGTTTCTGGGTAAGCTTTTTTCCACCCCAGGTAAAATGTGGGCACAGTGACCCCTGACATATCCTGGTGACAGGGCTGAGGGAGACTGGAACCCTTCCACTGTGGTTGCATGTATGTCCTCCCAAAAAATCCCTTCATGTGGCAACATGGAAGTCCAGATGCTCCAGCAGGACACCTGCACCTTCCAGGGCTGTTTTAAGGTGGTCAGTGACGGGAATTTTTGTTATGTAAAGTGGCAGATGGGGACTGACAAAAGAATGAGGGTATTGATCCAGATATGTAATGTATTTTAAAGCATCAATCAGGGTTTAAATTGTCTTTTTTTTTTTCACTGAGAAAGTGATCTTTGGTTTTATAATTGAGAAATGATCCTTGAGATGGAACAGCTCATCCCCAGTGAACTCATGGTCACCTTGGGAGCTCTGGGGATTTCCTCATTCCTGTTGACCCACAGAGATGAATGTTCCTAATCCCAATTGGTATTTTTTCTCTTCCCACAGTGGGGAACACGGAGAAGGTGCGGGAGGTGAAGGAGAACCGGTCGAAGTCCGTGTGTGTCATCCCCCCACCCCAGCCTGGAGGGACAGCCTGGGCACAGGGCAAGGAGCTCACTCTGGAGATGCACAAGCACCAGTGATGCTCTGCCATCCCACCAGGGGCTGACTCTCTCATGGGTGGCTGCTCCTCATGTACATAATGTAAATAAGCTGTGTATTGGCAAGGACAGGGTGAAACACCAGAGTGCTTTGGATGGAAACTTGGTCTTACTGCCCAACATCAGGTTCTTCCCAGGGCAAAGATGCCCAGCTGAGCACTAGCAATGCAAGGGAATGGCTGAGAGAGAATTTCTAGGGAAAATGAGCCTGTTCAGGCTGGGAAATTGCTGAAACTGCCTACAACTGCAAGGAAGGATGTTTTAATGAGGTGGGATATCAAATCTTCTCATTAGGTGGCAGGGATAGACTAAAGAGCAGGGAGAATTTAGATCATGGGTTGAGAAAAACTTGATAATCTCAAAGAGGGTTTTATTAGAGCATGGAGGAAAGAGAGCAGAAACAGCAAATGATTTGTTCTGCTCCTCAGGAGCAGATGGATCCTGGCTATCAACATTAATCACACAAAGCCCAAAGTTAATGACAGCTAAAGAGGGTGCTGTGTCTTCCCAGAGGGGCTGTCCCACACCTCGACACAGTTCTGATGGAAACTTATCACAGCTGCATTAAAAGGGAGAGATATATTCTTGCTGATTTTTAAAAATTTATGTAGGGATGGTTCACCTCACGAAGTCACATGAGGATGCTCCAAAGGCAGTGGGGACACCAGGAGATGACCTGAAGGAGATGGGAAGGGCTTTGCTGCAACCAGGGTGGTTGGGTGGGTGCAGCAAAGCTGGAAAGATGCTCTAAGGTGATCTTTGCTGCCATCCCCTGGATCTGCAGGGTCAGAGGGATCTGAAAGTGGCTCCTTAGATGCAGCAGGGAGGGACCCAACATCTCCCTGCTCTGGAGCCCTTCTGCCAGGAGAGTGGGATCCCTCTGCACAGCAGTCACAGGGGAGCCCCAGGGACAGGACCTGAGGAGGACAGAAATCCCCATGTTTGGGTAAAGTTCTTGGTAACCTCAGGTAAGTCCAAGCCTTTGAATCCTTGTCCTTCACTGAACCCAACAGGGCACGTTTTCTTTCCCTTCCTCTCCTCTAGGCTGAAGGACCCAAGAGCATTTAATCTGATGAGGGGTCTCTTCTGAAACAAAATTAAAAGAAGCTGTGGGAATTCCCATACTCCCCTCCATGGTATTTTTGGGCTCCCAGAGGCATTCCTGTGTGCAGAAATGCTCCCTGAGGTCACCACTGCCTGGTTACCCCCAGGCTGTCATTTCGAATTAGAGACACACAGTGCTGTGTGTTTGCTTTGCAGTGGTCACAGGTCTCATTCTCACCTGGACAAGCTCCTTTCCAGTGTCCTGCCATAAGCTGAGGGAGTTCCTGTTGATTGAAGGCCACTCCTCACTGCCCCATCCCTGGAAACACCTCATTGCAAAGGAAAACTGGCCCTTTTAGCCTTATATATCCATTTTGTGTGTGTATATACATATATGTACATATTTATTGGTTTTAGTTCGTTGTCACCTTCAGTTACTTCATTAAAATTTGGGTTGGTGTTCCAGTTTCATCCATCCTGAGTGGGAACCAGGGGGATTTGGCTCTGCTTTGTTTAGGAAACTGCCCATCTTCAGTATGTTGTAGTATGTGATATGTATGCCATGGGATCTGACATATGTGCCTGTGTTGAGGTGTTCTGCAGTTCTGTTTCCATTAAACATGTTGTGTTCTGAGCTCTCCTCGGAGTTGTTCCCTCCTTGCATCCCCAGCCTGGTCCTGGTGGTGTCCCTGGGAGGGTCTCACTCACCTCTGCCTCGTTCAACCCAGTGATGACGAGATCACAAGCAAGGAGATTGTGATGAGGGAGAAAAATGGGCTGTTCTTTGGCAAAGGAAAGAAAACCTGAATCTGGAGGGCTTGAAATGCCCCTGTTCACCTGCAGTTTAATGCCCTCAGTGTTTGAAGTTCTCCTTAAATTCTGCACAGTAAACACCTACAGAAGGGTTTACTAAGGTGGCTCTTTTTATTCTGTAGATTGAGAGCTAAAGGGAAAATAGATCGAGTTGCTTGTCTAGGAATCTTCAGTCAAGGGCAGAAACTGTGAATCCTGTGGCTAATTCTTGCATGAGTTTTGTTTGTTTGGGGTTTTTGTTTTGTTTTTGTTTTGTTTTGGTTTTACATTTTTGCATCTGAACTGCCTTGGGTTTATCTGAAATACCTGGATTTCTGTACCATCTTTGCCTTGTACAGCACCCACCCTAATTCTGGGCATCAGGTGCTTAAATAATGAGCTTTCCCCAACTGAGTTCCCCATCCCTTAAAATCAGTTCTCTGCAATATCATTACGGGCTCGTGAGGACCTTACCAAGCAGTGGCTGTTTAGACATGGGGAGATTTCTTTGTCATCCTGTCGTAGGTGACAGAAGTGGTTGGGGAATGAGGACACTGCCAGAAGATGGAACTGAAATTTTATCTGCTGTGGAAAAAAGGAGAACCAAAATCCTT
>JAOXXN010000025.1:5068511-5080463 GCA_026770055.1 Myrmophylax atrothorax | reverse complement strand
CAGAATGGTGCATTTTCCCATCACTTCAGCACAACAGGAGACATTTTGATGGCAGGAGCTCCCAGGCTTTGGCAGTTCCAGCCGTTGTGGCCGTGGAGGTTGTTCCATCCAGCCCCGTGTTCCCGTGTGGATCCCACCCCTCATTCCCCTCCCGCCCCTCTTTGCAGTGCTGGGTCCACAAACCCCTCTGCTGCATCACCAATTTGTTTGGGCTGCAGGGAGGGGAATATTCCCTGCAGTACATACTTTCCCAATGAGTCACTCTGCCCCACATTTAACCTTCTGGATACCCTGGATTTTTTCTGAACATTTCTTTACAAAATATAAAAGCCCAGCCAAAGCTTTCATGAAGCATTTTCCAGCTGCTTAGTGGCCAAGCCCTCTGACTAGTGTGTGTTTCAGCCCAGAATACCTTTGATAATCTTTGCCAGGATCCAGTGTTGGTGGTCTTAAAATTCTACAACCCAGTGGAAAGCTGTTAAATGCTGAGGCTTCAGAGCGTGCCTAATTCATTCTTTCTGGGGGTTTAGTCCTTTAAAAAGTGTTAAAAACACAGATTCAGTGTATCATTGAATATTGCATGCTTCTGTGGAAATAAATTGCATCAGTTTGGTTCCTTGAGGAGTTCAGAGAGTTATTGCTCTGTGCTTACTCTGAAAGTTTTCAGGAGCCTTTGGAAAGTTTGGGTTAAAAGAGGCAAAAGTTGTTACTGGTGGCCAAGTGAGAGCCCAAAAGCCACATCAGAACACTCTGGGCACACAGATCAAGCAGCCTGTTCAAAAATCAGGCCAAATCTGCCTTGCACTCACAATTCCAAAAAGCATTTCAGCACATGGACTTGTTTCAGGGCTTTTATTTTGAGCAGCAAACCACACGTGTGTTTATTTTATTTCACAACTGCTTAAGGAGATTATAAGGCCTTAATCCTGGAAAGGCCCAATGGTGCTTAAGAAGCAGGTGAGGCAAATTTGAGCTTTTTTCTCTCCTGACATCAGGTCCTGGAGGGGATTGAAGCTCCTAAGGAACTTTAAGGATCTTTCAACATCCAGGCTTATGTGCTCCTTCCCAGAGACGTGGAGACGGGAGAGATGGAAAAGGAGCGAGTGATGGAGGTGAACTGGAGATTATCATTTTAATGCAGAATTAAAGGGGCAAATGTCAGCCTGGAGATCTGTTCCTCCCCTTTCCAGCACTGGGGGGTTGCTCTTTGTAAAACCATGAGGGAATATTGGTGGCTTTTCCAAGGCAAAGTTGGAAGTGCTTGGGTAGCACTTGGCATGATCTGGTTGGCTTTGCTGCCCTTACTCTGAGGTTTGTGGAGACAACAGGACAAGAAGAGACTCAGGAGAGACGTTCACCTCACCTCCCCATGGAAACACTGCATGGAACACCCTTCAGAGTGTGACAGGTCATAGATTGATGGATTAATTCAGGTTGGAAAAGACCTCCAAGACTGAATCCAACTGCTCCCCAGCACTGCCAAGGCCACCACTAACCCGTGTCCCCAAGTGCCACATCCACATGGCTGTTAAATCCCTCCAGGAATGGGGACTGCACCCCTGCCCTGGGCAGCTGTGCCAGGGTTTGACCACCCAAGGTCATCAGGTCAAGCTGCAATGCAGAAAGGTCTGCAGATCTCCAAAGGGACTTGGGGGAAGACTCCAAAAGCAGCTTCATCTCAGCTGTTTATCAGATCTCAGGAAATTCTCTGCTTTCAGCCTGAAAAAGTGAAAATATGTTGATCTATCTGCATAATATGTAAATTTTTCTGTGAGCACGGATCAAATAATGACGACACAGACTGTGCTGGTGAAGTCTTTGATCAATCAAAAGGTAAAACATCAATTCAGTGAAAAATGTGAGCTGACTTGTCCCAACTCCTCACTAGAACGTGTGGTGTGGAGCCTCACAGCTTTGGTTTAAAGAAGGGGAAAAAAGTCATCAGGATCAATTAGGAAATAATAAAATGCTCAGGGTTATACCTTGGCCTGCCTTGCAGCTCAATCCCAGGGCTTTCCTTGGTGGCACCATTTTTCAGCCTCTGTGGGTGAGGGGATGGTGAAGGGAGGTCCCTGCTGGCACTAGAGGAGATAAGGGAGGAAAGGAGGGCTGTTCTCCTCAGGAATTAAAGGGGAACTGTGTCTGAACTTGCATGGATCATGGTGATGGTCAGCAAATTCAACTGCTCAGCTTTGGTGTAGCATCCCAGAGGTCCTGCAAAGGACAACCAACATCACTGCCAGTCTCTAGTGGGAGAGACCACAAGGGCTCCTTGTCCATCACATCCAGGAGGGGTTTGGATGCTGAAGGTGACGAGCACGTGCGTGGGGCTGTGCCAAGGAATGATAGAATCATCAGAGAATCAGAGTGGTTTGTGTTGGAAGGGACCTTAAAGGTGATCCATGGTGGTGTCTGCGGGTCCTTCCAGTGGAGGTGGCAGAACAACATGGAAGGGTAAGTAAGTGGCTGTGGGGAGACGGTGCATGTTTATTCCTGCAGAATCACACTGACTTGTCCCACCTTTCCTTTCTCCCTGTGCCAGTCTGGGGACCTCTCTGGGCAGGGACCTCATTCCTGGGTCCTGTGGGGTGCCTCAGTCAGGCTGAACAAACAGCAGCTCTGCCCCCTGGCACCGAGGAAGGGAGGTCTGGTGTGCTGGTCAACAGCTCTCTCTGCAATACCTAAAGCAAAACAATGCAGAGGAGAGAATAAATGGTTATAATTTTAGGTCTGTTGCACTGTGGAAGAAGATGGAGTGTATTCATCAGTCCATATGCCCCAACAGGTGGCTGCCACTGTAGTCAGAATTATACCCACCCTCTCCAGGTTCCACAACCAGTGTGCAGTTGCTCTGAGAAACCCATCTGTTCACAGGTAACTTTAAAAATTGAATTGCTTTGGGAATTAATTTGGCAACACAAATTCCCATAGGATGGAGAAGTCAACATCTTCATCTCTCTCACTGTTTAGAACAGGTCATGACTTAGGCTAAGGTTAGAAAATCAGAATTTGATTTTTCACTGTAATTTCCATTTTCTCCTCCAGCCTCCTGGCATGTCACAGGAATATAGTCATTGCCCTACAGAAATGATAATGTTCCTAGTCTGGCATCCCATCCCTGGCAGGGATCTACAGCAGGTGCTCCAGCAGAAGCCAAATGGGGATGAAATTCCATTCAGGAATGTCCTTGTCCCCAGGAGACACTTCTCCCACAGCAGGCTGGGTGGTGAGAGGGGTGTGGGTGCTGTAGAGCCCACTTTTCCATGGCAGGAGGGAGAACATCATCCCACAGCTGCACAGAAACACCCCCAGGTGTGTTGGTGTGTACACCTGGTTGGATGCTCCTTGTGCAGCTCAATGAGGACCTGCCTGATTCCAAGGGGTTCGCACAGGCTGATTGCATCTCTTCCAAGAGGACCAGGACAGGTGAGACTTTGCCAGTATTTGAATGATATTCTTGGATCTCTGGGGTTGCTCTGGGTGAAAGCTGCATTTTGCTCAGGGGAAGGAGAAGCACATTCCAGAAGTGCCACTTCCACTGGACTTCTGAGGACACAGCTGGAGGTGTCTCCCAGCGATGGCTGAGGACACTCCAGGGTGTGGGGAAGATCTTGGAGGTCCTCTGTGCTCCCCCCGTGCCCAGCTCTGTTAATGTGTGCGGGGAGGGTGTGCTGGGCACTGCGCCCATGGCCCGAGGGCTCCCTGCTGCCATGTGTTCCCTTGGAGCCCTTCCTGCTCTGCCTCCACAGCCATTTGTCCCCATCCTTAATGCCACAGCTGTCTGGTGCCACCAGGTCATCTGCTTTTCTTAGTCCTGCTCCACCACCCCCTGAAACTCACACCAGGCAGCAGAAGGTCATTGCCCAGGGCCCAAAATAGCACTGCTCTCACCCCACTCTCCCAGCAGCCCGGGACAATTGAGGGTTTCTGTTCTTTTCTGCTCTGCTGTGGCTCCCTGGTGCCCAGGGATGAAGGCTGGCATCGCTGCCCTGGCCGCCGGGATCCTCGGCAGCACCGGCGTCCTGCTCTTCCTCGTGGCCTTTGGCACGGACTATTGGCTGCTGGCCACGGAGTCCTGCGGCGTCCCCGAGCCTGGCAATGGCACCCTGAGTGCCAGGGAGGTGAGCTCTGAAACCTTGGCTTACTTTGGAAGAATCAACTTTCTAAATAATTGAAAAGTTTTAAATCTGTGTTGATATTTTTTGTTCAGTCAAAGTGACCTGTTAATGTAAAACATCAGCCTGAGATAAAACTTCATGTTTTTAAAAATCCAAGGCAGCTTTTCCACATTTTATTGAGCATTTGGACAGAAGTAAATTGTGTGTAGGAAACATTAAGACAGCACCACTGTAATGTGGCAGATAGGAACATTAGGGAATGAAAGGCAAAAATGTAAGAGCTTTAGTTGTTGACAGCATTTCCCTCTAAAGACAAAAGATATCTGCTGATATTTGCCATTAAAAGATTTCTCCCTCTGTAGTTTCTTCATTTAAAACTAGTTCATATTTAAAAGTGTGGGGCTTGGCAATCACATCTGCAATGATACAACTGCAGCACAGACAGAAAACAAAGTGAACATCAACTGCAGAGCAGCCTAGACAAGCTCCTGCCCATCTAACAAGAAGAGACCTGTGTGTTCTCAAATTAAGATTTATAGAGGATTGTAATTAGCCAGAAATGTAATTTTGGAAGGGCAGTTTGGTATATCAGTGCTCAGGGTTGGTGTCCCTCCTTGAGAGAACCCTTCTAAAGGTGCATTCTCACTTGCTGTTGTCTCCCTCCTCAAAGGAGTAACAACCAGCTCCCTTCCTCCAGCCACTCACTCCCCCAAAATGTTTTCGAGCTGATCAACGTGTGGTTCCAATTACAAAATGACAGGAAGATCCTTGTTGTGTGCAGACTTTTTGTTACTTCAAAGTTCAATCCAATTAGGTTTGATTTTTTTCCCTGGTGTGGTGACTCACCCTGGGTGAGCATCATGATGCCAGCAAGAAATATTTTCCTTTCATTTCAGAATCCCATAATCAAGTGTGGGGCTCTGTTTGCTTGAGTCATGGCTCCAAATGACTTTCTCTGTTCAAAAAAACCCATTATGATGGAAAAACTGCCTGAAGAAGTGAAACAGAGACGGAGTCTTTATTGCTTCAAGCAGCACAGCAAAGCCCTGGAGAAGGGAGAGGGTCATGGACAGAGAAGTTCTGCTGTTTTCATGCACTTGGGGAGTGACAACGTTAATTGTGTCCTGTTTTTGTTGCCCTTTTAAGTGGAGAGAGTGGAGGTGGTTCAGAGCACGCCACAAGAAGCATCTCCAGCTTCAGGTGTGCTCCTGGCCAGGTGTTGCTGTGCCTGTCACTGGGGCAGAGCCACTCCAAAAGCCCCAGGCAGGACCAGGGGCTGCTTCTTCCCTCTGAGCTGTTTAATTTCTGTATTCCTGTCCCTGGGTGTGTTTAACAGGCTGTGTTTTGCCTTCCCTGCCCTTTCTTATGCTGTCTTTCCAATGCTGTCCCTCCCAGATAAGGGTGGGCTGAGTGCCTGGCAAGCATTGAGGAGGCTTCAGGGCTGTCATAGCCAGGGTTTTATCCTGGAAGCAAAAGGAGAATGAGGTCAGAGCTCTGGAATCTGCCCAAGTGTATAAAAACATTGAGGTGAGGGAAGTATAAGATCTCCAGGGAGACCTGAGAGCCCCTTCTGGTGCTGTGGAGCTGGAGAGGGATTTGGAACAAGGGATGGAGGGACAGGACACAGGGAATGGCTTCTCACTGACAGAGGGCAGGGATAGATGGGATATGGGGAAGGAATTCCTGGCTGGGAGGGTGGGCAGGCCCTGGCACAGGTGCCCAGAGAAGCTGTGGCTGCCCCAGCCCTGGGAGTGTCCAAGGCCAGGCTGGACAGGGCTTGGAGCCCCCTGGGACAGTGGAAGGTGTCCCTGCCCATGGCATGAGATGCTCTTCAGGGTCCATTCCAACCTAACCATTCTAGGATATGAGAAGTGCCTTCTAGAACTCCCTGTTGAGTCCCACCTCTGTTCTGTAGTTCAAAGGGTCCATCCCTGGATGGACATTCCCCATCCTCCCCAAAACACATTTTGTTGCATTGTGTCTCCTTTACAGACTGTGTGACAAAGATCACATTGATTTGGGCTGTGGGTTTGGTCAGTTTTTTGATAAATAGTCCCTGACTAACCTTTGCAGTCTCCTCCCTTCTGGAAAGACCAAACCCTTGTGCTCACAGCTCTGCTCTGGGGGTCCAAGGAAGGGGGTTAAGAAGTAGAACACATGCTGAATGCTCAGCTCCATGTCACACCCACCCAGCTCTGGCCAGCAGAGGTTTAAGGTGTTAAAGAAGAAACTGGTCTGTGCAGGTCTGCAGGGCATTTTGGAGCTGTGACACAGGAAGTCAGAGCAGCAGCTGCCTCTGTGTTCCCCCAAAGCAGCTCAAACAACAAAGGAAACCCCCCTCAAAAATGAAAGCAACATTTATCCAAGCAAAAAAAGACACCCTTTCCACCATGATCTTCCCTGTGTGAGCTGGGCTTTCATTTCTCCACAGGCTGAAGCACCAGGGGAGCCCAGGAAGGAGATCCTGACTTTCCACCATGAGGGCTTCTTCTGGAGGTGCTGGTTCTTTGGTGAGGGCCACCCAGAGACCATCTGGACCTTCTGGTACAGTGAGTACGATGCCACCACACGTATCCACAGTCCCAGTCTGAATGGGAAACAAGCACAGAAGGGCCCCCAGGCATGAGGAGAAGGCTTTATTTCATGGTTTGCACCCTCATTGCCTGTCCACCACAAGCCAACCTGGCTCAGCCTTTCTGTGCCCTCACTGGGCTCGCTCTTTAACTTGGATGTTGCTCTCAGAGGGCTGTTCACAGAAATGTAGGAACACTTTTACATCATTTATTATATCATTTTCAAAGTCTTATGAAGTGGTGGTTTCCACCAGCAAGGACAACTCTTCCCCACATACCTCTTGATGTTTGGGTTCAGCTCAATTCACTGCATTTGAGCCCCTGCTCTTCCTGGTCTCCTGTGCCTGTTTCCCACCATCAGGGCGCTGAGCATTCCCATATCCCACTGATTCCAGCACAGGGAAAGCTGGGCATGCACCTGTCTCTGCATGCTCAGGACCAGTGGTGGCCATGAAGGGCCACAAACATGTGGGTTTATGCTCTTTGAAGATCTTGCCTGTTTTGCTTTTTTAAGGTCACTGAAATTACACATGAGAAAAAACTGGAGGGATGTAAACCCATTTTTTTTCTGAAAACATATTTACTCTTCAAAAAGCAAGTGAAGGAGAAGGTGAAACCTGTTCTTAGACACCAGTTGGTGCTACCTGGTGGCCCTTGTACAGTGAAGGGTCTTGGATTTAAGCACTACTAGAACCTTGACCCTGGGGCTTCGATGCCCTCAGAGATGCTCCTGTGGCTGTGGAGCAGCACGGTGGCCTCACAGGGCTCCAGGTAATGCAGGTGCCCACCAGAAATCTGCCCTGCAGTGATGAAAATGTCCCCCAGCCCCTGCCCTGGCCCTGGGAAATCCTGCAGGAATGGCCACTGGCACCATTCAGGTCTCACAGGAGGTTTGTGCTGAAAAGGGACAGGCTGGAGAGGGGCAGTTTGCCATTGAGTTACATTCCAGGGAAATACATGACATAATGTCACCTGCAGTGAAAGGACTCACCCTGCAAACTGGCAAATTTGTGCTACTTCTTTAGGTATTTATTATAATAGGATTGATCAGGGCAAATTAATTTGCTGCTCTCGTGGATGTAATAATTAATTCAATAGGTATTCCATAGTCAATTTAGCATGAACTAATGTCCACCTATTATAAAGTGTTCCTTTGAGCTGGGGAACATATTTAAATAAGTGGCCAACCATTAATTAATTCATTTAACATTCATTCTATTACTGTTAATCATGATAAGCCTCAGTGGTATTAATATTGATGGGGCACTTCCACTCTCATTGTGCTCTCCCTTCTCACCAGCTGGAGGCCTTGGGAGGAGCCTGTTCTGGTACCAAACACCTTTGACACCTTCAGGTGCTCCGGGACATTCTCTGGAGGAAAACAACACTGGGAATGTTTTCAGTGATTTCAATTGTTCCATCTTCCATGATTTACATCCACCTGAGTCTCAGGTTATGAAAATGAGAAGAGGTACCAGTAGCAGACTCAGATCCTCTGATATCTCCTCTCTCACTGTTCTTTTTATTTAATGTTTTTCCTCTCCACCCAAGATGTCCTCTCCTCTTTCCTCCCCAGCCCTCTGATTTCAGTGAGGCTTTTGCAGGTTTTACACAACACCACACCACCATCCCAGTGCTGTCATTGTGATTCTGCAGAAAACAAAAGAAAACAGGGATTTAACAATTTTTTTTTTGCTCTTTTTCAGCCAGCCAAGCCCAGCCCAAGTTCTGCATGCATGGCTACCTCTTCCCCATGCCCATTGCTCTTGGACCTTTCCCTCATCCCTCCTATGACACAACTGCAGGTGGGTTTCTCTCCTCCTTTCCCAGGGGATTGGGTGGAGGTTTGGGATGTGTGTCAGCCCCTTGGAAAGCTCCTTTACAAAACCTCCTTGCTTCTCTGACTGCCCCAAACCCTGGGCACAGCGAGATGTTCTCCCACATCTTCTGTCCTCCAGATGCAGCCATTCTGGGCACCCTCCCACTGGGTGCTCAGCACCTACTCCTGTGAGCCAGGCAGGAGGTCAAACCCACTCCCTCCCACCTCCTCCCTCACTGGGAGGAGCTGCAGACAAAGGGCTTCATCCAGAAGACCCAAACCCATCCCAGTGCTCTCATTCCCAGAGTGGGGCTTCCTGGGAGAGCTCTGCTGTTGGTTTATTGCAAGACAAAATAAACCAACCCTGGCAAATCAGTTGAAGCCCAAATTGTCAGAAGATGCAGAGAAGTGAGTGGTTCTTTTCAATCCCCCAAACACAGAGTGGTTGGAGAGCTGCCTTTCAACTGGTTCCCTTTTTATTTATGTTTCTCTGTATTTTCCGAGTTCTTTAATGAATCAGCTGCTGGTAGGAATTTTAATTTGCTAAATTGGTGGCAACAGCTAGAATTAATTCAATGATCTTTTTTGAAATGGATTGATTTCTTTAAATAGTGTGCATCAGTGTGTGCTGCCTCGGGGGATTCGGGGCAGACGTTCTGCACAAACAAACAGCTTGACCTTTTCCTTAGCCTTTAGCAGTACCTTTTTTAGTTTTAGGTGGTTTTTTTTTTTTGTATGAGAAATTAATTGAAAAGAAAATATTGTCAGTAGGAGAATGTGAGGGGGAGCAGGCAGCTTCTGTGGCTGTGCCGTGCAGAATTCCTGCCCCAGGGAACATGCCATGGTGGTGATGGAGAGGAGGGACGTGGGGGTGGGAGGAGCAGGAGGAGCGGGGTGCAGGAGAACATGCCATGGTGTGGGATGGAGATGAGGGACCTGTGGGTAGGAGCAGGAGGAGCGGGGTGCAGGAGAACATGTCATGGTGGTGATGCAGATGAGGGACCTCTGGGTGGAAGGAGGAAGAACTGGGTGCAGGAGAACATGCCATGGTGTGGGATGGAGATGAGGGACCTGTGGGAGGGAGGAGGAGGAGTAGTTGGGTGCAGGTGAACATGCCATGGTGGTGATGGAGATGAGGGACCTAGGGGTGAGAGGAGGAGGAACTGGGTGCAGGGGAACATGCCATGCTGTGGGATGGAGAGGAGGGAGTGGGAGTGGGAGGAGGAGGAGGAGCTGGGTGCAGGGTGTGCAGCAAACACAGATTAGGCAGTGGGATTGTTCCTGCTTAGGACAGACAGGAATGATGCCCACTTTCTGAATGGTCATGCTGCTAAACACACTGTTTTTTCCATCCCAAATAAAGGGCTGGTGGCACCTGCCCATGTCTGTCAGGCCTTGCCAGGGAACCCTGCCCAAACCAGCTCTGCTGCCTCCCCTGGGGCAGAGCCTGATGTCCACAGAGGGTTTTTCCAACCTCAGTGATTCCATGGGGGTGCTGAGGAGGGGGCTCTGCCTGGCACCCCCCCATGATCCCCAGGGAGGGGAGGGTGTCTCAGCCCCACATTGAGGGCAGTGGGAGCTGCCCCACTGCCCAAGCCCTGCAAAGCCCTGGGGGCTGCAGGGACATCAACACTCCTGTCATTCCTGTCCACTCCAGCCTCATTTGCAAATGTGACAGAGCAGGAGGCTGTCCAAGAAGAGGGTCCTCCAGCTATTCCCTGCTCCAGAGATAACTCTGCCTTATCTGCATCCTCCGAGGCTCCCTGAGAGAAACGGGTGACGGGAGGTTAAACATGGAAATGAATTCAGTGGGTTTGGAGAGTTCAAGATACTCATCTCTCCCTAAGTGGCTCTCCTGCCAAAATGGTTTCAAATGAGGCAAACGCACCTTCTCGGTATCACTTTTCTTTCAAGTGTGAATCACTTCAGCATTACCCACTTGCTCGTGCTCAGCTTAAATCTCTCTGAGCAGAGCTCCTGAAAAACAACAGGCGGAGCAGGTGGTCTGAGGGGATCAGATAACTCGGGGGAGCAGGGACTGGGCTATCAGAGGGTCTCTGCTAGACGACCACCACCTTTGGCTAAGGTTTATGGCAGTCAGTGGAAGAGACTTGGCTTCTGGGAGGTTGGAATTTGTGGACAGAATCCCATCCTGTGCCATCTGGAGGGTGTGATGCACACAAGGTTGCTCAGCTCTGGGTGGGGTGGTTGTCTGAAGTCACCCCAACCTCAGTGGATGAGGAGGCAGCTCTTCTCCTGCCCTGTTCTCCCCCTTGAGTCACTGAGGCCATTAATGGGGGAATCAGGAGCTCCCATTTTCCCTGCAGCCCTGCTAACAATCCCTGCCTTTATTTTAACCCAGGAACCTGGCACCTTCCTGAAGTGTTAATTAAACCAGCACAAAGCTCTGGGCCGATTCCACCTCTCCAAATTTTGCTGTTTTCTTTCCTTTCTTGCCAAGCTTTTCCATCCCCCCCAGGCCCAGCCAAGCACAGTGTCCTTTCCTCTCCCCCTTTTCGTGGCATGCTTCCCTGGCAATCCCTCCCACCTCCTTGTACCCACTCCAATCCCATTATGTAGGGCATGACATTCAACCTGAACTTGCACCAGCTCCAGGCAGAGCAGGAGCCTCCAGCACAGGTGGTTGTTTTTGCTGGTGCTCCAGCAGGAGCTAAACATGAGATCATTAAGGTTGGGAAAGCCCTCCCAGGATCCTGGTGCTGTGTTTGCCTGACTGGCTGTGTCTGTGCAGTGTTCAGGGGGTTCTGGACGGCGTTCCTGCTGCTGGCCGTGCCCGCTGCCCTGGCCGGGGGGCTCCTGCTGCTCGGCGCGACGCCCTTTGGCAGTGCCCGTGCCTACAAGCTGGGAGGGGCACTGCTCCTGCTCTCAGGTAAGGGGTGGCACGCAGGGAGGCAGGTGGGAGGTGCTGCCTGGGGCTCTGGGGGCAGCTGCACTGCTTGCAGTAAATTATTTCCCTTTTCCCCTCTGGAATGAAACTCCTGTGAACTCTGAGCAACCTGAGTGGAAGGTGTCCCTGCCCATGGCAGGGGGTTGGAAAGAGGTGGTCTGTAAGGTCCCTTCCAACCCAAACCATGCCCAAGGCTGGAGGTTGGAAAGAGGTGGTCTGTAAGGTCCCTTCCAACCCAAACCATGCCCAAGGCTGGAGGTTGGAAAGAGATGGTCTGTAAGGTCCCTTCCAACCCAAACCAGCCTGAGATTCTGTCATTCTGTGCAAGATAGTCCTTCACACGATCCCAGAACATGCTGGGTTGGAAGGGACTCACGAAGATCATCCAGTCCAACCCTCAACCCTGCTCAGGACCATCCCCAAGTGTTACCCACTGCCCTGAATGATCATCCAAACCCTCCTGGAGCTCTGGCAGCCTTGGGGCTGTGCCCACTGCCCTGGAGAGCCTGGTCAGTGCCCACCACCCTCTGGGGG
>JAOXXN010000025.1:5027411-5041301 GCA_026770055.1 Myrmophylax atrothorax | reverse complement strand
AAAGCTCCAGAGGAAGGCCATGAAGACACTCAGAGGGCTGGAACACCTCTCTTAAGAGAACAGGCTGAGAGAGCTGGATCTCAGCCTTTTAGGGACAACCCTGGGGCTCTCAGCCTTTTTGGGGACACCCTGGGGCTCACAGCCTTTTTGGGGACACCCTGGGGCTCTCAGCCTTTTGGGGACAACCCTGGGGCTCACAGCCCTTTTGGGGACACCCTGGGGCTCACAGCCTTTTTGGGGACACCCTGGGGCTCACAGCCTTTTGGGGACAACCCTGGGGCTCTCAGCCTTTTGGGGACACCCTGTGGGTGTGGAGAATCTGGGGGCCATGGCCACTGCCCAGGGTGGTTCTCCCTCAAACTCTGCTGCAGTTGTGCAAACCCTCAGCCCAGTTCCACCAGCTCTGAAGGTCTCACAGGAGGAAAGAGCAGCAGAAGCTCCTTTTGGTCCTGAGAGTCAGAGGCAGCAGCTCCTGTGCCCTGGGGAAGCAGAACTGATGAGTAAGAAGATGCCATTTCCATGCAGTCACTTCTCTCCCAGAACAGCCTATTCATGCTCCAGGTCCAGTTCTGCAAAACCCTTATTGAGGTCAACACAATTTGCTGATAATTGAAGGCAGAGGGAAGTTTTGCTTCAGTGAGAACTGGCAAATCAAGCCTATCAGACAATTCTTTTTTTGAAAAAAAAAATCATCCTTCATTTTGCTTTCATCTCAAATATCAGGATTCAGCAAATTTCCTGAGAACAACCACTGTGTAAAACTTTAATCTTTGGAGAATGGATTGGGACTGTAATTGCAACCCCCCCCCCCATGCTGCTCCTGCACCACATTCCCTCTAGGACAGTCAGCATTTACCAGCACGTTATTCATGGGGAGGAAGTTGCATGTTATTGCTCCCACTTTTCCTGGTCTCCAGGTGACTGGTTTTAATGTTGAGCACAACCCCCTTAGCTACAGTGGCCCATCACAACTTCCAGCCTGAGGAGACACAGTAATGCTCCTCATCATTGCCTGAGGCCAACGAGGGAGCTCAGAGATACAACTTGCTTTTGGAATTGCACACAATTACATGCAATGATTGATCAATGCCTCATCTAGGAAAAACCTGCCAGTGTGAATGGGTGGGAGGGGTGTCAAAGCTTTCCAAACCAGTGGTCAGCACTTACTTAACCTAAAATATTAGTTTAAAGACACTAATATTTAGGCAGAGGGATCCATAGGAATCTTGAGAGAAGCTTTATAGCTTGAATTAAATGGATTCCCTCCATTATTCCAGTAAAATGATCTTAAAGTTCCTATTTTTGGGGGTGGGGAGGGAGGATGAACAGCCCCCCTTTGCTGCACTGTGGATTTCTGTCCGAGCTCAGAGGCTGCTCCCTGTGGGAGGGATGGAACCGCTGCTGGGGGACCCTTTGCAGGGTCCTGTCTCCTGCTCCTCGTCCCCACAGCCCTCCTGGAGGCACCTGGGGCTGTGCTCTTCCAGGGACACAAAAGTTGCCTTGGAAAGCTGAGGCTCAGCCCCTGGTGCTCTCTGCCCTCTCCCAGCCTGGCTCAGTCCAACCCACAGCCCCAGGGCACAGACTGGGGGGAAAGTGCAGGAGGACAGAGGAAATCACCCTGAAATGGGATGTTCAGAGGAAGATGAGCTTCTGGACTGCCTTTGAAGAGACACCTGAGTTACTGGGTCTAAAAGACTCTCCAGTGAAGGCAATCTGGCTTTTGCTGCCAAACTTGGGCACTTTGTTCCAGCCCAGAATTTGTTTCCTGCACGTTCAGAGGCTGCTTTGGGGAGCCCTGGGCACACCCTGTTCCCACTGGCCACGAGCAGAAGCTCAGGTTGCACCCAGGGAATGCAGCAGCAGCACTTGGGCTCCTCTTTCCAATTTTCTCATAGAAAGAGCTGGAATTTCCTAAAAAATACTTTTAAGCAAGTCCATCTCCTGGCTCTGCACAGGACAACCCCAAATCACACCACGTTCATAAACACCTCCCCATACTTTTGCAGCATTTCAAATGGAATAAAATAGACTTTTTCTTCTTTTTTTTTTTTTTTTTTTCTAATTTCCAGGGAGCAGCTGAGGTGAAGCTGCTTCAAAAGCATGGCAAGCTTCAAACCAACCAGCACAGTTCTGAGAAATCCATTAACTGTTCACATCCAAACCTCAGCCTTCCACGCCTCACCCTGTAATGCACATTGTTGTCAATTTTTGTCTTATTTACCCCCTGCTAATAGCTGGGCTCAGTGCCAAGGAGCTCCAGACAATTGTGGAGAGCTGCAGATCAAACATTCCTCAAGCTGACAGCCAGTGGATCTGAGCATTTCATTCCTGAGCCAGAGGAATCTCCAACTCCTGCTGTTGTAACTCACCCAGGAAAACAGCAGAGCCAACCCCTGCCTGTGCAGCCTGAGCAGCAATGGGAGGGTTTGATCCAAGCTGCATCTTCCTGGGCAGATCTGGAGGGACTGACCCTGCCTGAGAGTGGGGGTTTAGTATGAAACAGAGCACTCAGCAGTTGTTGATCAATGAACCCCCCACGCTGGAACCACCTTTGTGTCCTCAGAGTGCAGCTCAGGGAAAGGCTCATCTCATTCAGCCTTGGTAAAGTTGAAGCAGCTCTGCCAAATTCCACCAGATTTGGCCTGTGGGACTTTTCCTGATGACTCTGCTCAACATGGAGTCAAAAACTTCCATGGAAAATGCAGCATCTTTCTGTATTTACCCCTGAGCAGGGGGAGAAATAGATAAATAACACATTCCCTTGGCTCAGGTTGCAAATTTAAGCAGCTGAACACAACTCGGGAAGTTGTACAGTGGATTTGGCAAGGGATTTATGCTTAAAAGGAGCAGGAGTGGTGAAGGGTGTCCCTTCTCCCTTCGAGGAGATACCACCAATGAACAGCCCCAAAAGCTCTGCTGGGACTCGTCATGCCCTGGAGCAAAGCAGGCCCTTTGGGGCTGAGCTTTGGCCAGATGGATCAGGTGGGTTTGCCTGACCCTCACTCCATCCTTCTGCTCCTCTTGCTTCTCTCCTGGTTTTTCTAGTCCTCATGTAGCTCTTGAGCCACCTATTCTGCCCCAATGGGATTTAAACAGAATTATTGCTCTTCCTTCCCAAGCCTGACCATGGGAGTACCCAAACACCATGGAAAACACCACCCCACCAGTCTGCCCACCCTTCAGCTGGATTTATGGAATGCTGACTCCAGACTCACCTCCACATCTCCCTGTGTTGGTGGCTCCAGGCTCTGCTGGAGTCTCAGATTTATTTTCCTTTATAATACAACTCAAACACATCCTTCTCTGTTCATCCATCAGCAGAGCAGCAGCACTTTGTGTCCCCACAGCACCTGCAGAAGCCACCCAGGCCAGTCTGCTGCTCTCAGCAGGTCCAGCCCCAGCAGGTTCCTGGTCAGACTCTGAATCCTCCACCTCTGCCAGCTCAACATTGGGATGCTCTTTCCAACCTTCATCCAAACAACCCCACACCTGTGGGAAGAGCAACTGGATTATTCTTTAAAACCTTCTGCAAACTTTTCCTTCCTTGCCACGGCCACAGGAGGGCTGACACAGGGCAGGTTTCTGAAGTGCAGGCTAAGAGTGTTTTCCTGGGTGTTTTCTGGTACAATCCAATCCCAGCCTGTTTTCCAGCCCAGACTGAAGTCCCCGTTCCTGCAGCACTGAAACAACCCAGCCCAGGCACTGCTGGAGCTTCCAGGGCTGGGCAGACTAAAAAATTATTAATCCCCCCATTTTGCTGACACAGTTTGAGCCCAAATCCCGAGTTTCTGGGACACTCCATAGGAGCAGTTGGAGACTCTGAGTGGCACTTTCCCTATTTCAGTCTCAGGAGTTGCATTAATTGTGTGTCCTTTCCTCCTTGGACAGTTTAGTGTCTGTGCCTGTGCAGGTCCCTGCGGGCACTGCTGTTCTCATGCTGGCAAACCCAGAGCTTTGGTGTCTGCTGGAGTAGCCTCAAACTCCACTTTCCATTCCTATCCTACGGTAAAACCCAAATATCTTGAAAACTTACCTAAATTGGGGAAAGATTTTCTAATGAAATATTCAGGAACCCACAAATACCTTTGTTTACTGGAAACAAATGTTTTACTTTTGCTTTATATGCAAGCAAAGCTTTGGTTTTGAGGGGGAAAAAAGCAGGAGAGATCTTTTTCTAGAGCAGAATATGCCCCATGGTGTTTCTGCAGGAGGAACCTGCCCTTTGCAGGAGACCCTGCCTTCAACAGCTCCTGACTCCTGCTGACTGCACAGCTTGGCAAAGGGTGTACAAAAAATTAATAGATTGCTGAAAAGCTGCCAGCTGGATGCTCAGCCCACCTCTGGGAATCCCTGCCTTTGATGAAAAATAAATATTTACAGTTAAATAAAACCTGAACTGATTTTGGAATCATTCTTTTGAACAGCAGTGCTACTGTACAGAGGGAAAGGACTCAAAAACCCCCCTATCTGGTTCATTTTTGACTTCAAAGTTTGATGGATGTGTTGTAAGTCCAAGGTAAAGCACATTTAGGCCAAGAGGTTTGAAAGGTGATGTCTGATCTCAGCACAGTTGTCCATCATGTGTTCATTAAAATCCTTGGCAAGGTGTTCAGTGTCTGTTGGTTCAGGATCTGTTGGGCTGTTCCTTTCCAGAGAACTTTCATGGGGCTGATCCAGTTCCTACTGAAATCATAAGGGAATTTGGTGCTGCTTTACTGCAAATTTGAGAGAGAAAGGGCTGAAATCAGAGCATTTCTGTTCAAGTCAGAGTTTGGATTCTATTCCTGGGCATTTGGGGTTTATCAAATAAACCCTTCATTTCCTTCAGAAATGCCAGGACTTCAGAACCAAAAGAAAACGACCCTGGTTTTTGCTGAAAGCCAGCATTTGTCAAAATAATACTTAAACCCAGCATTGCAACATGCAAGGATATTTAAACACCACCAGCTATGCCTTGACTTCCATCCTACCACGGGAAATATGAGCAATGCAATGGATATTAATCCCTTCATTTACCAAAATATACTGTTGAAAGAGGGGTTGAATTTGCCCTTCAGCCCCAGGTATGTCAGCATAAAAATCAAGATTAACTTCTCCATTAACATCTCATTTAAGATCTTAAACTCCTCAATAAAGCTGACAATGCTGAGGAGCTTTCTGTGGCCTTCAGGAGCCAGAGGAGCCAATGGAAGGGGGCCAAGCTCCCTGTGCTGAGGGAAGGACAAGGATGGCCCATGGCATTGAGGACAGTCTAGAATTTTGAAGACAATGTCCAAGGATCATGGCCAAGGACTTGGAACACCCCCTTAATTAACTATATTTGTTCAATACTTGCTGTGTAACATGAGAACAACATGATGACCACCCATCATCTGGGATGAGGATGGCACAGCACTCCTGGATCAGCCCTGATGTCCTGCTGGGAGGTGCTGTGTCCCCATGGCAGGGGCACAAGGAGGGTGGGCATGGCTTTGGTCCTCACCAGCACAGCCATCGTGCCATGGCATCGCTCTGGGGCTGTGCTGGGCACAGAGACACCGAGACTCACCAGCACCAACAGCCTGGCAGCAGAATGGCAAATATCAAGGGGTTCCAACTGTTATTTTCCAGCTAGAGGAGTGAAAGATGTCTGAGCACTGACTTGTCATGTCCCCATGTCACAGGCAGCAGTGTCTCCCTAGGACAGGGCCCTGCTGGTGACAAACAGCTCCCCTGTCCCACACCAGCTGGAAGCTGCTCCTCAGCTCCTGGTTTAGTTCAGCCCTCCTAATGTGCTGCCAATTTAACCCCTTGGGGCTTTGCTGGAGTTTCTTCCCCTCAGGTTCAAGCAGGCAGATTAAACCCATGACAACTGATTGCCAACCCCTGTTCAGGTTGGTGTGTATTCATTTATGTGCACACATGTGAGTGCAGCCAAAGTGGCCCAGAAAGGGGTGTGTGCTGGGGACAAAAGCCACTTGCAAAACACACGGAGAGTTCAGTGCTGCCTTGCACACAAAAAATAGAAATTTCCTGAAACAACACATCTGAAATACCCTTACAGATGTTTCTCTGCATTACCAAAAAAAAGTCCCCTGAGCTAAAATGAAAATTGATTTTGAAAAAAAAAAAAAGCTGAAGGATATGAGTGGATCATCATAATTGGATCAACATGCTCCAAAAGCTTCAGGCTACTTCCACTTCATTTCGTAGCTGACAGCTTTCTTTTGGAATTCTTCAAACCAAACACAAATGGTTTGATTGCAATATGTGAAACATTTGACCATCATATCCTTGACAGTGTGGTGGCTGCAGGGGAGATTTGATAACTGTTGTCAAATTCCAAACAGCCGCTCTGATGCAAAGGAGCAACACAGAAACAGGAGCTGCTTCGGCCAAACCAGAGACCACGTTAATGGGAAGTGACACCATTTACAGGCAAAGTACAGGACAAAGCTGTCCTGGGTCTGGGCCAAACTGTGCTGAAACCCCAGGAACTGCTCTTACTGGTTCTGAACTGGGAGATACAAATTAGAGCTGTTTGAAATCCACTTGCTTTTCCATTCAACTGACACGTGAGAAATTAAAGCAGCAGCAACAGCAACTCACCCAAACTTGTGTTAATTTGTGGCCAGGATGGTCTGGGTACCTTAGAGCTGAATTGTTTCTCAAAAAAACCCAGGCATTGCAGGGGGGATGTTGGGATGACTGGGAATGGATGTTGGGATGACTGGGAATGGATGTTGGGATGACTGGCAGATTTCCATGTCTCAGAACAGCTTCCAACAGTAAATGGATGAAAAAGAAATGGAAAAAACATGTAAACCCCATAATAGAATTAAATCTAACTGTATCTTCTCTGGTTATTTCCAGGACAGGCAAAAGTGAAAACTGCAGCACTAATTGGCAGAAAAGAATTGAAGGATATCATAGATAAACTAATTCCTGGATGCCAATATTGTGTTAAACATCTAGTCAGAGGAGTTCTAATAAGTCCACCCTTTCTAAAGTTGAAGCTGCAAGATCCTGATGAAAGTTTTATGAAGGATTTAATTTCCTAGCCCTGGAAACAGCGTTTTGGGAGAAGATCTCCTTGATTCCCACTACAGTTCTGCAGGCTTAGGGAGGGAGAGCTTGTTCTTCAGCAAGTAGAAATTCATTTTAAAAGAGCCCCCCTTTTCCCTGACAGGTCTCAGACTGGTGGGCTCAGTCACAGGGAAGTGAGAAGTGCCAAACACACCTCTCTCTGCAGGGAGGTCCCCAACACTTGAGTTCTCCACCACCAGCTCTGGCAGGGCAGGGGGTTGATCCCTCAGGCTTTTCCCCCCAATAAATGTATTTCCTGCAGAGTTTCCCCTCACACAATTATCCCCCAGCAGAGGTTTGGGCTGGTTTCCCTTCACGTTCTTTCCTCTCTCGGCAAACTCAGGAAGCAAAAGGGATGAAGTTTAACGACTGTTCACAGTTGAGTGTCCTGCAAAATTAGAGCAACATCTGGAAGTTGTTTTTGCTTCAGGGGGACTTCTAAGTGCCTAAGTGATCTCATCTGCAGTGCTGTGGGGTGAGGATGGAGGGCAGGGCTTGCTCCTTCCTACCTGAAATCCGCCCCAAATCACATTCCAGGAGTTTTTCGAGCTCCTGAAACCTTCTGGATTTTTTTTCTCCCCTACTATTTAGAAACAGCCTTCGTTAAACAGCTATAAAAGTAAATTAAGAGAAAGCAAAAACATCTGATTAGAACCAAGGAAAAAAATCGATAGCTCAGCATGAACAACAAAATAACACAAAAATATTCCAGACTCTTCTAAAAGAGGAGTTTTAGCATAAAAATCTTTGCTCCTGGGAAAAGAAATGTTATGTGAGCTGGAATTTGAACAACTGGGATTGATAAATCTGCATTCTCTGTTTCCTTCTCTCATTCTAACAGCCAAGATTTGTCATTTCTAGTCTGCAAGTGCTGCAGAGAAGTGGTGCCAGTTTGCCTCTCCTCATCCCAACTTTCCTGTGAGGGAAGGACTCATTCCCTGTGGGAATTGGGCAGGTGTTTGGCACACCCAGTGGCACCAACCTGTGGGGGATGCAGAGGCAGAGCCAGACCTGTGCAGTGAAGGTTGGGGCTGAGAAAGGGAAATGCAACTAAATTTGGACGTTCCTTGGGAATTTCAGCCAAGAACATCACCCAGGAGGAAGGATGGTAAGGAAGGAGAGCTATAAAAACTGTTTTCCTTGAGAAGGCTGTCTACAATTTAACTTAGACAGTTGTATTTACATATCTGAAAATACAGAAATAATATATAGTATATATTTATTTCTATAGACTATTGATATATACAAATACCTAAAATATCTGATATATATTTTATTCAAATAGCATTTTAAAGCAAGACAATTGGGACTGGAATGTTAATCATTTGGGGATGGGTTTATGACACTGCCATTTTTGATGTGATAATACTGAGTAATAATTTTTTTTAGGGATAAAAATATTTGTGGAAGGAGCCAATTTTTTCTTATACCCCTGAGTCAGGAGGCTGAAAACTGTGCATACAGATCCAAGTCTGGGATTTCATCATCTCTGTCTGCTCTCCTGGATGTATTTCCCCTCTTTCCCAACACTGGTGTTGTTAACAAGAAAATCCCCCCTCTTTGTGGGATTCCCTCACTCTTTGCTGGAATCCAAACAGCGCTTGGGGCTCGTCTGCACGTGCTGGAGCTCGAGCTGATGGCCATGGCAGGAGATGTTTGCAGGTGCAATGAGTTGGGAACTTCTGCCTGGAGTCCTGGAGACAACAGAATTCCTCTGCTGCCCCTTTGATTCTTCCCAGACAGCACTAGAAAGGCCCCTGCTGTGTTTCTGTCCTCCTAAGCAGATGTGGTGGCTGGGGGAGAAGCCCTGGGTGAGAGCATGTGCAGCACATGTGGCCCCAGCACCTGGGGGCTCCAGGGAGGGGGGCAGCACTGCCAGGACTGCCCTGCACGTGGGCATGGACCCCTTGGGCAGCACAGAGCACCAAAGGGCCCCTGCAGGAACCTGGACCTGCACAACCAGGAGAACAGACGGAAAGCAGAGATGGTTTGCACTGGAAGCCCCTGAGGAAAGGGCTGTGCCTCAGTGAGCTCGTCCTGCCTGTGGTCACAGAACTGCCTGAACAACAAAGGGCCGGGTTTTGGTAGAATCCCAATGTGCTGAGTTGGAGGAGACTCATCAGGATCAGGGAGTCCTACTCCTTCCCTGAACAAACACCCAACAATCCCACCCTGTCCCTGTCCCATTGTCCAAACCCTCCTGGAGCTCTGGCAGCCTTGGGGCCGTGCCCACTGCCCTGGGGAGCCTGGGCAGTGCCCACAACCCTCTGGGGGAAGGACCTTTCCCTCAAATCCAACCTGACCTTCCCATCTGACCCCCATCAGGATTTTTCTGCAGTTCTTCCCCTCCTGTTTTCAAACTAACCAACAAACCCCCCAGTGCTCACTAATGAATTCATCTGGGGGTGTTTTCTTGGTGGCAACTTCTGCCTGTAATGAGAGTTAGAAGAAAGGCTTTTCCACCCCTTCCCAGTCATTGTAGGACTGTCTGTGGGGCTGTGACATCCCCAGAGTGGGTGCAGTGACTGTTGCCAAAAGCAGAAGGACAAGATTCCCAATGGAAACAGATCCATGGAGGCAAAGGAGGGGATGGGATCCACCATAAGGCAGAGTTTGCGCAGGGGTGAGATGGTCAGAGCCGGGGTGAGGAGGACCTGAAGGAGCCAAATGGCTCAAAGGATCAAAGGAGTCAAATGGCTCAATGGACCTGAAAGTCTCCAAGTGCCTCAAAGGACCTGAAGGAGTCAAATGTCTCAAAGAACCTGAAGGTCTCCAAATGTCTCAAGAGTCCTGAAAGTCTCCAAATGTTTCAAAGGACCTGAAGGAGTCAAATGGCTCAAAGGACCTGAAAGTCTCCAAATGACTCAAGGGACCTGAAAGTCTCCAAATGTCTCAGAAGGACCTGAAAGTCTCCAAATGTCTCAAAAGGATGTGAAGGAGCCAAATGGCTCAAAGGACCTGAAGGGCTCAAAATGTCTCAAGAGTCCTGAAAGTCTCCAAATGTCTCAAAAGGACCGGAAGGAGTCAAATGTCTCAAGGGACTTGAAAGTCTCCAAATGTCTCAAAGGATCAAAGGAGTCAAATGTCTCAAGGAACCAGAAGAAGTCAAATGTCTCAAGCCTCCAAATGTCTCTCATCTTACCTGAGGAGCCTTTGGGATGGGGAAAAGGCTTGGCTGGAGCTCTGCACTGTGTGATCACCACTGGGCACTTGCCTCCAGCTGCTACTAACACACACCAGGAACATAATCATCATTTTGACAGGGTAACACGGGACAAAAAGGCCCTTTTTCTCTAAAAACCCCACAAGAACTGCCATCTGTGTTCAGGTTGGAAAACCTACTTATGGTTTCCTTGGCTTTTTTTCTTTTTAATTTTAGTTTTTTAATTTAACAGGCAAGTTTAATCCTGATTGAAGGTATTAATTCCATCTTCCCCCCACCCCCTGCCAGATATGACATTTATCCCCCAGCAAGTCTCAGGCAGTTCTGCTGAGGGGATGTTTGAGTTTCAGGCCGTGAGGGAGGGGGTGGGTGGTGCTCCATTTGGACACAGCCTTGTTTCCAAGCCCTTCTAAAGCTGAATTAATCAATAATTCCAGCCATCAGCAGCGAGGGAAACCCCTGGAGCTTTGTTTCTACTCCAGTCCCACTGATGTGTGACCTGGAGCAAAACCCAGGAGTTTGTCCTGGTGGAGGAGAAATCATCTTCAATTTTGCATGCACATGTAGTTAAGGCTTATCTTCTTCAGTCATGAAGGAACAGAAATGTCTTCTGGAAGTGCCTCTTTCATCTCCATTTCATAATCTTAATATTTGGGCCACAGAGCGATTTCCAAGCCCTGTTTGCTGGTTGGGTTTAATCCTTTGAGTTTGTTAATTTGGAGGACTGGATGAGTCTGTTAATTTGCAGGAGTGAGATGAAAATAAAAGGCATCTTTGTGCTTGTCCTCCAAGAGCTGAGATTGCTGTGCCTGAGTATCCCAATGAATAAATACTCCCTCATTTGAATTTCTCATCAGGAGAAGTCCCACAGTGGGGAAAAAATCTCCTTTCTGAGGAACTTTCTTGAGTAAGTTCAAGTGTTAAGAGTCTTTTAAAGTTGAATTTCCAAAAACAAGGAGCCAGGAAAAAAGAAGGGAAAGCACGAGTGGAGGGAAGGGCTGGGAGGGTTGGGTGGGATCTCACGGAAGGTCCTTCCCCCAGAGGGTGGTGGGCACTGACCAGGCTGCCCAGGGCAGTGGGCACAGCCCCGAGGCTGCCAGAGCTCCAGGAGGGTTTGAATGATGCTCTGGGGCACAGGGGGTGACTCTTGGGGATGGTCCTGAAGGTTGGACTGGATGCTCCTGGTGGGTCTCTTCCAGCTCAGGATATTCCAGGATTCTGTGATTCACCTCAGGATATTCTGATTCACTTTTTGTGGCCACAGAAACACTTTTGTTCTGCAGAAGAACTGGAAGAGTCACAAGAGGTGATGGAGTGACAGGTTTAAATGCTGTGTCTGCATCAAATAGAGAATGAATATCTACTGAAGGTCTTCAGCCCTGGGTGTCCATCTCCTTCCACTGCCAGGGATGGAGCTCAGTGCTCCCCACACTGAAACACATTGGAGGAACCTTCCTGGGCTCCTCGTGGTCATTGAGGACCAAGGCTGAGGTTCTCTGGATGGATAAATGAGTGAGGAAAGCAGAGGAAGAGTGAGCTTGATGCCTCTTCCTCTTGATGCCTAAAGTGGAAGAGAAGAACTTTCCAGGCCACATTAGGATAGACAGAACAGAGAGCAGGTCTCTAATGAAAGCACTTCAAGGTGCACTAAATGAATTAAGTGCACACCACAGCACAGGGCTCCTCTAATTTCATAACACTAATTAATGATCAAATCTCATGGATACATCCAACCCCAAAATCATCCACCCCCAGAATCCCCCTCAGCTCTGCCCCTGGAATTAAGGTGGAGGTCTAAAGGGCTCTTGCTTCTTGACAGGAGGCTGAACATGAGCCAGGTGTGCCCAGGTGGCCAAGAGGGCCAGTGGCATCCTGGCCTGGAGCAGGCACAGTGTGGCAGCAGCACCAGGGCAGTGACCCTGCCCCTGCACTGGGCACTGCTGAGGCCACACCTCGAGTGCTGGGCCCAGTTCTGGCCCCTCAGGTCAGGAGGGACATTGAGGGGCTGCAGCAGGTCCAGGGAAGGGCAACGAGGCTGGAGAAGGGACTGGAGCACAAGCCCTGTAAGGAGAGGCTGAGGGAGCTGGGGGTGTTCAGGCTGGAGAGGAGGAGGCTCAGGGGGGACCTCCTCACTCCCCACAACTCCCTGACAGGAGGCTGGACCCAGGGGGGCTTGGGCTCTGCTCCCACACAACCAGCAGCAGGACAAGAGGGCACAGGCTGGAGCTGTGCTAGGGCAGGGTTGGGTTGGACATCAGGAAGGAATTCTTTGCAGAGAGGTTCTCAGGCCTTGGAATGGGCTGCCCAGAGAGGGGGTGGATTCTCCATCCCTGCAGGTATTGGAGCTGAGACTGGATGTGACAGTCCCCAGAGGAGAAGACCTCCCTAAAACTGGGAATGTCCATGCTGGTACCTCTCCTCCGCCTGCAGCTGCTCCAGCTGTGCTCCCAGCTGGGCCCCATTGCTGCTGGGTCTGTGCTGCCCCTCAGAGCTGGCTAGGAGTTCCTTCTGCTCCTTGTTCTGCGAAATCCCACCAGAAATGACCCCTGTGCCCTCCTGCCCAGTGAGGTGTTGCAGCACCTGATGAGAGTCCATGTACTAAAGTGCCAGGCAATCACCTGCCTGGGGAGGAGGGCACTGTGGTGTGCACACCAAACCCCAGCACAGCCATTCCTGGAGCTCCTCAGGCTTGGCATCAGGCTGCTGGAACATTGGGGTGTTTCTCCCAGGGTGACCTCAGCCCCTCAGGTTTGGGGTTTTCTGGATAAACCATCCCTGATTAAAACATGCTTTTTTATCATGTGGCATTCAAAGATTTGGTTCCCAGAGGCTTCAGAAATTCAGAGCTCAGTTGCTGATGAGCTTTGAGAGGTGCTCAGCAGAGCAAACCCCCAGGAGATGGTCTCCTGAGAGGCTCTGAGGACTGAATCATTAAAAAATAAGCTTGGTTTTGTTAAAGAGAGCTGGGAAATGACTATTTTTAGTTCATAAGTGTTCTGGTTGTCTCCGGAAACTGAGATATCTTGGAATTATTCAACAAGGAGCAATCAAGGCTGGAGGAGCTCTGGAACCAGGGGAGGTTTGGACTTCCAGATTCATCAAAGGAATGAAGCCCTGGGGCACCACATGGATGGAGAACAACAAACCCTTGGAAGAATTATTGGGAAACTCATCCCTGGAACAGTGAAAACCTGGATCAGAGAATGGAATCCTGGAATCACTGAGGTTGGAAAAGACCTCTAAGATCATCAGGTCCAGTCATGGTTGTTGAGTTCAGAGGAGAGTTTCAAACACATTAAAAGAAAACAATGGAAAGAAGAAAGGAGCAATCATTTCTCTCTCCCCGAGAAGGCTCTAACAAGAGTAAACAGGGTTTTGTTGCTGAGAGGAAGATTTGGACATTGTGGAAAGGATTTCTCCTGTGAAGGGTCAGTGAGCGGTGCAAGAGAGGGGTGAGGGATGTCACCTTGCTGGGCTGGAGGTCCTGGAGCAGAGGGTGGATGGGAATCTGTCCCAAAAGGCTGTGTGGGATCCTTTCCTGAATGACAGGGGTGGATTAAAATCATAAAATCATGGAATGGTTTGGGTTGGAGGGACCTCAAAGCCCCCCCAGTGCCACCCCTGCCATGGGCAGGGACACCTCCCACCAGCCCAGGCTGCTC
>JAOXXN010000025.1:4964387-4988857 GCA_026770055.1 Myrmophylax atrothorax | reverse complement strand
AAGCAAATGGACTTAAAGTGTTCTCCAGACTTTCCTATGTGTGCTTAGGAAGGATTATGGAAGAAATATGAATAAGAAAAGAAATCAATCAATAACTAAATGTGAGAATATATTTGACCCTGCACTTTCTGCCTGGGCTCCTGGCTGTTGCCTGGCTCTGTGCTATTCCCTGGGGATGCTCCTTCTCTCGCAGCACAAGCTGAGACTCTAAGCCCCAATTCCAACCTTATCAGAGGAAAGGATGAACTTTTGTTATCTCATGCAGGACAAGGTACCACTTTTGTGGCAAAATCAGAGCTGCCAGCTCCTTGCCCCAGGTGTTCAGGAGGTGCAGAGATCACTTCTGATCCAAGCTCCTACATGAGCTGAACACAGCAGAGTCTGCCCATAAAATAGTTCCAGCTCATATTCCACTGGATGTCAGAAAATCTGCTCTTCCCAAACCTTTATTTGAAGTCAGTTGTAGCCATACTCTTCTCCCTGTTGGGATCTGTAAAGCTGGGATGTGTCAGCTCCCAAAGCTTGGGGAGTTTTCCCAGCTCCCTCAGCCAGCCCAGTAAAAGATCTCACCCCACCACAGAGATTTGGCCCCTTGGGAACAGGATGGGCCCCCAAATGTCCCTGGCCCAGGCCACATTCAGAGCTTGGCTGGTTCACAAGGCCAGGCTGGGGGAACATCCACTGCTCAGGGGCTCCTGTAAGTGCTCTGGGTATAAAATATATACACGAAATCCATGAATGTTATCAAATATATAATGGCTTATAGCAGATTATGGTTTTCTCTTCCCTAGCAAAAATATCTCCAATTCATAAGGGAAATATTTCTATTAGTGTTTATCCTTTAAACGCGGGGAAGGAAAATATTTGGAGAGAAAAATGTCTTGAAGACACCCCAGTCCTTTTGTATCTTCAGTTTTCAGGCCGTCACTCACATTGTTTCCCCTCAGTCAGCTCAACAGCCTAATTCTATTTAATCCTTTTCTTTTTATATGTAAAATGATACAGTTTAATGCTCGGCGGTTTAATATCTGCGAAGTTTTATCTTTATTTGTTTGGGAAATTCGCGGCAGCTCCTCACCTACTGTAATTTCCCAAGAACAAACAGCTGAGAAAGGGCAGCCCATTCTCATGCAAATGCCCCCAGCTGTTGGCCCTGCCTCGTGCTGGAGGAGCCGCAGAAACCCCCGGCACGGGCTGATCAAACGCAACGGGCTGACAGAACATGCAAATCGAGCTCGGGCGGCGGAAAAGTGGCGACTCATTGTCATCAAAAGAATTAGGTGGCAGAACAAAACAAAAGAGCCCCACCGATAAAAGTAACCATGGCACGGAAATCTCCAGATTTCTGAGACCGCAAAGAAAATTGAAATTAAACACCTCTCTAGACTGGCTGCTTTTAATCTTTTCCTTCTGAGCGGCTTCCTGACATATTCTCTGTTAACTTTTTATCAAAGGTCATTTATAATCATATTTCAGAGATGAAATAAAAATAAAAATCGCATTTATTTCCGAAGTTTTAATCAAGTGCCCAGCAAAAAAAAAAAAAAATACACTGAAACGAGCAGCTGAACACCAAGCAAGGCAGTCCAGACCCACTAAAATATGCACAGGAAATATCAGGGGTCCCATCCGTTTTTAAATCTAGAACTGAATTTTTGGGTATAATTTTGCTGTTTAGATTTATAGTTAAATCTGACAATGAATTTTGGGTGGTTTTGTAGCCACACAAAATAACAGCAAATCCCTGAGTTCTGACACACTCTGAGGTGTGACTGAAGGTCTCCTGCAAGGACAACAAATGTATTTTTATTCTTAATTATACATGAGAATGTCCCCCTGTTTAAGAAGCTGAGAGAAAACTTCAGTGGGTTTTTGGAGGAATCTTCAGAAAACCTTCAACAAAATATTCAACTTGGTTTAAAATTTTCTTACTAAATCCATTCCTTCCTCATAGAAAAAAGGATGGATTACCAGTGGAACACATTTTTCATTCCAGAGGCACAAAACCTGTTCCCCCAAAATTCCAAAACAGTTTTATAAATGGGCCACCCCAGTTACAGAAACTCAAAGGTCTTGCTGTGAATTTGAAGAGTCCACGTCCACCACTGACCATGTCCCCAAGTGCCACATCCACACAGTTTTTGGACACCTCCAGGGCTGCTGACTCCACCCCTACCCTGGACTGCCCTTTCTAGGGCTTTACAACCCTTTCTGTGAGGGCATTTTCCCAAAGTCCCACCTGCCCCTGCCCTGGCCCAGCCTGAGCCCATTCCCTCTCCTCCTCTCCCTGTTCCCTGGAGCATAGTCCAACCCTCACCTGGATCCATCAGGGGGTTCAGAGAGCCAGCAGGTCCCCCCTGAGCCTCCTTTTCTCCAGCTGAGCCCCCTCAGGACACATTTCAGTGCACAGCACAAACCAAAATGCATAGAAATACACACACACACACACGTATATATGGCTGTATTAATATTTGCCTTCTTTTCAGTCCTTAACTTCACAACCTTTGTATTCTTTTACTCTCTTTCCTGTGCAATTTCCCACCAAGTGGAGGCTGCAAAGCCCTCAGCCTGCAGGACCACACCACCTTCACCCGCAGAACTTGTTGTGCCACCTCCTGTGCCCGAGTCCCCCACGTGCCCTGTGACAGGGAACAGCTTTTGGTGCACCAGACGTGGCAAACACACGACTTGCCAGCCCTTGCAGAGGAAATCCCGCTCAGTTGGGTGGGTTTGTGCTGTCCTGAAGCAGCAGCAGGAGGTGACCCCAGGGCAGGGGTGGCACTGCCCCTTCCTCAGCCCCTCCGAGGTGCCCAGACACCGGAGCTGCTCCATATGGAGCTGCCAGGAGACAGCTCAGCCTCGCTGCAGATGGACCCAGCAAGTGCAAACAGATTTTGAACATGCAGATAAACTGGGGCACAGGAGGAGTTTTGACAAGAACAAAAAAAGCCAAAAAAAAACCACCAAAAAACCCCACGACCAACCCATCAAAATAAGGAAGTACCTGCTCTGCAGGCTGGAGGAACAGGAGCTGCTCAGGAAAATCAGGGCCATTGGGAAGGCTGTGAAAGAACAGGCTTTCTACAACCTCTAAAAAAATAGGGAAAAGGGGAAAAATCAGACTCGTTTCAGCAAAAGTTTCTGAAAAACTGCTTAACTCACAACTGGCACAGGAAATATCCCCTCCAACATTTGCAGTCTGCCAGAACTCCAGGCAGATTCAGGCAGGGAGTTAAAACCTGGAGCCTGTCAGGTTCTTCCCCCCTCTGGCAGTGGGAAGCCATTCCCTGTGTCCTGTCCCTCCATCCCTTGTCCCCAGTCCCTCTCCAGCTCTGCTGGAGCCCCTTCAGGCCCTGCCAGGGGCTCTCAGGTGTCCCTGGATCCTTCTCTCCTCCAGGTGACCCCCCAGCTCTCCCAGCCTGGCTCCAAAGGGGCTCCAGCCCTGGGGCATCTCCGGGGCCTCCTCTGGACTCTCCAGCAGCTCCACATCCTCTTGCTGCTGTTCCCAGGGCTGGGGCAGCTCTGCAGGGTTTGGGGGCTCACCTGGGGGGCACAGGGGCAGAACCCCCTGCCCTGCTGCCCACGCTGGGGGTGAGCCCAGTGGGCTCTGAGTGTCAGGGCACATCCAGCTTTTCATCCATCAGCACCTCCAAGTTCTCCTCCTCAGGCCTGCCCCCAATCCCTTCTCCACCCAGCCTGGATTTGTGGTGGGATTGCCCTGACCCAGGGGCAGCACCTGCACTTGGCCTTGTGGAGCTTCATGAGGTTTGCACGGCTTGGAGGGATTCCTGTCATATGGGAGGGCAGGATGTCCTGTCCTTCCTGAAGATCCTGGAGGGTCATCTCATACCTGAGCAACCTCCAGCTCCTCTTCTCTGGTTTACCTTCTTCAGGGTTCTGGGGGATTCACAGATCTCTGAGAACTGACAGGCAAGTCATTAACTTTGCTGTAGTAAGAGCAAACACCACTTTAGTTGAGCACAATTATCACTGAAATCTGTTGCCTGAACCAGGATTTCAGAAATCGTGACTCGAGTCCCAGGAAATAATGAACTTGGCTCCAAACTCAGGAGACTTCAACAAAAGGAAGTGGCAGCATCTCTTTTTTTGGCTTTGTAAACCCCATGGTAACTTGAAACCAGGGAACAAGCCACTCACTTTTCCTTTTTTTCCAGCAGAAAACAGGAATTCCCAGCCCACTGCTGGAGCTCGGCAAGGAGGGCTTTAAATAGCTGCTGTGGGTGGGAGTAACGTCACCAAGTCTGTGCCCTGGACCTGGGCAGTTCTCAGGCCCATCAGCCTTTTTGTCAGGCACCAAACCCGCCCCAATTAACCCCAAAATCACTCAGGAGCATCTCCAGGGCTGGAGCAACCCAAACCATTCCAAAAGCAGCAAGAAATCCCCAGGTGTTGAGGCCTGCAAGGAAGGCCTTGAGCAATAAGGACATTTTTGGTGGCTTTTAGGACAACATGCAAGTTTTCTGTCAGTTTTTGTCCTCCAGATGTGCTCCCAATGTTGTCATCGAGAGCAGCCTTTGCTCTTATACCATCTTAATGGAAAAAAATACCCAACTCCTGTTTTGAACTTTTTAAGCTTTCCCTGTGTGCCAGAAAGTAGAATAACTCAGGCTTATCTATTTGTGCCTGTGCCTAAATCTTCAATGCACATATAAATTTAAATCTCATTACACTCTAACACACTGCTTTAAAAACACCGAGACATTTTAAGAGTCTGCTACACATTTTTATCAAATAGAGGGACTTAATTTTTATTTTTCTTCCACATAAAGCCAGCGAAATCCTGCATGTTAATACTTCAAGAAAATAAACTTGTGTAAAGATTTGCCTAGCCAAAGTAGAGTATAATTTAAATTTAAATCCCTCAGAAACCCAAAGCACTGTGTTTATAAGATGAGAACAGCGGGCAGTCGTGCCCTTGACTGGAGGGCATGTCATGCAGTCCTCTCCTTCCCTGCAAACCCATCAGCCTGGCAGTAGTGACAGATGAACAGCTTACCATTAATTTCTCCTCTTTCATGCCTTCAATCCAAATGGTGCATATTCTCCACAGGGAGGCATCAAGGTCTTTGCCTTTATTTCTCTTGCATACTCGCACTGACTTATAAATCAAGTGCAGATAAGAAGAGAGGGCAAATATCAATCTTTTTTTTTTTTTTCCCTGGCCAGTGCCCACTGGCACAAAACTGAGCTTTGACTGAAAGGTTCTTCAAATCTTTCTGTGATTCACAGGCAAGGGAGGGCTCCACGAGGACAAAACAACAAAGGAAATTGGAGACAGAGGATTTGTGTATCTTGGCTTCCAAATTAGAAGCCTCCTCACCGAGATGGTTAAATATGGGTTACCAAGAGAAAAAAAAGAAATTTAAAAAAAAAGTGACTCAAAGTTGTTATTACTTTATTGAAATAAATCTTGGTGCACTATAAAGCAGGCAGTTGCTGGAGCAGCTCTAATCAGCATCACGTGTTTTCCCCAGCAGGCTGAGTTTGGGGGGGCATCTCTCCTCTTTGCCACTGGAGCAATTCAACCCTTCAAAGCACTTTGGTTTTTGCTATTGCCTCGTGGCATTAATAGTTAGGGTTTGTCTTGCTGGAAAAACCTGTAAGAAACCTGATTTCAATCTCAAATGCAGAGGGCCAGACTTGCTTCCCATGCAAAGCAGCAGAGCTCCAGGGGCTCCTGGGCAGCTCTGCTGAGCGACAGGGGCTGCAAAACTGGCCCCCAATGTTTCCTAAGGACAGTGGAGAGAAGTTCAGTGGTTTATTCACTGTAGTTTCTTTGAAGTTGCTGCTGCATCTTTCAAAGTTCAAAGAAAAAAAATTAACAGATTTTTAAAACTCAGTTTCACAAACCATCTGAATTTGCTGAGATTTTGGGGGTTTGTTTAGAGCCTTAGACACTGATTGTGCAGCCAGCCCATGGGTGAGGGGAGGTGTGTCTTCCTCCTCGGGCTCCCTCCTATTTGCTTTGGGTGCATTACCTCAAGAATTTGCTGTTCACTGGCAACAAATTGATCTTGCATTTAAAACATATATTAAATCATTGGTGTGAATGATGCAACTTTATTACATGTCAGGGGAAAAAATCTATATTATGATAGTTGTTGACAAATGATAATATTATTTTCAAGCTAAGCATGAGGTGTTAATGCTGCTAAAAGGCTGCCAGTGCTGACAGGAAAGGCTGCCTGCTGGCCATTTCCAGGTGACATATCTGGGGAGTTGGGGCTATTTCATTTTCCAGCCTTTTTTAAGGCTTCAGGCCCCATCCATAAATTACAGCTGATGACAAAAGTGGAAGCTAACAGTGGCAAAATTAGGCCCACAGGCAAAATAATTATATATACAGCCTTTAGCAGTGAGGGAGAAAGCCATCAATCAGCCCCCAATTATTCACTAGTTAATCAGCTCTGCCCTTCCTTTATTGAAGGGTTACAGTGTAATTAAGTTGGCAGCATCCTTTTAATTCATCAAACACCCAACACATGGCGGTGTTTGCCGCCATCAGGGACAGCACCTTTGTGTGTCTGACCCTGGCACTGCTGCAGGACAGGGGACACCTCAGGGGGAGGCGGCACCGTTCCTGGGGGAGCCCCCAAGGGAGGGCAGGGCTCTGCCACCTCCCCACGCGGCTGCACCTCGGGGCACACGCCAGCAAACTTGTGTTCCTGCGGTTACTCACACGTCAGCCAGGGCAGGTGGCTCCACGTGTGGGGATTGAACACCCTTTGCCCTGCAATCCCTCCGTGGCAGCAGGAGCCAAACAGCCCTCTGGGGTGCCTGGGTCGATGGGGCACCCCAGCAGGCAGATGGGGCACCTCAGCAGGCAGTGCCAGCAAAGAAAACAGCCCATGGCATCATCTCCCCACCAAGGGCTCCCGTGGCAAACACATCCCAGCCAACAACAGCAGCAGCTCTTTGAAGGCAGAGCACAGTTTTGGAGCCCCTCTCAAACTACTGACTCTGGATTTTCATCTTTTACAGATTAGTATTTTCAGTGGCTTTTTGCCAGTGAGGAAGTATTTGGATATTGATTTTTATCTCCCCACTAATGGGAACGAGGCGAGATATTGCACTTTTGTGCCTGGGCTCAGTTTGAACCTGTGGGTGCCCTCGGTGGCTCTGGCTTTGCCTCCATGTGCAAACCCAGCAGTGCCATTTATTGTGCATGTCATCCCCTTCCCACAGTCACCTGGCCATAAATCTGTTTTCCTGCCACACACACTCCCTGCTCGCGGCATCCTTGGAGAGGCTGCACGTCCTCAGTGTCCTTCCTGCCTCGCACAGCAGACACAGAATTATTTATTCATAAACAAGCTCCGTGTTTGTCACCTGCTTGTAATCTGGAAGTTTTGTACAATCCTTGGCTCTGCTGCACGATGTGAGCAAACAAACCCAAACCCCTCAACATCTCCATGCACTGGGAATATCAATGTTCTGGGCTTTGGACATCTGTATTGCTCTCCCAGCATAAGAGTATTGTCCTTCTGGACACTCTTGACTGGTTATTTTACTTCATTCCATCTGATTGAAGACATTGGGAAGTTTCTCACTGTGAACAAAAAACACCTTTCCCAAAGACCAAAAAAAACGGTATTTTTTTTTCCTATTTTTTAGTTGTTTTGGGGTGTTTTTCTTTGCAGGAGAAACACACACAAGAATGACCTGCCTACCCCCAAATCTCTGGGACACCAAGAGCACAGTCTGGGTCAGACCTGGCCAACAACCATCAGCATCACCAAAAACTTTCAGTGATGCAAGAGAACATTTGAGTTGTTCTCCCTTCCAGCATTTTCCCCACCAGACATCAAATAATTTCTCAATTTGGGGCTCAGACCAAGAGAGGAAAGACAGAATGTGGGAACATTGACCTTCCTGGCCAGGGACTGTTATCATTTTGTTATCAACATGTGTTCCCCAACAGCTGGGGAGTCTGAGGCTCTTAAGTAGCTTTGGATTTTTGGCCACTAAATACCCAGATGGACACGAAGCCACTGGGCTGGGCTGGAGTCAGCCTGGTTTGCCACATCCCCTGGGAGAAGAACTCTCCCTGAGAGCTGAGTTTGGGTGCCAGCCTGCACTGCCACGGGCCACTTTCCTGATAGAACTGGAAACTCAACCAAGCCACCCAAGATCAACCTGAGCCCCCCCAGAACCTGCCCCAGCAGAGACATTTGCATGGACCACCAGCTGCACCCTCGCTAATAAACCCCCGGATTCCACTGGTTTGCATGTCCAGTTTGTGCACAGCAGCTTTTTCCCTGTTGGCCCCAGAAATATCACCTTCATGTGATCTCTGCCAAAAATCAGGAGCCAGAAAATACTTTTGGACAAGGATAGGAGCTACAGAAACTCCATGGAATGGGTGTGCCCATGAGCCAACGTTCCATCCCAGCAGCCAATCCATCCCAAGGTTCCATCCCAAGGTTCCATGATCCACATGTGGGAATAACAGACACAACAGAGCAAGAGCTGGCAGTGAAAGGAGGCATAAAACTTTGCATTCCCTCTGCAGAAACTCCAAGGGGAATATTAAGCTGGAAAAGCACATTATAAATACAAAATGGTTGTGTGGCTCTGGAGAGAGGATTTCTCTTTGCCCTCCCCCTGCAAGAACGTGTTTCAGCCTAATGCTCTGGGCCCATTTGTTTTGTGGAGTGCAGCTAATGGGATGGAGACAAAGTGACTCCCAGGCAGAAAACCTTGTTAATCAAACCCAATTTGGGCCACTTGGACACGTTGTTCTGACTTTCTGAGTCAGAACATCCATTTTTCACCACAACCCCATGTCTGCACAGAGAAAATGACTGCAGCTTGTGTTTCTTTTTGGGACAGCTACTCAGGCTGGGGGGAGGGGTTTGTCTGACATATCACCTACAGACAGAGTTTTTCCTCCCTAAAACAAAAGCCCCTGAACTTTGGGAAAGAATTCTTTTGGTTTTAAAGGCTATTTCCAAGATGTGGTTATGAATGGATTCGCTTCTTGAGGTATTTTGCAGAAATTTGAGGAAGCTGGTTGCTTACTTCACATCCTGGGAAGAAGAGAATTGAGAAAAATCCCCTAAAAATGTGTTTAAAGCAGAATGTGGGTGGTTGTGGCACCTCAAGGGTCAGTAGCTGGATGGTTCTAATCTGTTATCTTAAGGGACAAGGGATCACTATGAAAGAAGGCACCAAAAGTGGCCAATAAGCATTTTGATCTCTTTGGAAAAATGGCATATTTGCCACAAATTATTAAGAATATGTGCAACAATAAAAGCCACTCAGGAGGAGAGACTGTTAATATTAAAAAATGAAGCAACAATCACTACTGGAACATTCAGACCTTTGTGAGAAGGGAATGTGAGCTTGCCAGGGATGTTTATTTGCAGTAGGAGCACAAAGGTGTTGAAGGCAATATCTTGCATTTGTCTAAAATGCATAAATTAATTAATTCTCCATGGAAGCCTTTTTTATTCTGATTAATCAATTCTATTTTACCTTTAATACCCAAACAAATCTCTACCTCCTTCCACACACAAGTATATTTGCCTTGTTTTGCCTTTACCCTTTTTCTTGGGAAGTTTTAAGCCAGGCCTGTGCAGGTTGAGCATCTCTAAGCCTGCCTGGGCCCTCTTTGCTTTGCAAATTCTGACAAACCAATTGGCAGATTGTCCATGTTCCCCTTAGACACGTGGGAAGCTCCTGAGTGCAGGGGTTTAGGTCTCCATCTCTTCATAGTTCTCAATATTGGGTTAAAACCTCCGAGCAAGACCAAAAATCCGCTTGAAGAGGGACCAAATTCAGTCAACAGAAAGTATTGCCCAGTTTCAAAGGAATTATTAAATCACCTTTTCCAGTCCACAACAAGAAACCCAGGACTGCCCTGGGGACCTCCAGCTCCAGTGAACTTGGTCAGTGCTCTGCAGCCCCAACAAGTCTCCCAGTCCAGACCAAGGGGCTTCTTTGTGGACCTTTTCTCTGTGCACCACTCCTTTTTATCCCACTTACTTTTGTTTGCACGGGCCATGTATTTCTTTATCTGTGTTTTCCAATGCTGTTCAGGTGCCCCCAGTGTTTGGGAGGGAAGTCTGGAACTCAGTAACTTGGTATTCCCGAGGCAACCTGCAATAACAACCAGCTCAGGGTTGCAAGGGATACCCAGCCAGGAAAGGGATTTCATTTTGAGTGGGCAATTGCAAACAACAAGGGAAATATTATTTTTTTAAATTAAGATAAATACCTTAATGGTGTCCCATTAAAATAATGTGCCCAGCTCACACAGCCCTGAAAAAGGAGGCCCTGGGGAATTCTCCCTCCTCAGGGAAACACTCCTGTTACCAGCACAGGAACATCAATCACACCAAGGCCTGCTGGAGTCACTCTGGAAAACACCCCCTTTGGCCCCACCTATCTGGAAGCTTTTCTTCCTCCCAGCCCCAACTTCCAGCTCTGCCAGCTCCCAGCCTCTTCCCTTGAAGGGATGCAAGGATTGGGATGCCACTTTTCCTTCTCTCCTGACTGCAGGAGTTGGCTGTTCCATCATCCCCAAACCTCTGTGCACATCTGTGAATGCCATGGACATGCTCCTGTACCCACCTCTGCCAGCCCAGCACGGGGCAAGAGCCTCTTAGAACAGAACTCCAAGGCCAATAATGGGACAGGGTTAGAGCAGAGAGAGGAAGAACCCACAAGTTGAGAATCAGGGACTGAATTCCCACAAGGAGCTGGTGCTGCACCTTCACCTGGAGCTCAGAGGGCCATAAAGCTGAGGGTTTTTTCCATGAAACCACACTGAGCAAGGCCCAAGAGCAGAGCCAGGTTTGTGGGTCAGCACCAATGCTGTGGCAGAGCCTGTCCCAGCCCTGCACAGCCTCATTCAGCAGCTGGGCTGGGGACATCAAAGAGGAATAACCAGCACTGAAAGCAGCAGTGCCATCCCTGCCCTGCAGGGCACGTTCCTCCTGTACCCTAAGTGAGGCAATGAGGAAATAATGACATGCAATAGAGTTAAAAGTGAATGCCTTCATCCTTTTGTTGTTTATCAGTTACCAAAATGACATTCTAGAGATGCTGTCTGTATTTAGTGAAAGGGTAGGAACATCTATCAAAGCTCATTTCAGCTATTGTTAATGCCACCACACTTGTGCTGCTCTGCCATGAGCTGGAACGGGACTGGCAGCCAGAGATGACTGATACAGGCAGATGAGTTTGCATCATTTGAGATACATCCAGAAATATAATCATACCCAAGGTCAAACATTAGAGAAAGGTTGGGCATTTGGGGCAATGAAAGCAATGCTGTCAGATATTGAATCAGCAGGAGATTCAGCTCCATTAAAACTGAATACACAATTACTTTCAGCTTGCTACTTTCCATGCATGTATAACTAGTTTGTTCAGCTTGGTGCCCCCTGTGTTAGGCAGAAAAGGTAGGATTTGAATATTTTGAGGAATGGGGAGGGTGCTCCTTTCAGAGGAGTAAGTGATAAAATGACTGTATAATGCACATGCAACTGGTGCATCACCTCAGCAATTAATCTGCCTTGAAGAGCAGGGCGAGGAGATCCAAGGAACTGGCTGTGCTCAGGTACCCTGGAATTCTCTGCAAGTGTTGGCCTGACTTTCTGTGGCTGGTCTTGCAGAAGATGCCCCTGTGGTGCCCAGGGAAAGGTGTGCCTGCTGAGCAGGGCAGAGCACAAGGGAAAACACGACCAAAGGAGAGAGGCCAAGAAAGATCATTTGGAAAATGAATTGGAAGCGGGTATTAAGAATGGCAAAGGAGGAAGATGCTGGGAAGGGCTTCCCTCAGTCTGGGGATGGCGCAGGGAGGGCAGAGGAGCTACTGGACTGGCTGGTGGGTTGAAATGTGGCTGGTTTACAAAGGTTTGTTAGTTATCCATAAATCAGACAAGAAGGAGGGAAACTCCACGTGCACTTGGCTACTTGGGCTACTCTGCCTGGAAATGTGTCCCTGAAGAGACACTTCCAACCTCAGAGATGCCCCACCAGCTTCAAACAACAAATAGTTATTTAAAAACTCCTCCTCTGAAGGATGTTCCCTCCAGATCTGGGCTTTTTATCCAAGGGAGCAGCAGCTCAACTCATCATTCAGGCATTTCAGACTCTGACATCAGGGACAGACCAGAATTTTGTGATCTCAGGATCAAGCTAAAGAGAGAAATCTTCTGATCTTGCCCAAGGAACTAAATAATTCTTGTAATATTGGGGAGATTTTGCATTTTTATGTGCTTCTTTTATTTCTGAGATGTCTGCACAAGACCTCAAAAGTAACTTAATATTGAAGTTCCAAACTTCACAGAAAGACCAAACCCCGAATAATTTCAACTTCCATTTCCACATCACTGACATTAAGAAATAGCATGTAAAATTGAGTTATATGGTTATAAAGTTTCTTGTATCGATAGTAGCCACCCAAAAATCTTCAGTTTTCCTTATCTGTGTGATTCATACCATCATTTCCTGGTCCATTTACAGTTACAGAACCCCTGGACTATGCCATGCCAGGAACATATAAATAAATCCATTTACTCTGTGCTTTTGACACATCACCATGCAGAGTTTAGGCAAATTAATTCCTGATGTTACACCCCAAATTTTTCATTCACACAGAATTTTTCAAGAAGTAAATATTATTAATAAATAACAGGGATTAATATTAAATAGTTTTGTTATCTATTGAAGTCACAAGCAATAAAACACATCCATGTTGTGCCCCTCAGCTCCTCCAGCGTGATGAGTGGCGAGACATTCACTGCCAATGCCAACCAATTGTTGGGATCATCATTTCCCATTCCTGCCAAAGCATTTGTTCTCTCCCAAACTTTATTCACTCCTGAATTCCTCAACCCCTTCACATGCAGTTCTTCTACTCAGATGTGTCTAAGCTTAAGAAACCTCAGAACAGGTGGTTGAAGGTTTTGGAAGGGACCTGTGTTACTCTTCATTTTCCTCTGCAAACACCACGATCCTCCCCAGCCAACACACTTCCCTCCATACCCTTGCAGCAAAAGCTACACCAGAAGTTGAAGGAACATGTTCTGAAGACATGAAGAACTCCCATATGCCCAAGCACCTGGTTTTCTAATGCAGTTGGTCTAACACAGGTTGTTGTCTCCTCCCCTCTCACAGGATTCCTAAGCAGGCCAGGACCTTTCCTGTTTCCTCCTGCTTTGAGAGGAATAAAATGAAAATGACTGCCTGTCACAGCTCTGGGGTTCACCACACCTTTCCCATCAGCCTTGGGAGCCTCTCTGGGGTCGTGGAGCATCAAACACCACCATTCCCAGGTGTGGGAATTCTGCCTGTGGACCACAGTGTGAGGGCTGAGTTTGCCCTATACCCCTCTGCAAACCCTTCTCGCTCTGACCTACTATTTCTTCTTGCAATACCCTGTTAAAAGACTTGGTGCCCTAATGGGCAGTTCTGCCTCTTTAAAAGGCAAAAATGCAATTTTGGGCAACACCTGAAGGAGCAACCCAGCTTGGCTCTGTCACCAGAAGCACAAGGGGTACTGGTACATGTTCACCTCCCCTGAGTCCAGGCAGCATCTCCAGCCTTGTCTCCTGGTCCAGCTCACCCCCTTCCCTTCTCTGGGAAGCTTCCTGAGGCAAAATGAGACAACCCTGGCAATATTTAATTCCTCTAGTTGGCCAAAGCTTGCTGATCTACAGCAGCTGCTCCCTCTCCTCTTCCCTGAGCACTCAGGTCATGTATAAACATGTGCACATGTACATGTGTGTGCACATACATGTGAAGGAGCAAGATCAGCCGAGCTTTGGTGGAACAGCCTTTCCTATCTTTAATTTCACTTTTTCTGGCTCCACATGTCCATGGTGTCTCACACATCTCAACAGTCTTTGAAGCTGCCATGCTTTCAAGGTCTCACATCTGTCACACTATCAGTACCCTGCCACAGATGAAAAGAATATAATTATGGATTTAGTGTAATCATTGATTTCTGGGCTCCAAAGCATTCAAAGGAAGGTCACTAGTCCACGTGGCTGCCCCTCAGGAGAAGGATTTGCATGTGACTATTTCATTTAGCTGAAGACACCCCCAATTAAATGTGGACTCTTCTCTTTGGGCTCTGCACCTGGGGCAGCTCAAGGATGATGGATCAACCTCCCCTGTGCCAACTGTGCCCTCTCTGAACCGAGCCAAGGCTGCTCCACCTGTTGGAGGAGCTTCTGCTCACCAGCCCCTTTCATTCAGGAGGCAGAGTCTCCCCTTGGAGAAGTGTTCCAGCAGGACTTGGGGGATGTGCCAAGGAGGAGCTGCCCTTTGGGAGGTGCCAGGGAAGCTGAAGGAGCCACTGGCCCTCTCCCAGCCACGCCCCAAGGAGCTGCCCTTTGGGAGGAGACCGTGGTGGGGCAGGGGACCATCTGTGCCCCCTCCCAGCTGTGCCCCAAGGGCCACAGGGCACATGGAAAGACCTCATTGTGCCCACAAGTGTTTGGCTTAGCAGGAAATGTGCTAATCCAACACAACATCCAAGGGGGCATGGCTGGAGCTGGGGATTCATAAATTCACACCACTCCCTTTATTTCTGCTGGCCCCAGATGGTTTCCAATGGGCACAGGCATAATGAGATCATGGAAGACATTATTATATTCTTAGGTCAAAATTCTCAGCCCAGTCTCTTTCATCAGGCTCAGAGCCTTTGTGTCCCTGAAGTGCTAAGATTTGCTGCTGATTGACTGTGCAGGGTCTGTGGGAGGGCACAGGATTTCTGATACAATTATTGACAGCAAAAGCTCCACTGAAAAAAAGGAAACCCCCCATTTTATATTATTTATGGAATATACAACGCTCAGGACCTTCGTTATGGTTCTGTTTTCATAACAAAACAGATGAGAGGGGGAAAAGAGGGCAGGATAAAAGTATTATTTTAGTAAGGGGAAGACAAAGTAGGAGCTTGATCATAAAGACCAGTGAGCTTTATAAATGCATCTTTGAACTGAGAGAGACTTTCTTTTTTTTTTTTTTTTAAATAACTGGTTCTTTGAACCTGGCAGTTGGGAGGAAGTGGGACAGAGCAAACTTTGAACAGTGTGCCTGTGTGGGTCCCCCTGCCCCGAGTCTGGCTGCGAGTACAGGTGGCCAAGCACAGACAGTTCCTGCCAATTCCTAAAGTTACACTTTTATCCACTAAACAAGCATCCTGATCCGGGTTACCAAGCAGGGCACTCAACAGGAGCCTCAGACAGCCTGGATTGAATATCACTCCCTCCCCAGCCTGGGCTGTGCAGCCCAGCAAAGCCTGAGCTGACTCTGCTTCACCCTTTCCTGTGCTGCTGCATCCTGGGGAATGGCCCTTCCCAGGAGACCCCCTCAGAAAGTGTCTTCTTGTGCAAGGCTTGATGCACATGCTTCTATTTTAAAAAGCACATGTTCAGCACATTGCACTTTGGTGAAATGGAATATGGTTTAAGTTTGTTTCAGTAAAAAAAGGGGATTCTGCTGGAAGGACTTATGTCAAAGTGCAAAAGGTTTTGTACACAATGAACAGGGTTTTTTTCTTGAGGACTAAAGAGGAGACACTAAAAGGAGATCTCTCTGCCACAAAAGCAGTTGCTCTTTTACACGCAGGGAATCTACAAGGAGGCTTGTTATGAATTCTCCATCTTTGTATTTATTTTGGATTAGACTGATTTAATCTAAGAGTCACATCAAGAAAGCCAGACCTCGTCTTTAATGAGAAACTTAATATGTATTCACAGTAAACACTTTAAATGTCAAAGTTTAATGGACAGTATTCAAAGGCCATTATTATGGTAACTGTGCTTTTATATCAGCATGGCTGATGAGGAGCAATTCCTTTAAAGACGCTCTTCAAAAAAATCAATACAAACTTTAAATAATAACAATAAAAATCCCTGCAGTGCATCTTAATTCAGAGGCAGGACAGTAACAGGACCCTACACAAACAGCAGATCCAAGCCTTGGCAGTGGCTGCTGGGCTGAGGAGAGGTGGGAGCTGTAGGACTGCAGTGCCCAGGAGCACTCAGAGCACAGCACATTCATAGTCAGCTTTTGAGTTCAAGCCCAAGCCCAAACCCACGTCAGCCTCAGCCTCCCTGAGCTCGGCTCTGCCCTCCCCTGTGCTCTGCCCCAGGTCCTTCTCACTCAGAGCCAGCCCCACTCTCACCAGGTACAGGCACCCCCAGCAGTCACTGCTCAGCCCATCACTGGGAAATTCTGCAGAGCCAAACTTAGCAGGGGATCCTTATTCTTTGCATAAACACACCTGGAGTGTCCCCTCTGACAAACAGGAGCCTCTTCCCTGGACCTTCCAACACTCCTCCAACCCCCTGCCCTGGGAGCAGTGTTGGGGTGGGGACCCAGCAGGCACAGTGCTGACATTCCTTTTGCTTGATTTGACTGATCCAAACCAGTGGCACAACCTGCCTTTCCCCAGGACTCCCTGCACAACGTGATCCATCCCTTGGCCAAACACAAAAAGGGTCCTGCACTTCCACACACACTTCCTCTTCTCTCCCAGGTGGACACACACAGATTCCCAGGAATGCTTCAGAAAGGTCCTTACACATATACACATATCCCAGCATGATCCCTGTTCCCTGAAACAGAAGGTGGAAAAGCTCCTGAGTGAAGGTGGAAAAGCTCCTGAGCCTTCACTCAGACCTCCCTTGACCTGAAGGAACTTCTTCCCACATGAGTCCCAAAATCTGTGACACCACAATGTTTATCAGAGAGAAAAAGCCTGTTCAAGCAGCTTCAACTTTATCTGCAGCCAGGGATATGTTTACCAATTTATAGATCATTTTCTTTAATTGCATTTAGAATCAATTAAAGCAGCTCATTTGTATGGAATGATGTAGCAACCGAAAGCTGCTGTTTACTCATTCCCTCCACTGAGGAACTTCCCCTTCGGCAACAGGGTTGAACTTTCAAAGGAAATGATGAGAGTTACATTCCTGCAACCTCAGAAAGGCACCAAAATAATTCCTTTTCAAACGGATTCAGAGAGATGAAAAGCTCTGGGTTCTGTGGATCCTGCCTCTGTTATCAACCAACACGATGGTATTTTATCTGAACACGCAGAAAATCCAGGAACGGGGGAAAGAAGAGAATTCCTTTATCTGAGTGTTGTTACAACATGGAGTCACTTAAGGAAAATGAGTAATTGTTGCATATTTATTTCATTTGCTGACTAATGGCTGTGTATTTGCTGTCTCACTGTGGTTCCAGCTCTGCTCCACTCTCAGCTGGCTGACAAGGGAGAAACACTGGAGATAATCCCGGGACTTCCAGAATTATCCTTCAGCAATTCTTGGAGAACAGCAAACAGCACAAATGTTAATTGATTCTGACTCCTTGTGCTCCCCAGAATGCATCTCCCTGGGCTGTTGCCAGCTGCTAATCAGAGGCTGGAGCTCCCTGGCAATGAGCAGTGCCAGCAGTGGAGCTGTGTGAGACACCCACGGGGAGGCAGGAGCTGCTTCTCTGCTGATCCCCCCAGCCCTGGCTCTGCTGGGGCCACACAGCTGGCCCTGCTGGGAATGTCCCCAGGAGCAGGGGTGGCAAATGAAGGAGTTCAGCCCTAAACCTGTGCTCTTGGTGCCCAGCAGCCTGCCCAGCCCCCAGCAGCACCTCCAGGGGTGCCCCACGGGTTCTGTGCAGGGTGCCCACCCGAGCTCCCATCCCACCCTTCACAGAACAGCAGACAGGAGCCAGCTCTCCATCTGAAGCAGCCAACTAGTTCCAAAATGCACAAAACAGGGAAGAAAAGGGACCATGATCCTTCAATGAGGCCCATTTTTGCTGCCTTGTGGAATCTTGGAACCTTCCTACAAAACATTCCCCAGCCAAAGACTGAAAATTCTCAGAAAGTGTCAGGATTGGCTCCTAAAACTTATTCCCTCCTCTTGTCCTTTGGAAAGAGTTGTCTGCTACTCCCTGAAAGGAGCTGAAAAAGTATGGACTGATCCCAGAGGAGAAAGCTGGGAAACCCACAAAAAGGTGCAAAGGCAAACCCATGGAATTTCCTGCTGGGTTTTAATACCTGGATGCAAATAAAAAGAGTGCACCTGATGACACAGCACAGATAAGGGTGAGAAGAAGAGGGGCAGCAGCATCTTCAGTATTAAACTGTACATTAAATAAATGCAAGCAAAATTCTCTAAATAACCTTCTATTATTTCCTACCCGTTCTCAAATTGCAAATTTGTGTGTTTCTATTTGGTTTTAATTACCTTGATTGGGAAAAAATAATCCAGAAGTGATTGTCCTTCCCTTCTGCCTTTTATTTTTGTTCCCAGCAAAAGCCAGGTGCCCTTTGGACTTTCTGGAGCCTCAGGGACATGTCAGAAGCCTGAGGAGCCCTTGCAGTGCCTCAGCACCAGCCAAAAGGGGTGTCCCTTGAGCCAAAGTGGGAAGGGGCAGGTCCTTCCTGGGCTCCTTGGAATTGCTGAGCATCAGCCACTCACTTTATTGATGTTAAAAATGTCATGGGAGAGATCAATGTCTGCAGTGTGTGATTTCTGAGGAGTCAGGAATGAAAGGACAGGAGTCTGGTGTTCGATGTGTTATGTCCCATCCTCTGGTCACTTTTAGACCACAGAGATTACAGGATTATCCCTCTCCCAAACTTTGACTCAGCCTCTCACATGTGATATTGTTCAAATTGCTTCCTGGCCTCTTTTCAAATGGTGGCTGCTGAATGATCTGCTCTGAATTCTAAATAAAGGGAAACTTGAAATATCCTGTGCTTGTAGGCACTGAGCCTCAGAGTTCTCATTCTGCATTCTCAGAAGACAAAAAACTCCTTTTAATTCGTAGGTGAATCTACAATGCCATTGTAAACTTTGAAAAGCTGCTGGTGTGTAAGAAGGAGCTTTGCTGGATGCTCCAAACCCTGGAAGTGTCACAGAAACAGAAGGTGTGATAAAGGGGAGCACAAGAAAGTGGCTCCTTTTTTTTTGTTTCTGGGATCTATTTTGACATGGCACAAAAAATGGATGGAAACCTGTCAACCCAAACACTGAGATTGTGCCAAACTGACTGATGCACCTTGAGATAAAGTGTACAATGCTCAAGAGGAAAGTACTGGAAAGCAGATTTTCCAGTAAAGCAGATGACTAAAACAATTGATAATTGAAATCAATCTGAATGTGGATTTTCTCATGAGAATTCCCATTCTGTCCATGGCACTGAGGGTGGGTGAACAGCAGCAAGCACTTTTTTTGGTTGGTTGGGTTTTGTTTGTATGTTGGTTTGTTTGGTTTTGGTTTGGTTTGGGTTTTTTTCCCTAGGATTCCCACAGAGATGATTGGCATCTCCCTTCAAAAATTGTGGGCTTTTTGTGATTTCACATTTCAGTTGTTCTTCCTTTACTCCCAAACTGCTCAGACAAGAAAAGCAGCTCAAACCCTGAACAACTAAAAAGAATCCAACCTCATTCAGCCCAACCTGGAGCTCTGAGATGCTCTAATTCAGAGAGCTCTTCCCTTGCCCAGCTCAGGCCCAGCAGGGCACAGCCAGAGCGGAGTGCCCGTCCCAGGGCTGTGCCAGGGGCACTGACAGGGCTTTAGGGATCGTCCTCTGGCCAAATTTTATCCAGAGAGCCCAGGCTGCTGTGCCTTCCAAACTACCTGCATTGCCCTAATTAGGGCAAATTCTGATTTTCCTGCTGTTTGTCAGCACATGGAAAGAGTAAAGCGCTTTTTGATGCCCATGGACACGGGAAAGGTGCCCAGCAAACCCTCCTGTGTGGGAGGAGCTGTGGCCAAACTCATTACCTGGCCAATGATTTAACCCTTTCATTTGCCTGTGAGAAATTCAGGTTTTCAAATCCAGCTCATTCCGAGCTCCAAGCCCAAGGAATTACATCCCTACCCTTGACTCCTCAAAGCCAGTTCCCATTGGAGATGCCCTGGATTTGCTGAGAGAGGTTCACATAGGGATGATCCAGCCACCCTATGCAATTTTTGCTGCTTTGCCTCCAAAATGAATAACACAACCCAAAGTTTGCAGTGCCAGGAACCTGCAATTGCCCCCTGAAACCAAAGGCCTCTCACTGAGCTCCAGCAATTCATGTCTTCACTTATTCCTCATGTGGATATATCTATCTTTATCTAGATCTGACTTGTAAAATTTACTAAATATGATTCATGTGTTTATAAAGAGTTTAATTTTATCTGGAAAGTTCCCCACAAGATCATTGCTCTGGAAGTATTTTCATTCCTTGGGGGTTTTTTTATTCCTTTTTTTTTACTTGCTAAAAGACTAAGCATTATCTACTAATAACATGAAGATGCAGAAAAAGAAAAGGTCAATTTAATTGCAACTACTATTTCCTGGGGTTTAAAAGGGAAATGTTGAAGCTAAGATGACATTGACAAATTGCTACTATTTATTTAAATTGTGTAATGCAATCTACCAGTAGTTGTATAATCTGCATGTTTGAAGCAGTTGACCCGTCCAACTAATGCAAACAAATTACCCTCCCGGGTGCCCACTCCATTCTCGGAGCCATTAAAGCTCCTCAGCCAGCAGCATTTCATACACAAACTCTCTTAGTTAAAGGGTTACTGTGACTCTGTGCTATAAAAATGACCAGATCTGGGGTGTGAGAGCAGAGCCCAGGTCAGCAAAGGTGTTTTCTGTCCCTCAGCCCAAACAAAGCCCATGGGGACAGTTTGGGGCTCCCCTGGGCCCCCCATGTGTGCCCAGCAAACCCCTCCCCTGCCACGGGGGTCAGTTGCCCCAAAGTCCAGCACTGGGGGACGTGGTTTAACCTCAGGAGTTCCTGATGCATTGCAGAGATTTCAGTGCAATAAGGAAACTGGGCTGGGGGAAGTGTTTGCATTCTCAGTTTCCAGGAAAATTAAGGCTCTGTTACACACAGGGCAGGGACAACTCTGGTTTGCTCCCTGATTTATAGAAATGCCAATGCAGGGATTTCACAACTCATGCAAATCAACTCACCTGAAGGGAATGGGCTTGTTTGTCTCAGTAAAAAATGAATAAAAGCTGGTGTAATTAGTAAAGCAATAATTCCCCCAGGAACTCACTGGTGGTGGTGTGTGCAGGGGAAAATTGCCTGTTCTGCATCGTGACAAACGCACCAGTGGAAACAGAATTGGGCTTTTAGCACACTGGGAGCTCTGCCCTGGGATTTATGGAGCAAAGTCCACCTCGGGCAGCAGCACCACCAGGAGACACCTGAGGGCTCCCATGTCTTCCCCTCTCTTTCTCCTGCCCTTGGATCAGCCCTTTAAGGACCAGGCAGTCAATAGAGCTTCATAAGAGCAAGGAGATGGATAAAGGCAGCGTGGAATGATTAAATCAATCAGGAAAGTAATAGTCCTATAACCAAAGGAAAGTCAATAGGTTATATATCACTGCCAGCCTATAAAGTCATTACAGGAGCTTATGGGACTGAGTCACAGAATTAATTGCTGAAGAAAAATCTCGTGGTTGCAGTAAAAAAAGTGTATTTTTGGCATATTGGTACAAGGCTGGTCCTTTCCATGAACTTTTCTGGAAGATAACTAAGCAACAACAAAAATAATCCCACAATCTGAATCCCCTCAAATTACCAAACCATGTGGAGGAAGCTTTTTCCAAGCTGTTACTGAACTTCCTTCTTACAATATGTATTTTAGGTGGAAAAAAAGACTTTATGAAAGTATGGATTTTCCAAGGACCGAGCTGGATCTGGGTCCCCCAATGCAAAGAAATAGGTGGGATCAAGTAGCACCTATAGAACGTGCCAAAGGGAGGAGAAAAGGAGAGATTCTGCAGAAATTTGGGGAATTTTGCTGCTGAGTACAGATATTAATAGTTTCACGTGCCTGGTTGTGAAAAGGACAATGCATTTGAAGAGTTCTCTGAAGAGATTTCATTCCATTGAAAGTCAGAGGGAGAAGGAGCTGAGCAAAGGGCTCTGGTTCAGCCTCTGACCCCTCTCACAGACTCATCAACAACTGCTCCAGGTCTCACAGGCAGAAATGCAGAAAATAAACCCTTTGGCAGTTAAAACCTCCATCAATCAGTTCCAAACTCAAAGATTTAAGCAAATCCAACCACGAGCTGCCTCTGCTGCAGGGGAGATGATTTTACCTCAGCAAAGGGGCTTGTTTTTTCCCTACAAAAATTCTCCTGTATTTTCCTACCTCTGAGGAGTAATTAAGTGACTCATGGGTGAGATGTAGAAAATTGATACTTGTCAGAGGTAAAAACAATGATCAGTGCACGAGGTAAGTTTACCATGGAATTGGGATTGGAGTCTTTGCTCACGTTCCTTGCCTAGTTTGGAAGTGTTCTGGTTCCCAACAATCAGCTATTGTCAGCTGCTAATTATTAATTTCTCTGGGTTTAACATCTTCTAAGCTGAAATGACATTGAAAGGTGGTTTGAAAAGTAAAGTCATTCAGCCTTTTCTCAATTCTGGTTAAAAGCTGCTCTTTGATAGGACTCGTGGTTGAATTTTCCCTTTCCATCTTGTATTGCCACACCCTGGACCTGCCTTGAAGATCCAACTACCTCCAGAAATCCAAATTATTTCACAGGTTAGTTCAACTTTAAGTTTGGATTTCCAGAGAAACAAATCTGCATTAACATGAATGATAACACACGAGGTGTTTTAAATGAATAGTAATTAAAATTTAGTAGGATGATAATACGCTAATTAAATATCAATTGTTTGCGCAGGACCACTTATTGAGTTTAATAAGTATGTAAAAGATATTAATCTAGTTGTCATGCAATTACCTCATTGAGGGGGAGTGGGAATATGTGCGTGTGTGTGGGAAGAGCAAATCATGAAATGCAAAAATCCAGTTTGAAATCTGCATTAAGGTTATGACAGAACTGAAGGCAAAATGAACGTGTTGCCCTTTCTGTTCTGCCTTGGAGCTGTTGGGCTGCTCAGGGGGCTCAGCTGGGGCTTCAGCAGGGCTGGGAGGGGGGGCTGGAGGCAGCACAAGTGGAACTGCAGGATCATGGAATGCTTGGGTGGAAGGGACACCAAAGCCCGGGCAGGGCCACCTCCCACCAAGCCCTGTCCAACCCCACCAAACCACGGCAAACTCGGCCCTCTGAATGTTTCATGTACAAACAGCACCTGGGCATTTATTCTACGACCTCCCCACAGTCAGATATCAACAATCCCAACCCCCCTCACTGAGCACTCCCAAGAATTATTGGCATTTTTCACTGCCTTGTGATGATGTTGCATTAAGTGCCCGACACAGAAGGAGGAAATCTTTGGCCATTTCTCTGGGATTTGCACATTAATGAAGTTTTCTGCAAGGTTGTTGTGACAATTGTACATGGACTTATCAACTTCAGCCCCCTAAATAGAAATAGGCACTTCCCCCCTCTGGATCATAATTTCAACCTGACAGGTTTTTAAAATGGGAGATGGGATGGGCCCCACATTTTTCTTATAAATTATCCATCCTTTCTGCAGCAACTTTGGATGCAGTGCCAATTTTTTTATAGCTCAGAGCAGTTATAAAATATTAACCATATCAGACTTTATTTTTTTCCACAGCCCTGTGTGGAAAAAAAGCAAGATTTTTCTGCTCCCATGTTTACACAGGCATTAGAGACAGAGAAAGGTGGCAGGAAATTTGAGTTAATTTTGCTGCTAACCAAGGGGAAAGGAGTTCACCTACACTATTCCAGCAGGACTTTGACAACCCTATTCACAAACACAGAGGAGAGGAGCTCCCTCTTTCCCAGCAGGGCTGTCTCCACGTTTAACCATCCTTTCTATCCAAAATCTTTGCTGCAAAGGAAGTTAATTCCTTCTTTTCCTAAGCCCAGCAGAGAGAGAGAGACATTGACTTTTCTGCCAGCTCGTTCAGGCCTGTCTCCAACCCACTGTTTGTGAATCTTTCATCACTTTGGTCCTTCTCAGGGCTCTGGTTCCTGCTCAGCATCCCTGAAGGTCCCTGGTGAGCCAGGGCTGCTCAGCCCCCGAGCCTGCCCTGCCCTGCCCTCAGGAAACTTGGGAAAAGGTTGGAAGCACAAACAGAAATGAATATGAAGAACAGCTTCGAGATAAACCACAGGGGACAGACAGAGTTTTTCCCACCCCCTCCCAGCGCTGCTCTGGGATGACACCCAGTTTTGGGGGCAGAGGGCAGGGAACAGGCAGCAAAAAAGAGTTTTCTTCTTCCAAACACCAAATATTAGATTAGCAAAAAGCTTAATATGAAGAGGAGAGGGAAGAAAAGATGAGTGAGGTAGAAATTACAGTTTGGAGAAGCTCTGTGCAGAAAATAGAACCAAGTGGGTGTGAAGAGTGGGGTCCCACCAGTGGGGTCAGGACAGCTCTGGAGAGTCTCCCAAGGGAGGTTCTCTCAGCCTGGATTTTTTTTCCTCCCTGCAGCCACACTTCAACACATCCACGTTCTGAGCCTCTTTAATTAATTAAAAGGAGAGCATAATTAATGCAGCAACTCCTATTCTGGTTT
>JAOXXN010000025.1:4930319-4952895 GCA_026770055.1 Myrmophylax atrothorax | reverse complement strand
CCCGATGCCCACCTTGGCAAAGCCCTCCCAGCCCAGAGCACTGAGTGCCACGGCCAGTCCTGCCTTGGGCACCTCCATGACTGGACACTCCAAACCTCCCTGGGCAGCCCCTTCCAATGCCTGACACCCTTTCCATGAGGAAATTCCTCCTGATGTCCACCCTGAAGACCTTGTTTCCTTCTCTCCCACAAGGTGGTGGCTGCCCTCCAGCACAGCTCAGGCCTCTGCTTCCCTCTCTAACTCTGACTCATTTGCTCTTGGATTTAAAAACAAATCCATAAATCAATCATTGGTGCATTATTGCACTGGGTGTAATGATATAATAATTACAAGATAAATAGAACAATATTATAGCATTATAACAACAGTAGAGCAGTTCTCTAATAAGATAATACTATATAATAATACAAATGTATATTAAGATTATCTGCTTGTGCAATAGTAACATAATTAGAAGCTAAAATGCCTGCACAGGAAACCCTGGCTGAAACATCACCCTGCACAACTCAAAGCCCAGTTCTCCCCAAATTCCCACTTCTGGCAGCATTACTTTTTATCTTCCTGCACTCCAAGCAGGTGTTGTTCACCCCTTCAGCCCACAGAGCTGATTTATTGGTGGATCCACTCAAATGCACTTGCCAAGCGAGGATGGGGAATTTGCTTTTTGCTCATTATGGCCCATTCTTGAAGAGCTCAGAAAATACTTCCCTCATCTCTTTTACACACATTTGAAGGATAAACAACCCAAAGGAGGGAAATCAGTCAGATGAAAAGAAGCCCATACAGGTTTCCATCAGACTAAGGACATATTTTGGTAACAAATATAACAGATTGCAAGAATTGCCAAAAGACAAACGCACAGATTTGGGGGAGATTTGTCTATTAGTGTGCCCTCAACACAGGGCAAGGCACTCTGGGATATATGTGCACCATTTGTGTATAAAGGGCTATAAACAAGAGAAAAGAAGGGGGGTTGCTGTTGTTTTAGATGAGAAAAAGCAGAGCCCACCTTGGGTGTTTACAGTCTCACAGAATTTGCTCACTTAACTTCTCAGCACTTCTGCTCCTGCAGATGTGCAGGGAAGGGAAGTCCAGGGATGTGTCCATGGGTGTGGATTGGGAGGACAAAGCTGGGAACACCTCCCTGAGAGGCCCATAGAGCAGGGAAAGGGATTTTCTGCCCAATTCTTGAGAGTCAGCCTGTTCTCTGCCCTCATCCTCCTCTCCAAGCCAGCATTAGCACACACACACACAGAGGAGAAAATCACAGCTTGTACCCTTCCCCCAAACACACCCAATCTCAGAAATGCCATTAATAGAGATTAGCAGCAATGAAACAAATTCAAGACCAATCTTTTAGTGGTCTCAACCCCTTCTGAATCCTTCCTGCGGGATTTATACTCCTTATTCTCCATGGTTCTCACCACAAAGCCTGACCTGCCTCCTTCACACCCCAGCTGGATCAGCTCACCTGCTCTCTCATCCCCTTCTCCGTTTTCACCCAAGTCTAACAACTTTTGAAGCCAACAGTATTTTGGGCCTAAATGTAAATTAAATGTGAACATTGGCATCATCTGCCTTTTTGTGTTAATTAAAAAATTAACCCAAGCTACCTTCACACAGCCTTTAAAAACTGTGGCAAGGTTTCAAGGTGGGGTTTGCTGATTCCTTGCTAATTCCAGCAAAGCCAGAACATTCTGGTGCAAAGAGCAGGACCAAAGAACACCAGCCCACCTGGTTGGTTGCCACCTCCACTGGAACTTTGCACAGGGAGGTTTTATAACATCACAAAACCTTATGTATGGACAGTCCTGAACATAATCCTGGAGAACTCTGGTGAAACCCTCTGTCAGCCTCCATGGGGGGCAACAGCACGGGTTTAAAGAAGAACTCAGGTTTTAAGAGCAGCTCTTGGCCCTTGGGTCTAAGCAGATGAGCAACATCAGCCTATCAGTCACTCAAAATTGTTGTCATCTTCTGCCCATGTGTTTTCCATCAACCCCCACCGAGTCCGAGGCAGCTGTGCTGCTGGAAACGGGAACCTGGAGCAACCCCAGCCCTGACCCTTTCCTCGGCCACCAGCCCGGCCTCTCCACCCTTTGCCCCACCTTGGCCAAGAGAATGTCCCTCACACAGCCCATTGCCGAGGGTTAGCGCAGCTCTCGTCGCCTTCGGGGGGAATTTCAGCCCCGGAGTGTTTAGGAGCTTAAACTCCAGGCTGCGAACGAGCGCAGCGCTGCACACGGAGCTTGTGGCAGCCAGCAGGGTTTACCCTGGGCATTAGGAAGATCGCGGGGAGCACATGCCAACCCCTGGCACACGGGGAGGTGGGGGGCAGCCCCTGCGCCCACCCAGCCCCATCCACCCTACGGCGCCGCAGCCGCAGCTCCCGCTCCGCTCCAGCAGCCGCCGCGCAGGGAAAGTTGCAAGTTCCCAAAAGACACAACTCTCTCTCTCTTTTCCCCCTCTGTTAGGCTGCCATGTGGGTGTCAGGGGGGCAAACCCTCCGTGCCCAGCTGCTCCTCCCGCTCGTGTGCGGAGGGGGTGGCACCGAGCCAGCTGGAGCTGCTCCTCGCACGGATCCGCGAGGATTGTGCCAAAGCGGCAACTCTGAGCTGTGGAGGAGCAGCCCAGCTGTTCCCCCTCCCCGGGCAACCCCAGGCTCAAGCTCGCAACAGGTTTCATTTAGGAAGGGCCCAAAGTGGTGTTTTCCACTCTGGTGGCCGCGAGGTGAGAAAGTGAAGAGGACCCTTGGAGGACAGAGCAGCTCCAGCAGCGAGACCAACCACAGCCTGCCAGGGGAGGGACCAGAGCAGGGCACGGAGCTTTGGCATCACTGCAGGTGCTCTGCCACATTGGCTTCTTGATGAATTACCTAACAACCCCACAGTATCAGGCAAACTTCATTCATTCGTTCTTGTTCGAGTGCTCAGAGCCCAGAAGACTTTGCTTTCAAGGGCTCTAGGAGTCCTTCAACAACGGAGGCATCTCCTGGCTCTGCCCAACCCCCCCAGGATCACTCTGGAGAGAGACATCAAGCTGAAACACCAATTACCAGAGGCAGGGAGACCCAACAACACATGTTTAAGAGGATATTTTCATTTTAAAGCAGGAGGGAGCATTGCACTTGGTAGTGCCCAAACTCTTACAGTGCTCCAGTCATCCATAACCCATAAACTCTTTGGTTCATGGCTCATTTTGGACCAAGAGCCTTCATGCAACGCTAAAAGCAGATTTTTGCCCATCAGGAGGAGGCTCATCTACTTATTAATGCATTGCTCCCAACAGCAGCACATGAGGGTTTTTCTAACATATTTCTGAAGGCCCATATGGGAAAAATAACTTGTGAAAAACTTGAATATTAAGCCCATAAATAAAATTAAACTTGACATCTTATTGCATGATAAACCAGCTGGAGGTGACACCAAATGTGTAGGTGTGTTCAAAGGGAGCAGGGATGCAGCAGAACAAGCAGCATTAAAGTCTCAATATATCTCCACACACCCTTTAAATAAGCATCAAAGTTTCTGACGCACTTGAACCCACTTCCTACAGCAGCTTTTCCCCCCGTGCAAAGCCTGCAGACCTCCCTGTGCAGAGAGAACAATGATAGTCCCCAGAAAATGAAAAAAAAAAAAAGTGGAAATGGTGGATAAAAGTGAGATCCCAGCCCCAGTTTGCTCAGGGATGAGCCTGTTGTCTTCAGTGTGGCTGCACATTCCTTTGCACAAATTCACTCAGAGGAATGTGGGCCAGGTCCCACCATGGTCCCTCTGCTCAGCTCAGGGTCTGCAGCCCTTCCTGCTGACACAGCTGAGCCCTGATGCCCCTCATTGATTATTTTTATAGCCCATTAGTGCCATTTCTAGATTTCTGACACAAGCTACAGCAAGGTCCCAGGGTTATGGCACAATTCCAGTGCTCAGCCCTCAGGAGGGACAGGAGCACTGGAAGGGAGGGCACTGGCTGGCTAAAATCATTAAACTGAGGAAACCCTCACTGATCTTTTTGTCTTCTTTTTGTCATGATCTACCAAGAGTCCTGCAGAAAAAAATAAGAGCTACCAAAAGATTGACAAAGGTTGAAGGACTTGGAGCTTCGTGGCAGTTCTTTCCTTGAACTCCAAACCAAGAAGGACAACCAGAGCCTCCTGTGTAAGTCTAGAAAAACCTGGGGTCAACTCCAGTGGTTTTGCCCCTAATAAGAAGTTTATTGCATGGCTGATTGTTGGTGGCAGCCAGTGGGGAATGGCTGCTCTCAAATAACTACCAATAAACCACAACTGGATGATCTTTAAGGTCCCTTCCAACCCAAACCATGCCCTGAAGACAAGTCCATGACCATGGAAGAGCCCTGCTCATGTGATCACCATGATGCAGGTGAAGACTGTACTCCCAGGAAGGCCCACATCCTGTCTTAGGGACTTTTTAATTAAGTTTGATTGCATTACTAATGACAAGTCTAGGATTTCTTAGGCGGTTCAAAGATCCAGAGACGTATTTTCTCCTGCATTTCAGCTAAATTTGTATTTAGTCAATTTGTATTGATATCCAACTCCTTTCAGTGGGGGTGGGGTCTCCTAAACCCACCAGGAATGTGGCAGTGAAGTTAAACCTGGGCAGTCCCTCGAAGGTGTTTGGAGAGAGCAGCTGTGGCTGTGAGATGGAGCAGCACCCAGGAGGGAGGGGGAGCTGCACAGAGCTTTGGTTTCACTTGCAGATCTGCAGCATTATTGATGTCCTCACTCCCTGGACTCGAGGCAGAGTTGCCAAGAGCTGCCTTTGATGGGCAAGGGGAGTAATGAAATTCTTATCACACAGAGATGAGATTTCTCGGATCTAATCCTCACTGATATTGGCAAGGAATTTTCACAGTCTCTTCATCTACTCAGATTGAAGTCCTAGTTTTCAAATAATCCACAAAGGTTTATTTGCATGAGAAGCTGTGGGGCAGGTTGTCAGCTCTGGTTTGCCCAGTGCTGGATGGCCAGCAAAGGTGGAGTCAGAGACCAACCTCAGCAGTGACATCCCAGGCAGGTGATGTCAAACACCCCCTGGGAGGCACAGAAAGGCACCAGCCTGGAAACCTTGTGCTAAATAAACACCAGCCTGACCGCTGCACACTTTAACACGTGTCAAGGTGTGTAGGAGCTCTCAGTGCAGAGATTGCCAAAGGGCTGATATTCAGGAAAAACCCCATCTCTTCCATGCATTGGTTAAAACTCAGCCTGCACTGAACCAACCCATGAGGGGGTTTGAGGGGTTAAATAGTTATTTCTGCTCAAATGTGTTGCAAAGGCACTTGAAGGGGCTGCTGAAAGGAATGGAGGTGGTCTTTTTTTTTTCTTTTTTTTTCTTTTTTCCCTTTTGAGAGTTGTTAAAACTAAAAATTCCCATATACTCTCACTTCCCCTTCGAGGTCTGCTGGGGTTGGCTCGTTCCTCGGCTTTGATATGCAAATGGGCAGCTTGCTTTGCTGCAGGGGACACTGGCTGGGGGCCAAGCCACACAGAGGAGATGGCCTGGCAGGAGAGCCAGCAGCGCTCCTTGGGCAGCACCAGGGCCAGCCTGGCCTTGGGCTTCAAAATAAAATACCTTCCCTGATGGTTTCTCCTTCCAGCCTAAATGTTTGTGTGTTTACCCTTCTGGTCATCTCTGCTGGCCAAGAGCAGGAGCACACTGAGCAGGTCCTTTGGGGCCTTGTGGCCCTCTGAAGGTGCCATTGAAGCTGCCCCTCCTTTCAGTCATAGACTGTGGGTTATTTAAGTAGCATTGGAGCCACCCAGCTCCAATGAACAGCCACATTTTTAGAAATGAGATAAATTTATTTCTACAGGGTGGTTTCCCCCTCTCTTTTCAATCCAGCCCATTTTGGGGAAAGGTACAGGAGAAAGGACATTTGAGTTTCCATTTCCTGGTCCCTTTAAGTTCCATTCTTTCTCACTTTCTTGTTTTTCTGCCTTTTCTTTTCCCTGACATAATGGAGTACCTATAAAAAAAGATTAAATGGGACCATAAAGTTTTATTAATGCCTTACATCACTGATACCGTCTCTGTATTGATAGTTCCACTTCCATTATTGCTACTTAGGCATTTAATTAGTGATTCATACAGTATGTTGTAAACTACAGTATTAGTGTTAACCATCTATATAAAAGCCCTCATTATGTAAAAACTCTTCCCAATATCATAATTGGAGTATAGTTATCCACTTTAACTGACTTGAATTAGATTATTATAGATTAATTTATAAAAAGTTACTTGTAAAGGACATTGAAGATCATGGAATATTAAGAGTGGAACTTCATTACAATGAAATGGACATCAAGAACAATGGCACTGGCTCAGTTTTGTATAAATCCATTACAATCTCCTAGTAATATGAACAATAACTGTGTTATCTGGCAACTCAGTGGCACTTAAGGATGGAAAGACAGACCTAGAGAAGTGTGCAGAATTAAAGGGGGGATGGGCACTTAAATCCTGGATAAACCAGCAGAGAGAAAAAGTGCTCTTTGCAGAGGAAATTTGGGTAAGAGCAGGAGATGTCAGAGAAGTCTGACATGGAAGAAGGGCACTGAAAACCACATTGCCCAGAGCAAGAAGGGTAAATATCAGACTCAGCTGAGATTCATACAAACTCTGAGGAAACCATCCATCCCAGGGCAGTCATTCCCTACTTACATCACAGGAAAAAAGAGCAGAATTTGGGCCACCTCCCCAAAAATCTCTAAAAATTGTTCTCTCTTCTCCCTGCTGTCCCCACCTACATTATCCCACTCAGCTCATGAGAGGACGTGGTCTCAGCCCAACTTTGCTGAGCTGGCAAAGGACATCCCCAGCTCAGGCCACTTTGGCCCCAGTGTAAGGAAGGTGTTGAGGTTCCCCTAAGTGGGGGAACCTCCCTTTGCCATTGGACCCTCCCAGCAGGCAGAATGCAGAACCTCTTTTCATGCCCCAGCTTTGTCCTTTCTATCTGAGCCACCCACCCTTGGCAAAGCCAAGAGATGAGAGGATACCACTCTGCTCTTTGCTGCAGGGGCATCTCTCAGGAAAATCAGCTCCCCTGGCTTTATACAGGCTTGGCATCTTCAAGGGCCATGGAAGGATTTCCAGAGGCTCTTTGATTTTGTGGCTCTTTTCATCTGTGATCAGCCCAGGGTTTGGGATGTGCAGTCATTTCTCCTCTGCAGTTTTGCCCTTCTCAGAGCAGTATCCCTTTCTCTGACAGATACCACACACTGTAACACACTCTCACAATTCCAAGTCAATTTTTACGTGTTTGAGCATTTGCCTGCCTTCCAAAGAGAGGGTCCTCCCCACCCCTCAGGCTTAATGGGCACAATATGCCATGGGAGGGCAGTGCCACCTGTGCCACCTGTGTATTCGCAGGGTCCCTGAATGGCCACACTGCCTTTCTCTGGGAGGCAGGAGCTCCAGGAATCCTTTCCCTGAGTCAACCAACCAGCCTTGCCACCTCCTGGTGGGTACTATTTCACAGGCAGCATCTAATCCAGGGCTCTAATCAACACTGCCCAGTGTCCCACCACTCACTGCCCTGCCCAACACCAGGTTGTCCAGGTTGACTAAAGGCACTTCCACTTCATCCCACCATTAGTCACTTCATTAAAGCTGTTCCAAGTCACATTTTTTCCATCTCTGACACATCTCAGACCCCAAAGTTTTGTTTTAATGCAACTCATCTGCCACCCTTCCTCAGTCCCCTCTTTGCTCTGTATTTCCCTCTCCTTCAACTATGCCACAACCATAAAACAAATCTGAGAACACAACCTCTGGCTGCCCATGCTGGTTCTTGCAGTTTCTCTCTGCCCATAAATTTTGTAGGAGAGCAATAGAATGCAAACCACATTACCAGGAACAGGCTGAAATCCCTGTGCTACAGGGGAAATAGGAAATGGAACAGCACATTTACAATTTTGGCCAGCAAAGTACCAGCACTGTTCATTGATCTCATTAAAGACCAATCTACATTCAGGGAAGAATAAGATTGATGAGCTGTTAGACTCTTTAAACACAAAAAAGTTCCCAGCTACACACATGTGTAAATACCCCAAAGAGAGGGCCAGAGTCTCTGCCCCTTCAGCCTAATGGAAATAATCCCTGTGTGATGGAGGTGGAGCCTCCTGCCATCCCAAAAACTGGATGTGAACCTGTTCTGCCATCCCAAGAATTGGATGTGAACCTGTTCTGCCATCCCAAAACCTGCATGTGAACCTGTTCTGCCACTGTAGAGTAACCAGTGCCCAAAAAATAGCAGTATATTTAAATTCAATTTATCCTGGAAATGTAATACTTCATTTAATTCTTACTTTAGAACAAAAGGAGAAGAGAAAAAGATTCTTCTTTAGATCCTTCTCATCTTTCACTAAGTAGAAACAGCTCTGAACTGAAACATTTTCACCCACACAACTTGGGCACCACAGGTGCCTTTTCCTGGAGACCTGAACCTTCATCCCAGCCCCGCCACAGCCTTTGCTCCCTTCGGAAAAAGGATTTTTTCCTCTCCGCTCTCAACTTCCCCCAGCTGAAAAATGGGACTGGAGATGCTTGCCCAGCTTTGGAGGCCGGAGATGGAAAGCCCTGCGTCGGTGCGAGGCATTGCCGCGGTGATGATGATGATGATGGTGATGGACTGAGCTTTCCCACGGCGCTGAATTATTCAGGAGCGGCTCCGGCGGGTCCGGCCGGGCGGTCCCACAATGCGGCTCCGGGCGCTGCTCTGCAGGGAATGCGGCTCTGGGAAAGGGCCCTGCAGCTCCCACATTGCCCTCACTGCTGCCTGGAATATTCATTTCTTTCCGAGTCATTTTAAGCAAGGAAAGAAAATCGTCCCTCGCAGAAATCATCTCTAGCTGACACATTAAGGAGCGGAGCTGAACAAATAATTTCCAATGAGTAATGGGATGAATTTATTTCCCTTCCCCCTTGTCCCCGAGCAGAGCGGGATTTCCTCAAATGTGTTTGTTATTCAAATGTGTTCAACAACTATTCTTTGCAGTGTTTTTCTTCTGTTTATTGTGTCTGAATGCGCTTAATACCCTTCTTTCCTTTTGCTTTCAGCAGCGGGGTTTGGTCTGGGGGTTTTAGAGGGGAGGAGGTGGGGGATTGTTTCCATTTATCCTCCAGGTGTAGATAAGGGATGAGAAAACATCAGATTTGCAGTGTCTTGTTGAGAGGTGCAACACACAGTGGATGGTGTGCCCATGGCAGAGCCCCTGCCCAGCCCTCACTGGTGCATTCAGGGGGATTTGGGGGCACTTTGCAGTGCCCCGTGTGTGGCACAGCAGGAGCAGGTGAGCCCCTGCTCGTTCCCTGAGCTGTCCCTCACATCCCACCCGCCCTGCAGCATCTCAGAGAGCCCTGCAGCCTCCAGCACCGAGGCACAGACTCTGTGACAGAAGGAGAGGAACTGCTGAGGATTTTTTTCGCAGTTTGGACAGCCTCTTAATGTGTTAAGAGAGACATCTTGTCAAGGATATTTTCAGTTTTGTCGTTCGCTTTATCCCAAGCTCCGGAGTTGGCACATTTTGGAGCCATCCTAATGGATTAGCAAAAAATATGGCCTTGGCTGTTATCCTTAACTCTGCTGTAAACCTGGCACAGGACACTCCCCTCTTCCTGCTGGAAGCTTTCTGCTCTGAAAGGTGCATTGGATCCCTTTTGGGGAGAACTTTCAGGCCCCCCTGCCCTGGGTATTGTGCTCATTTATAGGCACGGAGGTGGCTAAAGGAGAGACTTCCCAGCAACGAGTGCCCAGAGATGGATTTCTTGAGTTCAGTGAGTAAATCAAAGCTGTGCTTCAAACAGTCTGAGCCCATACTGCACATTTCAGCTGATTTTAGTACCCTCTGATATGCCCCATGGTGGCTCCTTTCTGTACCCAAAGATATTTGAAGTGCAATCCTGCCTAGTTTTGTACCATGACTTTGCTACCAAACAGACTTGCCATACGAGGGGAAATAAAACAGGTAATCAATACACTGGGATTGTGATATATTAACAGGCATCCCCGACCATTAGCAGAGAATTAGCCATTATCAGATTAATAAGCAAAGAACAGCTGGAAAAAATACCTTGTCATTGCTTGTTAAGCAGAGATTTTCCCCCTTACAGCTCAATTCAGAACAAGCAGCCGAATTCCAGCACAAACTTAGAGGTCACTTCTTCCAGGAAGCTGCTTCTACCTTTAATTAAATCAGCAGATTCTCAGGAGCCACCCCTACCACAACCACTCACTGGCAAAAATTGCCTCTCAGGCAAGTGAAATTAAAACAATTCAGTACTTTCCCTACAATAACAGCATTCCAGGCAGTGGCTGGCCCGTGCTCCATGAAATCTCCCTTCTCCAAGTGCTGCCAGAGACGCCAGACCCGTTTTTGTGAGAACTGGCACTTTGTACCAGCCAGGCCAGTATTTTATTTCTTTTTCTGATCCTCCTATCAATTCCTTTTAAATCATATACCATCAAGTTTAACCACTTGGTTTTGACCTTCATGAGGGCACTACAACCAGAGATCCATCCAGGAATGTCTGGGGGATCCAAAGCTGCCCCACTGCCTCATGCCCATCCTTCGCAGCCGCCCAACACCCCCATGAGCCTCTGAGAAGCACCAGTTTTGGAAGAGTTTTTCCAAAATCTTTCCCTTTCTCGAAATAAACAGCAACTTCAGTGCCTCCTTCCCTCCCTCCTCCCCAACCTCCCCAGCTCCCAAACCCGGGGAGTGGGAAGGAAACGCTTCTTTCAGCACGCCGCCTGTTCCCCCTCGCCTTTGAATTCTTAAAAGAAGAATATTGTTTCATACTCTTCCAAATCTGCTCTCCCTTCCCCGACTCTCACCTTACCTTCTCTTCCTCCCTCTTGTTGATGACTATTTGCTTTCTTCTCACTGTTTTTCTTTCCTCTTGTCCTCTCCAAGCTCTGCTGCTCCAGTTTCACCATCTGGTTCTGGTCTCCTTATCGCTCTCCTTCCCTCTCCAACCCTCATTTTCCCCTCCTGCACCTTCCCCAGCTCTGTTTCTCTCTCCTTTCCTGTCTTGTTTCCCCCAAGGTTTTCAAAGGGAAGCACAGCCAGGGCCAGCTCTCCCTTCCTGCCAGCTCCTAATGGACCTTTCAGGAATCCTCACTTCTGCTGGTGGCTTTGCACCGTCCCAGCTCTCCCCTAAACGAGTTGGCACCAGGCAATTCCCAACCAGAAAATTACCCTGGAGGATCAAAGGCACAGTTCCCACTGGGGTCTATTTTATTTTATTTTAATTTAATTTTATTTTAGCACTTGCTTTTTAAAATTTCTTTACCATTTTCTCTGCTCCTTGAAGAGGCAAATTGGACTTTAATACACAGTTACAAAAAATCTTATCAAGAACCCTTCTACATATTCAATGCTGAAGCAACAAGTCACTAAACTGGGAGCCTTTTTGTCTCCTTATCGAGCCAGTCTACTCCTGAATGCTGACAAGCAGGTCTTTATATACTTTGTCCACTTTATAATAGACTAATAATCTTATCATGATGTTTTCTTGAACTAGGTGTACAAAGTTAAGGCTGGAAATATGGGAAATTACTAAATTATATAACGTGGCAGAGACATTACAAGGAATTTCTTATATTGCACAGCGAAATATTGCCAATTATTGTAGCTGTCAATTTAACAATGGGCTTATTCACTATGGTGTTTAATTAATGTGAAATTATTCAGTTGGCTACCTTGTAGTTGGCCTATTTTTGTGTCCAATTAGTATGCTAATAATGGTAATTATGTTCTATACTGCATGTCTCATCACCTAGAGGGTTTTTAAAATGATAAAATAATGAGAATAAACAAGCTGATGCTGACATTCACTGGGCCATTCTAATTACTTACTGAGAGCACACTGGGGAATCAACACTCAACCAAAGAAAATGGTTCTTGCTTACTTTGTTAAAACTACTCTTTTCAAAGAGCATTAATAGTTTGCTGCTGTTTTCTTTATTACAAGGGACTGCACTATTTTCCCTTTTATTTGCCCTGTTAATATCCAGTACCAGGAAAAAGCAGAGGAAAAAAAAGGTAATTTGATTATGTTTGACTGAAGCGATAACTGTTTGCAGGGGGTGTCAGAAAAAACAAATAACTGTAATTGCTGAATTATACACCTTTGTAATGGCTCCCATTTGTTCCTTGGCTGTGTAATAAACATACCAGAACCTTCCTCACCAAGGGAACGGGGCATTTTTCCAGTGCCAGGGATGGAGAAGTGCCAGGGATACATCCCAGGCTGGAATTCCCGCGGCAGCCGGACCCGCTGCCCCTGCTCGTCCTCCCATCCCCTTCCCCACACTCACACACCCCTCTGGGCTTTCTCGTTTTTATATTTGCAGAGATTATGCCCTACAGGGTTTTTCTCTGATAAAGCCTTTGGTGCTGCACAAGGAGCACTCTCAATAAACAGCGGCACAGCCACTTGTTTGTGGGAGCAGCTTTGAGGCAACGCTGAGCCCCTGGGTGTAAATACGAGACCCAAACTCCAAGTCAGGCTTGGAAAAGCCCCGTCTCGGTCCTGCCTCGGGCAGCAGCAGCAACAGCAGCTCTGCCCGCTGGGTCCTCACTAAGTCCTCAAACATCTGTTGCGCTGCCACCGGAATGGAGAGGCGGCATTTGCCGGCTCCGGCACAAAGGAAACAGTCGGGCACAGAGGGGAAGGCTGAGCAGGGCGCGGGGGGATTCTGCCTCCTCTAGGCATCAATTGGGCATTTAGGCACAGCTCCACTTTCTCAAAAAAAGAAAAAAAAAAGAGAAAAAGAGAAAAAGAGAAAAAGAGAAAAAGAGAAAAAGAGAAAAAGAGAAAAAGAGAAAAAGAGAAAAAGAGAAAGGAAAAAAGAAAATTTGAAGGATAAACGATGGAAAAGAAATATCATAAAAGGAAAAATATTCTGTAGACAGCTGCTACCCCGGGTCCAAGGGGAGGAATTGGCCCAAACTTGAGGCTGTAGACAGGAGGCAGCCAGAGCAGCCGGCCAGGTACAGCCCAGGGGAGCTGCTGGTGCAGGAGGTGGGTGCTCAGACCCCTCCAGTTGGGATCCAGCCTGCCCTGGGCACCCCTTTAAAACAGGAGTGGGATTGAAAAGGCTGTTGGAATGGAAAGCCCTACAAAGACAATATGAAAGAAAATTTAAAATTTGAGACTATTTTACTCCACATCCTCTGAAGCCACTCCATGCCAGGGCTGAGCTGGGGCTGCCTGGAAATGCTGGTTGCCAGCACGGAGCAGGGGCTGGTTTTAATGAAGGATGTAATACGTGACATGTTAACAGGGAGTCATTTGGGCCCCATGTATTGGTTACTCCTGTCCTGTCACTTTGAATTATGTCTCAATTTATCTCACTTGCTAAAGCAACTAACTACCAGCAAACAAAAAGTTACTGTAATCCAGGGAAAATAACCAAAAATGATGGAGAGATAAGGTAGTGCAAAATACATTTTCTTTGCAAGATAACATACATTCAACTTAGAAACAGGGTTGCAGTGCTGAGCAAAACACCTCTGGATATTGAATTTAGAAAAAGAGCTGCAGTACTGATCAAAAAACCTCTGGATATTGAATTTAGAAAAAGCTGCAGTGCTGAGCAGGAAATCTCTGGATATTCAACTTAGGAACAGTTGCAGTGCTGAACAAAAAACCTCTGGATATTCAACTTAGAGCTGCAGTGCTGAACAGAAAACCTCTGGATAGTCAATTTAGAAACAGTTGCCGTGCTGAACAAAAAATCCCTGGATATTCTGTTCAGGAATAGTTGCAGTGCTGAACACAAACCCCCTGGATATTCAGCTCAGGAATAGTTGCAGTGTTGAACACAAACCCCCTGGATATTCAGCTCAGGAATAGTTGCAGGGCTGAGCAGGGACTCTCCGGATGTGCCGGGGCTCTCCCGCCCTGGCAGCACAACAACCCCCTTGTCTCCTGGAATATCAATTGATTTAAGAATATAAATTTCTGTGTGGTGGAGAATCTGCAAGGCTTGTTTTCCACCCCTGGCCCGGTGTTTGTGCAGCCAGAGGGGTTTGAAGGGGCTCAGGAACACTGGGAATTGCTCCCTGGATTCCGCAGCATTCCCACCGAGCCGGGAACCTCCCTGACCGTCACTGTCTTGGGCAGGAATTTTTATTTCAGAAGGACAAACTGATGAAAGTAAAGGGGAAAGACTGTGAATTTATTTGGGGCCTGTGGTTATTTGTGTCTTTTTGTCCATTAGGGAAAGCCCCAGCAATATTTATGTCCCAAACTGTTAAAGAATTATCACTTTAATCAGCTCTGGAGAGAGAAATGCCGAGCGGCAGCTCCAGTCTGAGGGGTATTAAAGGAGTTTAACGTGGTGTTTGAGTCACCAGTGCCCGAGATAAATTCAGCAGCCTCCTGGCAAATATCTGCCAGAATCTTCAGCTGTTTCTAACAGGCAGACTGAAGGAGCAAGAAGGTAATTTCCCAGTGAAAGCTGGGAGTGCAGGAGCTAATAATTAACTGCCGTACAAAGGTGAGCTGGATCAACTCATCTGTAAATCCTGCAACTTTCAGGGAGAGAAGAGTTGTTATAAATGACAAATTATGCCAAGCTGCAGATACCTTCTACTTGATCACCTCAGCAATTACCAACTCACAGCAAATTCTAGGGTGATAGTCTGATTTAGTGTGGAGTTTAATGCAATATTCATCATTAGCTTTGGGAGTCTTCCCAAATTAATTCACCAGTAGGAAGCTCAAATAGGCACATCCAAGTAAAAATAAATAAAAATACGTGCATTTGTATCTAATGCCCACATAGGCATTATTTATATAAACATTCCTGCAGTATATCCATCTCTGAGGAACAGGGAGAAGAGCATAAGTAAGGAAAATCCTGCTCCTGCCTTGCTCCAATCTCCAGGTTTCCCTGGGAAGGTGAACCATTAATGATTTTAGGTACACTGGATTATACTGTTCAATTGGCCCAGTGTTAAAAGCTGGTTACCTTTAGAGACTCCAGTCAGGGTGGAATCTGATACAGGAAAACACAGAGAACATGAATTTAGTGCTTCTGATACTTCAGGTCTCAGCAGCTGCAGGAGATGGATCTGTAAACCCCAGATTCCCATCTCAGCATTGGCTGCTGCTGCTGCAAACTGGGGAGTTTCAAACACCGTCTATAGAAACAGCTGATATTTCTCTCAGCTGCATCACTGATCACTATTTGCTGAAGTTTTGTAAAGGAGAAGGAAAAACTGCCCTTTTTTTCTATTTTCTTCTTGTATCATGAGAGATTTTGGGGGGGAAAAAAAGTATTTTTCTCTTACTTGTTTGCCAAGCACTGTCTGATGAATTACCTCAGGGGCAGATTCCCCTTTTTTTACTTAAGGGTGAGGTTTGGGGGGTTTTATTCCTTATTTAAATTTGCATTGCTATTATCAGTTGAACTTCTGAGTGATTTTACAACTAAGATAAGCCCTTCTGTACCTTGCTGCCAACCTGCTCCCTGTTGATAATTTCCCTTAAGGAAAAACTTAACAGATTCCAAAGGAAAAAAAGAGGAAAAAATCATTCAGAAAACTACACAAATCCTGGTGGATTTTTTCAGCAGCTCCAACAGCCTCCAGTTTCTTTGCAGCTGATCCAGTGACACAGCAAAGCTTGGGAAAGGAACTAATCACTGTGTGTAATGATGATGAGATTTAACTAATTCTTTCCAAAATAAAGTATTCACACCTCTTTTAAATCCCTCAGTCTCTTTGGGAAGGATATTTTGGGTTGGATGAGCCTTTCTTGCTGGTAGTGAATATACCTGAATTTAACACCCTCCCAGCTTCTCGAAGTCAAACAGAGGTGTTACACCAGATGAGAAAGGAGAAAATATTTCCTCTGGATCTTCATGAAAATCAAAGGCAGAGATAAATTGGATTTGTTTTTATCAGAATTTGGATAGAGCAGGATAAAGAAGTACAAAGGAAGGGCCGTGATACTTGCCCTAAAACCACCTTCTGAACTGCAGTCACTCACAGACATTTATTTTTCCTGCCATTTTAAGCCTGGCCTCTCATGTATTTTTGCACTCCACCATCTCATTTCCCAGCACATGACATCAGCAAGAAGTGGAAGAGATAAGTATCTGCCACCAAAACAGTTCAGTGGCCTAAATTACATATTGAGCAGTGGGAACGCTGCGAGTCCCGAGTCTCACCCCGAGCTCTCCGAGGCTGCTCCTGCCACAGCAGCACTTTGGGATGAGGAGCAATTCCTTCCTGGGCTGTCTCTCCTCCACTGCCCAAGCTGCAGCGTAAAGGCAGTGCAGACACAAATTAATGACATATTCCATTAATTAGGGGAGGTTATAGGCAAACTTTGGATGTTTTCTTGCACAAGAGCAATGCAAACATCAGGGGGTTGTGTCCCTTCCCTGGGTTGGTTCTCAGAGAATGAAATCAAAACACTTTTGTGTATGTATTAATGTATAAACCCACTCCTGATTCATCTGCACCTATACTGCTCACTTCAGAACATGCAGCAGGTTATTACAGTTAATCACTTAATTATTAGCTACTGTTGGGTTCTTCTCCTTTCAAGACTGAAGGGGTAATGCATTAAAAGTAACATTTCCAGTGATGTGAAAGACTTCAGCTCCTGTCCTCCATCAGCACCTCTGAGAGGAGATCCTCAATTTGTCCCCCAGCATTTGGGACCCATTTAGTGCTGGCCCAAGGAAGCCACTTGGCTTCTCACCACACCAGCAGTGCAGGGGGCTCAGGGTTATGTTGTTCAATCCCCCTGCGCTGGGGTGGGTTTGGAAGATGCTCCAGGAGATGAAGCTCCAGGCTGACCCCAGGGGTGTTTTCCAGCTCAGCTCTGCAGCATCTTTGGGCCCCCAGGGCAGTAAAACCAGCAAGGAATGTTGGTCACTCCCAGCCTTAAGTCACAGAATCTGTATTAAAGTTTAGACACAGCACAGACCCATTTCACCCCACCCCAGACTTGTGTCCTCTGCTCCACCCAACATCTCACCTGCACATTTACTGCTGTAAATCACTCCCAAAATGGTCAAAGTCAAATGGTGAGAGACTGATCCTCTGAAAACCAATTCTCCACCCACAGGCCCAGGACAAAAGCTTTGATAAGGAGACTACACAGAGCAACTGCAATTTTATTTTCATTTTAGAGCACTTTTTTTTTTTTAAGATCCTTCTGCTCCCTTGTTTCATGTGGGTTTCATCTTGCAGGAGATGTTTGCTCAGTTGGGAAGTCTCCCATCCTTCTGCTCAGCCCTGAAAGCCAAACCCTCTCCCCTTTTCCCCTCCAGAACTGTGGTAATTAATTACACAGTTAAAAACACCACTGCTACTCCTCTGCTGGAGTCAGGCAGTGATTTCTGCCACCCAGAGCTGCTCTCACACTTCACTGCAGTGCCAAAGCTCCAGCCTGCTCTTGGCTGGGAATGTGTTGCTGGGGGGAGCTCCAGTCCCTGCAGCATCTCGAGCCTCCTGCCAAAGAACTGGCACCAGGCAGGGAGTGCCCGGGCACGGGGCAACCTGGGGCTGCACATGCCACTGCAAAGGGAAAAGCAAGTCCTGCAGCCATGAGTGAGTTGTCATTAATTGTTCTCCTGGTGAATGAATGAATGAGCATCTTGGAGGGAAGAATTCCCATCTTCTCCCGGTAATAATTATTTCTGCCTGCCTGACGTCTCCAACCAGGCAATTCCCACCAAAGGAAACAAATCCCTGATTTATTTGGAGGGTTGTTTAGGCTTTCATGGCACTTCAAGCTGTGGGAGTGGGTTTAGAGAACTGTCAGCAGTTTTATTCCCTGGCAATTATTCCTTCTAACACAAGAAAAACAATTGGATCAGGACCCTTCTGAACCACCAACCCCCCAACTCTCAGCCCTGACAGCCCTCACTCAGATCCCTACAAACTCCCTGCCCAGTCCAAAGCAATCTGGAACTGAACAGATGCAACAACACAGACAGCACTTTAACCCTAATTTTAATAACCCAACTCAAGTTTTCCCCTGAAGTTTTATATGAAAGGTATTTGTGACCATCAGAGAGGCAAAATAAAGATCTTTTTGGGGTTGAGAGAATTCTACTCCCAAAGATTTGCCATTGTTGTAGTTCATGGAAAGGGAATGTTCAGATTTTTGATAATTTTCTTGAAGACACCAATGAACAGACCAATGCCATGGCCCCAGCTGAGCTTGAACTCTGGTTTTCCAAGGGCTGTCTCCAGCAGCAAAGCAAAAAGCTCTACATGTAGCAATTCATTGGGTTTTCTTGGAGCTAAACAGGGATCTGCCCAGAGGAGGGGAAAGCACACAGAGTTTTCAGGCTGTTCAAAGTTCTAACAGGAACTTACTGGGTATTGTGCTGTGTGTTCCCAAAATTTAAAATGGGTGCACAAATGGAAGGATTTTAAATCCCTCACTAATTCTGAAAATGCTTTAACTGCTGCTTCAAGAATAATTTTTTTTAAAAAATCAAAATCCTACCAAAAATAAAGAAATACCAAGTGTTCTCACTTGCAAGTGTATGGAGAGCCCAGCACAGCCTTGCAGGGATTTACAGGCAGCTGAAAGCAAATCCAAGAGCCTTTAAACCAGCTCTGCCCTTCTAGTTCAGAAGTCACTGAACACCCAACTCTTCCTGCCATTCCCTGTCCCTGGGAATCAGCACAAAGCAATGCCAAGACCAGGACTGGCCAACTCTTATCAATGTGGTACCTCAGGTGTCACTTGGATGATTTTTTTCATCAAAAATAGTAAATTCTGTAAAACCCTGTAAAGGTGCCTTTTACTGCAGGGGGGGCTATACCTGAAAAAGCTGAAGATCTGAAAGCCTTGGAAGTAAATTAAGACATTTGTTTCAATACTGACAAATTCCAACCACATTTTTTACACACTTTTTCAGTAAAAGGAAGGGGGGAAAATTGTTTATTTTCTTTCCAGTCCCCAAGGCAGCACCAAAGGCACATCCACAAGAGCACAAAGTGGGAATCAGAACCCCAGGCCTGGTATATTAATATTAAACTTGTTCTACTAGGAAAAAAACCTCAAACAACAAACCCAATAAAATATGAAAATCCTTCATTTTAAATAGTTTTTCTGGCATTGCAAAAGGTTTGAGCTCCAACAATGCCTTGGTCCATCACTTGTGGTCAACATCCTACGAGTCACAGAAAAAGTGCAGAGAAGGAGCCAGGGAGGAGGAGGAGGAGGAGGAGGTGGGATATTCCCAGGAGCCTCATGGCCACACTTCTGCTCATGGACAAATTGAATATTCCCTGTCTTTCCCAATGATTATTCCTGCCCAGCTCTTCACTGCTTTTCACACAACTCCCAGACTTGTTGGCACTTTTGGTCAGTCACAGCTGACACAGCCACAGCAAAGTTGGGAGTTTTCAAGGCAGAACATCAAAAATACAACTTTAGAGGGAGCAGAATCCATTGCTGGGAGTCACATCCTCCTGCCTTTTCTGAGAACCTACCAAAAACCAGGAGAAAAATGCTGGGAAAAGCATGCAGAAAACCAGGATGCCTAATTCCTGCCTTAAAGCCCCTGTTTAGGTCCGGGTCAGCCTCCAGTGGCAGAACAGATGATGGAACAAGTTGACCTTCTCTGGCATAGACATGATTTCTCAAGCAAATTAACCTTTTTCTCACCTACAGACAGAACAACAAAAACAAAACAAACAACCCATAAATCAACCAGTAAACCTGTTATTTTAGAAAAGACAGAGTGGTGAAGTAAATTTTTCCTATATGCCCTTACATCATTCATACAGACAGAAAAACAATTACAAAGCAAATCAGATCCTTTCTTTAATTGATTGCACTCAAGTTCTTTCCTCAAGAAGAGAAGTTGCCAAAAAAAAATAAAATAAAAATCAAACAGTATTTCAATTCCAGGCATCAGTGAGAACATAAGAGCCCCTGGATTGCTGTCTTGCTTTGCAGCACTTTCTGTGCTACAGCAAAGATTGAAACCCTCTTTGTTAGTCCCTTCCAAAAATGAAGTTCTGAGTTTGCCTTGGATTATTACACAAACACAAGAGATCACCAGAATTGCCACACACAGTTTGGGAGGGGGTGCTGTGGGTGGGTTTGTTATTTTGGGGGTTAAGGCTTCTCTTTTAGCAGCAAGAGGAATAGGAGTTAGAGGAAAGTAGGAGGTTAAATAAAAATCCAAACCCTCTTGGGATCGCCATGATGACCCCTGGCCATGCCCATGGACACTGAGCTCCAGCAGGAGCTGGAAAGGACATCCTGCTCCCAGCAGTGACAGCTCTGAAGCCCAGGCAGACATGGGCCAAGTGAAGCAAAGCCCAATTAATGCCACAGGAGGCCTGGGTTTGCCACACTGGGCACAGAAAGTAAACCCCATGCTGGTGGTGAAGCATCAAAGATGGGTTAATTCAGAGTTTTGCCCTTAAACTTTAGTCTGGGGAGTCCAGGTCCAGCTCTCTGAGCAGCTGCCTCTGCCCCAGCACCTCAATCCAAATGCCACTGAGAACATCCTCACACAGTCCCTGAAATAATGACACCCTTGGACCTCCCCAGGGCCCCTTTTCTGCTCCTCCTGCAGGTTTATTGAGGGGAACCTTCACCCCCTTAGTGCCAACTCAGCCTGGCACCCCCAGCCCGGGCTGGAAAGGCACCAGGGGGATTATCCTGACTCCAGACCAGGTACCTTGGCAGTGCCACTGCTGCCACCTGCTAGGACGGCCCTGGGAGGGCACTGGGCAGAGGGAAAGCAGCAGGTTGAGGTCAAATTTCTTCCTCCTTGGGGACTCTGAGTGTAAAAAGAAGTCACAACCAGCTTGCAGCCCTAATGAAGAGTTCTGCTCCCAGAGGGCTGGTGTTCCCAGCTCTGGTGCCCAGAGAAGCAACTCCTGAGAAAAATCAACTCTTCCCCTCTTGGTCCTTCACTACATTTTAAAATGAAATTCTTCTCCTGCTCTGTCCAGTCTCTTTGCCATGAATTGCTCAAGAACTGGTTTTCCCTCCCTGTTTTACCTCTTGCCCAGGTGCAGCTCCTGCCCCTCCACCTCCCTCTGCCTTCACTTGCTTGCTCTTATCTCCTAATTGAAAAGAGGAATGGTTTGGATTGAAACCCTCTTGAATGACCTGCCACAAAGTGGCCTGGTGGAAAGTGCAGCCAAACCCAGAGACACTTTTGCTCTGTCGAGTCCCTGGTTGTGGCTCACCAGGTACTCGGAACCAGTGAGTGAACAAACACCAGGCAAAGTGCTGATCCTCCTCCTGGAGAGAGTTCCTCACGCTGGGGGAGGCTGGAGCCACGGCAGAGACACCAGAGGAATCCTTTTAAATTATAGCCCACTAAATGATTATCCATTAAGTGGCAGAGGGAGCCCCTGCACTAAAAGCTTTAGGACTCAATAGAACTAATGATAAATTAAAGCTGGCCATGTAAATAAGCAGGATCTGGGCTGATCTGATTTTGCACTTTGCTGAAAAATAGTGACAGATGAATCAATTCAAATTCACTACAGAAATATTTATGGCGAGATCCAGCACTGCCAAGCAGATCTTGCTGCCCCTCCAAACACTTATTTCTGGGCATACTTTTCCAGGCTGAACTGAAAGCACGTGTTCAGACTGCAAGTTTTCACTTGAGATTAAATGCCAAATAAATAAAAATATGTTTAAGTTGTTTTCATTTAGCACAAGAAATACTCTTATTTTTGTCTGCTGCCTTTCTGAAGGAAAAGGCAGTAGGTGGGAGGTAGAGAAAGCAGTGAAGGTAAAGACATGTTTTCATGTTGCACTTTATAAAAATTTAACTACACCCAGATACATTTTTTACTGTGCTTGAAAGTGTTTTTCAACAGCACTTGGCATTTCAGTTTTATTTTCCAAAATATATGTACTTGGAATTTATGATCAGCAAATGTATGTGATCATTCAATGGAGAGGGAAAGGAAACATTGCATGATACAAAACTTAATAAGCCATGACATTGATGAGGTCAATTAAAGTCTATATTAAAGGTGTTAATTACATATACCTCAAGTACTAGATAAAGATATGGAAGAACAAGACAAACACTCAAAGTTTCAATGCTGAAAGCATTTTATATGCCCTGGGAATTGATTTTATGAGGTCATAAAGAAGCACTTTCTGTGGAAGTGGCCATTGGGAGTTTTCAGGAAATAGTTTTACAGGTCTAGAAAAGTCCAGGGCTCATCTGGAATCTGTTTCAAGACCTCTGTTGATTAACATGTTTATTAACGTGTAGACTTTGTGCTTATCAACCCAATTGGTTCTTCAAGGAACTTTCTGAAGTGTCAGAACTGCAGTTCTTGGTTGAGAGCCACGTCCCTGCTGCTCAAAGTCAGGCAGAAGTTTGAAGGTTCAGCTGAGACACCTCAAAGGGAAAGGCTAAAACTTGGAGAGGGGGAAAAGATCTCAGCAACATTTGTGGATGTTGGGAAAAATGATTTCTTTATGGAGCAGGGGGCTCCAACTGCAAATATTCTCTGCAGTTTTAAAAGGCAGTTAAACTGTTTTGTTAAAAAAAAAAAAAATAAAAAAAAACAAAT
>JAOXXN010000025.1:4919069-4930219 GCA_026770055.1 Myrmophylax atrothorax | reverse complement strand
GGTGGGAAGAGGGTGGGGGTTTGTGAGGAGCAATTCCCAGAGCAGCAGCTGGAGTGGGATGTGACTGTGGGGGAGACTCAGGGCCTTGAAGGATTTCACAGGGATTAATGTTCAACCAGAAGTTAGGAAACAAATAGATTAGATTTTAGCAAAGTTGGGAGCCCAAGTGCTGGGAGAGAAAGGGCCCAGAGGAAACAGCAAGTGCTCAAAGATAAATTAATGTGTGCCCGAGGGTCACGTGTGCCACCTCCCAGTAATTGCACTGGCAAGGGGCACGTTGGGCTTGCTTTTCTGTTTCCACAGAGCCAGTGTGAAGGAACATCAAAATGTAAAAGTAATCAACAGTGGAAGAAAAGGCAGACATGACTTGTAAAACATCAAATACAGAGCAGGGTTGGACCAATCACATAATGAAGTTGAGAGCATAAAAAGAGATAAGAAAAGCAAAGGCAGGGAATGAAAAGAAACTTTACAGGGAGGTAAAATAAAATTAGAACAATTTTCAGGGGCAGTGTGGGAACAAGAGGCTGGAAAAGCTGCCCAAGTATCTGAGTCAGGACAAGGTGTTATCCAAAGAAGAGACACTGTTAAAAGCCTAAAATATTGATTTATGATTTGGAAAGTAACTAAAATGTAAGCCATCTCACAGAAGATGGCATGGAAGAAATGAGCCCCAGAGGGTTTGCTCTACTCAGTGTCCTCAGGAACCTTCCAGGCAGCACAAGGAGGGCTCCTGGGCAAACACCTGCAACAAGCTGACAGGAAAACACAGCCCTTTGCCAGGGACTCTCCACCACCACCCATCAGCACACACAGCCTGCCACAACCCACACTTCCATGGCCAGTCCTCCCCTTCCAAAGTCCTCCCATGGAGCAGGTCCCAGAGCAGCAGCAGCCTCCAGAAATGGCACAGGAAATGCTGGTAGTTTTGCAGAAAGAAGCTGCAGTTGGGCTGCCTCTCCAATCCCAATCCCAGCTGGAGGGAACAGAGTCTGCATCTCACTCTGCAGTCCCCAAATTCCACGCGCTGGAAGGCTCTCCCTCTCAGACCTCCCAGGTCAGGTGGGTGCTCCCTGTGTCCCAGGGGACACCACACATGGAATGAGGTGCACCACAGGCTCTGGCCATGTTTTCCTCCTTGGATCTTCCCAAGGCAGGGTTGTGGTGGAGCTTCCCAAGGACACAGGCAAGTTGGACCACGTGGTCCCCCCAAAATCAGCGAGAGGCCCCTGTGCTGCTGCCCCACATCAAAGGCAGCCTCAGCCACACTTGGGTTGGAGTGCCTTGTTGTGTTCTCTGCTGATAACAGCTGAGCATCCTCTGCTGAGCAGTGTTTGCAGCACCAGACCTTGAAGGACACATTCTCCCTGAATTGAAGATGCTGTTTCAACCTCTCTTTCACATCCTCTCTGCTGTTAAAGCAAGACTTTGCACTGGAATGGACTCAGAAGAGGCAGTGACTGAGTCATGGGGACTGAAACACCAACAACAGAGGCTCAGAAGCCAACCAGGACTGAAGTGTCTCAGCCAAGCTCCCTCCACAGATGAACTTTTCTGCCCACCCAAACCAAGTGTTAGGGGGTTTATGCTTTTCTCAGCTGGTTCAAGCAGCATCAGGGGATGGAAAGCAGAAATAAGACTGAAGAGGTAGATTTCATAGAATCAGGATGGTTTGGGTTGGAAAAGACCTTAAAGCACATCCAGTGCCACCCCCTGCCATGGGCAGGGACACCTCCCAACAGTCCAGGGTGCTCCAAGCCCTGCCCAACCTGGCCTTGGACACTCCCCAGGGCAGTTTAGTCATCAAGAACACATGTAGGGTTAGATTTCACTGTGCCAAAGAACTCAGTAGCCTCCAAAATGCTGCCAACCCTCACCAAGGCAGTTCTCTAAACACCCCCACACCTCCCTCTGCACAGGCTCCAGTGTGTGCAGGGAGGGACCACAGAATCCCAGACTATTCTGAGCTGGAAGGGACCCACAAGGATCATCGAGTCCAACTCAAGTCAATGCCCACAGAGGGGACTGAACCCATGACCTTGGCATTGTTACAGCCAAGTTTTAACCAACTGAGCTGATCTCAGGATGCTCAGCTGCTTCCAGGGGTTATTCCCAAGCACAGTGGCTGCTCCTGGCTCTGCCAACAGGACACCAAACACACCACAATTTGTGTTTAGCAAGTTGTTTCTGTTGCCCTTTGAGTCTGAAGGTCTTTTCAAAAATTGAAGAAACACCCTTGTCTCAGTATCTTGCTCTTACAAGTATTTCAATGACTAAGGAGAACCAAGAGGCTGTTGCAGATATTTTGAGTCATATGAATGTTTCTTTGAAGGTATAAAAAACCAGCAGCTCTTTTACCTCGGGTGATTTTCTAAAAAAAAAAAAAAAAAAAGACTGAAGCTACCTGGTGCAAGAGCTCTGCAGCTCCCGTTCTGCTGCCACTAGAGGGAGAAACCTATTCCGGCATCTCCCGGCTTCTGAGGCTGGTTGTTTTGGAATAGAATCAGAATTATTTCCGTGAGATGGGAAAACGTTTGTCCCTGTGTGATAAGCACGGGGAACACAAATAGAGAGCCTCTAAAAAATGAAGTGGGATAAACATTTCCTCCCCCCACCCTCAAATAAACTCCAATTACAATCCTCAAACCTTGTGAATTTAAACACTGCTGCAATTGTTCTTCTTTGCTGCTCATACAAATCCTTCCACTGTGTTTACTCTCGTTGCATCCAGGGCAGAGGAGGCCAAACAGGAAGAAAGGCGAATACTGGGGTTTTATCAATATAGGAACAAAGGATGTTTTCTAGTGGCTTAAGCTAATTCTGAACAAAACCCCATAAAATTTCCTATTAGCTGCCAGGAACAGTGGAAATTCATTGTGGACTGACAAAACTCCCAAAGTAACATTGCAATAAACCAAAAATCCTACAATTCTGGACTTGTACCCCCCTCCCTTCTGTTTCTCATCATAATTCAAATTCTAAAATCATACTGTTGAAGAATTCTCATGTCACTGTATTTTAAACATTTGAACTAGTGTTGATTGGTTTGGATAAGTGTTTAGAGCAGTGAGAAGGTCATTCCACTGGTTTAGAAAGTGCCAATGCAGAACATTCTCCAAGTGGGTGCAAACAGCTCTACCAATGAATTCCCCTTTCCCTGAGGATGGAAGGTCTCAGCCACTCTGAGAAACCCCCACAAGGTGCCTTCCAACCCAGCCTGCTGGTGGCCAACCCTGAGCCACCTGACCTGGCTTCTTGACATCAACACCACAGACCTGGAAGGGAAAAAAGGCCATTTTTCCCCAGACAATGAGGCCTTAAGGCTTGTCCACGTCCTTTCTGGGATACTCATTGTCCTTGTTCTCTCCAAAAAGGAGCAGCAATACTGATGCGAAGGACAAATTATTGCAACTCTTACACTTAACTGAATGGCAGGTGCCAACACCACCATATTCCCAGAGAAAAACTTGCCCCAAACCACTCCTGCCTGTCCTTTCAAGGGCCCCTGGACTGGCTAAACCCAGACAAATGGGAAAATGTTTCCATGGCTCATCTGGCTCCCTCCTCACTCCTACATCCACTGTTTCATCCTGAATATACCCAAGTATCATGTCTGTGGTTTAGACTGGGAGGCCACCAGTCATCACCTACCCCTGTGCCAGACTGTCCCATGGCCTGGACACAATTCTTTTGGATCTCAGCAACACACTCAGCCAAACTAACAAGGAAAATAAGTTATTCCCATCCTTCCTCCATTTCTCTTACAATTAATACTAAAATGAATAAGAGTGAGGTGAGAAGATCAAGGTGCAGGGGGTGACACTTGGGCTTGGAGAGAAGCACATCTCCTCTGCTCAGCTGCACACCTGGGGAGCCAAAGCAGCCAGTGCAGGCAGCTTTTCTTTCCCTGGTGCTTTGCCCGATGTTTGCTCAGCCCAGCTGCATCCCTCCCTCGCTGGGTGGGAGGTCACTCCAGCACTGCTCCTCCAGGAGAGCCTGGAAGCGAAAATCGGTGTTAAAAGTTCAAACTCCTGACCCACCACATCTCCAGTATTTTGCTGTCAGTGTTGTGAGAGTGGCAGGGTTTGGGATTTAAAAACTGCTGCTATATTTGTTTGATCCAAGTGCTTTTCTTCTCCTGGGATGATTTCCTAGCAGGAAGCTTAGGACAGCATTCCAGATTTTGCACCCTTCGCTGTGCATGTGTCTATGTACACGCACACATTTATAGCAAACAAAAAACATTCCACAGTAAGTTGTCCCTCCTAAAAGGATTTTCAGCAGCCTTCCAGAGTAACAGCATATGCAATATGTGTGCCACTCAAACATTTCCTTTCACTGCAAAGTTGGTGTCAAAATCTGTTCTGGAACAGCTCCACAACGTGCACTTCATGTAACCCTGAATTACAGGTTAGGCCACCTTTTAAGTATGAAATATTAAGTGAGATCATAATATCTAAATCACTCCACTGTCACTGCACCACTAACCCAGGTTGGCAGAGCTCAGGCTCGATGATGTCACCATTTCCACCTTGCTGCAGTTGCCAGCAGAGCCCAGTTTGCATAAATTAGCTTTGATCGATGAAAAGTGTTAACGTTTTTTATTTTTACCTTGGAGCGCACTTGGAATTATCGGCTCCTCCTCAGTGTCTTAAAGATGCACACGGGCAATTGGAGGGGCAGGTGAAAATGTGCTGCAGTCACAGCCACAGGGAATGGTCAGTGTGCTGGAAACTGGAGGCACTGGGACAACAAGCCCCCCTGGCCACCAGCAACACCTTGAGAGTGTCCAAAAAGTGTCATCCAATTTGCAGGTTGGAAAGACCATCAAAGCCAGCCTTGAATAACAAAGACAGCTGTAGGATGCATTTCACCATCCCTCCACACACTAAACCCCATCCCACTCTGCATCAGCTCCCTCTGAAATAAATAACTCAAGAACTACACAACATAAATAACAGCAGAACGGTTTGGGAAAAAAAGCCCCATCTCTCCATCTTCTAAAAATAACTTCCTTTTGGCTACGCTGCTCCTCCATGTCTTTCCTTGAGAAAGCAGGGATGAGCAGAATACTGATTGGGATCCACTGGCACAGGCTGCCTCAGGAGCATCATTAGGAGGCACATTTCTCCCAGAGCCTCCTGGTTTTCAGAAGGAAAGGGTGTTTTCCATCTCCTTTGACTCAGGGTTGGAGCTGGGACTGCAAATTCCTTGCTCCTCTCCATCCATTTGGCTCCCAAATCTTTCTGTACCCATGGAAAACCCAGCACAGCCCCAGCACTCATTCTGGTCTTGCAGGGAACTTCCAGCAGGACCTACAGACACCTATTGAATGGAAGGTGCATCTAAAGGGTCTTCTAGAGCCCTTCACTGGCTCATCTCTTATCTCTGTCTCATCAGTTCTTACACTCACAAGGGCAATGGTTGTATCCTGATGAGGGTTAGGCTGAGGAACACCCATCCCTTCTCTCCTCCATTTCCAAATCCTCATGGAGCAAGTGAAACTTTCCTCACATCAGCAAGTTTTAAGTCAGGCATGGTCACACTGAGCTCACAAAATGCATGAGTGCCTTGGGTTGGAAGGGACCTGAAAGCCCATCCAGTGCCACCCCCTGCCATGGGCAGGGACACCTCCCACCAGCCCAGGCTGCTCCAAGCCCTGTCCAACCTGGCCTTGGACACTCGCAGGGATGGAGCAGCCACAGCTGCTCTGCCCAACCTGTGCCAGGGCCTGCCCACCCTCAAACTCATCTCTACTCCACTGCTCCAAGAGCTTTCCATGGTTTGCCCCAAAGCAAAAAAAAATTGTAAAGTAACTTTCCATATTTTTTTTAACCTGTACCTGGTTTCAAAGGCTTTGGGAGGGAGACATCACCACCCTCTCCCTCCCATGGAGACCAGTGGTGCTGCTGGCACATGGCACAGAGCCTGGGAGGGCATGGCAGGTTTGCTTTCCCACCCAGCCCCTTGAGCTGCTCTGGAGGAAGAGTTTGGGCAACCAAAATTCCTTACTGTCCCACACTGCCACATGTTTGAAACCCCCTGAAACACGCTGAGATGGAGGAGAAACGTCTGTGCTGGTGGTGCTGGAGCTGTGCAGGCTGAAGGCAGTGACAGGAGTCAACAGGCTGAGCACACACTCCCAGCCAAAGAAAGGGAGAAAAGGTCAAACCCAAGACTCTCCCCACCCGAGGTTTATTTCAGGACCCTTCTGACACTACTGGGGAGCCACAAGCCTTTCAGAAACAAGCTGTTCCTGCTATTGCTGGCTTTGGACAAAAAGCACACTGCTGCTAACCCCTTCCACAAAGGGAGCACTCCAGCAGCTGAGGCGCTGACCCCGCCTGGCCCCTGCCCTGGGCTTTGGGCTCTGCACAAAGCAGCCAACACTTTCCATGCAGCCCTGGCTGGAGCCCGGGATTGTGCAGCAGCTCTGTTTGCAGGGCACACTCTTAACCCACTTGTTTGTGTCTGATGGTCCTCCCCTCTGATGCCAAACACTCTGGGGCTCTGGGTTAGTTTTTAGTTTTATTTTATTTTAAAGCTGCTTGGGCAGACACAACTCTGAATCCCTGTATATACCCCCACTAACATTGCAGTGCTGCAGTCAGGGAGGATTCTCTTTGTTAGGATCTATGCTTTTCTTTCAGCAGAGCACTCAGAGATCACTGAATACGAGCTCCAAAATTATTAAACACTTCTTGGCTGCGATTTTTGTGTGCAGGCAGAGATAGATATCAGGTTTATTCTGTGAGTGGGAGATATTTAGCAAGAGCAGTTGACTCAGTCTGCATTTTGAGTAAACAATTCCCTTCATCCTTACTTGCAAATTGATGGATTTAGGACTTTTGTAGGCTATTGGCAACAGATCTAAAACATCTGTAAGGAAGCACCACTTGCTTTTGAATGGAGAAAAACCTCAGGCACAGGTGACACTGCACCACTGCAATAAGGCAGAGGCTCCACTGCCTTCCCCTGGCACTTGCTGGGCAGGGCATCCAGCGCTGCCTCCACTGCCTTCCCCTGGCACTTGCTGGGCAGGGCATCCAGCGCTGCCCCATCAGAGCCATGGACACCACCCAACCACCACAGGGAAAGCCAGAGCAGGGCACTCCAGGTTTAACCCATGCCCAAGCCAGCAAGTCTCACACCTCCAGGCTGAGATGAGTGATGTGCCAGCCCCGGGGCACAGCCCACGAGGGAGGATGAGCCAGTACAATGCTCCAATTCAGCAGCAACAAAACGGCATTGAGGCCCCACAGGCAGCACAGAACTCACCATTGTCCCCTTGGGCATGGCCATTCCCACCCTGAGCCACCAAAAGTCCACCACACCCCACGCCCTGCTCCTCAGCTGGCAAAATCCAACCTTGGCAGTCTTGTTTTAATTCAATGGCATAGTCATTGTTGGGAAGGCACAAAGTATTACCTGGAATAACACTTGAAATGCAAATTAAGGGCTGTGTAAAATCATTGCAGCACAGGAGCACCGTGGTTTATTAGCAGCAGATTTGCAAGGTTAATTTTCAATTATGTATTTCTTATTAGTTTTCTAGCTGTCTTGCTATTATTAAATTTAAAGAGGAAGATCCTTCCAATGTGTCCAGCTTCTGTGGTGTTATTACTGATAATTATTCCTATTTTCCAATTTGTGTTACTCTCATGTCTTGCAAAATTTGTAATTAATGAGTAAATAATTACAGCAGCACTTACTGGAGCTGCTTTAGTTAAAGCTGTGTCAGCTTTTGTATTAGGATCCCCATTTTTCAAGGGTTTATAACTCAAGCATAAAAATTCACTCTGGGCAGAGCCCTGTCATAGGAGCTGCCTGCTGAGCATGATTTTTTGTTTTTATATGTTTCTAACCAGCATTATTTCTTTTTATTTTCCTTTTTGAAAAGTTATGGACATTTTAAAATATCTCAAACTTCCAAGGGCATTAAGTTTACAGCACTGCATTTTTTCCTATGCTCCAACATCTCAGAAATAAAGACATTTTATTTTAAGGTGAAAGCATTCACCTTTACAAGGATGGAACAAGGTGCCTCAGCATCTCCAAAGGGCAGAGGGGTTTAATGCCTGCTGGTCATCAGCTTTGCAAACCAGGAACAGAAGAGAGCTCGACATTCAGGGGGGTTTGTGCTGCTCCCACCCAGCTGAGCATTCATGCACAGCCCCAAGGAGGAAACATGAGTGGTCCTCAGACTCTCTGGGATGCACAAACATTCCCTGCCCCGATTCAGCACAACAAAGAGATGCTTTTGACTCGAGTTCTAGGCTGGCCCCACTCTCTGCAAGCTGCTACCCACGCTCTTGGGCATCACAGGGAGAATTCTGCAGGATGCTGAGCACCCAGAGGGCTTAAGCAGCTCAGCACTTCCAGGAAACACTCAGCATTGCACAGGGGCCTGTCTGGTGCCAGCATAAAACTCAGCACTAACCTGGTGCTTCTCTTGTTGGCTGGAAGAGAAAACCCAAAGGGGAAAAGCAGCAGAGCCCAAATCACCAAGTTTGCTGGTGCCACAAAGTACAAGGGGGGTGACAGCTCTAGAACAAACATTCTGCAAAATTTGGGCTCTCCAGGATTGCTCATCACAAGTGATTCCTCTAAACATCCAAGACACACCAGGCACATCCCATCATCAACCTGCTCTCCTGCAAAGGGTCTTGGAGCAGCCCCCCAGCCACTGCTGGAACCATCGAGCCTGGAAAGGACCTCCAAGATCACCAAGTCACTCTTGGAGACGTCTGACCTTAAAACTGAGCTTAATTAAAGCCAGACCACTGTAATTCAGCAAACAGAAAACAGCAACCAGCCAGCACTGCTGTGCACATCAGCTTGTCTCATTTTGCCCTTGAGGAATAGGGTGGACTAAGACACTTCCAGCAGCAAAATAACAGCAAAAACTCACACCAAAATCAACAGTTTTACCAGGAAACATAGTCAGCAATGAGACAAAACCAGAGAGCGATGAGGCCTACCTGCAGCAGCCCCAGGCAGCCATGGAAAGCAAGGCTGGTCTCCTCAAAAGCCAGGAAGGCGACCCCTCAAGTCTCCTCAGCAGGAAAGGAAAATGCGGCCTCACTGCAGGTTTTATTGACCTTCCCTTGATTACCATCAGCTGAGGGTTATCACACCCTCATTTGGTCTAATTATCTCCTCCTGTTTGAGTTCATTGCCAAGGAGGGGAACCCATTTTTAATCTATTATTCAACCCCAAGCCAAGGCACTGGAGCCATTCACCACAGTGACAGAGGGGACACCACTGTCCCCTCCCCCTGGTGCCATCCTTGGCCAAGCCAGATTTTATCAGGCCAGACACCACCAGCAAACCCTCCAATCCTCTGCAAACCTCACTTCTGTGTTACAGGAACTCTGATATCTTTAGTTTTGCACATATGCAAAGCCTGGCCCAACTGTGGCTGATGTTGCCTAAACAATATAATAAATAAAATAACCCCCTGCCATCTGCACCAACTGCTCCTCCTCATTTTAGGGGCCTGATTATATCTCAGGTAAATACTTTCTCCTCCATGAGTTTCCCCAGTTAAGGTCAGTTTGCAAAGGGCCCTCAGAGGAATGAATAGTCCCTGGTTCTGGTGGCTCCCCCATCTGGGATTTCCCATGGCACAGTGGGCATCTCACTGCTCTTTCCTGGCAGCCTTGGAGAGCTTTTATTTGGCTGTAAAAATTTCTTGGGCATCTGAACTAAAGATAAAATAGAACTACGATATCCAGAGCTGGAGGTTTGATGCAAATTTATTTATAAATATAAATCACCTTTAGAATGCAAAATCACACAAATGTCTTCTATAAATCATTCATATCAGAAAGAAATTTTTCTTTCCTTTTTTTAAAGGATAATGCCTTAATGTGTTGTCTATATATTTGTGATGTGAATGGCAACTCAGGAGGAAACCCAAAGTGACATTTGGGTGCCCTGGGTTGCTGCTGAGCTCAGCTTTGTGACAGGGACTTGAAATTGCTCCATGTCACCAGCCCATGTCACTGCCCAGCAGCTGCTCCTGGCCTGGCATGAAATTCCAGCTCCTCTGAGGTCAGGTGGGTGCCCAGGGCTGCCCAGGACACACAGTGCCATCACAAGTCCATCTCACGGTGCTGCTGTGCCCAGGTCACACCCCCCCCAAACACCTGGCCACGGGTTCTGTTATCCAAATATTCCAGCCAAGCTTTCCTGGGAAAGCCCAGCTACTTGTATCCAATTCCAACATTCCCAAGGATCATAAATCCAGGGGGTTTTGCTGCCTTTTGGGGCATACTCAGAAGGTGCCAGAAGGAAAGTCAGATTCCCTGAAATCACATTAATTTGGATATTTAGGGGGTAGCAACACCTTCAAAGAGCAGGAGAGAGAGGGCAGTGGATGCTGAGTTTGCATCCTGGCTGGGACTGCACCAAACACCTCCCTCAGGGCATCACAACAGTGGAGAAATTAAGAAGAACAAGATAAAAAAGGAAGGTGGATGAATGAGAAAAGTCCTAATTGAGAAGAGCCAAGTTAACTGGAGGCTGGTTCAACAGATGTAGGATAGTTTTACACCTCAGGAGGGAATTCTGCTGTTACAACCCCAGGCAGGGCCTGAGCTGTTTAAGTGCTCCAGTCCCACTACAGACAATGGGATTTAAGTCCCTGTGTAAGGACAAGGCTGAGCTGGGACGGTTTGTGAGATCCCTATAAAAGCACAACCTCCCATTCTCCCAAACCATATGGGTTTGACTTCCCATATGGAGTGACAATATAAAAATATAGCCTAAAAATAGCTCTCCAAAAACGCACTACTGGCTGAGGGCTGTTTCCTGTGCCACACTTTGATTAGCCTTGTGTTTTATCCCTTCAGCAGCAACTGCAATTTCTCTCCGATTTGGAGCATGAAAAGCTGCTTCTATAGTTGGGAGCAGAGGAGAAAAGGAAGCAAATATAGAGAGCTCTCCGGGCTTTGGAGGAGCTGCAGGGACGTGACAGCAAAATGCAGCACCAGGATCTCAAGAGCTGCCGGCATCATGATGGGGGAGTGTGAACAAGGCCACAGGAGAAGCTGTTAATGCAGGGTAGATGCTGAAGTAGCCTTGATCCATTTGGCAAATCGGCGCCTGACACTGCATAAAACTAAGCATTCAGAAAAAAAGGCAG
>JAOXXN010000025.1:4895432-4908753 GCA_026770055.1 Myrmophylax atrothorax | reverse complement strand
TCATTTCGCAGCTCTGGGAACAGCCATCTGAGAGCTCTGCTGCCTTCCAGGCAACTTCAAATCTGCATCTGTGGACAACACCAGGGTGGGCCTGAAATTCATTACCATTTCTAGGCACTACCCAGAGAAATATTTACCCATAATAAGCATGCAGCAAGGAATGGCACATTTAGTGCTCAGGGTTTAGGGAAGCTGCAGGTTGCAAGGTTTGTATGTAGGACTCCAAGGCTTAGCAGTGACTTCTCAATTCAGAGATTTTTAAAGAATTCTTCTATTTAAAAAAAAAAAAAAAAGAAGAAAATATCTCTGATTGAAAGGCCAATTAAAATGAAATGCAAGTGACCCACTGAGTTGCATCTACCTGCACCTGTACATCCCATACCTGTGTATAGGTGCTACAGCCTTATCTATATCCTCATGGAAATTATGGGAAGAAAAGTTAAACAATTTTGCAAGGGATTAAAAAAATAATAATAACAAGTGCATTAGTCTCACTCTGTTTTGTCTCTGGTTAACGAAATAAAGGAAAAAATGAAGTTTTCCTGTTAAATATCCTTGTTGTAGACAAAGGAATGGGGGAAGTGAGGAAAGAGGAGTGAAGGACACAAACTCATTCACACTGCTACGAATTCCATCCCACTGGGGAGGTGCTGGCACTGTGACCATCTCTTCTATTTCCCTGTGATTTGGGGCCCTGGGAGCAATTCCTGGATGCCCATTTGGAGAACAGAAGTCCAGGCTGCCCAACCCTTTGCCCCGAGGATCTCTGCTCTCCGAGGAGCTCCAGCTGACAATTCTATATTCCCAGGCACCTCCATTTTTCCCAATCAAATCAGAACAACTCTAATTAACTATAAACAAGAAGCTAAAGTGAGATGAATGGTTTATAGGTGCTTCATTCTCCCCTGCATTGATTAATAGCTAAAGCATTCCCCCCTGCACCAGCTCGGCTGCCAGAGCTGCAGGAATCATTCCCATCCGTGGGGCTCGGGCAGGGGCTGAGCTGCTGCTCCCTCCCCACACACACACTCTGTGCTGCTTGGCTGCACCCACCAGGTATTCACATTCCTCAGATCTTGTCCTCGGATTCCAAGTTTCTCAACACGGTTTTCCTTTGAGATGAAAGCCCCTGTGGCCACTCTTGCATGGAATGGCACTATTTTGCAGAGTGAGCTGAGTGGCCTGAGCTGTTTCCTGGTGCCCAAAGAACTGCTCTGAGAGTTTGATTTTTCCTTTTGTTGTCCCTCATGTTGTCACTCTGCTTTATAAGTGAGCAGCAAATACAATTTTCTTTCACATATGGATGGAATTTTGCCAGAGCTGTGACTCTGCCACCTCAAAAATCAGGCTCTCTAAGCCCAGAGTTGCTCCAGGAGATGCCTGACCCCTTGTGAAGCAGAGCACTACGAGAAGACACCTCAGGGGCTGCACCAGATATTGCCTGTCCACCCTGGTCACCATGGACTGGGCACAGCCATCCAGAGGTGGACTCCAACTTTTGGAAAACACACCATTTGAGCTTATTTTTGGGGAGTTTACTCCTGGAATAACACAGTTATAGGGGTATGAACCAGCAGCTGCAGGAGATGCATCTTACTCTCCTTCATTGATTACTTTACAGTTCAAGTTTTGCAAGGGGCATCCAGGCCTTGAGATGGATATCCCTATGCTGGAAAAATGGAAATCAATAAATCTATTCAGAGAAATATAATTTCATTTTGCTCCTTAACCAGAAATTGAGATACACACATTTCTCCCTCCCTGCTCTTCTCTGACTTAAATATATCCTGTGTTATACAAGTAATTGTTCTGAACCCACTCTAGGACACAGCCAGAGACATGACTCCAATAACACATTAGCAGTAAAACAAAGCAAAACAGTTTCATGTGCCTGCTGGGTTTGTATATACTCTCTTAAACGAGCAGATTGTCTCATTATTCCCCCTGATCTGGCCAGTGCATGCTCAGGCACAGCTGTCACAACAGGTGCCCGAGCCTCTCCCCCTCCCTGGCACCACCTTGGCCCTCCAGACTTTGGTGGCACATTCCTCTGGTGGCTTTGCTGTTCCCTGTCCTGCTCAGGTTCAACTCTGTGATTACTCCTGAAGTCACTCAGGGCTGGCTCTGGAGGTGACAAACCTCCACCTCAGGCATCAGCTCCTCTTTGCTTTGCAAGTTGATGTTCCTCACCCCATCACATGACACCAGCTGGTCCAGAAACTCTGGCCATGGGTTTCTTGCCTGGGCCTTTCTCCATCTCTCTTGGTGCCTCCAGTGCCACTCCTCCTGGGTTGCAGGAGCTGCTCTGGGGCTGTGCAGGGCTGAGGCTGATTCCTCCACCAGACCAGACCATCTCCCCCCTGCCAAGTGACAGCAGGAGTCTCCAGCAGCTTAAGAATTTCCATGGGCTCTTGTCCATCACATTTAGCTGGGAAATTCTTTGAAAATAGCTTTTATGCCCCATTTTTTTCCTCTCTAACATCCTTGGATGGTGGTTTGGGGTTCCCCAAACCAAGTGCAGGGCTCTCCCCTGCTGTTCCTCTCCCCTCACTGCACAGTTATACATCCAGTTTCCCCCTGAGCTCAGCACTCACTGGGGATCCTTCCCTGCCCCAAATCCTGCCAGTTCCTCAATTACCAGCACTGTGCACTAGTAAAGTTTATCTGACCCAGCAGCACATCAAACATTTGTAGTTGTGTAACAAATGTTTCCTTAGCTGGAAGCAAATCTGCTCTGGTATTAAAGTACCTCCAAATAAAGAGACAATTTTATGTGATTTTTTCCTATTGTCTTCAAGGAATATATTGCAGGTTGAGAGCAAAATATCCACAATCCAAGCTCTTTTATGTTTCGTAGACATCAGAATTTCAGGCCTGATTTCCAAAGTGCTGTAATCCATCAGTCTCACTGAACTCCAAAGGCTGGTGAGGGAGGAACCAGACAGAGAGGCAGCTGTGTGACCTGTATCAATCCCCTGAAGCACTGAAGAGATTGGACCAGCAAAAGCCCAAAATTCCTATAATTTTCCTTCTATGAAATTACGAAGGAACATGGAAAATACCCAGCTTTTGATTCACAGAACAAGCAGACTCAGTGCTCTACTAACACCAATTATTTCTCCTAAACCCCCATAGTTAGGGGGTAAAATATGTATTTCTATCTCATGTTTCATCCATTTGGGATTGAAATCTTTCCTCCCCCCCCAGCTCACCCTTCCAGTCCTGCCTTCCTTGTCCTACAACATCCCTACAGAAACCACAACTCCTTGCACTTGAGAACCCTTGAGTACAAAAATCTTCCATGCACTGCCACCATTTTAAATGCAATTTATTGCTGAAAACCAAACTTAGAGGGGGTGTCATGTGTTCATCCAGATTTCTGCTGGACACCCACACTTTAAAGATTCATCCTCTATGTTGTTACTCGTTACTGCTCTTTGGGCAGATTAATTAGCATGGGGAGAAAACTGACTTAAGTTCTTGCAGTATTCAAACTGGGTAGATAATTCATTCCTCCCTTATTCTCCCCTTTTCCCAGGTCACTCCATAGTCAATGAATTGTGGCTGGAGTGTGTGGCTGGACCCTCCCCAGGATGGGCAGTGTGCCAGGCTGGCATTTCATCACCTGCTAAACCCAAATGGGAGCAGCTCATTTGCTCTGCTCCGGTGCAAATGCTCCTGAATTCAGGCACAGACTCATCTTAAAGAAAACATAAATCTACAACACATGCCAAGAGGTTAAAAGTGGGGAACAGTGATCTGGGGACAAGCCAGACCAAAAAACCAACAGGCACAAACCCAGCAGTGCTAAGGATGCCAAGGAAAGGAGCTTTGCCACAGGATAGTTTTGTCTTTACTGGGCATGTTTTGTTGTTGTTGGTAATTTCTTGGGTTTTTCCTTTAGCTAATTCCTTTATTTTATGGCTTTACTTAACCCACTTTCTCCAAAAATCCTTGACCAGAAGGACAGACACCTTGATTTCCGCCCCCCTTTGCTGAAGGTAACAGGATAAAATCCCTCCCCTGGTTCGAACTGCAGGAGTTTGGAACCCACTCTCAGTCTCAGCATCTCCAGAGTTATAAAAACCTCCCTGTCCCATATTATTAACCTCCTTCTATTCAAGCAGCCCAAAAAGGTGGCTGTGTCAGCTGCCCAACCTGAAGTTCAAGACCTTTATGGGTGAGGAGACATTTTAGATTTAATAATGACACAAAAATCCTTATCAAGGCTTGTGGGAGGGTTGGAACCACCAGAGGTTGTCAGTCAATAATTGTCAGAGAACTGATGGACAAGGGGAAACCCTTCCCAAGCCATTCTGCTGTGGGAATGGGAAAAGCAGCTGGAAGGAATTCAGAACAAGGACCTTGCAGGGCTCAGAGAAATGGGAGGTATCAACAGATTATTATTTCTGTGGATATTGATGAGAAGTGAACTGGATTTGGTATCTGGGGGAAGTGTCCCCACACTCTGAGCCATCCCAGTCCCTGCGGCTCGAGGGAAAAACCTCAAGGAGAACTTGGCAAAAAGAGTGCCCTGAATATCTGCCTCGCTGGAAATACAGAAGTTGAACATTCCTCTTGCACATTTTTCATTTAATTAGTATTTCCTGCGGGTTTTCAGTGTAATGAGTCATTGATTATTGCAAGGAGTGCTTTGTAGGGTAAATGAATTCATTTAAGGGAAACAGTAAGAAGTGTTAAGTAGCCAGATGAATAAATAAAAGGCAAAGTGTGCTGGTTGCAAGTCAGGCCTGGGGGAGCCCCATGTCTATAAATCAGCTGCTCAGTGACTCACCAACACTGCCCTCCTCTTTACCTGTACCTACAGCTTTTATAAAGCATAAAAAATCTCCAGAGATCAAGCAAATAGAACCAAAACTCAGCTCCTCTGTTGAAAATTAGATCAACTGTGACAAGGTGATAGTTTAATTACATGAGAAAATATATGCAAAAAAAAAAGGATTTTCCATTAAATTTAGAGAAAATTTCTATTTGGTGCATGTTCATTTAGTGCAATAAACAGCATTTCCAGAAAGAAACAAAGAAGGAAGAGTAGAATAACTGTGTTTGTGGTTAAAAAAAGTTGGTGTTTGGAGGAGCTTGTTGTACCTGTGAAATTAATCTTAAAATATGAGCATGGGACAGGACTAAAGATATTTAAGGATATATTATCTGGCTTTTTCCAAATAGATTAAATTCCAGTGAAAAAGGCATTGAAACAAGAAACATTTTCAGTGCAAACAAAGATGCAGAAGGAGTCACCCCCCTCCTTGGGACAGAAAGAGGGGGAAAAAAACCTTTATAGAGGAAATTATTCATAGAAATCACACTCTAACCAGGAGGAAAAGCTAAATTCAAGCAATAAATTAGTCATTTATAATATGCACTCAGATCTAACCTGAAAGGTGCTATTAACTCAATTTGAGCTGCAAAACTCTCGGGATAAGAGCCACATTTTCCACGTTGGGACTCGCACAGTTGGATTTAAAGCCCCTCAATGGTGCTCAGAAAGTACCAGAGCTCTGAGATGGCCTCACTGGGCAAAGGCAGGGCCCTGGCAGAGTGAAATCCACCCATGGGAGGTCCTGCCAGGAACAACCATTAGGCTACAGAAAAGCTGAAGGAAAAGCTCAGTTTAAAATGGGGTGTGTTAAAAGTAGCAAGGAGTCCTTTCCCTGCCTGGAGATCCCTGTTTTCCCACCAGATGGATTCTAAGGACCCTTTGTGCATTATTTTCTGCTGGCCAATGGCTCAGTTCCTGCTGTCTGCAGTGGGGACACAGCCTGGGGACAGATGTGCAGGGGAGTGACTCAGCTCTGTGCCCCAGAACATCTCCCAAAGAACATCTCCCAGAACACCTCCCAAAGAACATCTCCCAAAGAACATCTCCCAAAGAACATCTCACAAAGAACATCTCCCAAAACACCCCCCAGAGAACACCTCCCAAAGAACATCTCCCAAAGAACATCTCCCAAAACACCCCCCAGAGAACACCTTCCAGAGAACACCTCCCAAAGAACATCTCCCAGAACACCTCCCAGAGCCCACAGGAAGCTCAGGAACTTCCATTTCTTGGCTTGAAAAAACCACAAAGAAAGCTGCCTTTCCACCACCAGCAAACAGGTGAGTGGAAACAGGTTTGCACACGTGAATTTGGGGGTGACTTCAACAGTAGAAATTTACTTGTTTGACAACCCGAAGCTGGGGGTATCTCTGAGAAGAGTGTAGAGATGGGAAGGCACCAGAACAAGCTGCCCAGAGGAGCTGTGGGTGCCCCACCCCTGGAAGTGCTGCTTGGAGCAATTTTGTCTAGTGCAAAGCGTCCCTGCCCATGGCAGGAGGTGGAATGAGATGATCCTAAAGGTCCTTTGGAACTCAAACCATTCCATGTGATTTAGATTTTTGACCTTGGACTGTTTACATGATGAAGTTGAACTGACTATTGCAAGATTAAGCTGAAATTGCTGTGCACATCAAGCCTTTTTCTTTTTTTCAGATCTGTTTGATTATTAAAATTCATTATAGAATCATAGAATGGTTTGGGTCTGAAGGGACCTTAAAGACCATCTAATATCTGTATGCAGTGAGAATATTCACAGAAGGAGCTGAGTTCTGCCCTATTATTATCTCGGTAAAATATTTTTTTATTTTCTTAAAGCTGCATGTGTTGATCCTTGCAATGCCTTACAAATAATGCATTTATCCATCATTTAAATCATACATTATAATTTATAGGTTAGTTATTTTATTTTGGTGCCAATCAAAACTAGAAGCTGTATGAAAGAGCCGAGATTGGGAGAAAGATTTTCCATGCTAAGCTTTAATAAACTAATGATGACATTCTAAGAGCTATCACAGACAAACCTGCCATGTAATAAAGGCTTGTTCCTGTTTGTTTGAATGTTTCTCCTTGTAGATGTTTGTAGGAAGTTAATCATCACAGCAGATTTAATCCCACAGAACTGGGTGAGGCTGCTCTGCCTCAAACCCTGAGCTCTGCCCAGCCAAAGTGGGCTTGAGATTTCAGCTCTTTTTATTGCAGAATCCAACATCTTTCTGCAGAGGAATGTGGTGTTTTGCCCAAATAACTCCTGTATGAGGCAGAGTGGAGATGACCACCCAAACCTTCTCCTAGCACAGGCCTGTCCAACCTGACCTGGGATGTCCCCAAGGGTGGGGCACCCACCACCTCTCTGTTCTGGTGTTTTACCACCCTCACTGTAAAGTAATTTCCTCCTAAGTCTGTCTTGCCTTTTCCCCACCAGGCTGGAAGCCCCAGTGGCTCCCGGTGTTCCCTGGAGCACATGCAGGAGGTGGTGCAGGTCCTGCAAGGCAGCCCCCTGCTCTCTTGCAATCCAAAAACTGAACTACATTCCAAATGTGTTCACCAAAGTTGTCCTTGAGGAACCAACTCTCCCAGCACCAAGAACCCCCAAACTTACCTGTGTCCTCTGATCCCAGGGGAGCACAGTCATCCTGGCTGCTCTTCCTGAAGAGGTCGGGACAAAGCACGAGCCATCAGCTCCTGGAGGTGGCACAAGCCCCACAGCCACTCTCTGCCTGCTGTCTGTGCCACGGTGGTTAAACACTGACCATCCTTCCTGCCTGCCAAGCACATGGCAGGGCTCTGCCAGCTGTTGATAAATGAGATTTCAGGAAGGGCTGTGTTAGACCCCAGATATTTGCACTTGTAACACTGTGCCCTGCTGTGCCCCAGCCCACCACGGCCATCTGGACCAGTGGGAGCACCACTGGCTACACGTGCTGGTGGCCTTGGGTCAGCCTTGGCAGCAGCACTGCCCAGCCCCTCCACATGCTCAGAGCCACCCCCATAAATCACTCCCTGCAACATGTCTCCAACAGTCTGGAATCCATCCAGCTGCACCACAGGCACAGATCATCCACCTCTTGGCACTGCAGTGGTGGGCAAAGACAGCACGGGAGGCCAAATGCTCTCCATGGGAAAGGGATGTTCTCCCTGGGAATGGGTTGTTCTCCATTGGAAAAGGATGTTCTCCATGGGAATGGGATGTTCACCATTTGAAAGCAATGTTCTCCCTGGTAATGGGATGTCCTCTGTGGGATTGGGATGTCCTCTATGGGAATGGGATGCCTTCCATGGGAATGGGATGTCCTTGGAGCAGTGCAGGGCACCAGCCCAAATCACCTCAGGACCCAAACAAACCCTGGTCTTTCCACCGCCCTGCAGAGGAAAGAGTCCCCCTCACCTGGCATCAGCATTCCTGCCTGGAAGTGCCTGGCAAGCAAACCCTCCTCTTTTGAAGAACAAACCCTCTCCCACCCACCTCCTCTGGCATCTTTCCTATCCAGAGCAAGTCGTTGTTGTTGACTTGCAGAAAGGAGCAGGTCAGCCTGTGTGATTCAGAAATACCCTCTGCCTTCCTCCCTCCATGGCAAACTCCTCGGGCTCTGCCACCACCAGACACACCAAGATAAGATCTGCTAATGTATTCCAAGGGATGTTTGGCCAGAAGATGTTTTTTTAGCTTCAAACATCAATTTCACTCTGTAATGAACACTCGTAACATTTCATTTTTCATACATTTAGCAAAATTGCTTAATTGATACTATTTTTCCCCCAAACCAGCTTTATTCCTGCGCTAAAAACATGCAAATCAAAGCCTTGCACTCTTATATAACGTGCAGAATTCCCTACTGTTGGTTCAACTGCTGAATTATAAAATATTCATAATAACTGTATTTTTTTAAAAGATTAATTTGGCATCTTGGCTTTTTTTTTAAATGAAAATCACAAGTAGATACAGGGACAGAATTTTACAGGCTTCTCTGTACAGTACAGCCCTATTTCCATTTTCCTTTGCTCCCTTCTGCAGAGGGGACCCTCCCCAGCACCCACCACGTGCTGCACACGCTGGCACCTTATCGGGCACACCGAGGCATATCCAGCCTCCCTCCCTAAGCTTAATGCCCTCTGCAATTCTTGTCTGAGCAGTTGTTTGCTGCAGACAAGACTGCTTATTCCTATTCATTCCCTGCATAATCCACCTCCTGCATTCACACCTCACCTACCACACATCCAAGGGCCCAGAAACACAGAGCATTTCCCAGGGTGTGTTTTAAACCCACATCCTCCTGGAGACACGATAAGAGCTTAATGGCTTTGACACCGCTCTGGTTTCATATTCATGCCTAAGTTATGGATCCAGCAACAGATCAGCACTCCTTTGTGCTTGGCAGTGGCTCTGCTCTGCTGCCTGAGCCAAGGGCACGGTGGAATGCCATAGACAGCCCATTCAATGCCAGTGTGACCACATTTTAAAAGCCACCCTGTACCACTTCATTGCCGCAGATGTCCTTTACATCTGGCAAAGGGCCGTTTCTCTGCATGTCAACAGTAATTCAGTTTAACAGCTGTCTCTTTTGACAAGCTTAGTGTCAGACTCTGAAATGACAGGGTGACAGTTTTCCTTTTCTTTAACAGAACGTAGTGCAAGTTAACCCTTTGAGGGCGGGATCACCCGGCGCCTCCCCAGCACAGTCTGCACAGGCAACGGAACAGGATTGGAACTGTTGGGATGAACAACCCAAACTGGAAACCTGGAGGGTCTGGCACTGCCCTGGAACTGACTTTTTTACCTGAAATCAGCACCCAGGAAACCTTAAACTGAGTTGAGGTAGATGGAGGTAAACACTGGGAATTTGCAGACTGGAATAAGTGATTTTCCAGAATTGCATAAGGACACAGGAGATTTTCCATATAGTTACAGAATCCCAGAATATGCTGAGCTGGAAGGGACCCACAAGGATTACAGAACCCAACTCTCAGCCCTGCACAGGCCCATCCCCAAAAGTCACATCCGGGGCCTGAGAGTGTCAGTGCTTGTTAACACAGCAACCAAACACACCCTGGGCCTCAGCTTTCCAACATCACTCCGTACACACAGGTTTTCCAGGAATTTCAGGCACACAAAAGCCTCTCAGCATAATTTCTGGAGGACTGAAACTGTGCCTGAGATAACTCTGTACACCCCAGGGATGGAAACCTGCAGCACAAAAGCAGCTTGGGGACAGGAACAAAGTGCCACCGTGATTTATGAACCACCAGTAAACGCTGCAAAGACACCGCTTCAGTCTGGTGCAAGGGTGAGCTTTATGAGGCTGTATTACACTCACTTAAAAATGATTTCAAAAATATAAACACTCCACTCCATGGGTTTAAACCAGTGCTGGGGGAAGGTGTGCACTGAGCCACCTCCTTGTGTCCGGGTTCTGCCAGGGCTGAGCAGTGAGGACAAAGGGTGTCTTCCAAATTCAGACCTTGGCCAACCTCAAAGTAACTGCAGTGGGACTTCACTGCCCTTCACACCACTTCTGTTATTTTAAAGAATTTTGAAAGCCTTTCTCTTTTTTGTTCCTGGGTAAGCAGGTACAGCTAAAGCACTACCATAAAAACAGGTGGAAAGGATGTACAGAGAGCATAATATACATCCCCTCAGTAACTGTTTGTGTTTGTTTATATGTTGTCAGCAGAATGAAATTCTTTTACAAAAAACGCTGGCACAGGTTGCCCAGAGAGGTGGTAGATGTCCAATCCCTGGAAACATTCAAGGTCATATTGGAGAGGTCTTTGAGCAACCTCATCTAGCTGAGGATGCCCCTGTTTATGGCCTAAAATGCCTTCAGAGGTCCCTTCCCACCCAAACCACATTTTATGGTAATTCTTTGTATGTGCTGCCATCACTGTAACATCTGGGCACCTCATGAAAGGCTCCCAGTGAGATGCTCTCTCTCAAAGCTGTGCTCATCTAGAGCAGCTGAAGTGGAGCCTTTCATTTCTCAGTGTCATTGCACAGCCAAGCTCTTCCTCTTTTCCTCAGCCCTTTTCACACAGAATTGCTCATGTCCTCAGAGTCCTTCCTGGGAGGGTGGGCAGGCCCTGGCACAGGTGCCCAGAGAAGCTCTGGCTGCCCCATCCCTGGGAGTGTCCAAGGCCAGGTTGGACAGGGCTTGGAGCAGCCTGGGCTGGTGGGAGGTGTCCCTGCCCATGGCAGGGAGTGGAATGAGATGATCTCTAAGGTCCCTTCCAACCCAACCCATTCCATGCTTCAAAACTGGTTTAACCAAGTGTCAGTTTTCCAAGGTGCATTTTAGGCAGAGTTTGGAAAGGAGAAGAGGTAAAGTAGCAAAATAAATAAATAAATAAATAAAAATCAGGAACCCATATCCAATGAATTAGGGACAGCATGGGAAGGGCACCAGGATCAGCAAGGGGGGAAAGGAAGGGCAGGTGGGAACTGCTCAGTGTCCCTGTAAAGCCCTGGTGGCAGCAGCCCATGGCCATGCCCACACTGCTTTGCTCCTGCTCTGTGATCCTGGGCAAGAACTGCCCATTGGCACTTCTAATCACAGCCTGACCTGAGACCTGGAGAGTTATGTAAGTGGAAATAATCAACAGCTATTTAAAATCTCTGAAAAAACCCCAACTGAGAGACTTGGGAAGTACAAGGGGGGAAAAAAAAGAAATGGTTTCAGCCCTAACCACAACCCCAAACAAAGCAGGCAGGGATTGTCCTGCTCCTGGACATGAGACATTGAATAAATGACTGATGTTTTATGGCAAACACTTTCCTGAAAACAGAGTTACCACAATTCCTTTCTCTGCTGACTCACTCTCAGCAGCTGCCCCTCTCTAAACACTTCTCTGCCATATCTTGGTTGAGGACAGAGTGTGGATTACAAGTGTTTTTCTCCTCTGAGCCAATCCATGGGAAAGGGGGAAATGGCACTGCAGGTATCTGAAAAAAAATGCAGATGTGGCACCTGGGGACATGGGTGAGTGGTGGGCTTGGCAGTGCTGGGGGAACAGGTGCACTCCATGGTTTTAGGGTCCTTTCCAACCTAAGTGATCCTGTGTTTCTGTGAGTCTGTGTTAGACACTTCTTTAGCTCACAGTCATTCACTAAAATCAGATCTTGCAGTGTGGGAAGTTTTCAGCTCACTTTGCCAACCATCAATCCTCTCACAATAGATGAGAACTATTCCCTGCCACAAAATGATGGTCCCCTGTGCATTTTAGTGCTCTGAGTGGCTCATGGCTCTTTCTGCCTACCCTGTATTGCTGAGGAAATCAGAGGCATTAAGATGCAGCATTTGCTGTTTTTCCCTTACCCCACAGATCAGAAAGTTTTGGACAGGGAATCTCAGAATTGTTTAGGTTGGCAAAGACCTCTAAGATCATCCACTCCAACCATAACATCTTAAGTTCCTTTCTGTAACGGCTCACACAGGGAGGAGGAGTCAAGTTCTCGGGGGATCCTCTAGTGAGGGATCCTTGAGGATCAGGAAAGACAGGGAAAAAAACCTCAGCCCTTTTTTTATTGATGGAGATGAATCCCATCCCAAGCAACTCCACAGCCTTACAGGAAACCTGGTCAAGGCAAGGGGGTGCACACAGAGCTCCCAAATTCAGGGGTAGCAACCAAGCTCTCCCTCTCCTTTCTGATAAAGCTTGTTTTTTTCCTTGCTTTTCACACATTGCCAATATTTGCCTTATCTTCTGTCAAAACCAAGCTCTCCTCTCCAATGGAAATGGTTTTGCTCCAAATGCTCTCAGCAAACTGGACTCAATTCTGTACAGCCATTCAGAGCTCCTGCACAGACAGAGACCTGTTCCTTATTCCCAGACCAAGCCCACACCTGCGGACACACACTGGGTGTCCACAAATGGCTGAGGACATATGGAGGGGAAAATACACTGGGAGAGATTTATGGGGTCCTGGACATCAGAGTGTTTGTGGGAGGAGGGAGGAACAGGCAGAGGGGTGGGAGGAGATGAAGAAAGCAGCAGGTGGCAGCAACAGCAGAGGAGGAAATCCCTTCACCAAGGCAGCCAAGATGTGAGATGGATAGAGGGGAAAAAAAGAGGAGAGCTGAGCCACAGAAAGAACTGGAATGGAAAACAGATAATCTCATTAAACCACCTTTTAAATTAAAAGAGTTTACTGGCCAGCAGAAAACAGAGAAGGAAGAAAGAGGAAAGGAGAAAGGAGTTTCTGCTCATCCACAGCAGCACCACAGTAGGAGGGAATTTGCCTTCATACCAAGAAACTGTGTGTGCAACACGTGTGTGTGTGTTGTGAAGCCAAACAGCCTCTTCCCTGGCACTGTCAGACAGCTCAGACACTGCTGTGTGCCCAGGAGGGGCTGTTTGCTGGGCTTTGGTACCCAGAACTCCAGCAGGAATCCTCAGGGTGGGGCTGTTCAGCCTGGAGAAGAGGAGGCTCAGAGGTGACCTCAGCACTGTCTGGAACTGCCTGAAGGGAAGTTGTGGCCAGGTGGG
>JAOXXN010000025.1:4870283-4887447 GCA_026770055.1 Myrmophylax atrothorax | reverse complement strand
TAAATAAGCTTTCCACAAGCTGTAAAAACAGAACACAGTGGGGAAAAAATTGGCTCTCTTTTAAAAGTGCTGCAAAGTCTCTTTTTGAATGAGTAATTAGAAATGTGTAAACTCTTTTATGGATATGTGAGAAGCACACACAAAAAATTTGACATTCCATGCAAGTATTTCTGTGTGCTATCAGATTTCATTGTATTTCCCAGAGACCCAAACTATACAGGCCCAAAATACACATACATCAGTGGACATGGGTTATTTGCCAAGAAGGAATTTACATACAGTACAAGCAAAACATCCTAATTTAAACCCACGACAATGGAGACTCACATTCTTAAAGAGAAATCAGAGCTGTTTGTCTTTGCACTCATATTTATACAGATTGCAAAGCTGTTGACAGAGCGCCATTGGAGCTGGGCCTTTCTAACTGCTCGCTGGCATTTTCATTGCCATTGTCAGATATCTCTTCTGTATCAAGAATGGAGCTCAGAGGAAGAGATTCTGATGTCCAGAGGAGCCCACGTGGTCAGGCAGGGAGGGATCCCAAGTTCCTCATTCCCTGGAGAACTCAAATCCCTCAGATGAACCAACACACTTCTCCATCTTCATTACACACACAAACTGTCCATCCCCAACCTACATCCTGCAGTTGCTCTGCATCCCTCTTAGACCTTCATTTTTGGGCTCCTCTCCCTCCCCTTCAACTTGCATTATTTGTGCTGGAATCCAGCTTTGCCTTGGAGCCTCACACGAGCTCCCCAGCAGGAGGGAGAGCATCTCATCTCAAACCCAGTGGGACAAAGCTGGAGATGAAGGGAGGTGCCCTGTGTGATTTCCCACCCCCTGGCAGAGGGGACAGGGCATCTCGGGGGCACGGGGCGGGCAGGTGTTCCCCCCCCCAGGGGTGGGATGTGCTGGCAGAGCTGGGGGATGCCCCGCTGGGCACTGCACTGTGAGCTATAAATAGTGATGTCTTCCCTGCTCCTCTCCATGGAGAAAGCGGCAGGAGGGCAAACAGTCTCCAATCTGGGTCGTTTTGCAGGCAAACAGAGCAGCCTCATTCCCTCCTCGGTGGGGAAACCGCAGGTAGGGGGGGGTCTCACCCCCAGTCCTGGGCAGCTGGGAAAAGGCAGGTCCCAGCTGGTGATTCTGGGGGGGGAAGAGCTGCCTCAGCACCCACTCTCCAACCCTCTGTGCCCAGCATGTCCCACAGCCCTCTGCCTTTGCCCTCAAACTCAGCCTCTCTCCGAGGAGGATGATGGGCACCGAGAAAGGTTTAGGGGGTGACACTGGTGGTCACTGAGAAAGGTTTAGGGGGTGATACTGATGGTCACTGAGAAAGCTTTAGGGGGTGACATGAGCAGGTGACATTTACTGCCCCCCAAAGCACTGTGGTGGGCACTGTGAAAGATTTAGGGGGTGACATGAGCAGGTGGCATTAACTGCCCCCAAAACATCCCAGGCAGATGCTGCTCACCCTCTGAATCCCCCAGATTTTCAGCATGGAAACAGCGCTGAGGAGTCCTGAGGAGGGCAAAGAGCTTTCTCTGCCTAAAAAGTTAGTAGTAAAATATCTCCACAGTAAAGATATTACTGCCATTAGTAGTAGTAGTAGTAGTAGTAGTAGTAGTAGTAGTATTTTAATCCTCTGGAGACCAATCTGGCCCCCACCTGCAAAGTGCAATAGTGCTGTTGGTAGCAGGAGGAGGAGGCTGCCACCTCCCCTGCCCTCCACCACACTGCCCCAGCTCCCTGGCAGAGCATTCCCAGGCACACCTTGGTGCCAAGTCTGTTATAAATCCAACCACGGTGCGAAGGTTTTGGAGGAGAAGAACAAAAGTACAAGAAAGGAAAAGGCTTCACACATGTTTAGTGTGGAGAATGACCCGAGTGCTCCCAGAATCTGTTAGATGGGGTGATCCAGGCAATTTACTGTTTTGTCAATACCTTTGATTTTGATTTAATAACTTACAAACCCTACGGTCTACCCACAGCGCAGCCTCAACTTTCTTTACACAACCTCACTTAACTCCCAAACACTTTAACTTTCAGGTTAAATCTCTGTCATATTGATAAATGGGCCTATTTAAATTTTTATCACCCAGGAATTCTCGCTGGTGTCTTTTTCACTATCAGATTTCAGGCACAAAATAACAGGACACTTATTATTTTTTGTTATCCACCACACACACGCCCAGAGTGGCTGCAGAAAGCACAGATGTGGTGAAACATCTGTAATTTGTCTCATTCCCACAGACATTTCTCATGGAGGGAGGTGCAATATTTTAAGGAATAATGGGTAAAAATAAGTGGGGAAAAGCCTAATGTGGGATAGACACTCTAAGTGCAGGGTGCCCTGGGCTAACAAATAACCAGCTCCAAGGATTTTCCCCTCCTGGGTCATTCCTGGCCATGCTGTGGAGGCCCCGAGCAGTTTAATCTGATTTGGCTGACTGTTGCTTCATTAAGCAAACTAGGAAAAACTGCTGCAAAGTCAACACATTTTTAGGTAGTATTATTATAAATAATCACCTGGTTTTCCTGCCAATAATCAGGATCAAAAATATAATCCTTATAGCCCTAAGTAGGCTCCAGATGTGTTTAACCTCTCCTTTAAATGGGATTAAATGCTGAACGCCATGGCTACTGGAAAGATAATAAAAACAGATACTGCAGGAACAGAGCAGTGTTCAATGACAAGTTACAAAGAGTTCTACTGAAAGAAAAGCAAGAGCAGGAAAGGTTAAACAAACAGAAACCACAGTGCCTCCCATCTTTCTTACATTAACTCTCCATAAAGGAAATTTTCCCCCATCCGTGATTGGATTTCCCAGATCTGTGCATTAAATATTTACTTCTAACTATAAACTTAGAGGAGATCCAAACAAAAACTCATTTGCATTATTAATGATGCAAGAAATGTGATGCTTAGTCCCTTAAGATTGGTAATAAAGAAGGAAATGTTAGAGATTTACTTTCTTTTTCATTTTAAAAGGCAAGTTAAAATGATAAAACTTATTTAATTAACAGAGAGTCTATTTATGAATTAGTTGATTCTGCCAGCAAGAATGTTTAAAAAAAAAAACTGTCTGAAATGAGGCTGAGACTACAAAGAGTCCATTTTCAGCTTGGGAGTCTCAAGGGAAAAATCAAAGGGTTTCTTTCTTTCAACAGTTTGGGTGAGATGATATTTTGAGATGTTGACAGCTGCCAAACTGCAGAACCAGAGAGGAACTACCAAACTGAAATCGTTTTTATCTCTCTGAGTTTTCCTCAATATTCAGCCCCACTTCCTTTCACAGCTCACGACTGAAATTTCTGCTTGGTTAAAAGGTGTCTTTTCCTCCTCCTTCAAAGCTCCTGTCGAGTGCTCTGGGCCAAAGATGAATTCCTCTCTTCTAAAATCAACCCTAAATAACAGGGGCTCATTATTACTGCTTTTAGTAGTGCTTCCATTATAGTAATGCATTAATTGGAATTCTTGTCTTCCTTATGTGCCCAGTGTGGAGCCAAATTTCAGTGGTTGATCATCTTAATCATCTCTCTATCACATTGAATGTTCTCACTCTGTTTGCTTACAAGATAATAATAAAACACAATTAACAGTCCTTAATAAACAAAGCAGAATTAAAAGTCAACATTTAAAACTTGTTTTCTACTTTTCTGACAGAAGTGTTTATAAGATTCAAAACAGGCCAGCCCTTTGTTAATATAATATTAATTATAATAATGGTAATTAAAAATAATAACAATAAGCAGCTCTCTCCAAAATCAGTGAAAGCTGAAGGTGTTGGGCACTTTTGTACCTATTGTGTGTTTGTGTTTGGTTCTCACTCAGGAGGAGCATTTCCAACTAAAGAGGAGAACAGGAGACATAAAGGGAAGAACATACCCCAAGGTACCTCCAGCACTGTGAGACAAAAAGCTCAGGATTTGCTGGAAGATGATGAATTTACTGCCACCACACTCCAAATCAAGCTTTATCCATCACCAGTTCTGCCCAGGCAAGCCTGGCTGCTCATCAGCTTCTTTCTTCCCTCTTGTCTGCCAAAGTAGAGAACCTTCTGACGTCCTATAGGATGGAGAACCTTGATTTGATAAATTTTTAAATTATTTGTGCTGGTGCAATCATTGCATATTTCAATAATTTCCTAATTGTGGGCAAATCCTCACTCATAGCACTGACAGAAATGGGTTTGATTCTCACATCTCTGCACATCCTCCCAACACGGCCCTGGCTCTGCCAGGTTTCTCTGAAGCTCCTTGGCAGACCTGAGCTGGAGCATCCAGCCCTCCTGCTTCCCACTGGGACAACCTGCTCCAGAGGTGGCCCTTCAGCTCAGGTGGGGGGGGTTCAGCTCAGCATTTCTAGCACTTTTTGTGCCTCTCAGAGAAGAAGATTAAATTGAGTCTCTAAATTCCCCTGGTGGACGGGGAATACAGGGCAGGAGCAAGCGAGGGGAGGATGGATGGAGAGAGAGAGAGAGAGGAAATGCCTCGTGTCTCTGGCCAGTCCTGTGCATTTTGCTGTACTTTTCCACAATCCATGGGCTCCTCCAACCCCTCTGAGATGTGCTGCTCATTCTGCTCCAGCACAAACTTGGGATGAAGATGGAGAGGGAAAGGAAATTTTGTGCAGATCCAGCACTCCAGAGGAGACCTTTGTTCCACCCCTGCCAAACTGGCATTGCACTGAGATAAATATGCATCCCTTTCTGGATATAACATCTGCATTTCTTTTTCCTTTGCACTGCAAACCCTGGCTCCTGCCTGTGGCTGGGACGGGGCAAGTGTGGGTTGTGCTCATCTAGTATTGCTTGTGGCCAGTTAGAAAAATCATATAATCCACCGCAGGTTTAAAGCATAATTTAAACCTGCCAAGTCTCATAAATTTCAAGAAGGCAAATTTGCCATAAAGAGGATGGTTTCCACTCGCTGGGGTTTATATTCAGATCTCTGGCACGGGGTTTGCCACCAAAGAAGTCTCTTATGCAAGCACATAATCAACGGAAGCCTCCCCTTTCACTGCGGTCAGATTTAATGTGATAATGAATATTCCAGTGTCAGCTCCGGGTAACTGGGTGGGGTTTCACCTCAGATCCCCTCCCTCTGAGTCTGTCCCACAGGCACAGGCTCTCGGAGTGGTGAATAACTCGGCAGCAGCAGCAGCAGAAGGACACCTGAGCTGCGTTCCCGTTCTCGCTCGTGCTCTGCCCCTGGCCCTGCTCTTGGAAACACCAGCCCTGCAAAGGTTTTATTACCTGTTCAGAGCTGTCCCTTGCAAAGACAGAACACGTGGAAAAAGGCCTGGCTTCAGCAGGCTGCCTGTGGGGGTCCCCATGGAGGTCCAGGGTCCAGCACAAGGGCAGGGAGTTTGGTGGGTGTGCCAGACCAAGCCCACAGCAGGAGCAATGCACCTGCCCCAGTTACCACCGTTTATTTTTACTGTAATTTGCAGAACTACAGCTGATACTTTGCATTCATTGGACAGGCTCTGTGCAGTTTGCAAACATTCCCCCAGCCCATGTGAGGTGAATTCCTCCCTGCTCATTTTCCAGCCATGGAATGAGGCTGAACTGATGTCACTGTGAACCCTTCCCTGCCAGACTCTCCTGCCTGTGTCACCACGTTTAACCCTCATTACCTGAGCCTGGGGGAGCAGCTCTCCAGCATCATTGGTAGGGATCTGCTGTTTCTTTGGGCTTTTCACCCATTTTCCAGTCACTGGCTGATGTTTTCCCTCTCCTTTTTGCCAGGTTCAGGTTTCCACCCCAACACCAAACCTTCCCCTTTTCCAAGCGCTGTTAACATGAGGCAGATCAAACAAACACAAAAGTGTTTTCTCAAAAAATAATCATTAAGCAGATCGTGGGGTTTAGTTCAAATGACAGCTGAATATTTGTTTCATTAATAAGTCATTTGCAATTAATTCCTGGAGTCATTTCTAAAAGAACATTGTGAGATTTCCATGATTTTAAAGTGGCAAGACACGAGTCATCCTTTGAGAGAACTGCAGTACCAAGAGCTCACAGGCTGGGAAAATCCAGCCTCCAGGAGGAGTGTCCCTGTGGGGTGGGAATGGAGCTCCATCAGTGGGAGGCACCTCCCCAACATCCAAATAACTGCAGCCTTTAGGGTTGGAGTTCAGGTGCGTTGGTGCTGCTGCAACCAAAGGATTGTATTGAAATTACCGTATTAGGGGGTTTGCCATGTAAGGCTCATGACCAACTCTTGCCTATGGTGGGAAAATCACCAAATCTCCAACACAAGGAGTTCAATTTATCCATAAACAACTCTTGTCTGTGGTGGGAAAATCACCAAATCTCCAACCCAAGGAGTTCAATTTATCCCTAAACAACTCTTGTCTGCGGTGGGAAAATCACCAAATCTCCAACACAAGGAGTTCAATTTATCCTTTTCAGTCAAAAGGTTGGGTGAACAAATGGTTGCTATTCTGCCTTCTGAAACTCAAGATGCTCCAGCTCACAGAGGCTCCTGAGGCTCTGAAATCACACCAGGAATTCTGGGCTGAGCATCTTTCCCTGGAGGTCCAAGGGGCTCCATCCTCAAGCTGACCAAGGTCCCCTTCTGCTCGGGTTGGAATAGGCACCATTTGCACTGATGTTTTATTAAGAATTAAGTAAAAATTCACCACCTTTCACAATGTTCTTTCTAACCTGAGGAACTAGCACGATTTGGGAATAAATAACACAGGAAAATGTCTCTAATCCCAGGCACAACTTCCACTCTGAGTCCCAAATATGTGGCCAGGAAGGATTAAGGGCATTTCCAAGCTAGAGAAACAATGCCAATTGTTGCCATATCACCTTCTCAATAACCTTCCCCCAAAATCACAGGTTACAGAGTTGTCTGCAATCATTAACTGCCTGCAGGAGAAGCAATCACCAAAGCAGCAAACCTCTAATCAGCGGAGTGGGAGCGGAGCAGGAGAGCAAAATAACTCCCTAACAAGCAAGTTGCAGGAGTTTGAGGGGTTTTAATTCAAAATCTTATTTGGTACTTATAGTTACCACCCCACAGCAGCAAAATTAAAATGTTGGGAAAAGTGAACCTCAGGAATTCCTGCCTACTCGGGAATGTAATTTGCTGGAATGACACTTTTAGAGGGAAGTGCTCACAGGTTTTCATATTCAGCAGCGAAAGGACTAATTGCATTAATGAGCTGACACAGCTCTGAAGGGACACAACAGAGGGCTGGTAAAAAATGGTTAAATATTTAGTTTTCAATTTGAAATTAAGACAGAACACATTTTTAAAACTTAAAAATACCCAGTTTCTACTTATTCCAACAGAGATGAATAGATAGTTAAACTGGGGTCTGGAAGCAAAGTTTTAGACCTTTTTACACTAATCTTAAAGTGGAAAGGTTTTTAATTCGTCAGAAAAATCAGGTTAAAATTAATCTCTCAAATATTATTGCAATGCCATAAGTTATGAGCTAAAAATTAATAAAGTTGGGTAAGAGAATCTATAAATTACCTGGTAAGAAAAAATAATCAGCTATTTTGCACCTTCCATCACTACACTGGGAGTTGCACAACTATTCCCACAGTAAGGTGGGACTGGGCCTTGAATCCAACTTGCAGCCCATTAGTTTGCTGCAGTTTCCACTGAAGGAAATGAGGAGATTCCCATTAAATGCAGTGAAAGCTGGGTTAGACTCTGCTCACATTCACAGTAGGGGGAAAAAAACCCTTAATGATCATTTATGCCAGAAATTCCAGCGTAAAAAAGCAAAACTGGGGCAAATACGCTGAAGAATTTGAAGAGAAAAATGAGCACAGTTGATATCAAATGTGACTCCACTAAAAATTAGAGGATTACTAATTACCCTGAATACACTTATAGAAAAGCTAGAGATGTAATTAAAGGGCACAAATATACTTTGGAATCCAATTATAGCAAAGGAGCAATGATTATAGAGTTGCATGAAGAGTTAAAGTAAAATATGATACCAGATAAGTGGCTACATTAGAAAGGCACTATTAGATTTTCTTGCATTCATCCACTGAGTGCCACCACCCTCCAAGCCAAGGACAAATAGGAGAAAAAAAATAGAGGAGAAAGACTGAGTTTTCTTGCTAAATGTAGTCAGCAACAACTGAGACATTTGCACTAAAAAAAGATGAGAATTTAGAGATACCAGTTACCAATACATGACTTGTACAACAAATCAAAATCCTGAGTCTTATTCCAGCCCTGCATTTCCAGATTATCAACTTCTGTAAGCACCAAACCAGAAAAGAAGGAAAACTTGAAAAGGATTTACTGCAGAAAGCTGAAAGATCTCAGGGAAAACACAATATACCAATAAAAGGCCAATTATTGCAACCATCAATAGCCAGTAATGGACTATCAGGGGAAAGATATGCAGATTCCATTGGGTAAAAATCCAGCCCTGCCTGTCCTCTGGCACAACAACATGACTTAGGGAGGGGAAGAGGGACCCTCACTTTATTTGTAAGTTTGAATAATAATTTGATACTTTACCCACTCTGCCAAGAAATTAACATTTAGGGGAAACCAACACATGTCCCTTTCTGATTTAAACCTAAAATAAGTCACTTCTTGCTCTGCTTTCTCTTGCCCTTGAAATTCCCATTGACTTACAAGATATCTATTTATAGCCCATATGTGGTTTGCCAGCGTTTGAAACCCGAGGGAAGATTCACCAATTGCCAGAAACTTGTTCAGATCTCTCCCAGCCTTACCTGGGTTGAACATCCCAACATTAGCCAGGCACAGCCTGCAGGAGGCTTTGTGGGAGTTCCTCTGGGAAAAGCTTCTTTGGGAGGTTCCCCCTTGACAAACACCTGCCTTGAGCCCTGTTTAGCAGTTTATCCCCATTTTCCAGTCACAGGGAGAGGGCTGATAAAGGTTTGGTTTATAAGGTTACAGAATGGATCTGCCCCTCCCCAGGTCCCAGCTGGGTCATCAGCAGCACCAAAAGGGGGGCAAAAGAATGGAAATAACCCCTAAAAACAGTCCTTTATTCTACTTTTGCTGCCCTACTGTAAAGCAAACAGGAACATCCACATGCCCAGCTCTGCCTTGGCCGAGCAAATCTCATAACTGTCGGAATTTCCCATTATGGCCATGATTTCTGGAGGGAGATGAAATCTTTACTTCTCTCTAAATTGATGGGAGTCTCCCTCCTCCCTTCAGAGCCAGAATAGGGAAGTGGGAGACTCTCCCTCTGAAGGCTGTATTTTATAATGCTCTGATGAGATGCCTTTTGATTTAGGGTTGGCATGAAGGGAGGCAGAACCCCTTTAGTCTGCCAGCTCATCCAACCCAACTTTAATCACTTCCTGTGGAGACAGCTCTATCTGAGCCACTCATCTAAAATCCCTTTAAAGTCGGGGGGGAGAAATGGATGTTTTTAGGATGCAATTAATTGATTGGAAGGAAGAGGGATCTATCACATATGGAAAAGAATTATGGCCCAAAGGGTTCTGCTGTTCCTCTTTTACTTTAGAGGAGTTCACACGTCTGCATTTTCACAGTCAGGCAGGACAGGTGAGAAGAATATCCCCAACCACTATTAACAAATCCCTCGTGGTTTTTTAATCTGTTTTACTGATTCTCTTCCCTTATGTTCCTACATTGAGTCTCTCCCGGGGCAGCAGTTCAATTTTGGCATTACAAGCCCATTAACCCCTCAAGGAAATGGGTTCATCCATCTGATTGTAATGGAAACTTTGGGATCTTACAGGACTGCTCACCTAGGCCCCAAGAACAGATCCCTCAGGTTCAAAAAGTACATTAATGGGTAGTTTAGTGTCAATTGCCACAGAAATATTCAAAATATGGGATAGAACAAAAACCTTCCTACAGTTGTACCACTGTCCCCAAGACCCACAGGCTTCCAGGGCTGGAGGTCATGTCCAAGATACACCAGAAAATCATGACTCCATCTCTTCTGAGGAGCTGGAGGGGTGATTCCCATGGAGACAAAGGAAACATTCCCCTTTAAGAAGACAGGGCATGTCTGTCCACTCAAACACGCAGCAAACGTCAGGAGGAGGAAAATTAATAACAATAAATTCACCTTCCCCAGGAAGATCCAAAGAAGCCAACCTGAAAGGATCTGTGCCAGCCTTGGATGCTGCAGAGCCCCCCAGAGCCTTCCCTTTTCCCTGCTCTGCCACCCAAGGCACAACCCTGTGCCATCCTGTGGTGCCTCACAAGCAGGTGAACCCGGTCCCTCTCCCCCACCCAAGAGCTCCCATTGTGCTGAGGGGCTTTGAGGAATGTGTTGCACACTCTGCAGAAGGTGTGGGGCTTGTTTCATGTTCTCCTTGTGCTGGGACATTCATCTTCAAAGGCCCTCCCTCCCAAGCAGCAGCCTCAGAAGCAGAGCAGGGCCAATTCAAAGGGCTCTGCACGGAGCAGGAGGGGCTCCTCTTCAAAGCTGAGCCTTGAATCTGCCACAGAGGAGCAGGTTCAAACCCAGAGAGGTCACTCCACCTGCCTGCAGTGGGAGCTCATATTCAGGAGGCTCCAGCTAAAAATAAGGGCTTTTCAGGCTGTGTGAACACTGAAAGAATCGCAGAGATGCTCCTCCTCTCCCTCCCTCCCACACAGACACGAACAGAGCAATGGCTCCTTCAGAAAACCCCCCAAAACTCGAGGAGACAGAATGGCCTCCAGAAAAGTTACTCACAGATCAGCTCCATCTGCAGCATCTTCCAGCTTGGAGCACAGGTGTGATGGGTTTGGTCACACAGGGCTAAACCCAAGGGCTAAACCCAAGACAACAGGAGTGTCCAACGGGCTGGAGCACCACAGACCTCTGTGCAAACAAGGAAACGACAGTGAGTGGTTGTTTAATGCAGGATAGAGTGGTAAAAACCCTGATTTCTTCCAATCACCTGAGTTAATGCCATCTAAAGGAAATATTCCTGCTCTGTGGCCACCCCCTGGATAACACAAGGGCTCTGCCTGGAGGGGCACTGTCTGAGCACAGAGCAATGCAGAGCTGCTCTCCCCAGAATTTATCCCTTACTCAGGAAATGTAGAAAAGTCCAGAAGAAAATACTGTTCTCTTCAATTTGTATGTGGAGAACTGAGGCAAGGGGAGATGCAGGTTGGTGTACAAGCAGATCAATGGATGTTTAATGTCACTGGGGAGGTTAAAGAAACCAGAAAAGGGGTTTTTAAGAGAAGCAGCAGCATAATAGTCTTGCAGATTATTTGCAGAGTCTTTCTATCAGGCAGCTGAATTTCTTTAAAACAGTTCAAATCAAATCTTTGTAACACTTGATTTTTTTGGCAGCTGTAGTAGCTCTGCATCTGCAAAGGAGTCTCACTTTGCTACTGGGAGAGGGCAGTTGCATCTCTGGGATTTAATCCCTTTTCCCTGGGCTGGCAGGGTCTCTCCCTCTGCCATCACACACCTGATGTGGCCACTTCCCTCAGCCTTCAGACACCCACCACAGACACAGATCTCTGTGCACAGTTTCTACCTCCTGTATCTGTTCTTCAACCTCAGTTGTCTTCAAGGACTTACTTTTTCCTTTTCTTAAATTCTAGATTAACATGCACATGATCCTGCACTGCTGCCTCAGACTCTCCTTATTTCTATTGTATTTTTATTAAAGGCTGTAAAGCCTTCGGGCCAGGCTGTGTCTGAATGGCCCCTCACAGACACAGTTGCATTACTCCCCACATCATCATTATTTTTTTATTAGGATACCTGGGTTTGTTTTTCTTCTAACCTCAGTTTAGACATCACCTCCACTGCCATGCTCATTTTGCTGCAGTGCTGACTGAGCTATTTCAGGTTCCTGGTGCTCCCTCCACGTTTGGTTTACAACAGCAAGCCAAGATGGATCACAAACTTCATGCCTAATTCCACCTCTTATGTAACATTTGTGGGGTTTTCACATTTTCCCACTTAGCAAATACATCTTTCCTTTAAAGCACCTGATCAAATATACTGGGCTGGGGGATATAATGCTAAAATTTAACTTACTTGTAAAATTTTGCTTGTGCTGCACGTGCACAGGTACAGCCCAGTGTGGGCAAGGCATCTCTCAGGACGAGCCAAGCCCTTTGAGACCCTTCCACACAAGGCAGCTGTGCTGTACAACCTGCTCTCAGGAGATTTCCAGCCCTGCCTTTGCACTGGGGTCCCTTAATCCATGTTTTCTCCTCCCTCCAGCTGCTCTGGCAGTGACCTCACCTGGAGCAGGGAGGCTGCGCTGCCTCCTCACTGCTCACAGAAAGAGCAATTGGTTTATTCCCCCTGTGTTTCCCGGGTTGTAAAACAGCATAAAAGCACAAATGAAGAGCCTCATGATAGTTTTCTTCCTGCTGTGTGCAATCAAGCCAGAAAGTATCCCTGACTCCCACAGAACCTGCAAATTGCCTCGGCATACCTGACCCACAGGCTGCAGCACAACATTAGGACTATTTTCCCTTCTCCTGCTGGGCTCCTCCACAGGCCTGGGATGCTCCCTGTTCCTCACTCCTGCTGGGAAACAGAATCCAGAGTGTGAGGGAAATGCTAAACCTTTACCAGCAAAATAGGTGAATTATTTCTGAAGAACTTGACATCGCTTTACATATTGCACAATTGACCCCATCCAACTGCAGAGTCTGAGACTGGAATTGATTCAACACAGCCACGAAACAATCACGGCAGAGCATTTTGGATTCAGCCAAGGATGAAGGAAGGCAGTGTATTTTCCTCAAAGCAAGCTGAGGCCACTGCTCACCATGTTCAGCACATCAACTGTACAGAGCTGGAATGGCAAAGGATTGAGAAGTACAAAGGTAAAACACACAGTGTTGCTGCATTGTCCCGTAAGGAGGGAACAACTCCCTGACAGGGTAGGGATGATCACAGAGATGCTGGAAAAGGAAGAGAAGGAGGGATGGAAGGAGGGATTTCAGGGACTGTGACAGCAACATGAAGCCAGGGCACTGCAGCACACACAGCTTGGAGTTCAGCCCCCATGTCCTCACCTTCACTGCCAGGGCTCCCATCTGAGCTCCCTGTTTCTGCATTGCCTCATTATTTCTAGCCAGGGAATGACATTCTTTCATCAATGCAAAGTTTTACATCATTTTTCTTGAAATCTCTTCCCACCCATTGTGTCTGTACTGTCCCAGATCATTGCAAACTTCCTTCTGCTTCTGTCCAGAGTTTCATCCCCAGGATCTGTTCCATTTAGCTCCATGGTCCTTAAAAGTTTCATAGTGAGTCCCTCACACCCCTAATTTGGGCTTAATTCGAGGCTGGGCTAAATCATTCCACCCCAGATGGAGTCAATAGGAGCACAGTGACTTACATCAGCTTTGTGTCAGTAAATACTGACAAGATTGATCTCAAACTTTTTCAGAACAAAAGATTTTCGAAGATGGATTAAACAACATAAATGCTGAGCTGTTTTGCCAGACTGCAAATGGCATAACACAAGCTTTGTGTGACATCTCTGAATTATCCCTCCGTGGTAATGTTGACATTACATGGTATTGACTCATGGAAGAAGCTTAAATACCCTTTTAAGTTTTCAAGACTCTTTGACAAAGCACTATTTCATTAACAAAATGTTAATGGAATCCAGGGAGCTTGGCTCTCCAGTGCAGCCTGCTGCTTCCAAGAGGCTCTGGCTGAGGGATGTGACCACACAGAGCAGTGACATTCTTATTTTTAGGACAAAGAAAAGGAAGTGTCTCAAGCAGGACACTCATTGGTTGAGGGAGGAGGACCCAAGGGCACTTCCAGAGTGCTCCACTGAAGGGCTACCACACCTTCTGCTGGAGAAGGTCAAAATAGCACAAATTAGAAAGGACCTCAGCCAGGGGGAACCGGAGAGGCAGCAACGTTGGGGGTTGGTGACAGCAGTCCTGGGGTTGGACATAAGGCTTCTTGTGGGAATGAGAGAGCCCTGGAGAGCATTCCAGGGAATACCTGATCCAGGGTCATGCCTGGGAACAGGCTAATTGTGTACCTACAGCTGAAATTATTGGTTCTAAGTGTCCTGCTAATCAAGGAAGCCCAGAATCCTCTAGGCCAGACAAGACCTCTGAGATCTTTGAGTCCAACTGTTAATGACACAAACAGCTCTCACAGAAGTACAGGGCTATAATTGGTGGGTTTGCTGCTCAGAACAGAGCTTGGCTTTCAGGTTCTTGATGTCACCCAGAGAAGGGATTTGGTGGAGAGTCAGGGGCAGCAGCTTCCACATTTCCCCCTCTGTAGTTCATTTCAGCTGTTCTGTGGACTCCCACAAAGCAGCAAGTGAAAAAAATAATGTAAAAAATAAAAAGAAAGAAAGAAAGAAAAATTCAGCAATTAAATGCATGTCAGAATGATGGCCAAAAGGCTTGTTCCCTGGCTGCAAACAGGCAAAACAGGCATTCTGGGGCAATAGAAAAGCTTCCTACACAGCTGCCCAACTCCAAGAATGACGCTGAGGGTCAGCACTGTCACCAGGTTGATGCTCTTTACAGCCCCTTGCCCTCTTGGGTTTGTCTGCTTTAATTCAAGGCAGATCACCCTGTGCCTTGAGAGGTGACCAACAACCCCAGGATTAATCACAGCCCAATGCCCCAATGAGAAGACAAATACTCCTGTAGAAAGGGATGAAAGATTTTGTGCCAGCAGATGATTCATCTTTCCAAAAAGAGAGGAGGAAAGCTGCAGTGCCTCAGGGGTGCTTGGCTGTGTTGCACCAATGCCAAGGAGCTGCAAATCCTCTGCTCGGGGGATTTGCTCCAGCACAAGGCGGTCCCACCTCTGCTTCCCACCAAAACACAGGAGGAAAGTGCCTGGAGCACATCCTTGACAGGCAGAGCAGCCCCAGGTCTGTCCTCCAGAACCCTTCAGCTGAGAGTGTTTCCTCAAAAACTTGATGTAACTCAACTGAAAATCAAAGATTGAGGCTCTTCAAGGATATCCAGCCAAAGTCCTGAAGGTTTGCTGTGGTACCAAAGGCCATACCAGAGCTCAGCATCTGCACAGGGTGAGCACAGCCTGGGAGCAGAGGGCCCAAGTGAGATTTCAGGGCTCCATATTCCTAAAGGTTTGGAAATTCAATAACCTAATAAAAGAGAAAGGAAGAGCACACAGAGCAGCCCTCAACAGTCCATTCTTGGATCATACTGCAGGTTTCAGTAGAAAACAATGCGAAGAACTTACAGAAAAATCAGAATTCCGGAGAACTCTGGGGAGAAAGACATTTTGATCTTGACTGCAAAGTGTGGCACTCACTCAAGGACACTGAACTTTGTGATCTCCCTGGGGTCACGAATTTTCCACTTGAATTAACAGACATCCATTGAGCTGCAGCAGCCGAGGAGGGTTCTCGTCCTGGCTGAAGATCCGCCCCACGACGTTCCCATCCCACTGCTGGGAAAGCATCTCCCACCCTGCAGATAGCCCTGGCCAGTGCCCTCTGTGAATAACCACTTTATAATGAGCCACACTTGCCATGCCCAGGGTCACGGGTGGCAGGGTTGAGAAAGGGACATTCACATCCCAAATGACAAACCTCCACAGTCGACGCTGCAGAAATGAGCTCTGTCAAAGGCTCTCCCAGCCCCAGGAGGACCAGCACGCTCCAAGAACAGATGGCTGCAGCCTGTTAGCAAAGGTTAGGGAGAGCTGGAAGCCTTAAGGTCTTGCAAACCAATCTGTGCACCTCCCAGGCTCTCCCTTTCCAAAGCTGAGGCAAATGCAGGTTGTGTTGGTTGTACTTTGGGAACAACCTACCATCAAAATCTCTCACTCTCCCTCTAACAAGATGACAACACTCCAGAGACATGAAGACAACTGGAAGGCAGAAGTTCTGCAGAAGGAGCATTTTGCTTCTAAAACTGCACCTCATCCCCCTGGTGATTACACAGATTTCTGTTGATTTTGTGCACTTATACCCAATATTTTTCTTTAGCTGCCACATTGAACAACAAGTGCTGTGACCACAAATTAAAAAAAACACTCAAAAATGCCAAAAAACATTCAACAACATCTGTAATTCCATTTTCATAAACCTCACTAGACACAACTGGTGCTACACAGTAGGATTTTTCTTTTCCATTCCCAGGACAGAGTTGAGTTGAGCTGAGCTGAGCTGAGTTGAGCTGAGTTTAGCTGAGCTGAGCTGTTGCCCACCCTCCTTCCTATCCTTCAGGAGCCTCTCCCCAGCTGGTTCTCCAGGAGGACCTTCCTTACTCCAGGAGAAAAGCACCAGTGTAGTACCAGGCACTGCTGATTTTCTTGAGGCCAGAAGGCATTTACTGTCTCTGTGGGACGATTAGAGGAGTGAGCCCTTTTTTTATCACTGGATGGGTCTTTAAATCAAAGATTAAAGAACCGAGAAAAGATACACAAAAACTGACAATGCCAACCCAGAGACCTTCCAATCATAAATACTTGTCATTCTTAGCATAATATGCAACCTTCAATACACTGTTCTGGTTGAGGCACATTTGGACACCCTATAGAAATGACTGTAGGCTGCTATTATTGCTGAAGAACTTCAGATGGGTTTGGATCCATCATCATCCATCATGTCAGCCCCTCCACGGGTAGTTACACACACTTTGTCTGCTCGGGTTTGGCTAATAGCTAGCCCTGGGTTTTATTAATTTCCACTGCTCTGCAGAAATTACAGAGCTCCTACTCTTTTTAATAAATTGTATCTTAACTTCTCTCCCATCTCCACAAAAACCAAGCAGTGTTCTGAAGGTACTTTACCTCTCCTGGGGCTCCTGCTTCTTTCAGAAGGGCATCCCAAATGTTACCTTGTTGTAGTTTGGATTTCCATGATGTTTGTTTGCTGGGTTTTAAACTTCAGGAGAAGAATTTTTTTCCTGTGCTGCTGAGAAATGGATTCCCAAGGGCAAACAACCCTTTGTATGTTGGGTCTTTCTCTCCTTGGATGTTCAACAGCCTGAGGTGACTTCAAACCTTTTACTCTTCAACCAATATTACATCAGTGGATCAGTGGCCATCCCTAAGTAGGCAGAGAGAGAGGAAACCTGAACTTCCCCTGTCATAATTCCGTGCCCAGAGAAGCTGTGGCTGCCCCATCCCTGGGAGTGTCCAGGTTGGATGGGGCTTGGAGCAACCTGGGCTGGTGGGAGGTGTCCCTGCCCATGGCAGGGGTGGCACTGGATGGGCTTTGAGGTCCCT
>JAOXXN010000025.1:4839777-4854736 GCA_026770055.1 Myrmophylax atrothorax | reverse complement strand
GTCGTGCCCAGCTGGGCCGCCCCACCCGGGCAGATGTGCCCAGCTGTGCCCAGCTGTGCTGCCCCCCACCCGGGCAGATGTGCCCAGCTGTGCCGCCCCACCCGGGCAGGTGTGCCCAGCTGTGCCCAGCTGTGCTGCCAGCCCCTCCGCTGCGGTGCCCAAGGAGGTGCCAGCCCCTCCACTGGCACAGCCCTGCGCTCCAAGGGGGAACAAAGGGCCGGGAAGTGCCCGGGGGAGGGAGGTCAGGAGGAGGTTAATGGAAGGAAATGACAGTTTGATGGTATGCACGGCCCTGGGGATCACACAGGGCATTTGCTTGGGAAATAGTTAACTGGTTTAGCTCGACTTAGGAGGAAAAACCTGTGGATACACCAAAAAAAATGCAGGAGAAGGCAGAGGTGCCACCTGGCATGGGTTTAGAAAAGCAAAGGGGGCCAACTCCGAGGTGGTTTCGACACATCAGAGACATTTAAAAACCGTTTATAAAATGGTATGGAACAATCCCTGCCCTAACACACAGCCCAGGGCCTGGGGAGGGCAGGAAATGCAGCAAAGCTCTCATTTCCCTTGCTCCCAGATTTACCCCCAGTATTTACATGTTTTCTCCTAAAGTGGGAGCTGGGGCTGAGGAGGGAAATCTGCATCTGGAAAACTCTGGGGAAGCCTCAGAAACTCATTTGTGCCTTGTAATGAACTTGGCTTGGCCACACTTTGCCTCACTGGCCTTTCGTTTCCAACCATTTCCACATACTTGGGATTTTACTTCCAAAACCTGATTTTAAGCTCAGCTTACACACAGAAAGGGCTTTTCAAACACTCTCCTCAAACAGCTAATCCTGAAATTTATTCTAGTGTTTGTCCTCAATTAATAACACCAACACCCCATGACTGATCAATCCCAAACACAAGACACTCCCTGAATTCTGATTTCTAGTTCTGATTTAAAAAAAAATCCCAACTAGTCAAGAGAAAAATTTTGACAACTATTTTTTTTCGTTCTTCCTACAGAGTAAAAGGCAAAATTCACCAAATGAATTATTAATTGTGAGTTATTCATCCAGCACTACTAAAAACTAATCTGTGTTTCGCTTTTTTTGAAGCATCAGAAAGGCCTTTCAAATAGAGGTGGCAATAATGAAATATGGCAGAGGCTCTTGCAACGTGCCCTTGCCCAGCCTGCAGAGAGGGAAAGGTTACAGCACCACAGTTATTAATCCCCCATCACTCTGCCACTGATTTTGAACACAGCCTGGTGGAGTCTTTATAATGCAAGATCATAAATGTTCCAAACTAATTTATTGCTCTTTGTTCCACCTGGCAAAACAAAACAAAAAAATCCACCGGCAGGTTGAGTTGTGTTGATGCAAAGACGCAGATGAGGATTTAGGTCATGTTTTTATCCACTTAAATTGATTTGTAAATACCTGTGAGTGGTTAGAAAAATCCACAGAAGGGGCAGAAACATCCACAGAGGGGGCAGAAACGTCCACAGAGGGGGCAGAAATGTCCACAGAGGGGGCAGAAATGCCCATGAAGGAGTTAGAAACGTTCCCAAAAGAGCTAAACAAGAGGAAGGGGCGATGCTGTCATTAATAAATGGGAGATATTTGCACAGATAGCCACACATTTTAAATTTACTGGGGAAAGCCCTTTATTTGTCCTTGCTGGTGTGGGTGTGTTTGGGTTGCAGCCTCTTCCCTGGGATCTCGGATGTTCATCAGGAAAAGCGGCCAAACTTGCTTTATGCACACATGGACTTCCACACCAGTGAGGGATATTCAAACCCTTCCCCCCCACGTGGCTTTCTCCTTTTTTAATTAGTCATTTCCAAGCCTGAACCAATTCCATTCATTCTGAAAATTCCTCAACTTGCCCTTTGTTGCCACCACTGTGCCCATGCCAGGGAAGTGCCAACCCCAAAGAGGGGCAAAGCAGAGAGGGAGAAGGGCAGAAAGGGGGAGAGGGATCCACTTTTCACTGACATAACACACTCATTTGGGAAGATTAAGGGGTTTTTAAAGGATCAAATAGAATATATTACAAGGCAGCTTCTTCTAAAGATAAAATCCTGTCCACAGACCAAGCATTCCACAAGGAATGAATGACAAGGTTTCCAAATCTCTGCTGAAGGAGGGAACTGAAACATGAAAACCAGAGATGGGGAAGGAAAACAGCAGAGCATTTCCACATCAAAACTATGCCAACCCCAGAGTGTCCCCAGGATGCTTCTCAGCAGAAAGACAAACTTTAAAATCACCATTCCTCTCAGAATAACAACATAATACTTCTTCAATAACCCTTCTCACTCTTACATATTTCACAGGCCAGGAATAGAAACTTTGTCCCTCCATTATCTGGAGGAAGAACCATTTAATTGTCCTGGCAAGTTTATTCCTGTTGAATTCTTATTTTCCCCAGGAGCTGGTGACTGCATTCATGACTTGTAGGCATCTGTCTGACATTGAAATTAATTCCCAGAATAAAACAGTTACCAGAGGAACCCCAGATAAAGGCAAGTGTAATATTAATTTCATTCTTTTTGTTGGCAGTGTTGTAAAGTCCATTGCTCAAGTAAAGAGCACTTTGCTGAGCTGGATACGAATTAATTTTACCATTCTTCTTCAAATAGGAATTCTGAAAGTCAACTAAAGGCTACAACAGCTTTGAAACATTTCAGTGATTGTTTTAATTACCTCTCCTACAGCTGTGAGGGAGGGTGGGGAGGGGAGGGAGAACAACACCTGGCCTGTTACCAACTGATTTTGTCACAGAAAGAAGAAAAAATAGTTTCCAAGCCCTCAGACCAAGGAAAGGCTCAGCAAAGTCAACACAGATTGGGGGTTTTGTCAGTATATTAATGCTGTGATCTTATCCTGGACTCTGTGTTCTTATTCTGTCAATAACTACTTTCACTGTTAAATAAACCCTCCAAATCTCCCAACATTAGATAGATGAATTCTGACAGCTTTAAAGCTTGTTTCTCAACCCAAGGCTGCTGCACTGAGGGGCTGAAGGCTCCTTTGTAGGGTCTGCTTATGGCAAAAAAAACCCCTCACTTCACTTTTAGCATAACTAGACAAAAAACAAAAAAGTATTTTTGGTCATTCTGACCCATAACAGGATTGGAAATTAGAGGTTATTGGGAGCAGCAGCTCGGGGGGCAGCCCAGGCTGGGCTGGAGGAGCCCCCAAGGGGACAGCTGTCCCCCCACCCCCCACCCTTGGGCCCCACTGGGGGATGTGCTGCCCCCTCAGTGCCCCAGAAACCCCCAGAACCACCAGGAACGGGAGAGGAAACGTGGCAGGAGTCAGGGCAGCACATTTGATTTGCACATGTGTCAGTACAGATAGAAGGGATGGCTGAATTAAATTAAATCAAAGCAAACCTGCTAATTAAAGCAGCTGAAATGATGTTTGGGAGGACGTGTGACTGGTTTCCTGCTTATCTGCAAATAAGCCTCCCCATAATATAAACATGTTTCTGTCTCCACTTCATTTATAATAAGTCTTTAGGCAGATTGTAATTAGTATTTTGAGTTCCTAATGGAAGATCTATTGTGTTACTGGGGCAATATTTTTCCTGACCATCAAAATGCTGATTATTTCAGCTTCAGTCTCAAGGGTTCTCACCTGTTCTTCTCCTGCTGGTCAAAGTCTTGGAGCCAATTTATCTGAATCCAATTGTTTGGGTTTGGGGCTGAATAGCATCATCTTCACAACACACTGGTGCAGTTAATCTCATTGTGCTCAACTCCACCTACAAGCCAAACCAGGAATTAGTACCAGTTTTGCTTGGATTTGTCCTGGACTTGATTTTCATTCAACATTTAAAGAATTACCACGACAGGGAATTTTTTTAAAAAAAACCTGATTCAAACACAAGTTTTGTGTGAAAAAAAATGATACTATTTTTTTAAAAAATCAACTTTTTGTTTCTGTTTCACCTATTCCCAAGTCCACAATGCATAATTTTACACAAACCCAATTACATAGCTCAGTGATTTACTGGCAAAGCTGGCCAGGAGAAAATTATCTGGCTTTAGCTAATGTTGGGCCTATTTACAGTCAAAACAAATCCACAGAAAACTGCAAAATGGCCACACAGAACAAATCCAGTCAAGGCAGAAAAGCACCAGAGGAGCCACAGTTTGCAAGTGAAAAAACTTCACCTGATTTTACAATTTCCCTGGATAAGCAACAAACTGTGGCCACGAGATTCAGCTTTTCACATCCTGCACCAGTTCTGTCTTTATTCCAGGATTTGACTTCCAGCACATCTGGAATTTCATTGGCTTGGAAAAGGCTGTGTTTTCTTTTTGCCCTTTCCATCATTTCTGAAGGATTAGTTTGCACAGTTGATGGCTGCAAGGACTGGCTTCAACAGGATTATTCAGCTCTTGGGTTCCTCTGGGTTGGAGCAGGTTTGGACTGACAGAGCTACGAGGCATCAGCCCACAAATGGGGGGTGCTCTGAAATTGGGATCTTGGAGATGAAAACAACACTGCAATAACATCTCTGGATTATTTAAAATCCCATTTTTTGCTTCTGACCCAACACAGAAAGCCTTGGGGATTTTTTGATCTGCATCAAGTGAAAATTCTCAGACAAAAGTGTAAACCAAACATTTACTATTTTTTAATCCCACCACAAATAATTTCAGATTATTGTGACTCTTTTCCCTGGAATGAGCACTTGGCACAACTCAGGGATTGTGCTGGACGTGGCCCGGAGTTCATTTACTCACCTCCAAGCAGCAGCTGCCTAAAACCAGTGAATTGCAAACATGCTAACCCCAAATTTTGTTGGAATTGCACGTGCCAGCACCAAGTCCTGCATCAACTGATGGCAGCAGGACCTGGGACAACACAAGATCTCCCTCCCTTCGGTCCAGCCCTAAAACTGGAGCCTTGGGGTGTGTGAATTCTGTGGCTTGTATATGAATAAAGAGATTAGGATTAAATGCCAGCACTGGGCTGTCTCCTGGAGAACTCCCTGTCAGCCCCAGCATCACCAGGGTGCCCTCCAGGCTTCCCCAGCCCAGAGCAGGCTCAGAACAGCTCCCCTGAAATGCTTTTCTGACTCTGCAAAGATGGCAGGAGGTAAAAAGCTGCTTTCCTGATGGATAATTCTCCTGCCTCCAAACTGTGGCTCAGTGTCTCAACTCCTTGAGCTGAGAGCAGAGTGGAAAATACAGGTTGTGCCTTGTCCTGACATGCAAGAAAATTCAAATAAAGGAGAACAACATCTAAATAAAGAAATCCACCAATCCCCACCAGATCCCAGCTCACCCTCTGCTGCATCACTGCATTATCTCACCTAATTTTTAAAAATATCGTTATGAAACCTTACTTTTTATTACTATTATTAATCCCCGTTTAACTCTGAAATCCAGCCCATCATTTCTTACATAAATGAGCAGGAGAAACGAATTTCTTCCTCACTGGAGTAGAGAACAGACCGTGGGGAAACGACTCTACCATAACTTCCAGAGCTAAACTTTAACTCCAAATGCTTCCCACAATTCCAGGATTCTGGAATTCTCCCATTCCTCAGCAGCTTGGGAGGCCCTGGGTGGTGGATGCTGATGCCCATCCTGTATCTCACCAGGCTGACATTCAGCAGCCACCACCACAGAGGGTGTGATGAGGGAGGGAGGGAGGATGGGAGAACACCTGAGGGACAGAAAAGGGCAAAACCAGACCCAGGTAGCCAAAGTCTGAGGCTCTGGCAGAGGAACAGAGATAAACTACTGAGCAGCACAGTTTTCCTGCACCAAGACTCTCCAAGCCCTGGGTCTCTCCCCCTTGGATTAAGCAGCCCAGGAACTCCTGGATCCATAGAGAGCATGGAAAAGAAAAAAAGGGCAAAAGGGAAAGTAGTGGGAATACTTTCCTGAAGTTTGCTTCAAGTTCTACATCTGCTCCAGAAGGTTTTTAGCTCAAGATATCATGAAAAGTCCCACAGGTTTGCAGGGCTTGGAGAGCTGTCCCACAGTCCCTCAGCACTCCCAGGGCTGCACTCCCTCTCAGGGACACTGCAGGAACCTTTGCTCTCAACCTCTGGGTCCACACCTGCCTTGAAGGCCTTGGCTCATGCAGCCAAAGTTGTGGGGAGGCCACAAGTCTGGAAACTTCCTCCCCTTTAACATCCATCCTCTAAACGAGTCCCCCACCCCATCCTCTCCTCCACCAAGGACATTTTTAGTAAGATTGCTGTGCAGCTAATTACATTACCATGGCATCCAAGTACCACACAGTCACGAGACCCACTTCTTTCCACAGCCCTTGGGTTTGTGGAGAGGAGCTGAGAGGGAAACATCCTTCTATTTGGAGAGCTGAGGCACAAGGTCGGTCCGTTCGCCCAACACGCCTGCAGAGGAGGCTCTGGGCAGGAAATTACTCACTGGGGAGCAGCTGCCAGAGTGGACTGGGTGCCAAAGCAGCTGCATGGCCACCAACTCAACCAACCACCGTGCCCTCAGGGGACAGTGCTGCGGTTCCAAGAGAAAACCTTGAGCAAATAGAGCAAAATACCTGCACTCTGCAGCCTCCAGATGCACCATCAGCCCTCACAGCAGCTCAGCTGGTGGCCCCAGAGTCCTTCTTGGGGACCCTGAGGCTTCTTCTGCAGAGGCAAAGTGATGTTGGGGCAGTTTGTGCCGAGGCAGAGCTCTCCCTGCAGCTGGGAGAGGTGCAGATGCCCACACTGAGCGCCACAGCCCATGGTGTGTTTGCTCTGCACAAACACATGTCTGGCAAACAGCAGGGAAGCTGCAATTCTCCCAGGGCCACCTTCCCAGCCCCCCTGTCCAGCCCTGGGGCTGTGCTGCCCTGTGTGTTCCTCTGCTGGTGTTCCCTGACTCAGAGCTTCCTGCAGCCCATGGGCTGAAATGGGACACACCTGCAGGGATGTCCCACGTGTGCTGCCTCCTGTGACCTTGTCTGCAACTTGACTGAGCTGAGACAGCTCCTCTGAGCCCTTTCAGCCCCTCAAAAGCAGAGCACCAACTTGAAGAGTTATTTTCCCCATGCTATTCCTCTAGACAGAACCAAATTACTCTTTATTCCTAATTTCTCTCACCAGTTTCTCTCATCTGTTTCCATTTGCTTCCTCTCACAGGCTCTTTAGTCACATCTGTGCTACTGGAAAGGTTGCTCATGACTTACTGCAGCCTGTTGTTTATTTGCCCATTAGGTCAGTTTAAATCTTTGGTGTCACCACCTCTCACTGCTCTGATGTTAAAATGTTTCTTCCTATGGACTTGCACAGCATTTTCACCAGATAATTACTGAGAAAAATAAATATATATAAAGCAACCACAACAAAACCTGGAGTGGGGGGGTTAAGCCCTACTCATGGAAAGCACACCCTGTCCCACCTCCAACCACTCCACCAGCACAACCTTTATGATGGAAACAGGTTCAACCACAGCAGATTGACAGGCTCCTAATTTATTCAATTATCAATAAACTCACAATGCTGAGGCCTGAAACTGCCAGGCTGAACTGAGCCAACCAGCTGAATATTCTGCCCCTGCACTACCTTAGAGCTGAGGGCTGTGAAATGGAGAATGGGCCCCAATCAGCAGGAGGGAAGGACTTTGGCCAAAGGTGGAACCCACTGGAGAGCTCCCAGAGGGGACAAAACTCCTTGGAACCTTTGCCAAAACCCCGTGGCCATCGTGTTGTTGGGCTGCTCTACATCACTCAACATGCAAGCCAGAATAATTAACAGAGATAACAGAAACAGTGGGGTATAATCCTAAAAGAGAGCTGAACCCACAAGGGACTGCAACTTCCCTGGGGCACAGCAGTGAATTTTTTAAGTGTCCAGTCCCTTTTTTAGCAGTGCTTTTAGAGGAATTGCAGCCAGCCAGACACCACCAGGGATAATCAGCAGTGGATAAAGAAAACCCTTCTCCTGACAATCAGCATCTCCACTTTAAGCTGCAGAAGAAACAGCTGCCTCGCTGTTCATTAGAGGAAGGATTTGCCAAACACCCTCCCTGATGCTCTGTTATGCAAGGTAGGACTAAGTGTGTTCCCTCCTTCCACAGAGATGGAGCCTAAAACATCCCTATTTAGCACTCCCATCCCCCTAAATCTTCCCTACAAAGGACACTGTCACCACCAAAGCTCTGCACCAGGGATCATTTATATATCTGACAACCTTTAAACCCCCAAAGAAAGGGAAAGGGAAGCAGCAAAGCTCTCTGAAGAGCTCTTTGGTGGAAGGAGCAGAATTATGAGCAGCAGGAGAAACAGGAGTAATTAAGACAACAGTATATCTGTATCTTCCAGCTGACAGAGGGAAGCTGCAAGTTCGCTCTGGGCGAGATGGGAGCAGAGGAGAGAACTGAGCAGAGGGTTTCTAAGGCTGGGCTTGGAAAGCCAACCCAGGAAAAAGGCTACAGGGACAATTTCATTAAAAAGAAGGAAGTGGGTTGGATTAAGAGAGTGGCTGGATGCAGGTCAACAGCTCCCTGTATCAAGACAAGCATTTGGGGCACCAGCCCATGTGCCACTCCTGCTGCTCTTAGAAGGGAAGGTTGAGATCAGCCATGGGTGGGTACAGGGCAAGCTGGAGCTGCAGGTTTGTCCCCTGGCACACAACAAAGCCCTGGTGGGTGGGGCTGAGGGGCAGCCAAGGAGAGCAAGACCCGATGTTTTCCAACAAACAGCCCCAAACAGTGGCTGGTTTTAGGCAGTCAGGGCTCCTCCAGAGCCGGGTGGGGGCAGGACACAGCACTGGCTCCTGCCCATGGAACAGCCAGTGGGTCCCTGTGCTGACCAGGCTGTGCTGCCCGGGCACTGCCAGGGCTGGACCCACCACACGAAAAGAGCCCAGCCCCAGTCCCTCTTCGCCCAGGCCCTGGCACGCTCCAGTGATGCCCCAGCTGGCAGCAGGGCCCTGGGTGGGTCTAGAGCAGCCCCAGGCTGGGTTTGCCTCTGAGTGAATTCGTGGGAAATTCAAGCTCACACAAATCCCAGAGCCTGGCACAGTTTGCCATGGCCAGGCAGCCCCTTCCCCTGGAGCCACGGCCATGAGGGGCAGGGAAAACTGGGGGCTGCATCCCTGGCTCCTGGGGCAGAGCTGGGAAGGGAAGTGCTGCTGCGTGAGAGGGGGAAAAGAGCCCAACAGCAGCTCCCACAGCCCCACAGGGGACCAAAAGTGTAGCTGGCACCATCACCTGGGGCTGGCAGGGCGTGGGCACCTTGGGAAGGAGCTTTTCTCCCTCCCAGCTCCAGCTGCATGAAGGGGGAAAAGCGAATTCCCCCGAGAAATGGCACAGGGGCTGCTCCAGATTCCCATTCCTGTGACCAAGAGTGGCATTTCCCCAAATGACAAGAGCTGGAGCAAGGGCAGAGCCAAAGGGCACCAGATGCTGCTGCCACCCAAGGAGAGGAGCTGCAGCCCACAGCAGGGTGGGCACAGGGAGCTGGGGGTGCCAAAGCCTCTCACTGCACATCCCAAGCAGTTGCCCTGGTGTTTCTCTCACAACATTCAGCACATCCCAGTTCCAAGCCATGCTCTGAGTCCACTCTGTCCTGCTGTGCCTTTCTTTGTTTGCCCCCACGAGCCCCAGATCTCCTCAAGCATTTGGGTGGCCCTACCAACAGCACCAACATTCATTCAGACTAAAAATGCACCTGGAGTCGATATTTTCCAGTGAGATATTCCCTCCCTCTTTTTCCTCCCCTACTTTCTCAGCCAGCACTGCAGTGAGGGATGGATCATCTTGTTCCTGACCACTCCAGCTCTTATTTGGTGGGGAGCATCTGAGGCAAAGGCTGTTCTTGCTACAGACACTTTTCTGCCATTTCCCCTGAAAAAACCTGTGTCTGTACAAGGGGCCTGAAGGACTTTTTCTACCCAAACCTGCTCTCTGCACATTTCAAATCCCAAACCCTAATGACTCCTTAAAATACACATTTCTATTCAGTCCATAAATCAAAATACATCATCAAAGTCTGTTTAGAGATCTAAATCCTCCCTCTAGCCCTGGGCAACCCCTTCCCACCCCTGAGGGGTCCCACTGCCTGGATATTCCTGCCTGCAGCTTCAGCCCCACCCTCGTGCTGACTGGGAGCACCAGGGGATGGAGCCCTTCACAACTCCACATTTTCTGGCTTTCCTGAGCACTGAAATGCAGCTAAAATGAGGAGAAATGGCCTCCTGTCCGTCTGCTGACTCACCAGTGAGTTTATTCCCTCCCTCACCCCCCAGAGCAGTCGTTTCACACAAGGGCACAAGGGGTTAATACCCCACAGCAGCGCCAGGAGAGGTACCCACGTCTCTCCCCGTGCCAGGAAAAGACAATCACGAGGCTGAAGCTGCTCATCAGCTGCTTTTGCCCCAAAGGTGAGCATCTTGCCAATTCTTTGGGATATATTGTTAGAGAGCTCAGAGTTTCATATTATTATCATATTATAGACGGCATTCCTTTGATAAAGGGTCAGGGATCGGGAAGACAAGAAAAATAAGGAAATAAAGCCCAGCAACAGTCAGCTCTTTAGCTGGCATAATTGGACAGCCAGGCCCATGGAAGGGTGTCCATTAGCAGGAGTGGGTGATCTGACCCATATGCTTTGCCACTTTCAAGTGGGAAGATTAAAACAAGACACCCAAGAGCAGAAATGGGTTCTATTCCCTTTCAGGGAGGCTTGGCCTGCCTAAAATTCCAGAGGAATTTTCAGAAAGGCTTCAAGGCTGTTTTCCCAAACTTCTCAAGAGCTCCTTCTAAAAAAGGAGGATGAGCAACCATGTTGGGTAACACAGATTTTTAATGTAATCTGTTTATAGTTTGGGAAGGATTTCCAGAATAGAACAGTTTTTCCATGTCCTGAGCCTTGAGCTTTCTCCCTTTGATCATCTCCCGTCACGTTCCCGTTCGGAGCAGAGCGTGGTGGAGTCAGGATAACGAATCTGCCAGCAGTGACATCACAGAGCCAAGTGACCTGAAAAAAAAGTGCTCCATTTGAGCACCACGTTCCTCTTCAACAGCTTCTTTTTTATTTTTTTTTAATACATTTTAATTAATGTTTTCCTTCCACTGGATTTATCTCACTTGCATGAAAGCTCCGAGCTTGGTCTCAGAAAAAAACCCTCCCATTGCAAACAAAAGGAGCCTTATTTGACCAAGGGAAGGCTGTAGGAGGCCCTCAGATAAGAATAACTAACACTTGTTTTTGGGGCTGAACGGTTGAAATAAGGAGCACTTGCTTAGGAGGTGAACTCTAAATAATAATTGGGGCTTGGCAGCCTCTGGAAGGCAGAGATTGCTCTGACAGAGTTTCTGTTGCCAACCTGATGCCAGCAGACAGCTGCAAAAATGAAGTGATAGCAGGGATCAAAATATTCCTGCTGTGTTTAGGCAGCAGGAATTGCATGGAAGCAGAGGGCAAATCCCAGTGGTCTCCATGTCCGGCAGGATCCTCCAGTCAGACAGGGAGGGACTGACACGGCTCTGCTGATCCACAGACCTACTGGCTCAGGATGTACTCCAACAGTTTTTAACTCTTCACATTAAATTTCACATAGAAATTTTGCATCCCTTTGAAAAACTTGAACTGCAGGAAATCATTTATTGCCTTTAATCCGAGCCATGTTAGAACTGGCAAATAACATGGTTAAAAATACAAAGTATTGTAATGATGGGCCCCCCATCCCCTTCCATCTAATGTAGAAACAGATAATTTCTTGTGCTAAAAGTGATTAAATTTGGTGCATTTCCAACTTGTATTTTAACAATGCATTACCTCCTGAATTGCTGCATAAATATTAATAGAGAGCCTGACGTGGAACTTGTGCCCGAGACGCCCTTGGAGAGCCACAGTCACAGCGAGGGGGGCAGGAGAGGAGGGAGGGCCCTGAGGATGGTGGTCCCACCTGGGTCAGGCTCTGCCACACCCACCTCAAAGCCCACCCTTTGTCTGGCAGGAGATGGGAATCCCACAGACATGGCCCTCCTCTGAAACACAACCAGAAAATTCCACTGAGACCAAGAGCAGCTCCATCAGAATTTCTCCAAATTAGCCAGACTTTTGTTGACACAGTGTGTTTCAGATTTCATCTGCAGATGTTTCCCACTCCAGTCACCCCCAAGGTGAGTATTCAGCATTTCCCTCCCTGCGTTTCACCCCTCTGGTACAATCTCATTAACACTCAGGGTCGCTCCAGCTGCCATTTAGCAGAGGCCAAGTGCCTCCAGATCCCCCCAAGTCATGCTCAGCCTTCTGCAAAACTGGCCAATTATTCAGATCCCTAAATATGAATTTGGGGGGCTGAAATCCCGGTTATCCTCTTGGAAAACCTCTCTGCTCTGCCATAAACCACATTTGTGCTCACTGAGAGGACACCAGCATTGATTTTTGTCCCTCTAATGCAAGACCATCACTCCAAACCTGAAAACACCAGCAGGAAAAGGCACAAATATTTCTGTCTGCAAACACCCCTTGCCCAGCTGCAGTTTGGCCATGGGGGGACTGTGCTAAGGGTTAAGTTAATTCAACTTCCACCAAGTTAGAAAGCTCTCAAAGTTGAATCACAAACAAACTCCAGTGGGCAGTTTGGTGGCTCCCAGACAAATGTTCTCATTTTTATTCTTTATAGGCAGTGCTGAAATCATCGTAAACCATATTTAGGGAGGGAGAAATTTCCTGAGGGGAGGGAGCTGGTTTATATGACAGAATGAGAGAAAAAGGCAACTCGCTGTTTTAAAATTTAAATCCGGCCAAATTACCAGAAGTGCTGCTGGAAAGAGAACGCTGAGAATTCATTATTTTGTTTCAAAGTTAGTTTATCATAAATCTGCCCTCTGACACGTAATAACTAGTAACATTTCGAAGGTTATTTGATAGTAAGTTCAACAGTGTAGGTGACTGAACGTGTGAGCTGCATGATAATGAGTCCCAGGGGAAATCAGGCTTTAGGATGCAGGGTGAAGCATCCCTAGGCTTGTATTCAAATGGAAAAAACATATTCAAAAGTTTATTGTTTATCTCCTAAGAACATCAAATAATACACAGGCCTTTGAATCAAATGTATAAAGCACACTGGAGAACTATTTGCTGGGGGGAAAGCGCCTGATTTGATCCAAATTCAAAAAAACTAACAGCCTGTACGCTGAAATGCAGAGTGATTGGGGTATAAAAAGTGGAGGGGAGTATTTTGGGTTGCTCCTTTGCAGAACTAAGAGGCACAGCAAGTCAATTTGCTGCTGCATCAGGCTCTGCAAAGAGGAGCTGGAGAGCGTTCTGAGCAGTTGTTTCCAAATCCTCAGCATTTGGGTACAACAGAGTTCTCGGGGTGTGACAACACAAATTGCTCTGCTCCCCCTGAATTTCATCTCCAAACCACAATGGCTGTAATTGATTCATTTGGAGTGCACAAACTAATTGAAAGTCAATCCTGAAGGCAGAGGGGTTTATTTTGGAGCAGGGAGGAGGGGTGCAGACTGCCCCCTCCTGCGGGGTGGCAGTGCCACCTCTTTGCTCCTGAAGCTCTTAAATAACAAATCTGGTTTAAATACCAAATCTGGTGCTGCCCTTATCAAAGTCAGTGATGGGTTTGGCATCAGCTGTGCTGGAAAAGCACATGAGACAGAACTTTTTTGTATATCAACCCTCTGTGCCACAAATGCCAAGGGCAGCAGCATTCCAAGGCTGTCGCTGGGCTGCCACTGGCATCCTGCCACCCCTCTTGGAGCAGGGATGGAGGGGATGGGCCTGGAGCACCCACCTGCCCCTGCCCTCCCTGGGCACCACCCACCTGCCCCTGCCCTCTCTGGGCACCACCCACCTGTCCCTGCCCTCCCTGGGCACCACCCACCTGCAGCTCCGACACCTCTGCTCATCCCCAGCCCGGCAGAATCTCCAGAGGTGGGGAAGTTTGCAGAGCAGGCATCGTGTTTAAGGATCACTGACTTTGGAGATATCAAGAGCTGAGTTTTCATCTTCAGGGAAACATCTGCACTATTAAAAGTGATCAAAGGTGCTCGTGCTGCTGAGGTACAGCCACACCTGTCAAGTGCACCCCTTGCCTTGGAGCATCACAGAACGGCTTAGGCTGGAACATCCTTTAGGATCATCCTTTTACCAGAGTTACACAGTCCCCTCTGACTGTTATTTCAGATTTGGGGCGTTGAGAACACAATTAGCCTTTACTTTCAAGGTACCTTTCAACACTAAAATCCATTTTTCACACATCTTTTTAACTCGCCCTCCTTTTCTGAGCTCGTCCCCTAAATCCTTCCATACCGTGTACTCGAGCAGTGAGAAGTTATGCAACACATCTCTTACCTAACACCAAACTATAAGTCCTAATTCTGAATATTATGATCACTTCTTTCCGAAATGCAGCTGGCAGAGGTTTACTGACACACCACAAATCCTAATTGTCATCAACCCCCTAAATTCTGTAGTGATGAATATCAGAGGCTGGAGCGCTCTTGTCTCGACAAGCTCTAAAATACCCGATAAATGTTTGTTTACTCACTATATTAGTATATATTTCCCTACCTTAACTTCGGGAAAACAACAGCATTTGAATAACCACCAAAGGCAACGAGAAATAAACCCAAGCCAACAGGCAGTAACTCTGCCTAAAACGCTTTTTACTGTCCTTAAAAGGAATTATTGCACAGCAGATTATTGAACCCCCAAACCGCCACAATCTCCAAGAAAATACATTTAGACGCCCAACTTTCTGCATTCAGTACCTTGCCCGCTGTTCAACTTTGGGTCTTTTACACCGAGAAAATCGGAGCAGGCTTCAAATCAGACGTGAAAACGGCTGTAGAATGTCAGATAAATATGAAATAAGAGCGGGGGGTGGCAGAGCGGTGCTGTCGAAGGGAGATGCCCAGGTGGGTTTTGCGGGCTCAGGGCAGCGCTGCCAGGGCTGGGGGTGGAAGGGGCACGGTCCGGGGCTGGTTCTGCCCGCGGGTCCCCGCGGGCAG
>JAOXXN010000025.1:4801411-4812464 GCA_026770055.1 Myrmophylax atrothorax | reverse complement strand
ACACCCCCAGCTCCCTCAGCCTCTCCCCACAGCACTTGTGCTCCAGTCCCTCCTCCAGCCTCGTTGCTCTTCTCTGGACTCCTTCAAACAGTCCAAAAGGGAGAGAGGCCATCAGGAATCTCAACTATGACACGCAGCACAACAGCCAAGCAGAAGGTACCAGCGACCCACCCCACCCCTCCTGCCATCTCTGACAGCTGTGGTGGGAATCAGAGCACCTGGACAGAGAGCAGACACCCCCACCAGTCCCCAGAGTTTTTAAGATAAAACACGTTGGAGATTCCTGGCACACAGCTGTGCTGCTGGGGACACCATTCCCATTCCCACAAGCTGGTTGAAGGCTGCTCAGACCACCACAATAACATTTGTGGAGCAAATATTTCTAGAGCACAATTATAATTTTCTGTAAATTCTTTGTGGAGTCTCCCTGAGCTCTTCCGCAGAAAAAAACCACAGACTGACCCTTAATTTTTGCCATCCTGCTTGAACATGGAAACATCAATGCCAGGTGTTCCCACGGCAAAGCAGCAAGCATTGAGGTGTGAGCCACGGCGAGGAAGAGCCTGCTGAAGGCACAGCGTCACTGAGCTGAGCAGCAAGCCCATGATTAGACAGAAATCATCCTTTCTTAGCAGGGCTGAACCTGAGCAATACACTGTGCAAACATCTGGTGTGCCATGGTGAGAGGCATCACGTGGGCAGCGGATCAAACACTGCCAGGCTCCTCCGACGGCGCCTCGTGGTGCTCCAGATTGATTTTCATCCCCCTGTGTGTGGCTGGAGATGCTGCAGAGAGGAAGCAACTGGGAAATCAGCAGAGCAGCAAGCTGAGCAGTACAAATTGTAAAAATTATTTAATACTGGGAAGCCCATCCAGTCACCCCCTGGTAATCCTGTCAATTAAGTGGATGGAATTAATATTAATTATCAACAATGAATTGTTTGCAAGGGTAATAATGACTAGAGAAAATAAGAGGAAACACGGCACATTTATGATGCAAAAATGTTGGCTGTCTCTGAATATTTCCTCTGAAATCTGTTTTGGTTTCGTTAAAAAAGTACATTCATAAATATATTTTCTTAGTATTTGAGTTGCAAATCAGCCTGGGCTGATCAGAAAGTGCCACAAAGCAAATGTATGCACTGAAATTCTGTCTGATCCAGGAATTTACATTCATTTAAAAAAATAAACCAGAAAAAACCCAACTCACAGAGATGTTCAGCAGGAGCAGTCATGCCTGTAAAAGAGGGAAGCAGCAGCACTTGGAAATACTTTACCTGGGAAAGCAGACACTGGAATGTCTCTCCCAGCCCGTGCTGAACCACAGCAACAGATTGCAATAACTTTCTTCTCATTTTGGGGGGGGGGGAAGAAAAGCCACAAGGAAAAGGTAAACCTGTTCTATGAGCAAAAAAAGGTGAATCTCTGAGACAGATTTACAATGAACTTTCACTAATAATTTTAATTCTGGATTAAAAGTGCACTTTGTTATAACCCCACTAACAAGGGCATCATCAGTGTATATGGAGTATCACAGTGGGGGTTGATAAAAACAAATCTTTAGGGAAACATTTCCCTCTAGAACAACCTTCCTCCACCCCCAAAAGGTTTCAAAATACTCCCACTGGCATATGGTGCAAGTGCAGTCGGGTCCAAAGGCACAGGAATTGTTCATCACCAGTTGGGGTGGGGCTTTCAAACTGGTTCCTAAGACCAGAAATCAAATTTTCCCTGCTTGGGATCATTTCCCAGCTCTTACTTACCCGAATTGGAAGGAGGTGGAGTTAGTAGGTTGGGAAAAGGAATTCCAGGAAAGCCAAGGGTGGGCTCTGGGAGAGGCAGATCCATCACAGGAAAGGTCCAGAGGTAGGGAAGGAGTTGGAAAAAGGTATACAAGCAGTACTAATCCTTTTTTAGAGCCCTGTGTGAAATGATGGATCTGTTCTGCTGCTTGAGGGGCATAAATATCATTTATTAAGGCAATCACGGTGTGTTCTTTGCAATTACTTTTTAATAGAAACATGAATCTCAGTTAAAGCCAGATTTATGCTCAACCCTTGCTTGTCCCAGCGACAAGATCTTTGATCCCAAATTATTTAGGGAGTGGAGATATCTCTCACATATGGGACATTTCTACTTGAAACAGGTTCTTTCCAAAGGCCTTGGCACCTTTTTGCATAAAATAATCCACTACAGAAATGCACTTATAGGTGCAACATCCAGTTATTATGAAAGCATTCAGCAACATGACTTAAAAGTTTAGGGCAGAAATTGAATCAAAATGTCATTTCCCTGAGGGGAAACTGAGCCAGTGATGGTGTCCCAGTGGGATCCATCCCACCAGGAGGACCTGGGCAAACACTTCCCATGGGATGGGCATCACCCAGTGCCACCTCTCCCTACTGAAGGGATGGAAGCCCAGAGGCAGAAAGAGCTCTCTGGGAAGAGTTCCCACAACAAATGGGTGCAGGCAGCATCCTGCTCCCCTCCATCCTGCTCTGCCCCTGCTCCCTCTGCCCGTGGGGGCTCAGGTGCCCCAGTTTGGTGCCCTCTGTGTGTCACAGACCCCAGGGCTTTGCCAGGAATCTGAAGGATTTATGGGAGGTTTTTTCCTTTGCAGTAATTTCTGTCCCTTCTCCCCATCTTGTCTTGGAGCATCACAAGAGGTCCCACTTGGTTCTGTTTTAGTGAGAAGTGATTTCTGAATTCCTTCAGTCCTGTATTTGGGAGTGGGAAAGGCCAGAACTCCCTGGGAATGAGGCTTCAGTTGGCTGGTCCAGCACCTTCTGCATTCCAACAGCTTCCGTTTTTAACCAAACACCTGATTCACTCCTTAAACGAGTCTTTCAGAGCATCAAAAGGCAAGTGAATACTAAAATTGAAGTTCTCAGGAACAGGTTTGATTTGGAGAGGAAATCCAGGGATAACAAAGCAGGGTTTCCCTCCCAGTGGTGGTACTGTGGGTGTGGCTTCAGGAACCAGGAATCAGTCTGCACACCAAACCCAGCTGCAGTCCTTGAATTCTGAATCACACAGGTCCTTTGGCATCAATGGCAAATTATTCTTTAAACAAATTGGGGGCAGTTTTATCCATAAGGCCAAACCTCCTGCAGCCACAGCCCTGCCCACCATCCACTGGTGTGAACTGGCAGAGCTGGAATTTAAAGGAATTGGGAGCATTAATGCCCAGGAAAGGTCTGCCCTGGAGTGCTGCTCAGGATGCCCTGGATCCCTCCTCTCTGAGCAGAAAGGGAGCCTGAATGTCACTCAGGCTGCCCTTTATTTTTACCCATTAGACAAACAGAATGAGTGATCCCATTTGGGCAGGGACAGAAAGCAGACCCCACGGGCCAGACGGCGTGAAAAGAACTCTTTCTCCCCAGCAAGATAATGCTTGAAAAGGGGAATGAAAAGATTTTAGCAAAGAGGAAAATGTCCCTGTAGGACCCCTCCTAATTCGGAGCTCTCCAGCAACGTCAGCCTTGCTAATCCATACCTAGCTGTGAGTTCAAATGAAAAATTCATTAACTTTGTGTCCTTTAATTTATTAGGTGTAGCAACACTCCTCATCAGGGGAAGGGCTGAAAGGAGGGGACAATCAGGGGGTTTTTATTCTCCTGGCAAATCGAGGGGCTCACAAAGGGAGAGGACCCGTTTGGGAGGAATTACACTCCCTAATTAGAAGTGCTGCTGTTTGCTCGAGCAGAGGGAGAATGGCAAAGCTGCCATCAAAGACCTGAGGCAGCCACAGCCACAGCCACACCAGTCCAGAGAGCAGCAGAGGCTCCTCCTGACCAGCCCATCCCACTGTGGCACATGAAAAGGGCAACAAGAATGAGCGAGTCTTTTATGGAGTGAATTAACACCGAAATCAGGACGAGGTGCTGCTGCACATGCCCTGCACTGGCTGCTGAATGCCTCCCACACCTTTGTTGTGGCACATTGTGGAGGCTTTTCCCAGCACATTGCCAAGGAAAGCTGGGTCTGGCTGCAGGAAATGAGAGCAGGAGGCACAGGGGCCGTTTTCTCCCTGGGGGCTGCCACGCAACCATCACGCCCCCGGTGGATCCTGCGGTGCCAAACCTCTCCTGCCCTTCCCACTGGGCTGCCAGGGCTCAGGTTCATTCCCAGAAACACAATATTCTGTCCTCACATGACCCTCCCCAGCGCCCCTTCCCTCCCTCTCTGGAAAGGAATAAATAATTACCCCTATTTTGTGCCAGGAAGCACAGCTAGTGTGGGGTGGGATGGACTGCAGCCAGGGCAGCGCCAGCAGCAGGGCCGGGGGCCCAGCCCTATTAACGGTAATGCTTAATTAGTGTTTACATTTTCCAGGCAAAATGTAAACATGGATGTGCAGCAGCCAACACCAGCTGTGATGGAGGGAGTGGTGTTATCCAAAAGCAATTTCCCCTCCTTTCAAAGGGGCATCTCCAGCAGGTAGGACCATAAAGCAGCATCTGAGTCGTAACACGTCACGTTGTGCCTCTACAAAGGACACAGTGGGGTCACATCACTGGGTTTGAGGCAAGACCAGCAAATATTCAGACTGACAGGAAAGGCTAAGCAATAGGGAAACAAAAACCAGTGAGAAAACCCCATCCCCTCTGAGGATGCTGCAGCAGCCATCTATGATTTCAATTATGGAATTACAAACTGTCTTGCTGGCCATATGGATACACTCTTTGAAGCCACAAATTATTGTTACCCAAATTAATTGTTCTCTGGAACAGCAGAAAACTCTGAACAGCTGTAAAAAATGTTCACAACCAAATCCAAGTCTAGTGGAGGTTAATCCGGGTTTAAGTTTCTTTACAGATATTAAAATGAAGTTCAGCTGAGGCAGAAGTTCATGGAGTCAGATTGTTTCTCTTGCTCACAAAAATGATACAGATGCTGTGGCTGCTGGCCCTCCACCCTCCAAACTGGTGCCCTGTTTGCCCAGACATGTGGCACGTCCCTCTGTCACCACTTGTACCTTCTCAAGGCTGCTGGCCAAGGTTTCCCTCCTCGTGGGCCAAGTTCTCCCACTCCAGGGATCCTGTAGACAAACAGTTGCAGGAGGAAATCACACAGCTGAGGATTTTCTGCTGGAATTGCTGAAAAGTAAAACTGCAAACATTCCCTGTCACTGATATTTCTAAAACCTCTGTCACAGGGGTGCTGGGGCAGCATCTGTTGGTGGCTCCACAGGGGATGGATATGAGAGGGAAAGGATGCCCTTTGTCTGCCATCAGGTGCTTTCTCAAATATTGGGAATTAGGGGAGTGGTGCATTCCCTCCTGTACACCCTGAGAGCCAGGATGAAGATATTTGTCTCCCTCCTCCTTTAGGATCCTTCTGGAAGGAAGCCATGGGAAGGTGAGCAAGTTTCTTGGGCAGCAGAGCCGAAACAAGAGGATTGTGCTGGAGGGGGTGCCCACTCACCTGTTTCTCACTCAGCAGCCACATACCATGCTGGAAATCCAATGGAAGTGTTGATTATCTAGCCATAAACTGAGTCCCTCTGGGGTGGTGCAGAACTGTCACTGAGAACAACCAGAACTGATGCAAAAACCTGTAGAACTGTAAATTGGGTATAAATGGCCATCAGCACTTCCTGCAACATCTGGATGAGGAGAGGTGAGACATCCAAGGTGTTAATGCAGCTATTTAAAGGAGGAAGACTTAAAAAAATATGTTTAACATGAAATGATCCCCAGGGTTGAAGAGAAATGTCCCACAGTGTTCCCTTGGTGGTGCATAACCTGAAACTGGAAGGACTGACCTGGTAACTCAGCAGGAACAAGAGGTCAGCAGGCTCAGCTGGGCAGCACAGGGACAGAGCTGGCAGAACATCATGGTTTATATTAAATAAGAATGGTAAATGACACAGAAATAGCTCTGTTCTGTCTTGTTTTATGGTACAGTTCAAGTTTTGGTGCTGTGACAAGGAAACATCTGAAAGCCAAGAGCACCTGGGCACAGGGACATGGTCACCCTGGCTCAGACAGTCACTTGGAGTGACTTTTCCCAAACAGTGTCCCATAAATACTGTACAGGGATTCCTCATGCAAGTATGAACACATTCATGGCCCCAGGGTGCCCAGACCAGCCCATGACCCCAGAGCAGGACAGGTGAGAGGCAGAAGGCACAGGACTGTCCCCCCAGCGAGGTCAGTGTCACCAGACTCCCATCCAGGTGTGGCCACAGCCCCAAGGAAAGCACAAGCCACAACAACTGCTGGACAAACACACCACTGGTGGGTTTTGAAGCTGCACTTGAATTGTGCTTGAAAGGTTTCCATGGGAGTTCAGTTTTGTGGCTGCCCTCCATGCAGGGCTGAGTTCAGCACTGCAATAACCAGGCTGACCACAAAGCACACACAGAAAACATTAAAAAAAAGGAAATTTCAGCCGGAAGAACAAAGCAATGGGCAAGTGCTGCTGTTGTCTTGCAGCCACGAGGGGAACCTCTGCAGACACACAGGGGCTCCCTGCAGTGTCCATGTCCCACCAGGCAATTCCAGGTGCAATCCCAGGCTCTGCTGCCTCAAGAATGTGGTTCTCCTGCCTGACTTCCTCAAATATAACTTATTTGGGAGTGTCCCACAGCCTTGGTGGCAGGTGATCAGTGCATTTCCCACCTGGGGATGCTGCAGAGGCCACCCACAGACTCGGCTCCATAACCCGGATCCTGCCACTCCCATTGGCTCCTAATCCTTTGGAAATAACAGCCCCAAGTAGGATGGCACAACGTGACACATTTATTTGTGTGCCACACCAGGGCACAAAGGGGGAAAGTTATTCACTATGACATAAAACTTTGCCAAGGCTGAGACACCTTTGATGCTTCCAAAGAGCACCATCTGAGCTCACTTTTGGAACAAAGTAGCCAGCTCAATGATATCTCAATTTCTTGAAGACAGTTGTTCAGTCTCTTTTCTATACTGTATGTTCCACATTAAGTCATTATCTATGCTGTTCACTCCATTAATTCTGCTAGTTTTATTAGCAAAGTTCTGCTGCCTGGTCCTGTAGCAGTGACAAGCATTTCTAAAAGCTAATCTGACAGATAATGACTCCATTAAGTGTTGAATACTAATTGGTTTACATCAGGGGCCTGAAATTAATTGATGTAAATAAATTAGCACCTGAGCATGCATCACCCCAGCTTTGGATTTTCCTAAATACCAACGATTTTTAAGGCTTGTATCTTCAGCAAAACGCAGTGGAATATAAACAGACAGGATGAGTAATTAAAATGTGGCAACAAAATAAGACTATCAGGATAAGCTTAACAAAGATTGTTTACCTATTGATGGAAAGGGTAGTGCCTGCCTGTACAGTGTGTTTGCACTGCTCTGACTCCTATAAAAGATACTTTTCTGACAGCTTCCCAAAGATATAATTATCATTGCTGTAATAACAGTGACACTGACCCCACACCATTACTAAGGTTTGGTAAAGTTATGTGATATGCAGGGAATGTGTCCTATTAATCACAACAAACACCTGCCCCCCCTGGAAGTCAAGGCTTCAATTATTAAATCAAGGTATTAATAAAAGTTATTTTGCTTTAAAAGGATAAAACCTCATTATAGTGGTGATTTGTCATTGGAGTGACACAAATAATGACTAATTTCTAAAGCCAGAATGAGATGTACAGGTTGGGCATGGCAAGAGCAGTCAAAAGGTTAGAAGACACCAACAAATACAGTTCATTTTTATATACAGGTTTACTATGTTCATTGTCACCTTTAAAAGGAAAATAAAATCTAATATAAAGCAATAAAAATCTGAGAAGAATTCCCATGTCTTGTGAGAGTGAAGTGGTAAAGCAAATTCAGCCCAGAACAACAGAGAATCCAACCCTGAGGTTGGAAAATCCCTCTAAGATCATCAATCAAATAATCAACCCAGCACTGCCAAGGCCACCAGTGAGAGTGTCCCCAAGTGCCACATCCACAGGGCTGTTAAACCCCTCCAGGATGGGCACTCCCCCCTGCCCTGGGCAGCTGTGCCAGGGCTGGACAGCCCTTCCAGGGAGCAATACAGGGACAATGTGAGGCAGTGGATGGGCACAAGCTCCACCAGCACCAGCTGTGCCACTGCAGGGCTGGGGGAAGCTTTGGGAATGGGAGTTGACTGGAATACACCCACTGAACTTCCATCTGCTTTAGAGCAGCTTTCCAATCACTGCCATGGGTTCCAGAGCAGAGACACAGAGTGTTTGCACATGCACCAAAGAACACTTTGTTCTGACAGAACTATCACCACTGTGAAAACAGAAACAACCCAAAGTCATCCTGCAAAGGACAAGATCAAAGTTTCTTCCCAATATCCATCTAACCCTGCCCTGTGGCAGTGGGAAGCCATTCCCTCTTCTCCTGTCCCTCCATGCCCTTGACCCAAGTCCCTCTCCAGATCTCTTGGAGCCCTTTTCTCGGGAACTTCATCAGGACATCATGAGCTGGGGATTTTTTGATTTTTTGGGGCTGGCATCCCCCCTCAGGGCACACAACAGACAGGAGCCTCCTGTGCCTTCCTCACACTCCCCCCAAGGTGACCTGCAGGGAGCAGGGGAACAAACCCCCTGGAAAGCAGCTGTGACAGAATCAGTCATTTCTTGACTCCAACACCCCAAGAGATCCCTTAGTTCAGACCTATTACCCAGTTTTAGTAATAAAGGTAAAAGATAAAGGTATTAATAACTGGAAAGAGATAGAGAAATGAATAACCCCGTTGCCACTTCTGGAACTAAAGGAGAGGTCTGAGTGATTAAGCAGCTTTTAAACATTGCCTTAAGCTAAACAGTGTCAAAGGATTTAGTAATGCCCTGTTTCCTGACTCAGGCTTCCTTCAAAAGCTCCTCCCAGGACTGGTGGAAAACTGGGCAAAGCTTCACCCCCGGCATAAATTTAGACATGAGCATTCACACACTGGGCCAAAACCAGTTGTCACCAGTTAGACTCTTGAAATGGTTTGGGTTGGAAGGGACCTTAAAGCCAGTCTCATTGCAGCCCCTGCCATGAGTAGGGACACCTTCCACTGTCCCAGGTTGCTCCAAGCTCTGTCCAACCTGGCCTTGGACACTTCTAGGGATTTAAGGGATTTAAATGGATAAAAAGCTTTTTCCCCCATAAAGAAGCAGCAGAGCCCCTCGACCCTAAAGCAACACCCTCGAGGTGGAGAGAGGGTGGATTTGGGGAGAGTTTGTTGTGCTGCCTCTTCTTCTCCATCCTCAACCCATTTTTAGAGCAGCTTCTCTCTAACCTCACCTGTGCCACGATTTTGATTCAGCCACCACCAGCACAACCCTGGAAAATCACCAGGAGTTAACCAGGGAAAAATTAATTACAGGAATAAAACTTCCTTTAGTCTCCTCATCAGTATTTAAGTATAATGACTATTTATTAGTGGGTGTAATGGACAACAGAGCTGAAAGGGTGCAGGTTTCTCATAGTCACTGTACATATGCTTAATGAGAATTCCAAAGACATAATGAATCAGGATTCCCCTGTTGGGCACTGAGTATTTCTTCATTAAATTCTAATGAACTGGGAAGAGTATCAGGTTTGCTCATGCAGTGTATTTTTCCTCCTTTTTATGGTTATGTTTACATGCATTTAGTTAATCCTCATCATCCTTATGACAAAGAAGTGCTGAAAAAACACGTTTGTTAGGAGTGGAGGGGAGATAAATATGCAAAGACAGAAGAGTCAGCAGCACCAATTATGTGAATAATAGAATTTGTGCTGTGCCCCACAGAACCCATAGTGCCCAACCAGCCATTGTTTGCCTCTTCAGAAATCACAGGATAAGACAAAATCTCATTTAGCAATAAGATTATGGCACACCATGATGTGATTTCACTTGATTACCACCTCTAGGAAAGGAAAAGACTCATTCCTGAAAACAGACCCAGCACATGAGAGGATCAATGCAGATAAATCCAAGTTGCTCACACAGAACTGATGGCAAAGATGCAACTGCCAAAAACAGCACAGGAGAAAAAACCATCTCACTGAGTAACTCCTTCAAGTGTGACCATAATGCCACTGGAATAGTGCCCTGGGACAGGAGGTGGCTGGGCTGTGTCCAGGGAAACAAACCCCAGGAGTTACAGGATCTCTGTGTTTGGGGGCTCCTCTGAAGGGCAGCAAGAGCAGCTCCTGTGCCTTTGGAATGTGGTGTCTCTCCAACCTGAGTTACCATAAATCATTTCCTGTAAGTAAGTGGTTGTTACAGAGTAAAAAGTATAAAACCAATAATCTGTGCTGGCATGAAGTCAAAAAGTATTTCCAAAAGGGCATTAAGAGGATTGCAAAGAGAATATGGAAGTGGCTGCAGGAATCCCATGACATCTTGATGCTTCTTGCAGAATTGTGGCAAAGTGGAAATTAATTTGCACACCAGTTGTGGCCACTGTGTGCACGCTGTGGGCAGAGCCTGTGCACCCCTGGGACCCCTGGGCAGTGCCAGGGAGCTCCTCTGTGGTGGAATCTGCCCAGGGTGGTGGCACTGCCCGCAGCCCCCGCTGTGTCCCCTCCACTGCTGCCTCCCACATAGAAATCCAGGGGATTAGAGCACTTCATCTTCTCACTGGCTGTTGGCAAGACAAGCAAAGCAATTAGGCTGTTATGGCAATTTTATGGTGCTTATAAAATTAATTAGCTGCTTATTAATTAAAATTTGTCATTAATAATATTATTATTATCTTTTCTTCTAATTCCTTCTCTTCTCAAGCTCTGTTTGCTGTGGGTTTTTTCCCTCCTCTTGCTTTGCATTTCTTGTTTGCTTCCCAGGACAAACACATCCCATCCCATCCCATCCCTCAGGCCATCCAGAGGCCCTGGATGGGGAGAGCCACTTTTCCAGCTTTGCTCTTCAGGGTGAACCTGGAGCTGATGGAGCCCCATGATATCCAAGAGAGTGGGCACAGCCCTGGCAGGATTTGCCAGGGACAGCCTTTCCATGAATCAGCAGTTTAGATCAAGGGACAACTTCTCTTCTTTCAGAGATCTGGGATGTCTCCTTTGTTTTTTAAGGATGCAGATAAAGCCTCGTGGT
>JAOXXN010000025.1:4780550-4801339 GCA_026770055.1 Myrmophylax atrothorax | reverse complement strand
AAGAGGCAGCTCCAGGAGGATAATGTCATTCAGAGGTTAGGAACCACAGCACTTTTCTCTGTGGACACCAGCCAGGCATTTTGGGGGGAGAGTAGAGTTGTTTGCTTGTTTGTTTTTATCTCCACATTGGGAATAATCACCGAGAGACAGTTTCATAAAATTTTACATGAATTTAAGACCAAAGTGTATTTTATCTGTACACTTGCCAGGATTTTGAAGTCTCCCTCCCAGGCTCCTGTCCTCTTTTCAAGCGTCTCTGGAGACTCCTTTGATGCTCCTTGCGTGAGAGATCCCACCATCCCACAACACCAGAGATTGTCTGCGTTGGAAACGTTCCCAGAACAAGTTTGCTGGTTAAAGGGCTCTGTTTGGGATGAAATATGGCTCAGTCCACGGGGTCTTACCTTCAGTCCTCTCAGAGTGTTGTTTCAGACCATGTTAAGCAGCACCACACTCGATGTGCTCCTCTGGCCTGTCAGAGGCACCACAGAACTTTGTTATTGTCCATAAAATCCCTACTGGGGCTCGGCGTGGCTTTGCCTGTTTTGTCCTCGGTTTCCATGGAGTTTTACAGCCCCATATTTAAGGCCAGATGGTGCCATGGACATCCCCTGAGTGAACATGACCTGGTGATTCACTGTGTGGTGCCTCTGGGGCATCTCCTGCCAAGGGGGCCCTCCCTGCACAGGTGAGGACACAAACCTGAGGGGAGCAGCAGCACTACAGCTGCACTGTCAGTAACACACGGGGACATGGAGTCACAGGGTTGCTAACCATGGCCTGGGCTCATCCCCCAGAGTGGGCAGCAGGTCAGGGAGGGGATTCTGCCCCTCTGCCCCACTCAGGTGAGACCCCTCACCCTGCAGAGCTGCTACAGCCCTGGGCATCCTCATATAATGGATGTGGAGCTGCTGGAGAGTCCAGAGGAGGCCCCGGAGATGCCCCAGGGCTGGAGCCCCTTTGGAGCCAGGCTGGGAGAGCTGGGGGGATCACCTGGAGAAGGGAAGGATCCAGGGAGACCTGAGAGCCCCTTCCAGTGCCTGAAGGGGCTCCAGGAGAGCTGGAGAGGGGGAATGGCTTCCCAGCAACCGAGGGCTGGGTTAAATTTGGCACACCACCTTTGGGGGACCGTAGCCACCCCCATCTCTGCAGACAAGCCCTGAGGAGCAAGAGCTGTGTGTGCGCAGCAGCTGGGCAGGAGGGGTGCAGGGCAGTGCTGGGGCCAGTGTCAGTGCTGGGTGCTGGGATAAGGATGGTGCTGGGATCAGAGGAATCAGGACGACGCAGGGATCAGGGCGGTGCCGGGATCAGGGATCAGGGCAGTGCCGGCCGGGCCGCCGCTCCCAGCGCCGGGGCAGCATTGCCATCTACAGCCCCGCCGCAGCACTGCACAGTGTTCCATATGCTCCGCATCCCTCCACCCGCATTTCCATGGAATAACAACCTGTTTTCCCCTGCCCGCCGAAGCGCCGCACAGGAACCCTCTGGGCTCTTCTCGGGGCTATGGGAACCTCCAGACCAACTTTCCCGCAATCCCTGAGCGGCAGAGACCCAACGCCAGCCTGTCCTGGCAGAGTTTTCCCGGGATGGGAGCGCTCCGTGTCCCCCACACGGGGCTGAGTCCCACGGACCCAGAGCAGCCTCACACCGGGGCAGGGAAAAGGCATTAAATTGAAACATTGAAACATTCTCCATGGCAAAAAATCATGTTCAAACCCCAACATTTGGGCGCTAGGATATCATAATTCAATATTATCATTATTAAAATATTTATAACGTTTAATAAATTCTTGTCATGCCATTTATGGGTGAGTTAAGGGACTGCAAGGCTGTTAAAGCACTAAAAAGCATTTAACTTGCTGCTTACCAAAGTCATCCTTTTGACTGAAGTCATTCCAGTACATTGTTAACTTAAACATCATTTGTCTTTACAATGGCCATCCTTCTCTACTAAAGTATTTAAAGTTTCTAACCTTCTTCCTGCAAGTCCAAAGCTTTGTTGTACTTAAACACCAGCCCAAACCTGCCCCAATGTTCTTGCCTTCCCACTTGGCCCTGTGTTGGGGCTTTTTCCACTCTGTGTGACTTGATAAACAAAATTTAGAGCCCAAACTGCGATGGGGAGTGACTGAACTGTGAGAGTTCAGTGGATCAGCATCCAAATGCACTGGGAATCCCATGGAAGGGGAATCCTGGGGCCAGCCCTGGGGCCAGGGTCCATCTGAGCCAGGCTCGCCCGAAGGAATGCCCTGCTGGCCACTGGCACCTTCCTCCTTCACTCTGCAACACTGACTGGCACCAAAGGTAAGAACAAAAGAAGCCTTGCCTGTCCCAGCAGAAAAAATGAGATTTGCTGTTGTTATCCCTTCCCACAACTCCTCGTGGAGGGGTTGGTTCTGTTTGCACAGAGCAACTGTGCTCCACATTGCTCTGGCTCCCACCAGTGTCTTTAGAGGTCATCAAACTCCACAGTTAAAAAAATTAATCTGAGAATTTACAGCAGTTAAATACAGCTAAATAATTAATGATGAGGAAATTGAACTTCCCGTGGAGATTGGATTAGGAGCCAATGTGGGACAGCACTGCTGTAGAGCAACTTTCCCTGGGGAACCTCCCAGCAAAAATCAGCCTCTTTATTGCTTTCCATATCACTAATAAAATATGAAAGGAGAGAATACAATAATATTTTCATATCATATTAATGACCTTCAGAATGCAATCAGGGTAGCAGCTCTCACGGAGCAATTTGCTAACCTAATATAAAATTGTTAATGTGATATGAAGGTCACAGACAGGATAAAAAGGAGTGTAATGACAGAGACCAACCTGGGCTTTTTAGCAATGAGAACAATTAACTTCCACCTTCATTTGCTGCATCCCAGGCTGGTTCTTCACAGTTACCACACCTTTCTCCCTCTGGAAAAACACCTATGAGAGGTCCTGCCATTCCAACCAGGTGCCTTGAACTCCTTGGAGATGGGATGGAAACCTCTGAAAGACCCAGTGAGAAAAGCTTTGGTTCAAAAGGATTTATGGGAAAGAAAAGAACAATAATATTTTTAATGGATCTATGTATTTAAAAATGAAAATATTACAAAATTATATGAATTATTTTGCTCCTGCCTAAAACTGATATGTTTAGTTTTGGTAGTTTAAACATAAGAATGTCCAACAAAAAAAAAAGTTCTGAACAACTTTGAAATCAAGGATTTTTAAATAATTTAAAAGCAAGCCCAATTCTGAAGGAGGTTAACTGGACTTTCACCAGCTGAGCAAAGTTCCTGGAGTGCTGCAGAGCAGAGAGCAGTGAGCACGTTATTCTGAGCTCTTCCAAAGAAACAGAACTGGTTGGAAGAGAAACTCTGCCCTTGGTCCTCGGTGTAAACTTTGGGGGCTCTTATTTCAAGCCCCCCATTTGGCCTCACATTAAAGGCCACCAGTGCAGGGGCACAAACTCCAGATATCTTTGTGGAATGTCCCACTGAGTCCCAAAATGTTCCCTCGTGGGGACACAGAAGGGGTGGGGGAAATAAAAATCCCATGAGGCTTCTCCTATATTGGATTCCTCTTCCAGACCCTCCAAACCTCTTCTCCTCCCTGGAGCTCACCTGAATTTCAGCATGAATATTTCAGCATGAATATCTTCCTACAAGGCCACCTACAGCTTGTTTCATGAAAAGTCATTGTGTTTTACTAACTTTGGACATTCTGGTTTCATTTGATGCCTCTATAAGGGGCCTTCTCAAAAATCTCTGGACAAATTTTAAAAAAAAGATTTTATTCTTTCAACAATTACAATTTTTTTCTAATTATGCCAACACTACCAGAACAAAGTGAGGATCTGAGTGAGACCAATCCCTGTGAAATGCCTCCTGAACAGCAGGGATAGGTCAGAGCACGACTTTGTTTCCACAAACACAGGTTTTCTGCAGGGACTTTAATATTCTGAATGGCAAGAGCAGCAGGGAAGGGCGTGTGGGAAGCCATTCTTCAGCTGCAAGAGGAGAAGCTCCTCCTGGAGACTCATTTTACTGTCTGAGTCAAAGCCCCTTTATATGTGTTTTATACAGGAATTGATTGGTATTTAATTAACCTCCACTTTATGCCATAGTCAATCTTTAATTAAATGCATCCTTAAGCATAGGATTTAGAGCGTTTCCAGAAGGAGTTTAAGTGCAGAAAGAGATTTTATGTTTTCCTCATAAACAAGAAATGAAGGAAAGAGCTCCTTGGAAGAAGGAGAGTCCTCAGCACACACAGAACTCTTTGCAGGTTCCTTCCACCTGGAGAGGAGACACCCAAACACTTCCCATTGGTGTTGGGATTTGAGGAGGGGGAACCCCAAGAAGCAACAAGGCTTGGAAGGGAGGAGACCCTCAACTCCCATGAGCTTTGTGAAGCTCCAAGCTTTGGAAAACAAGCTCCAGGGAACTTCTGGAGTCACCTCTGCCATGGACAAGCAAATCTGAGCAGGCAGGAGCCCTGAAGTGGAAACCCCACCTCATCCACACCACATCCCAATTCCAAGGATGGCTAAATCAGTGTTCCTCCAAATGCTGCCCTATTTAGAGGCCAAGAGTCACCACACAAGGTTTGAGTGATTATTTACCAACTCACCAACATCAATATGACAATCTGGGAGGAATTAACACCATGGCTCATTACAGGAGTGTTTGATATCCTGACCTACACACCAACCAAGGTGATTTCTGAGCAGGCATAACCATTTCTGCAGGAGAAAAATCACATTATGGCACACAGAAAAGACCCATTTTCATACAGATTTCTACAGCCTCTCCATGGCTGCATCCAGCTCCTCCTCCATCCCAAAAGGAACTCATGTATTCCCTCTTTGTCCCTCCTCCAAGATTAGCCAGAAAGAGAAGCCATTTTTGGCAGAGTTCATTAAAAGGATGAAAAGGCTGGTTAGGGGCAATAAATAATTAGACAAACTTTCAGCCAGTTGTGATGAGTTTATGGAATTCCTGATACAAACCAGCTCAGTGAGAAATGTGAAGTGTTTCTAAGGCATAAAGGAAGTGCCAACAAGCAGCAAAGCAAGATCCTTGGTCTTTTGACATCTGAAGTGTTTAAAGTGAAGAGAATTTATATGGAAGTGTCAGCTTTGGTTCAAGCAGGACCCAGCCCTTGCCAGGGCAAACACAACTGAGTTCAGCATCACCTGTACAATGTCACCACCCTCTGGCCTTAAAGCACATCAAATGCAGGTCCTACAGCATTGAGACACTAAAAAAAGAGATTTTCCCAGTGAACCAGCAACATTCTGCCCATTTTCAGGGGTAAATTGCTGCAAACCAAAAACCTTCTGCCTGCCCAAACCAAACCTCCTGGGTGAGCATCTGTCCCTGCTCCCTTCTCCACCTCTGCTATACCCAGCTTTGTTTCCACGATATTTAGGATTAAGTTATTACATTTCCAGATATTTCCCTGTAGATCTTTTCTTAAATAGCTTCTGTTGCAATAGTAATAATCCTTTGGAAGGTCCAGCTGATTGTTCACCTGATTTCTTTTCACTAGGGCAGGGCTGTAAATGAGATCTCTCTGCTGCAAAGTTTTCTTGGATGAAGGGTTTCATTAATAAGAAAAGAAACAGATATCAATTCAAGTGTTCCATAGGCTCTGAAGAAAAATAATTTCAAAGGAAAGAGAATTTAGGAAATTTCAAAGGCCAGAGAAGAAGAAAAAGAGAGGGATGTTATCTCATTTCTATAAATCCTACCTCAAAAAATCAGGGAAAAATACAGCAGGTTAAAGAAACTTGCCAAGAAATGCAAAATTTCCCAAGGAGAGATTTTGTAGTGTTTCTTTCCTGATGATGCTTTTTACAATAAATTTATCCTCTAAGCCACTAAGAAATTTTTTTTTGAATTTTCATTTTAAATTTCCCTTTCTATTTTCACCCAAGCACTAAATTGCACATGGCCTTTTATCCCAAAGAATTCTTCTCTCCTCCTGATCTCACACCTCAGTCCCACAGCAGGGACACCTTGGTCACATCTCCCCTTGCTGACATCAATGTTGTGTTTGTGCACACTCAGAAAAGGGAAAATTTGGAGGGAATTGGGGTTTTACTGGCGAGCAGGAGGTTCCTACAGCAAGAGCTGCAAGAAAACCCTGTGGCTGAGCAGTCCCAAAGTGTCTCTGGCAGCAAATCATCCTGTCTGAGCCCTGGGGAGCGTGTGAGGACACCAGAACGGTGTGCTGGGCATAAATCACGTGCAGCACTCCACTGATTCATAGAATTCCAGTGGGTTCACTCCCAACTCCCAGCGATTGCCACTGGGGGGATCTGAGAAAATGGCTCTTCCCTTGGGATGAAAGCACTTAAATCAAAGTCGCTTTCGAGCCACAAAAAATTAATGGTGGGTTTTCTCATCTCAGCGTGCAGGAAACTCTGCTCATAAATCCCACAGAGCTCAAGCCATGGCATTTTAAGCATCACACAAGTCCCAGATTCAAAATTTATATAAAAGCTCACCTAAACTATGAAAACCTCTTCATTCTCACTAGTTGTTTTCACTTGAAAGAAACCCCAATATATTAAAATATTTAGAAAATCATGGGCTTATAAAATCAGGAATCCTTGATGTTGTTTTATCCCAGGAAAAGTTTAGATACACCCATTTTTGAACAAGGTAAAATGCTGTTCATCCAGATAGTTGGGGTTCAGGGCAAGGAGGTCTCCCCATCTGTCACCACCTTGGCTAAAAGACACAAAAAATGGGTTGTGGTCCCATGGAAGAAAATATTGCCACAGCCAAGGGAAAACTATTTGTGATTTAGTAAATTAACCAAAACTTCAATTGATCCACTTTGTGTTTTCCTTCTCTTTACTTTCCAACAATTTAGGGCATTTTTTTTAATTAAATACAAAGGCCTTCCCACGTTTCAGAAAATTCATCACTATTGGCATTTATTAGTTATTCATTTCTGTTTAAAACATGCTTTGTAATGCATTAAAGTACCTCAAAAATTAAATTCCTAACAGCCCTAGGCCCAAAAATATATTTAAGTAAGAAAATTAAGCACAGTAATAAATAGAGAACAATTCTGAAATATTAATTTGGCCTGTAGCATTTCAAATGTTTATTTGCCATAATTAATTTGAGACCAAGTTTACATTGCCTTTGTCAGGAGTTTGCTGGGAGCTTTGAGTTGCTCATTTCCTCCAACCTGCCTTTATTCCCTCCCTGACAACCATTGCCAGAGCATTTAAAGCAATTCCTTCAGCTGGTTTTGGGGATGATCATTTTCCATGGGGCACAGGGAATGAGCAATCCCACTAATTCCTGGGCTGGAGCTGTTAATTAACATGAGGCTCATTTTCTGCTCCCCCATCTGTACCAGGAGTCTGAGCAGCACAAAGAAATCCCTCATTTTGGGTATTTTTAAAGCCCATCTAGTCATGGGCAGGGACACCTTCAGCTCCATCACTTCTAACTTAGCAAGGGAAGCTCTTCAGTAATTTTTATTCCTAAATCCTTATCTTACATCAGAATATAATAAGTTTTTTCTGTGGCAGAGTTTACTCCAGATGCTGAACCCTGGAGTATCAGAACATATTAAATTGCAGTAAGTTTCCTAATCAAAGCAGTTAACCTGTATAAAGTTGTATTTAAAACATACAGGTGTCTATGTCACATTTGCTACAGTTCAACAGCTATAAAAAAAACACTAAAATGGTCTCTAAAACCCACACCTGGTATCTATTGGATTCTAAAAATATCTGTATTTACCTTAAAAATCTGCATTTTAGGTTTCTGCTCGCCAAGTCTGCCTCGTGCTGCTGTTTCCCCATGAGCAGCTTTTGAGTTTGGCTGCCCCAGTTCCACCAGCTCAGGGAGAGCAGAGGAATTACTGCAAGAGGGAAGTCCAGGTCCAAGCACTGCCCAGACACACCCCCCCCGTGCCAGCTGTGCATGTGGATCCATGTGCCATCCTGCCCACTCCACACTTCATCTCCTGGCTGGAACAGGCTCCCCAGGGCAGTGGGCACAGCTTCTCTGTTGCTTCTCTGCTCTGCAGCCAAGGGATCTCATTCCTGAACAGCAGACCTGATGCTGTTCCAGCAAACTTCCTGGGATATGAACATGACATGAACCCCACAACCACATTCCACAGGCAGGAAAACAAGAGAACAAGGAGAGCAAGACGCTCTCAACAAGGAAAAAAAATAACAAAATATGATTGGATTCCAGTACCATAATTGAACTCCAATTCCTGGCCGTGCATCCTCCAGCCAGGGAGGTTTCCACAGGAGATGAATCCTGGTAAGAATGCCGGCAGGGGTGGGAACAGGGCACTGCCTCCATCTCACAAAACTGTTTGGGTTGGAAGGGACCTTAAAGACCATCTCAATTCCACCCCCTGCCATGGGCAGGGACACCTCCCACCAGCCCAGGCTGCTCCAAGCCCTGTCCAACCTGGACACTTCCAGGGATGGGACTGACACAACCCCATCAAAATTATTCCCCTTCAGGAAACCTTTAGAATAAAACACCTCCATTAAGCATCAAGCCCTTTGTCGTGGAGCATCCCAGCCATCTCAGGAGAGACCAGGGCACAAACCTGGATGCTGATGGAAAACAAGAGCCTGAAATGCACCAATTTAGGAATAGAGCAATTTGCACCATCAGCACTGGGGCATTACACCTCTTGTTCAAACACAGCTTGGCACTGCACTGCTCAGGGGTGGCACACTGTGGATGCCAAAAATGGCAGAGCAGCACCCAGCTGGCTGTGCAGAGCTAAGGATTTGCTCCGAGGCTGGAACTGCAGGGAGACAACTGACCCCACCTCTGCCAAAGGTTTTCTTCTGTGTCTTCCAAGATGCCCACGAGAAGCCCCAGCCTCCAAGAGGAATCCCCAGAAGTTGTGGAGGGAAATTGTTAAGCAAAAATTAATACAATGAAATCCGTATTTTGGCAGAACTTCAGCAGACACCTTCTCCCTCTTCCTATTACACACCAGTGCTGGGGCAAAGATGGGAGCATCTGTTTTACCTTAAAATATCTGCCCAAAAGAGATGTGGGAAGGTGCTTCTCACAATCATAAAGCTTCAGAGATGAATCATGGGGAAAACAGCTCCTGAGAACCAAAATTTGCAGGAAAACAAGGAGAGCAGGACATGACTAAGGCACACTCTGGAGTCTCTTTCCTGCCACTTGGCTCGTCCCTGTGCTTGGTCTGAAAACATTCAGTAATTTGGGGGGTTTTCATCCATGCCTTGTCTCTTCTCCCATCAGCAACATCTTCATCAAGCCTACAGGAACTCACTCAGACTTTGGGGTTTCCATGGCTCTTAAAATTATTTTGGGAGTAACATTTTTGGATAATTTGGTTATTTTTTTCCTGCCCACATTCAATGAAATGAAGCAAATCATCACCACCTTGGAATCTTTTCACCTGTTGTCTCCAATGTGGCTCAGTCACCTCTTGTCTGTCACCAGACAGGTCCCAAAGTGCTTTTGTGTGAGCAAACATTACCCAGGAGATGGACTTGAGTCAACTGGGGGAAAACCTTTCTGTGCATAGGGAATGATGGAAAAAAAAATATCCCTTACCCTTTTGAATACAAACAGCAACAGTAGTTACCAAACACCTCAGGGGTGTTTTAAACTCAGAAACTGCAATTTAACATCATTGCCATTATACTGAAATCTCAATTTTTTTGTGCCATGATTGGGATTATCCTGAGCTGTTCCATCTCCTGTCAGTGAGAACATCAACAACATTTGGTTTTGCTGTAACAGTTCATGTGTAGGACAGAAGAGTTCAATAACCTGCAGTGATTTACCATTGTGCTTAATGTGATCCCTGGCACTCAATCCAAGTTCCTGTTTTCCAATGACCAGGTCCTTGCAGGAAAATTATTTCCTCTTAATATATTAAGTTAAATTTAAGACACCTGAAAAACATACAGAAGGCAGATCATAACATATCAATCCTAGCACTGAGGGTGTGTTTTATTACAAGTGTGGCATGAAACACTTGACTGAAGATAAATTTATAAATAGCTCTCGATGTATGTGAGATTTTTGGCAAGGTTTACCAAGTAATACAAATTATATTTAATTTAGAAATGTTTGCTCATCAATTTAAAGGAAGAAAAAAGAAATTGGTGAACTTCCAAATCATAAGTGATGGATTTTTGTCAATTATAAAACGTTATGAATTTGCAACCTTTTTATTCCAGTACCCAAGGAAGTGCCAGCTATTTAAAACTGTACCTTTATGATTATTCACAAAGTTTAACAAAAATAAATACAATTTTGAGGTTGTCTTTGGCGTGCTGTAACTCAAGGCAACAGTGCCAAGAAAACCAACCCCCCCAGCCTGCACTGCCAGACTCAGCCTTGCAAGAGGAGGAGAACGTAGTACAATGCAAACTTTAATGTCAATATATACAGAGCTTTAAAGAAAACATTTCTTTTAAAATTAAATGAAATAAATACAGTATGATACAAAATCCACAATATGCTTTGAGAGAAGGAAATGACAGTTACGCTATCTGAGGAGGGGGACCTCTTGGATGGCTCCACCTGTGAAGTACCTCGGAGAGGGCGAACTCGGTGCCCTCTGTCGCAGTAATGCCCTTTCCATGCGCAGAGTCCTCACCACCCACGTGCCAGGGGAGTCTCAGCTCCAGCCAGAGGGTCAGTGCAAGGTGAGAAGTGCTTGGGAGATGATGACAATGCAATTCATCAGCAAACACTGCTGCAAAGCCTAATGCAAACCAGCCAGACCTGAGCCCTGGTGCTGCGAGGGAGACCTGCCCCAAACATCTCCAGTTGTCACAAAAACCCCAAGGAGGGGTCAGTGTTATTCAAACTTGCTGCTGGTAATGAGCTATGGCCCAAATATGAAGAGACAAAATCAATTAAATATCTTTTAAAGCTTTCAGAGAAGGGTTGCTTTCATTACATAGGAAGAATCTCCAGAAAACCAGCTGCTGATGATTTATGGGGGGCTTCTAATGATATAAATTATTATAATACTCAAGTCAGCTTTAGCTACACACTCAGGGTGGGTTTTTTTCCAAATCTGTATTCAATCTTCCATTCCCAAAGGAAAAACATAATGTGGGGGAGCAAACATTTAAGAACTACACTGAGGCAGGTACAGGCAGCACTCAATGTGCTGAAGTAAAGGATGTTAATGCAGAGGGATGGCACAGTGTGAGTGACATGTAGGTGTGTTACCAGCAGGTATCAGTACACACCCAGCAAGGTTTCTGAACTAACTTTCAAGGAGAATTTTATGGTTTTAACCTTACAGAATTAGATAAGGTGACTCTATCACAATCACAGCTTCAGGAGCCTTCTGAAGCCTTGTGAAAAACTTGCTCCTCCCTTTCCCTTCCACAAATATTTGCACACTTTTAGTTCTGGACAGGACTGAAAAACTTAAGTGCTACAGAAGTACCTAAACCTCCTTGTTTGCATTGATGTTTTAGCCTAATTTCACTGATATGAATCAGGAGAATTATGATAGCCTTGTGTAACTCATTTAACTCAATTCTACAGACCAGTCTATCAGTATTTTGCAAAGCTGAAGTTTGCTTGAGGTTATTTTAACTACATATGGAGATCAGCCTTGGAAAATGCACTGAAACGTGGAAGACAGAATTCAAGCTCAGCATGATGATTTGGGTGAGGTTTTGGATTCCCTCTCTGGATGTAAGAACACCTAAACCACACTATAGTGAACAGCACACCTGGACCACCTGCACCTCAGGCTCTTGGCACGGTCAAGAACTTACTGGTTTTAAGGATAATGGGAAAAACAACCAAACCCAGACAACAGTGAGACCACACCAGGCACAAACAGCAGCCTGGCTGAACCCCCCCAGGCAGAGCTCTCAGGTGTGGGCACTGCCACCCACCACTGCCTCACACTGATGCCACTGCAGTTTTTGGATATGTGACAGGAATACAGCGGATCCCTCAGGTTTTATCAGGATAACCAAAGACAGAAATTGTGATATCCAAGGGGTGAAAGAACAGCAAAACAGGACCTGAGCCTGCTCCAGCTGTGGCTGTGTCTGTGGGAATCTGCTCTCTGTGCACCACAGAGCTGGAGATCATTGATAATTGTCCCCACCAAACAGCAGAGTAGGAACTTTTCTGGCAGTAACAGAAGCCACTGCCAAAATATTGTATCATTTGAGTCCTGTGGGAACTCCTCTAGTCTAAGTGCCTATTTCTGTGTAACTGTGAGCCTTTGGAAATATCTGACTTATTTTTTCTCTGAGTAAGGCAGTTTATAAACTTCAACTGTGCCAAAGTGATATGAAAGAGTTTGCACTAACCTTTCTCTGCAGCCAGAGCAGTTCCACTGACCTGTTCTTCCATCTCAAACCTTTAACTGACAGCTCATGAGCAGCCCATGCTACTTTATACAACAAAACCTAAGCTGGGAAAAGAAGGGATGAAAAAAATATGCAAGAAGTTCCAAAAGGAGCATCTGAAAGGTGATGATTAGAAACAGAAAGAGTAAACTGCACATGAACCCTTCTGTGTTCTGCATATCCAAAACGGTTCAAAGATTGATATGCTGAAACAGTCACAGCAAGGGAACTTCCCCCTCAAATTAAGGGTTACAATTGGCATACCAGGGTACACTGGCCTGTCAGATATAACATATCCATATGTTTTCCTCATGATAAGACAACTTTGTAATGTTGCAGTCCCTGAAACTTTGCTTTTACCCCAGGAGTGCCACTTGTACTCAAGGCCAGGAGTGATATGAAAGCAGCAGGGGTAACTTCAGAGATGTTTTACTCTGCTAAGAATCAGAACATCCACCTTGTTTGTGTCCTTTGCTTTGTTTGTGTCCTTTTCCTCTCAACACCTTTGTGCTGCACATCAAGAACAACTTCAGTACCTTCAGCTTATTCCAACTGCTCTTGTGCAAAATGCTTCTAAGGTGCTTATAATGTGGTGCTTCTACAAGCTGAAAGAAAATACCAATAGAAACACTATTACATGATTCATGGGTAGAGCCATTAAAGACCAGCTCTGCCTCACAGGAAAGCTGAAGACAATTCAGATTTGACATTTCCATTGTGCTCCACACCTTGCATTTTCCTCTCATCCCCAACACAGCTTTCACCACTACATTTCAACCCACATTATACCTTGACCTTGGCTCAGGGAGCTTCATTTCCACCACTTGGCTTTTTTTTTTTTGTGAGTGAATTCAAATTCTTCTGGCAGTCATCTGTAAATTTACATCAAAATTATCCTGACAAGAGGTTTACAGGCATTTTTGCTGGCAAAGGTCTTCAGGAAGGAAAAGGAGGATGAACCAGCTGCAAAAGGGGCAGATCTGGGACTAAACAAGGAGCTTTCCTGGAAGCAGTTGTGTTCTTTGAGAAGTTTTCAAGCATTTCAAACAGGCACCTCAAAACTAGGCACAAATGGCCCCTAAAGCTTCCAACATCTATCAAAACACTCCAAGATTCCATACAGGGAATTTCTGCATGATACAAAGAGCACATCTATGTTTGCTATACTCAGGAAGTCTCAAATCTACATATATTCAGACCTAACTATTTGGCCAGATAATTTCCATCTTCCCCCACCACAACAGAAGAAAGCAGCTTATCCAACAGTACTTCCAACACCACCCAGTGCTTCACAGGTAGGAACAAACCCAGCAAACACCCTCTTGTAAGATTTAAGGTGCCACCACCACTCCTGGTGGCTGGGCCAGAATTCTCCTGGAAGGTTTTTTTTCCTGTCTCAAAAATGCCAAGTTCTGCCATCCCTGGGGTCTTGTAATTGGAAATTCAATGATGACAGATCAGATTTGATTTTTGCTCACTTGGATTTTCTACCTGTTCACACTCTAATGTCACTAATAGAGTTAATATTTAAATTGTATGTCATCCTATGTCACTACAAGTGCTCAGTTTCCACAACTTCTAAAAATACTTCTCAGTTTACCTCGGGATGCTTAGTTGCCAGTCCAGCAGCAGTCAGCACTGGGTTTGAGTCAGAAAACCCCAAGATAATTCTGGCCCTGCAATTACTTTCCTCTCCATCACAGCATTTAGGAACAGCTCAAGTCCTCACACCAGAGAGAGGGCGAGTGAGTGCTGGCAACAGGATTCTGTGAGGAATTTGTCCATACCTGTGCCATTCCTTGGTCAGAATTCCCTTCCCTGGGCACACTGCAAGGCTTATTGATTTCCCCAAGCTACCCCTACAGTCAGGCTGAGAGAATGTTGCATGTCTGCCCTGTAATATCTGTACATGCGGCGAGAGATTCAGAGAGAAGCAACAACGTTCTATGAAAAAAATTGAATAAATAAAAGATAAAATCCACATGCCAAGTTGGTTATAATAAAGTGTCAGTCTGCCTTATATGCCAAACAAACTTAAGATTCAGTGGAAAGACTGAAAGAACATAGTAATGGATGGAAAACGTAAGCAACAAAGCACTGAAGTGCATGATGTTGTCCCACGTGGTACCAATGGTTTTGAGAGCCTTAATGTTGACAGTTTATGCACATTTAAACTTCTTCCAGCTCAGTGCAGGACACAACTTGTGGCAACAACTAGAAATGTTCATTTTCCTGTAAGGGGCCACAATCAGCACTTCTTTTGGGGCACAAGTGATCAAATTAAGCTGATGGGTAAAGTGTAGAATCTTCCACATCCTGTTTTTGTATTTTCACATAAATTTACCAGTTACTGGCACCAAACCCAGGCCTCCCAAACCAACACTAATGAATTGAACACTGGCACAAGACATTAGTCAACTTTGCATAATGGCCATGGACAAGTTAAATGAATTAAGTTGAATTAAATGCCCAATTAGAAAATTAATTTGTTCTTCACAACAGGGTCTAAAGGTGTGAAAAAAGAAAACCCACACTGACACTTTATGTACAACTTGGTCATTGGCAAGGGTCCCCTAAATCACCCAAAACTATACAGAATGTGAAAGAATATTTGCAACAGATCTCAAAGGACAGTGTAGAGAAGTTCCTTATGGTGTACCTGATGTTCAAATTAATTTAACAGCTATGGCCTGTAAAACAAACACAGTATGAACCTGTGGGGTTTTTTTTTCTTTCTTTTTAAAAAAAGGACTTTTACAGAATTCAAGTAGTGTAGCAGGAAACCAAAAATGCCTTTTGATCACAGGTCAGGCAGAACAGAGCCACTTGTGGGGTGGATCTATAAGTCTGTGGATGTGAGCTTTTTCATGCTCCGCCGCTGAGCTAAACTGGAGGCTGCCACAGGCTCCAGCACTGGCTGAAATGTCTTGTGGTTCAGTGCAGAATAGGTAGCAGCCATGGCTCCCTGCAGAAAAATTAAATACATCAGAATAATACACAGAGAGAGAGAAAAAGTATTTTTATCAGAAAACACAGCAATTCAAAATTCGATTCTTAATTGAGTCTATTAAAACCAAACAACTTATGGCAGGTCATGAGGTTTGCTTGGGAAAACACATTGACTGTTGAATCCTTCCAGTTTCTAAGAATGTGTGTCTGGCATTTCTCTTTATTTTCTGTGTATTCCTTTTGTATACCTTAGCTGTAGGAGTCACCTTTTAATGTAGGTGAGAATTAGTACGTTCCAAACAAGATCAGCACAAATTTATCAAACACAGCCAGTTCAGTGGCTGTTCAGGTCCTGATTTGTGAGACAACCCAATAAAACTACTTTAATCTCTGAAAACACCCAGAAAGATCTCTTCCTTTAAACATGGGGTAAAAAAATTATTTACCAGTAATTTGGAGAGGGACTTTATACAGGGTATAGAACAAGGTGGAATGGCTTGCCATGCCAGAGGGCAGGGATAGATGGGATCTGGGGAAGGAATTCCTGGCTGTGAGGGTGGGCAGGCCCTGGCACAGGGTGCCCAGAGGAGCTCTGGCTGCCCCATCCCTGGGAATGTCCAAGGCCAGGCTGGAGCCACCTGGTCTCACAGGTGTCCCTGTCCATGGCAGGAGTGGAAGGGATGGGCTTTAAGGTCCCTCCCAACCCAAACCAGTCCATGATTCTATGAATTTGTCTCAAGTATTTAAATATGTAGGTTCTAGGGAAAACAAAAGCTAATTCCTCTTCTAAAGAAGACCAGAGTGCTGCGTGTAGCTCTAAACCAACCCACTGCACAACCACCCCCCTGAGCACCATCCCAGGGGGCTTTACCTTCACTAGATGGGGGGCATCTTGCCTGTTGAGCTGATAATGTGGCAGCTGGTCCCTGCAGGCGATCCAGGAATGCTTCAACACCTGCTCTGCCGTGTACCTCTGGTGGGGATCCACGTGCAGCATGTGAGACAGCAGGTCCTGCAGGAACACAAAGCACTCTCTGCTCAGGGAAAAGCATCCTGAGAGCGTCCATGGTGGCAGCAGTGAGCAGAGGGCCCAGTGGCAGAGGGATCAGCACAACGCACACACACACACACCCCAGGTCAGCAGACAAACGGGATCATTCTGTGCCTTGACACTGCAGAAGGTTCCAAACAATGTGTTGTACTATTGCAGCAGTTGAACAGAGCAAGCCTTCATTGCAAAGGAACTTACTGTTGTGCCTTTCATGTTTATTATTAATATAATCTTTAAAAGACTAGGAATCCTATTAAAATTTAGCAGGCACAATTTATGGAGGAAAGCTATTATTTGCAAACATCTCTCCTGGTTCACTCTACACATTTGGGGTCTGCTGACTACATAGCTCAACTGAACTCATTCATAGGGATACACCAGCAGGGAATTTTTCCTTCAAGAAGCCACATAAAGAATAAAGCCAACAGCAGTGGACATTTGGGTTTGCCTGTTAGAAGCATCAGCAATAAGCTACTAATTACAATGCTGGTCAGAAGAAGAGCTGGGAGGGAAGGGCACAGAACAGAGACAGAATAGTTTGAATTAAAACCAAAATATGGACAAGCTGACAGAATGTTTCCTTTGTTTTAGGTACAAAATGTTAAGCATTCTTAAACACACAGAAGTCAGTTACTTATGCTAAGACAGCAGCATTCTGAATCACTCCTACTGAACTGAACAAGCAGAGCAGTTCCAAAGGATCAGGAAAAGATATTTTAATATTAGTAATTATTATTAATTATTAAATATTAATAATATCAATGCAAATCTTTTTAAAAGCTAACACTGGTGGTTAAGATACCTACAGACCAGGTCAACACCACCCCAAGGAACACACAGAAACTGGTAAGAGATGAGTCTTGAAATGACAGCTGTATAATCAAGCTGATGAAGATTTTTGGCAAGATATCCAGATCTAATTGGTTGTTAAAGTACCAGTTTAATTGCTGGAATTGCTAACAAAGACAAAACACTTGATGACTTCAGCGCTGAACAACAAAGAATTTGCACTATTAGAAATTACACTTAATGGCAGGCTGGGTGGCCACTGGAACTGCCAGAGAACTGTAAAAATCATCCTTCCACTGAAGGAATCCCACCACCACCTGGTGTGGATTTAATGAGAGCAGCCAAGCACTGGCAAAGACCGCCCAGGCAAACTGGTCAGTGCCCAGCCCTGGAGGCTTCTGAAGGCAGAGTGAGTAAAGCCCAGAGTTACCTGGGCAGGGCTCAGGGCTGAGCTGCCTCGAGCAGGAGGCTGCACCAGCTGCTCTTCACTGCAATAAAACTGGTGGGTGGTAGTAACAAAGTTCCCTGACAGACCAGCCTAGTTTATAAAGCTCAGCAGCACTCATTTGAACCCCACAAACCCACGAAAACAGAACACATGTGCACCTTTGCTGCGTCTGAAACAGTGTCCCAGTTGCCTCCACTCAGAGAGAATTTCCCACTGCCTATTCGTACCAGGATCTCCTCAGGAGTGTCATTGGGACCATTGGCAAAGGGAGTATAGCTGGGGAGACAAAAACACAACACCCTGTTATGGGGAAACACTGCAAGGGATTGGGAAAATCTCCTGAGTCAGTAAATATCCCACTGCCAACTGAGACATATCACAGAATATACATACCACTAAATACTATTAATACTTCTTATGTTACATCAGAAGTGCTAAATTAGGAAGAGAATAATTTCCAATTGTTTAGCCATAAGACAAAAAAATCTGCTCTTTTTCTGTTAGAGCAGAATTCAGAAAACCTTTTCTCATTTGGCCACTAGATGCCTCCTAGAGCTGCATCAGCTTGGAGGAGTTAGAAACTCCAGCGATGAGAAAGCAGAGTGCTGTACAAGAGGGCCAGGAGACACAAGGAGGTGACTACAAGGGTATAAAATAGGGAGAACAAGGGGGTGGAGGGAAAAAAGAAAACCACCACGTGGTTTCACAGGCTGAATTCTCCCCTGGGAACTGGGGAAAGCCTTTGGCATCCCCCAGCCATGTACTATGGAAAAGAGAAGCCTTGAAACTGCTTGTGAGATGAGCCTGGTTTATGTATTTACTGATTTACTCCCAGCTCTCTGTTCCACCTAAGTGCCTGTGCTATTCCATGAGGTAACACCTTCCCATATTAAGGGAAGCAGGGATTCATGCAGCATGCTGGAATTACAGGTAAACAGAACAGCTCAGCCATGTTCCTCACCCTGCCAGCATCGTGTAAAGAAGAACACCCAAGCTCCATATGTCACAAGCAGCATCATATCCCTGTCTCATGAGCACCTGTGAAACAGAGAGTGTTAAAGACTTGTCATGCATCCCAAACCACCCCAAAACCAGCAGCACTGCCCAGCCTGAGGAAGGGAAGTCAGTCCCTGGATCACATCATGGGTTTGACCATTGATTTCCCAATATCCAGCTTGCAGTAAATACCAACAATATTTCTTGCTCTCAGAACATCAAGATTCTCAACAGACTTACATCTTATTTTTGAGGGTGGGCTCTGCTATTTTAAAGCAGGTTTATAACAAACACATGCACCAGTGTTAATAAAGTTATGTGTGATCATATTTAAGGAAAACTAGCAGAATTTTTGTTCTTGTTTTTTCCCCAAGCACTGCTAAAAAGTTTAAGTATTTGATACATCCAAAACAGCCTAAAGAAAACACAGAGCAGCTTCAGATACCTCTGGTGCCACGAAGTTTGCAGTGTAGCATGGAGTTAGAAGCAGTCCATTTTCTCCTCGAAGCTGTTTTGCAAACCCAAAATCACAAATCCTGATGGAATCAGCATTATTTGAGTCATCTGTATATAAAATATTACTGGGCTTGAGGTCTCGATGCACCACCTTTAAACCAAGACAGTTGGAAAGGTATCATTTAGAAAGAACACGTACATTTTTGGATGTAATTTGCAATTTATAAGAACTGTTCTCTAGATGAATACACTTATTAGCAGTTCTATGCAATGATATAACTTGCAAGTAGCAAAAAATTCTAGTTCAAGTACACTAAGCTTTTAAACTTTCTAGTTCAAGTATACTATACTTTTTTAGATATACTAAAAAACCTACTGGCTCATAATGCAACTGGAGTGGCATCACCATTTCCAACAAGCCTAAGAGAACAAACATCTGCTGTTTCCTGGACTGTAGGGTCAAAAGGGTTGGGCAGAATAAAGGATGAGTTTTGTAACAAAACACAAAACCTCCCTCCCTTCTGCCACGGAAACAGAAGGCACAAGCAGGTGCTGAGCAAGGCACAGAGCAGAAGGGATGTGTGATCCAAGGGGAGTGCCAGGGGCTGTGCCTGGCAGTGTGGCTCACCCCCTGGCAGTGCAGGTAGTCCACGGTCTTGGCGATGGTGAAGAGCACAGCGCTGGCCTCGCGCTCCGAGAAGAACTTCTGGCGCAGGATGCGGTCCAGCAGCTCCCCCCCCTTCATCAGCTCCGTCACCAGGTAGATGAATCTGCCGTCGTCATACACCTGGGGACACCAGCAGGGCATCACACAGCAGCACACACAGCTGGGAGACACTGGCACACACAGCCACACCTCCCAGAGCTGAGGCTTCACTGCACTCCTCACCTGCCCCCAGAGGAACAGGGAGCAACACCAGCAGGACTGTCCCAGCGAGGAGGGACAGGCAGCTGATGTGTCCAGCAGCTGTTAATCCATGGCTCTGAGTGACACTTCTCACCCTCACAACTCCCTGCCGCTCTCCACTGCTCTTCTTCCCTTCCACTGCCAGTTTTGAGCTGCTGGCACTTGGCACACTCAGGACAATGTGCAGCTGCTTTCTCAGATTACCAACACATTGGCACTCACTTGAAATAAGAAACAGGGCATTTCTAACCTTCCCATCATTCCTCACTGCGAGGTCATTAAACAGCATTTAGGAAAGAATTAATATCAATGTTGCATTTTGAAATACTCCCTTTACTATTAAGTACTGCTCTCACTATACATTTTACTGCGTAAAAGGAACTGAATGAATCCCAATAAACTCCCTCCACCTGTACTTCTTTTGTGACCACTGTATGGTAAGAGGTAGCAGAGAAGGAGGTACATACATCCTTTAGAGTAATGATGTTTGGATGTTGTCCATAACGCATGAGAATCTCGATTTCTTCTGAGGGATCTCTCTTGCTTTTATCAATTATCTGCAAAACATAACAGGAAAAACAGCTTGGCTAAATAAAGTCTATTTAATAAAGACATTTTTTCTATTTATATCCTTGCTTCAACAACAGAATAAAAAAAATCTGGAGGTAATTACTTGTTATTAATCATTATTAATTCATCTCCCAGCTTCACATCCCACCGTTTACTCATTTCTTGCTCTGTTTAAGATTTTATCATTAGTGCAGCCCATCCTGCTCCAGTGGCCAAGGAAATGCACCAATTCCCTCTGCAGCCCAGTTCCCCC
>JAOXXN010000025.1:4763336-4775483 GCA_026770055.1 Myrmophylax atrothorax | reverse complement strand
ATTCCTGTAGACACTTGCTGGTATTTATGCTCTGGGATCTAAACCTTATTAGAGGGCTTTGATTTCTGTCCCTGTTTTAACTTAATATTCTTAGAACCATAAAATGTTTGGGTTGGGAGAGACCTTAAAGACCACCCAGTTCCACCCCTGCCATGGACAGGGACAACTTCCACCAGATCAGGCTGCACAAGTTGTTACAACAAGCTGTTAAAACATGCCTAAAATGACATTTTGTGCCTTCCCAAGGAGTAAGAAGATACACTTACTTGAGGATCATATTCATGGTCTCGTTTCGATCTTTACCTTGGAATGGCAGGGTACCAGTCAGCATTTCAAACTGCAAAGAACAAATGTTATCTCAATCAGAACTTCTCCCTCCAGCTGCTGACACAAAGTTAAGCACTGTCCTCTTCCCCAGCTCTGCATCAGGCTGAGCTTTGAAAAGATTATCAGAATGTTCACCCATCTAAAATCCCCACTGGCAGTTCACATGATGGAACAGCAGCAAGTGTAACATCATGATGATGGAGGAGTATTTTCCAGCAATAAGCTGCTTGAAAGCAATAAAATCTCCTCCATAACCAAGTCTGAGATGCAGCCACATTCTGAAAACTGCAAGAATAATAAATACTAGCACAGCACTTTAGTTTTGATGTCAGCCTGATGCTCTGAGGCTCCCCAGCAGGGGCACAAGTGGCAGCAGTTACTCATTTCACTGCTCCACTCCAGCTTTTCTTCCACAGCTTCATTCTTAAAAATGCCATTAATACCCCTTCAAACCAAGGCTTCAAGTATGTTTTTTTCCTTAACTATCAAGTAACATGCAAAATAAATGTACAAACTGGCATTTCACATCCATACAACTGTGTGGAAGACACATGATTTTTATGGTGCCTTTTAAGATTTCCATGCAGGGCTAAGCAGGTGAAAAGTCCATTTTATTCACATTAGTTGCCCTTATAGCAGCAATTCAGTTATTGAATCCTCCCCCTTACCCAAGCATTGATAATTGAAACTGGACAAGCTTATTCTAAGTGCATTAACCCCCCTCTCACTCAGAGCAGTGCAGTGTTTGTGACCTTAGGAAGGGAAGCAAAAGCACAGTACCATGAGGACCCCAAAGGACCACCAGTCAGCACTCTGGTTGTGCCCTCTCCTGTTTACCACTTCAGGTGCCATGTACTCTACAGTACCACAGAAAGAATAGGCCTTCTTCTCTTGATCTACTGATTCTTTGCTGAGTCCAAAGTCTACAACAACAGCACCACAAGAACACAGGCAGTAAAGAATTTCAGGAAAAAAACCAGTATATGGTACTATCTAGAGACACCACTGCCCACCACCCAAACCACTCTCTGAGTCATTAAATGGGCAATTAGCCATTGGTATTATTACTGAAATAACTGGATATTTGAGATGCTACACATTTAGAGCCTTAAGATAACCCAAAGTTCTCATTTTCTCTGTTTACTGCTTGCTTCAGTCACACCAAAAATTGGATGGAAATAAAAAGGAGTTTCGAAGGGAACACAGCCTGCATGGTCTGGGATTACTGAATGAGGAATAAGGAAATTCAGACTAAAAATACTGTTGTTACATAAGCCAACATGGCTCTGCCACCTGACTCCAGTTCAGCACAGAACGGGGTGGCATTTCTGCTCCCTCAGTTCCCAGAATCCCTTTTCCCTGGTTTGAGCAGTGCCAGGGAATACACAACTCCTCGACACTGGCTCAGCTCTCAGGTGGAGGCTCTGAAATACCCCTTTTTTCATAGAGGAAATAAAAGCAAATCATATTCCCATCCATTATCATTTCCAGTTGCAGAAGAAAGTGAGAACTTTAGGATTGGACTTCAATAGATAATGCAGAATTTTATAAACATGACTTCCATCATCATTATTCCATCCAGTCTTTGAGCTTAAAAACCATTTTCTCTTGGAATTTAACTGCAATATTTATAGATCAAAATACATAATAAATCTATAGTATAAAAGCATCACCTTAAAGGTAATTTAAAACTTCAGAAATTCATAGCAATCTGGTTTCCAAATATTCTTTTGTATACATCACTTCCTAGAATAAATCTGCTTTAATTTTCCTCAGAGAACTTTTCCCCTGCAATTTTCAATGTATTTCTAAGTGATAATTCAAAAACACACAAAAAAGCTTACACAGAAACATGTCCAGAAAGTTCAGTATTACTGAGTGTTGCCTACCTGTTAACTTGATATGTCCTGCTTCATCAAGCAAAATGCTGAAAATTAAAATTCACATTCACCAAAACACATCAAGAGCAATGTTCACATATAATATTTTAAATAAAAGTTAAAAATTATTATATCCAAAATGTTATTACTTTAAGAAGTGACTAGTATTTAATTTAAATGACAGATATGTGGTTTACATTTTATATTTGATTTTATAGTTAACAACAATATATTTAATTTTTTTTACATCACTACAGTGCAAAATGCAAAGCAACAGGCAAAATAATACATGTAATAGTGGTAAAATACATTTTACTTTACTTTTCTGGCTTCAGGTCCCTGTACACAATTCCCAAGCTGTGAAGGTGATCCAAAGCAAGGGCCAGTTCTGCGAGGTAGAATTTCACATCTTCCTCTGTAAACATAACCTAATAAGAACTGTATAGATTTACCTTCTGATCTTGTCTTCAGTTTTTAAAACTGCAATCTACAAAAATATAGTCCTGTCTGCCTAAATTTCAAAGTAAGTCTCATAATTCATGAGTTCACCTAAGAGAATTATTTACTAATGCAGGTTAATTAAAAAGTACACAAAGAACTACCTGCAATACTTAAATTAAAACATCTGCAGTTACTGCAGAGCCTTAGTTAACTTTCAGGTAATAAATTTAGTTGTTACATTTGGAGTAATTAACCTTCTGGCACAACCCTAAAAATAGAGTTTTCCACTGCATCATAAAATTTCATATACAGCTGCTGTACTGGGTGATTGTGAATTCACAATATTAGGAAAGAAAAAAGCAGAAATAACTGAGAAAAAAGAGTGCAAAATAAAACACTGGTGAAAATAACAACAATCTGCTGTGGGAGTGGCAGAACATGCTCTGCTCTTAGGGAAAAAAATACAATCCAAGAAGCCTGGAGAGCCCCTGACAAACTGCCCCTGCTCACAGAGCAAGAGATGCAGCTCTGAACACCACCCAGACAACAACTGTGGCTGCTGTGGCTCTGTCATGTTCCACAAATTACTGGAGAACCTGGAAATCTTTAAATTACTGGACTGAATGGGAGGTTGAAGTGAGACACTCCCTCCTTTGTTGGGAGCAGCAGGCACAAGCAGTGCAGGCACAGGAGCTGGAATTAAAGCCCTGGCAGGGCTGGAATTAAACTCCCTGTGCTCCCTGCACATGTGGAACCTGGTCCAGGGGCACAGAAACACTCCCTCACTTCCATAATGACAGGAGTTACCCCTGTGAGAACAATCAGGCTGTCACCCCCAGTGGCACCTGCCTGTCTTTAAGGAGCAGGTGCCACAGGTTTCCACCTGCATCACCAGGGCAGGAGTGAGGCAGCTGCTCCTTGGGTGTCATCNNNATCGCTCCTTGGAGGAGCCAAGATGCAAATCTCAGAGTACAATGATGCTAAATCTCCAATCTCCCCATAATAATGACATCCAGGGCTGTTCTCTGTGCCAAATTAAACATGATGCAAGTCAACTTCATTAAATGTTACCAATAAAAACTTCATTACATACTCATCTCACTTTCACAGCTGAAACTCTCATACCCACATTGGAATTTAAAGACCAACCAAGTTTTAATAACCTCACACTAAACTGAATTAATTTAAAATAATCCTTGTGAAATGCCATGGGGAATTTACCCTCATGTGCATTGCCCACTGGCTTTACCATGGACTTTTGAAATTACCTTGCCTTCCCACCACAAAATAAAAACCTGATTTCTTTAATATCTAGACACACAGTAAATAATTAAAAGCCACCACAGAAGGTAACTGAAGTCTCTCAAAAAAGACATGGAGCCTTTAGCAATGAGAAAACTTGACAATCAGGAGTTCTTTATTCCCCAAGGGAACACAAACCCCTTTGCACCCCCAGCCAGCGTCAACATGGACAGACTTGCACCCTGAGTTAACTCCCAGTCTCAGTGACATTCTGGATAATCCCAGTGGCATTCTGGATAATCCCAGCTGTGCTGGTGCAAGAGAATGCTCCTTCCTGCTACACCAGAATTTCCTCTATAATTAGACACTACAGCTTGACCTCTTTCCTACCTACTGCTCCAGTAACCCTTGACAAGTCGGTCACTTTAAGCTTTTAACAGCCACTTCAGCCTCAATAATTGACTTTGAACTCAATTCTTAGACATTATCACTGTTTACCAAGCTCAGTTTTTATAAAAATTAAAAACACACCCCCCCTTAATTTTTTTTCTTCTCTTTTGCCTGTTCCTAAACTAAAACCTTTATTTTTACAGAAAGTATAGGAGGGGAAAAAAGCCCAACCATCTCATGGACTTACATACTGGGGATAAACAACCTCCTCCATGCCATGAAAAATCAGTCACATAACATGGTTTTCTCATTTAAGAAAGTGGCTTTTCCTGTGCTTTAGCAACATAAATGGATTTACACTGGTGAAAACACTGAAAAGCTCTCCCACTGTGAAGCTGTTGAGAAACTGCCATTAAAAATTTAGATCTATATAAAAGGTTTGCAAAAAGAAAATAAAAGTCCTCTAAACATGTTCATAACACTTAAGGGAACATGTGATAAATATTGGATGGTAAATGTTTAAAAAAAACAACAACAAGCTGCATCATATTCCCTCCCCTGAGGATTCTCTGCAGAAAACAAAAATAGAGATGAAAGGTCCAGTTGTGTCAGGGTTGAAGGAGGGGAGTGGGCTCAAACTCCACAATATTCACACCCTGGGGACTCAAACCCACTCTGTGTTCCCACTTTGTGGGATTGAGGATTAGGATTTGTATCCCAGCCCTGTGAAATTTTAGGATGCAGCAGAACCTCCCAGGGCTGCAGGATTCCAGGAGCACCTCAGCTGACTAAGAGCACAACTATAATACCCCCTTCCTTCACTGCTAAATATTCATTTACTTCAGTTACGTTTCCAAGCAACAAAACATTTTTAGACAAAAGAACTGCACTTAGCAGATACCAAATTAAAACTTAGGCTACTGATCAATACACACTCAGGGTGCTTAAGGACAGGATATATTCTAGAATACCTAAGGAAAGCCCAACTAAGTTATAAAAACTTGACTACGACAAAAAACACGGGGGGAAACAGCTTTAAAAGACAATCCTATGCCAAGCAAAACCAACCCCTGTCTGAGAGAGAGTGAAGATAAAATTTTAGGTACTTACCTCTTTGGATAATCGTGTGAATACATCTCCTCCCCTGAGAAAATCCAATATTAAATAGAGCTTCCCTTCAGTCTGAAAGGCTTGAAAAAAAGGAAAAGGAATAAAAATCAATAGTTGTGTGACAAAGCTGGTCTACAAAATAGATCTGAGTGATTTACAACCAGGAAATTTCAGTCAAAGGAGATACTTTTGTTATGGAACTGGAATAATTCAGCAGCTCGTGAGGTAATTTCTTGAATGATTCCTCAGTTCTTCACACAAGAAAATCTTAGTCATGAGAGGTGATTAAAATACTGTTCTTTCATTTCTCCTTTGTCAAACAGGGAAACAGCAAGGATGCTAATTACTGTGGTTTGATTTTACTCAATGAAAAGCAAAAAACCTCTGCTGAACTTGCAAGAATTTTCCAAATCTTTAATTTTAAGGGGACTTTACCTAAAACTTGTGTATTTGTGCCCTTTTATTTTTGCCCTGTGATTTAAAGTTGCTGGAGCCCCTTTTGGACCCCAGAAAAGTAAGAAAGAACACGAGCAGCTGTGCCTTCAAGTACAGAAGGGAAGAGCAGCAGGAGAGAATAAACCTGTACCCACCATAGTGCAGTTTGACGATAAAGGGATGATTTACTTCTACTAAAATGTCCCTCTCCATCTTCGTGCGGACTCGGTCCCGGACTGAGGGCAGGGAGAGAACGGGAGACCACAATGAGACCAATGTCCTTGGTACAACAGAACAGAGCACAAACTGGCACATGGAAAGGCTCTGCTGCCTACAGGAGTATCTTTCCTTGTCATCTTACTTGTTTGTCATGCTTAAGTCTCCCACAAAACACATTCCAAACTGTTTTGCTCCTTACCTGCCCCAGCTTCCTTGTTGTCTGCATTATTTTTCCAACACATCCCAGTATTTTGGGATAACCCATGTTATTTTCAAGAAAAAAAGCTCCCAGCCAGATTTCCAATTTCCCCTTTGGAATTAACTATCTGTACTGAACGTGTATTTTCTGTGAGGTTCCTTTCCCCTCTCCAACTGTAACAGTCCCTGTTTACACACACTGGACTTGCACCCACTGAGGTGTCTCCTGAAACCCCAATGACTTAAGAGTTGGACTCGATGATCCTTGTGGGTCCCTTCCAACTCAGAACAGTCTGTGATAAAGCCAAAACCCTCCTGCTCTGGCTGCCAGAACAGTGGGAATGACTTCACTTTAACCACAACAGAGTTCTAACATAACAAAAGACAAAAAGAAAATTGTTTCTGAAATTAATTTGTTTTCATATGATGAAAAATCTAACCACGATTAAATAATGCAATTTCAAACTTTGAAAGAGTGTCCTTGACCACACAATTAGAGCTACCTGGCCAGGCTTAAAATAATTCTTAAACATGAACTGACAGGTTAGTCTAGTAAAAAGCTACTGTCAGAGAAGAGTTATAAACTGACAAATATTTCAGATTAAGAAGAACCTTTAAAAAGAAGCATTTAAAACCTTGTTCTCAAGCCCCAGTTCAGACACACATACCTTTCAAAGAAGCCTTTTTCAGCACTTTCATTGCATAAAGCTGTCCAGCATCAGGACCAATTATCTTCCTCACGAGGAAGACCTGGCAAGACAAAGCCCATTTTGAAAATTACTGCAAGCTGAGTAATCAAATATCAACTATCACAAAGCACTTGCAAAGCTCCTATTAATTCCAGGCAGTTTCCAGTGTTCTTTCCCGAGCACACACCTTAAAGGAAGAGCAAAATTGCATTTCCTTGATCAGATTAGAACTGCACTCAGCTCTCTGAAGAGTCACACTGCTCAGAAACTCTGGGTTCTTTCCTCATTTATCAAACAAATACTTCCAGGGATCTGTTTCTTTCCATCACTCTTTGGACAAAGAACATTCTGCCTGCCCTGCCACCTCCCAGGAGGTTTCTGTGGTTTAAAACCCAAGTTTCCACCATGGAACAGGTTTTATTAATGAATTCTGTACAAGTGGTGAGATGAAAGCAAGGAAACCTCACCATTTAAGATCAAAGCAGCTTTTCCCTCTGGAATAGCAACTCCAACAGGTTTTTCTACTCTTTTCTTTCCAGCAGAGTTTTAAAGATAGATGGAACATAACTTGACACTAAGAAAAGCATAATGTGAGATAAAACAACACATTCCAAATACATGTACCTCTGCTAATATTCTGACTCCTGGGTTTTTCAATTTACAAAATGGCTTGGTAGGAGCTTCTGTTTCTAAATTGCTGTTCTTTTAATAGCAATTATTAGCTGTGAGGAGTGTTTATGCTGTAAAAAAACAAAGTACAAGTCCCAAGAGAAAGCCAAGAGCTCCCCAAAACTGCCTCTCTGATCTCACCTTATTCAGACTACCATTAACACTGGATTTATTTACATATATACTCTGTTAGAAATTATTAACTATGCAGAAATTATATGGGGTTTTTTAATGATCTTGTCAAATCTTCCATTCCAGAATGAGAAATTCAAACACTGTCACTGATTAAACTCGACAGCATTGGGAGAGGGGTGGGTTTTGTTTTAAGCTCTGGTTAGAGGAAAAACATCATCATATTAAAGGTTGTCAGGCTTTTTGTTTTCTGAAGTTTTGCCCAATGACTGACCTACAGCACTGCTCTCACAGTAGGTCATGTTGGTGCTCAAATGAAGGGAGTGATTTGAACACCAGCAACTGAGAAAACATCTGTAGATGAATATAATCACAACTATAAAATATTAATAATAAGCACATGCAAGTTTTCAGTGCTTAATAACTAACAGCTCTGAGGATGTAAGGAATTCATGTACAAGTAGAAAATTTCAGTTAATAAGACCCAAAACAGCAGCCACTGAAAACTCCTGAAGCACCAGCTATTTATTTAATTTGCAGACCAAGCCTCCATAACCCCCCATCTGCCCTGGAGAGTTGACAAAGGATGAAGAGAGAAGTTCAGTAAAGGAGCAGTTTAACCCTTTGTTTCTGTGACAGGGTTAAATCCTGCCCTGCTGTCAAACCCAGGCCACAGCAAACCAACCCTGTGTTTGCCCAAGCCAGAGGAAGGTCCCTGGGAATCGAAACTGGGAAAGAAAACAAACAGCTTAAAGGCAACAGCCATTGATCTGCCCTGTTTGTTTTGTCTTTCCAACAGAAGGAGACAGACACAGAGATGCCTGTCCAGGAGTGCAGCAGACACCACCAGCTCCTAAAGCTGCTCCTGACCAAGCACTGCCAGCTCTCCAAAGCCTGACCTTGGGCAGCAAGGCCTGTCTAAGCCAGGGCTAAGATGTGCTGAACCCTGAGACAGCTTCAGACAGCTCAGCTCAGGAGCAATAAATATATGGAACCTTTTAGGCTCTGACAGTGAGAAGTGTGTGAGGGAACTGGCAACCAACATCACCAGAGAATGTTTCTTAAGCTGCAAAACATTAAGAAATATTTAAAAGTGTTTTCCCTACACTCTCACTTATTCACAGCATGCCTTCCTAATGCCTGGGTTTTCCTCACACAATCCCATGCAGAGGTTTGCTCCTGCTTAAGCACACAGGACCAGAACAAGAACAGGGAAATGGAAACATGTGAAGCTGATTGACTACTTTGTGTGTGTTGCAAAAGATCCAGTTTGAGTCTGGCTTTAAAAAATGCATTACCTCCTTATACACCAGGACTGGTATTTCAACTACCACTGTCTCCAACCAGTGACTGAGAGATGAAACTTCATTTCTGCACCGTGACACCAACTGGCAGGTTATAAAAGAAATTATTGTAACAAACTGCCATATTTCTTCCCTCTGTCACTTGAATAATTGTTCACTTAGTGTCTTTTAGCTGCAGATCACTTGACAAGCCCAGCAAAATGAAAAACCTGGAATATGTTTCCCAGGTTATTTACTGTTCCTTTGGTTGGAGTTCCAAACTGCCACAATAACTCTTCTGTAGCTACATAAATACAGATCCTTGTCTTGAAAAAAGCCAAATATTCACAGCATGTCAAGTGCCATCATTAAGAGACAAACCACCATCTCCTTCAGAAGTTTGTATCCATGGCACTGGAGCAGGATTGGAAAAGGATTAAATGAGTCAATGTATTTGCAAACATTCCCAGCAACTCTGCTCAGCCACTCTCACTGCCTTCCCTGAATGTCTGGAGATGTCTATGGAAAAAGACTATCATCTTACCTTTCCAAAGGATCCCTGTCCAAGAACCTTGAGCAGTTCAAACTGGGCTGGATCTGCTTTCTCACATCCCTCTTTCACATGGTGTGTAATAGGAATTTCTTTCACACTTCCTTCATCCTGTTATTTCAAAGCAAACAAAATACAACAGTGAACAGGCCTGAATTAACCAACTCTTGCTAGAAGTGCATGTAAATATCTGGGTTTTTTCCTTGGTTTGGTTTTATCTCAATCAAATATTTGAAATTCTAACAAGGTATAACAGAAAGCTGTTCAAATGAAGAGTTTTTCCATCCACCCTTTCTCAAATAGACACATCTAAAGATTCTAAATGAAGCAAAATTCTTAAAGAATGCCCATTTCCTTCTGCCAGAAATATTTCAGCTACAGCAAAAGTGAAAGGGATAAACATACAGATTTTTAAACCAAGACTTCTGTGCTTCACTTCTGTTTAGCTGCCCTTAGTTTTCCCAGTGATTGCTCTTCTCATCTTTCCCCTTCCTGAAATAAGTCTTAATGAAAGCCAAATTGAATTTCATCATTGAGGGTAATTATTGCTCTTCACAGCAGCAAATAATAACTGTGGCCATCCATTTGTAGCTGGAGGAACACGCATCGTTTGAAGACCATAAATAAGATGTGAGTCATCTGAAGAACTCTGAGAATTCCTGCAGCCAAGAGAAGAACCAGCCCTGGCTGCAGAGCTCCTGGGAAGAGAGGAGGGTAATTCCGAGGCAGGTGAAGGATTTAATGTCCTGTTGACTTTTCCATGTCCCTCCCATCTTGAGCAAAGCAGGGAACAGCAGCTACACTTGTGAAAAGACAAACACTGGTGATGAAAACAAAGCCAGTGATGTTCTGCAGCTGTTATGGTGTAAGAGAAGCTCCTGTGAGCCAGAACAAGTGAGATGGCAAAATCAGCACCCCTGAAATGAAAAGGTTACATGCTAACACCAACAACAGCAACCTCAGCTTGCTCTGAGGAGCAGCACCCTCAGGCCCTATACAGAATATCAACAAACATTTTGTACACAACCCAATGACAGGAAAAATCCCACCTGATTTGCAGTACTTCACTTTTAGGGCATCCAAATTATTATTAGCTGTCTCCTATCCTCTCTTTAGGTGTTCACCTTGACAGCTTCTCTTAGCAGAGACCAGAAAACACACTCCCAAACTTCCCATGTGTCCCCTGATGACAAGTGCAAACCAGCCCAGAAAAAGACCTGACCACTTGGTGAAACAGCTGGGTTTCATAAAAACCCCTCATTCTACAGTCAGGTTGACTACAGAAAGTCTTGCTGCCCAAGATCATGCATTAAAACTTCTACTCAGCTTTCTCAGGCTTGAGACACAAATACCCATGTGACATTCTTGAAGTGGGTTTACACAGAAACTCAGAGAAAATCAGATCCTCCAAATTTGTACATACTGCAACAATTAAAGGGAAAAAAGAGACAATCATCACACTGCATTAACTGCCTCTGCCTTAATTGCTTTGTTTGTCCAGAGGGGGAAAGAAAGAGTTCAACCACACATCTTGGTGTACTCACAGAGTGCACTCCAGCTGTTCCTGCACACGAGTCCTTCCCCTCCCCGCTCTCTCTTATTTCATTCCCCTTCTGGGAAAGGCCTGTTTGTTCTGCCTGCTTCCCACACACAGGCAGGTACTAACACAGGGCACTGCTGGAAACAAAGCTCATTCTGTCAGTCACACTCCAAGCCCTTTATGTATTGCCCTCTCTGGCCACAAAACCCAGCTGACACACACCCAAGTCCCAACTTCATCTCCCCCATCCATCTCGGGGACTATGAAATACGTACTCAGAGCAAAGATGCACCTATCTTTTCATTTTCATCTCTTTTTTAAACACTGCCCAATTTAAGGCAGGTAAGAACAGCAGCATTTCAAGTCATCTGATGAAAGCAGCAAGTTGTCTAATTATACACCAAGTTGTACACAGACTTAATGGCTGGTTCTTCCTATGAAATATGTAAATACTCCATTTAGAAGCCTTTTTTCTTCACCATCCTAATTTGTATTCCCTAACACTGTGATCCTTTGCATGAGAAAAGATCTGTAAGAGTTCACCCTCTCCGGTGTTTATCACCCACCTCGAGTCATTAGCCTGTGACATCACACGTGGTTGCTGCGGAGACAGAGTATTTCTGAATGTGAATTCGGGAGAAAAATGTTTTCCATGCAAATAAAGACTAACTTGAGATGTATGAAATGAGGGGTTTTTTATAAAGAGTGTTTTATCTTCACAAAAAATGCTTCTATAATTTCACTGACTTAACTATGAGTAAGGTACTGAACACGGGCATGACTGAAGTACAGAGAGACCTCGACAGGAAGGGAGCAGATGAAGAGCTGCACAGCCACAGCCAGTTTCATTTTCATCTCTGGTCTGGCCTCCACGACCTGCACCTTTGGTTATGGGACTCTGTGCTCTGCTGCTGGAGCAGCAGATTCACCCTGAGCTGGGTACCAGCTCCCCCTCAGATTTATAGATCACAGAATCACAGAATGGATTGGGTTGGAAAAGACCTCCGAGATCATCAAGTCCAACCCTTGGGCCAACTCCAGT
>JAOXXN010000025.1:4717506-4732207 GCA_026770055.1 Myrmophylax atrothorax | reverse complement strand
GTCCAGAGATTGTGGTTAAGACAAATAGAGAAAAGCAGCACTAAAATAACCCAAGGGAAAGTCTCACTCTCAACTAAAACCAAGCACGGAACTAAAGGATGTTGTTGGAGATAATTTATTGCCTAGAAAAGGTTAAAAAAAAGCTGAATTCACATTTTGTGTGTGGGTTAAAGGGGTTTCAGAGGTAGTGTGTGTAAATGTAATACAGAGCTGGAAAAGGATTACTGGCTTCCTTCAGTAACACTGGAACATGTTCCCAGAACCAAAGCACTGCCCTGTTTCCCTACAGGAACGTTCTGCAGCACCTCTTTTATCCAAGAGGATTTGCTCATTGTTGAAAAGAACCACCCCAAGCCCAGGGTTCTGCCCTGTCTTTGTTGTCTTCTGACCAAAGCAGTTGCTGCTTTTAGAGAAATAAATATTCAGACTGAACCCCACTCTGCCATGGAGAACACTCATTTTGGAGCACTCTTCATCCTTTTTTTCCTTGTAACTTTTAAGATTTCACATTTGGCCAATGTGCTAAAATTTACTTGAGTAGAGAAATCAACCACCACAAACCAGCTGGTTCTGCCTCGTAACCAGCCCCTAACTTTGCTCAGACATCTCCCAACCAAACAACTCCCTCACTTGTGATGATTTGGGGCAGCAAAGGCAGAATCTGGCCCTGGCAGTGGCAGTCAGATGGTGCCAGTGCCCCCAACACACCGAGCAGCCCTGCTGGGCTGGGCTGGGCTGGGCCGGGCCAGCAGACTCTGGGCTGGAGCAAGGTCTGGATTCTCCTGTTCAGGTTATGCTGTGCCAGTCCCTTAATGCACATTATTGCCCTTCCTCACATCTCCCTGTCCCTCCTCACACTCCCACGATCCCAACACCACCCAGAGCATGAAGGGAAGGTCAGTGCTGGCCAGGAGAGTGTTCCCAGTGCCAGGAATACAGAAGGGCAAGAGATCCCAAGTGGGAGAGGGGATCCACGTGCAGCAGGAATTGCCATGGCCACAGCCAGGAGGGCCCTGGGGTGTGGATTTGTTCTGTTCAGCTGTGTGAGCACAGCAGACACAGCTGCCTATGGAGAACAGGCTCAGTAAAGCTGCTTCCAGCTGCACATGGAGACAGGACCAGTGCACTCCTCCCCTCCCTCCGAGGGCTGCCAAGCCACGGTCTGACCTTACCTCAGACTCTTTATTGCCTTAGTCAAAGGAAATCCTTGGAAAGATTAAAGTGCAGAGGTGCCTCGAGGAGCGACACTGCAGAGAACTGACACTTGTGTGTACCTCTGGGTACCTTCAGTGTGCCCCCCATGTCCCTGTCCTTTACTGCTGCCCACTCCTGGCAGACCCACAGGTGTGACAGAAGCAGGGACAGCAAAGGGGCAGAGCGCCAGGGGTTTGCCAGGAGCAAACTGTCACACCTCCCCAGGAGAGCTCACCTGGCCCTGCTCCAGTGCCTGCTCTGAGCCACCCTTTCCCACCTGGGGCCCTTCAGACAGACACACATCAGCCCTGACATTCCCACGGATGCAGGAGGGATAAACACCACAGGGCAGTCACTGCTCATGGACAAGTAAATGAGAGACTTCACAGGATGATGAACATCGATGTGTGGCCACAGGAAGGGGACAAACCCACCAGCACGTGGCCCTCCTGCTGTAGTGGTTACAGAGACTCACAAACCCTGGAAGAACAGAGCTCACTACTGACACCAAACAAAGAGCTGTACAAGTGATTAGGGAGGAACAGATCAGACTGAGAAAACCCTCAAATCTGAGTTAATCCCAGTATTAGGGGAAAAAAGGAGTTATTTCCCCAACACTCTGGATTCTCTGAGCTACACCTTGGACCTCCCACTGCAATGAAGGGGATTACTTGCTGTCCTGGATGAGGAAGGATTCCCCAAAGTCAATTATTATTTGGTATAAAATGCAAAGATCAGTTTCTTTACCTGACTGTGAAAAATGCTTGCTGACGGATACTGAGATTCCAATTAGAGCATCAATACCATGGGCAGGAAGCTGCAGCACCACCAGGATCATCCTGGAGGGAAAGATCTCCACTGAGTCCAACCTTTGGCCACTGCCCTGGGGACTAAACCAGAGCACTCAGTGCCACACAAACACCCTCCTGAATCCACCTGGACAGGTCTGCACTTCCATCCACCTGAGGAGGGAAGGGAGTCGATGCCCAGAGCTCTGGGAACGAGGGAATTCATTCAGGCCCTGCCTGCAATCCAATCCCCAGCTTAGAAGTGGCAGTGCCACAGAACCCACAGGCAGAGCCCAACCCAGGCCAGGCAGAGCTGAGAGCTCAGGTCCCAACACAGCTCCCAGCACTGGGAAACTCTCAGGGTGCAGTGACAGCTCTGCAATTCTGACTGGCTTGGTAAAGATGGAGCCAAGTTAGTGGAAAAATACACAAGCAATACTTCAAACACTCAGCAGAACTTTAGCATTCAGGCTTGGACAGATCAAAACTGTGGCTACAATCATCAGTCCCTAAAGAGTGTAAACATGCAGTCCCACTGCTGCTGTATCAGGAGTCATGCCCTGCAGGTACCAGGCTCCCATTTCCAGCTCATCTCTCCCAACACTTATCACTGCTTCTTCCCATTAATAATTTATTGATGATAATTCGATTTTCTTTCAAGGTTTTTTTCAGCTATTTTGGTCAGAAAATGGAAGATTCAACAATCTCAAGTCAGAGAACAAAACCCACTTCAGTTTAATTTCAGGTTTTCCAAAGGGTTCAAGCACAACTCATAGAAAGCCTGTTATTTTATTTGGATCCCCAATTTTTAGTCCACATACCTGAGTAAAAATGGGGAAAAATATAATAAACAGGCCTGGTGAGCACAGGAGGCTGAAGGGTCTGTTTTCCACTCTTGGATCCCTGCTCAGAAAGACTTTGCTACAGAGCCAGAGTTACTCTGGAGAGTCAGGAGTTGTCCTGACCAAGGCCAAACTGCTACAAGTGACACCTTCCCTCACCCAGTCCTTCCATTTACCAAAACCACCATTCCAAACTCCTTGCCAGTGCAAACTGCAGCTGGGTGTGCCCCAGCCATCCTTCAGGACAGGCTCCTTCACCTTGGCCTTGCTTTTTGGGCTGAGGAAACACTGGAGAGCAAAATGCCCTTCTCCTGGAACCTGCACATCCCACAGGGGCTCTGGTTTGTCAGTTAGAAAACATAAATCACAAACTGTCTGAGGCATTTTTCTCTGACAAGGAGGACAGGCTGAATGAGGTATCATCAGGCTCTGGGGAGGTGTGGTTGAAATCCATTTCTTCAAGGTCAGGAGGTAAGTCTGAAAGCAGTGCCTGGAGGGGAAAACCAGGACAGTCCAGTGTGAGGTGTGTTTGTCATGTCAGAATTCAAATGGCTTTTAAACAAAGAGTGAAAAACTTCACTGAGCTCTGGAATAAACCCGAGTGACAGAGCACAAAATGGCAAAGAGCTCCTGGTATTAACGACAAACACCTCCTGCAATTAATGACAAACTCCTCCTGATATTAATGACAAACTCCTGGTATTAATGCCAAACACCTGATGTGGAGGCCCTGCAGTCTCACCTGCTGCTGCTCTTTATCATCTGCTTTGATGGCCAGGATGAGGCTCCGAGTGAAGCTCTGCAGCTCAAAGTACTTCTGTTTGTGGCTCTCCAGTTGGCTCTCCATGAATCTCACCTCTTCATTCTGGGGGGAACAACAGGGACTCTGGATCAGCCTGGAACCATGGAATGCTTTGGGGGGAGGAGAGACCTTGGGGTCCAGCCTTCCCCCAGCACTGCCAGGGCCACCTGTGTCCCCAAGTGCCACCTGCCAAGGCCACCTGTGTCCCCAAGTGCCACCTCCAGGGCTGAGCTCCAGCACTGCCACAACCTCCACTGCAGCTTTGAATGACACCTGAGCACACTTGGGTTAAAACTAAATGTTTTCAGTGAAAATGAAAGTCAAGAAGTGATCTTGAAAAGGCAAAGGGACTGGGAGAAGAGACAAATAAATTCCATCATTACAGCAGGAGGCTTGATACAAAAACCAGGGAAAATAACCTGAAAATTCCTCCCAGCTGCCCCAAATTAAAATGCAGCATGTCCAGCACAGCTGGGTTTGACAGGGCACATCAAGTGCCAGCTCACCAACCTCCTCAGGGTCCTTGGGGTCACAGAATAAACAGGGATATCACAGAATGACAGAATGGGGTGGGTTGGAAAGGACCTTCAAATCATCTCAGTCCAGCTCCATGGAGTTATTTCTGGGGGCTGGAACTAGGTGTAATATATTACAAAATGGGGACATGTCAATCATCTGCATGTTGGGGCTAAAAGGACATTTTTCCAACCTATACTTGCAAATCACTTCATTAAAAATTCAGATTTGGTGAGTGCTTCTGTTTATTCCAGATGCCTCCTCTCCTTCACACTTACCAGCTGATTGGCAGCAAGATCAAAGTGCTGAACTGGTGATCAGTGTAGAGCTAAAAGCCATTTTCTGTGGTTATTTACCTTTGCAAAGATCATGGAAATCCAACTGTTTATTCAGGTTACAAGATCAAAGTCATTGCTGGTTTCTGTAAAAGGGCTCTGCTTGCTTAGCAGCCCCACCTGTGCATCCTCCAGGGGAAAAAAAAAGGGAATTTGGGCTTCCACTGGTCAGACTGGCTGAAATTCAGCTCCAGTTGGTATGAAAAGGTGAGAGTATGTGATGCACTAAAGGTTTTGTTGCTTTTTCTTCCCAGAAAATCCCCATCTTTTCAGTGAAAACACTGCTCACCTCACTGCTTCAGGTGAGAACAGCTCTGGGAATGGGAGGGGATTATTTGGGCTCTGATTTTGAGGCTTTCACCAAAAAATGAGCTGAGTTTCCTTCAGATGGAAACTCAGCAGTTTAGCCCAGGATTCTGCCCAGCCAGGGAGGAATTCAGATTGAGGCAGGAATCTCCTGGATTCATCAGTGGTGTCAAACAACAGCCCCAGCTCTGCAGGGCACTGTCACAACAAGCCTCTCACTGCAGTGACAGGTGACATTAAGAAAAGGTCACTCCCTCTCCACATCATCCTCACTGCCCTGCCCAGGGAAACGCTGCTCCAAGGAGCAGTTTTTGTTCTGAAGAGTTGATCCCTTCATTACTTTGGTAATTGATTGTTCATAGGAGAACAGAGCTGGTTTCTAAGGGAAAAACTGAGCTCTGTGGGGAAAGCCATGCTCAATAAACCATGGACTCATGGCAGCTGAAGGAGGTGTGTCTGCAGCTTTCCAGGGAACACCTTCCCACAAAAAGGAAGTTGTGGTTTAGAGACTCCAGAAATTGGTCTGGGACATGTGGCAGGAGCTGCAGCTGCAGCAACTGCTCTGCAGAAATGGAGAACTGGGGCTTTCCTGCCTCCCTCTGGGTTGAACTATGGACAGTGTGGCTGGAGGTGGGAGGAGAGGGCACTGAGGGCATGATGGGCACACAGGGGAAACAGCAGAGACCTGCCTTGGCTGAATTCCTGCCCTGCTTCCCTGGGGATCATCCTGCAGGGCCTGGCACAGCCCAGGGCCTCACCTTATAGTCCAGGAGAGAGCTCATCTGATCCACCTCGGAATTGCTGATCACGTCACTCTCTTCATCATCTATGATTTCTATTTTCTGGAACAGAAGCAAACGGTTCATTTGGATCATCCCAATCCCCAGGGAAGGGCCCCCCTGGCACAGTCCATGGGTTTAGGACAGTGCCCAAAACCCAGGGAAGGGCCCCCCTGGCACAGTCCATGGGTTTAGGGCAGTGCCCAATCCCCAGGGAAGGGCCTCCCTGGCACAGTGCAGGTTCATGGTTAGTTCCTGAGCTGATATTCCAGATGGAGGTTCCTTCCTCCACCACATCCATGTCCCTTCTCCCTGCCTGCATACCAGACAGCAGGAATTTTCTCCTGATCCCTCTGAGAAACCCTTCCAGAGCATTTCCAGGCTCTCCCTGGCAGGACCCACCAAGCTCCCAGTGTGTGTTGAAGGCAGGAGGATAAACCACATTTCCTGTGTCTGACAGCCCAGCTGAAGTGACAACACTTCAAAGGCTTCGTGTCCCCAAGATCTGCTGCTCCTTCCTACCCTCAGCAACACTGTGATTCAAATATTTTTGTTTTTAGGCTCAGCTTGAGGAAAGAGTGTCTAAATAGATGCCAAACATTCACACTATCTTTCTTAGACATACACTTTAAGATAGTAGAGGAAAGAACAGATTAGAATTTCAAATAGGAAAACTGTATCTCTTATGCAAATCCAATGTATTTTAGTCCAATTCTAACTGCATTTTTAAGAAGTTTTGTTGCAGTGTTTTCAGAACAAAGTAAGGAGAAACTATTCCTTGCTTTTGCTCCTGTTATGATATCAGATTACACAGTGCTGGGGTTCAGGTAGACTGAGAGCTGAGTCTCCTGGACATCTGGGCCTGGCACTCCAGAGGAGGAACAGCAGGTTGGCAGAACACAGAAAAAACATGTAATTCCATTGCTGCTGAATGTTTTAGTACTTTTTTTTTTACTTTGTTTCAGTATTTCTCCTATGGTTTAGTATTTTTAGCACAGTTTTCGTGCTCCCAGCTGGGGAGGCCTCTCAGCACACTCAGGTTTCCACCCAGTGAGAAACTCTGATGTTGGCCAATGTCAGCATGAGCAGCTCAGGAGGCAGAGGGAGGTACCCACCACATTGTCAGTGGAGACTGGATTCTGGTCATCATCCTTGGGACCAATGTCTTCATTTTGAAGAGCTTCATTTGCCTCTTCTGCAGAAAGAAATCAGATTTGTCAGATTTCCTTCCACTTTTATGCTGCAGGAACATTAACAGTCTTCACCATAAATAAGTCACAGCTGCTAAACCCAAAAGCAAAGCCACAGTAACAATGTCTATTCATAAAAAAGTAACATTTCAGGCCAATTTGCCAATTGCTACCTGAAACAATAGGAAAACTACCAGTTATTCTCTTGCAATGTATCAAAGCATTCCTAGTTTTTGATTCAGGTTGGAATATTCAAAGAGTTTCACATTAAAGATGTACAGAACTTTTTTTTTAATAAGAATAAACTACTGCATGAAAAACCCTGCCTGCCCTGCAATGACAGGGCTCATGTCTGAACCCTCCTCCTCCTTGCACACATGGATTACTTCTGAACCAAAAACTGAGCAAGCAGATTATTTCCTCCTCCTGTGGCAAATGTTCATCCCCAGTGAGCCCAAGCTGCTGGTTTATGTATAAGCACCTGAAAACAGAGCAGATTTTACCCTTCTCTTTCAAGCACAAGGATGAAATACAGATGAAATACAGAAGAGAAGATTGTCTTGCCTTAATGAAAACATAACCCAAAGAAAGAGAAGTCTGTTCATTCCTAACATTAAGTTTCCCATATTCACTTGAATTCTCTGGATTAATATATAAATATATCTATTAAATATAGAGAGGAAAAGAGGGAATGGGCAGCAATGGGACACTGGGAAGGGGCAGGCGGCAATGCCAGGGTGTGTCCCCTCCGTACAAACACAGGGATAGCAGGATTTCCCTGGGAATACCAAGGCTGGCAGGAACAGGATAATATTTAGGCCAGACCACACAGAGACAGTGAATTGTTTTAAGTAACTTTTCTACCAGTTGAATATCTCTAATCTGAGCAAACTTCACTTGAATTGTTTCAAATAAATTCAATCCACCCCCAGTCTCAGCTTAGAGGACAGTTAGTGCCAGGACAGCAGGACAGGACCCAGGGGCAGACCTGGAGCACTGAGGAGCCCTCGTTCCACCCACAGGGGGCAAAAGGGCACTGAGGGGGCACCTCAGGCACTCTGGAACACTCCACCAGCCTCTCCATAACCCTGACAGACACCCTTGGATCCAACAGCATTCCCAAGGCTTTCCATGCTCATTCTGAGCTCACAGAACCAGCACAGCCCTGACCCTCCACAGGGCTGTGCTCACACAAAGCAAGGATTCAATTAACAATCAGTTAAAAAAGGTGAGGCAAAATGAGAGCTTTAATGCTTCATTCTGCATCACAGTATAGCTTGCTTTGTTTTATATTTACACACCACTCTTCAAAAGCAAGAGCCATCAACACTGTCACTGTGATTAGGGGACCAAAATAGCTTTGTTTCTGCCTTTCAGAGTGGTTTTTGTTGTTGTGGTTTGGGGTTTTTAATAAATTAGGACCAAAAGTTACAGTTCTCAAACATGAAAACACTCCCTATCAGTGACTGAACAGCACACATGAGTATTAGGGGAAAGATTTTCCAGGGAGTTCAAACCAAGCTGAGCTACAGCACTGAAACCTCCTCCTTTGAACTGGAGAAACGAGGAGAAATAATTGTTGTGGGAGAATAAAGGAATGAAAGTGGCATTCCTGGATGCTGTGAAATCCTGTCATTCTCCTGCACTTCCTTAAGCTTTGACACTAATAATCTACTCCAGCTCTTCCAGCCTTATCTTGTTTTATGAAAGCCTTGCTCAGTAAAAGTGCTGTTATTTCTCACTTTAACTACAGAGGGTTCAGCCTCTTCCCCTGCCACCGTTTGCTTTCAACCAGATCTGACTCAAATCGGCTCCTTCCACACCTCAGGCAAATCAAGGACTGGGAGATTCTGCCCCTCACTTGCCTTTCAATCACTTGACCCATTTCTTTATCATCTTCCTCTCTTTGCAGCAGGGTATGACAAAGCCTTCCCAAACCCATTCCCAGCAGCTCCCCATTCTGCTGGTTCTCCCCTTGAAATAGTTCTGACAGAATGACGAGCCCCAGCCTGGCCCGCTGAGCGGCAGCAGCCCCAGGTCAGCCTGGCTTTGAGTTGGGAGAGCAAAGGCTTTATTGATCTCTCTAACCAGAAGCACTGGGAGCAATTAGTGAGCTGTGGCTGTGCCAGCAGCTCCTGGGGGCCCAGAGCTCATGGGCAGGAGGGGAAGGGAGGGATCGATTCCTTGTGCTCATGGGAGGTGGAGGAACAGGGAATTGAGTCCCAGACTCTCCTCTGTCTGCACATCCTGCAGTTTACTGAGGACACAGCCATGGGGGCAGTCCTGAGGCTCCTGAGCCCTCCCTGCTCCTGGCTGTGCTCTGCTGGTTTGTGTGTGCCTGTCAGAGCCTGGAACACCAGGGGTTCTGGGCAGCTTTTGGTCCCAGCCTGAGTTTGAGCTGATGGTCTGCCAGGAGAGCTGGGAGTGCCCAGCCCTGCCCAGCCCACAGCCAGCAGCTCCCTGGGCATCCCTGCTGGGGTGACTCAGGCTCATGGGAATCATGGAATGATTTGGGTTGGAGGGACCCTAAAAATCATTTCCTTGCACCCCCTGCCATAGGCAGGGACACCTCCCACCAGCCCAGGCTGCTCCAAGCCCTGTCCAACCTGGCCTGGGACACTCCCAGGGATTGGGAGTCAGATGGAAAGGATATTCCATTGGCTGTGCCCACCTGGCCAGTCTGCAGAGAGCACTTTTGGAACCTGGGCAGGGAGATTCTCCATCTGTGCCCAGCCCAGCTTTCAGCTGTGTGGACTTGTCGTGCAACATCAGGTGAATGTGCAGAAATGGAGCTCTTACAGTGAAAGGCTTCTGCAATTTCTGTGATAACAAACCCAATAAAACTCAGAGAGAGAGAGAGAGAGAGAGAGAAGAACCAAACAGTACCTTCAGCAAGGCGAGGAGGGGCCCTGGTGGCTGTGAGAGACTCTGTCAGACGTTTGTGAATGTGAACAACAGAATCCAAAGCATGCACACTGCACAGAATTAAAAACACAGGCACAGCAGTAACTGCATTCCAAATACCTTGTGAGCTTCCTTCAGATAAGCAGATTGATACTTCATCATTCCTATCATTATCATCCCCCACTTCAGTAGCAGTTTCCTCTCCTGGGTTAAGTGCTGATTTAGAAACAAATTCAGATTGATCAGAGAAATCAGCAGGACCTCCTCTAGGGGGTGGGACCTCAATCCCCATTAAACGATATTTCCGTCTTCGATTCCCAATCCAAGTCTTGTAAGAGAAATAAACATGAATGATATCAGAAACTATGACACAGCAACAGGCCCCACCCCAGTGACATCAGCACATCTGGAGGACAGAGGTGAGGGTCAGCAGAAGGGCTGCTCCCCCCTGACCCCACGGGGCTGCTCCTGGGATCCCAGGCCAGGCTCAGGCCTCCACACCAGGGAGAAGGGAAGGGGAACAGCAAAAGGAAAAGCAGCAGCAGTCACAAGTGGCAGTGAGGGAAGCTCTGACTGGAGTTGAGAAAACAAGGAAAAATATTCCTTGCAGGGAGGCACAGGGACAGTTTGTCCACAGGAACCTGGGCATCTCCAGCCTTGGAGGCTGCTCAGCATTTTACTGGACACCATCCTGAGAATCCTGACCTGAGTGAAGTCAACCCTGCTCTAAATAAAGAGCAGGATGAGGTGCCCTTGTAAGGTCTCCCCCACCTAAATCATTCCACAAATTTAACATGAAATCTTTGATTCAGGTTCTCCCATTCTACAACTTCCATAAGGGGACTAAAGCAGCCAGTGACCCCAATGTCCCTCGTGTTCCAGGATTTCCTGCAGGAAACTGGCCAAGGACAGATCTACATCACTTCACTCTGGGTAGAACTTAACCTGGCAGAACTAAGTTCAGGGCAGCCCCATCCTTCAGTCCCCTGGTTGGCAGACAAGGCCCAGAGGAGCCCACTGGGAGCAGTGCTGGGACATGGAACAGGCCAGGCCCAAGGAACCTGGAAACCCGTTCCTGGTGGGATGGGTATGGATGGTTTAAGTTCATTCTACATCAATAAAAATGAGTTTCAAAAAAAGCAAAAAGGCAAAAAAACCCCTCACATTCCAAATTCTCCAAATGGATCTGAATAACTGTTCATTCATTTGCTTTCTCTGATAAAGAAAAGTCTACACTAAAAATTATTTAAGACTCAAGGTAGAGTTTCACATGATGTAAGAATTGTCTGCAGCTCTCTTCCCTTCCATTGCTCAGGCTTTTGACTTCTCATCCTTCAAATACTACAGGGTCTTTTTCCTTTAAAGACACACTAAAAATCACTGTGGCCTTACTCCAGAAATACCTTCCCTGCCCCTCTTCCCCATCTTTACCTACATTTCTGATATACAGCCTGAAAAAGTTGAGTAAAAAACTTTTTGCTCATAATACCTTCATTATCAAAAAGCAAAATAAAAACTACTAACAGCAGTGCCAGCTACTAAAGGCAGCTTCATGCTGTGCTCACCTTGAAAAGAGGATCTTTGAAAGCTGCATCTCTAACTAGCTAAAAGGTGACATGCTGCACAGTATTTCTGGCAAACCCTTTTTGTGGGGTAGTATTTGCTTTCCCAGCTGGCTGGTTTTTCTCTTTGAAGAATGTACAACAGGTATGCAGAGAGACTACCTAAATAACTTTGTATATTATATATTGTTTGGGAAAAAAATTAAAGGAAACCCTCCCCCCCCAGGCAACCTTTGAGATCTGTATCTCTTTCCAAGCAGTGTGTTGCTGTTCTTTAAATTTTCTCATAATCCTGTGATGGTAACAAATAGAGATAACAACGATAAAATTTAAAATTGAATCTACCTCTTTTTTAGTAAAAAATTCAGGAAGAAAAAGAGGCACTTGGGAAAGGCAGATCTTGTCTTTTTATACACCTTTCAAAGCAGCAAATCCTCCTTTGAACATACTGAATGTGTCATAGAAGATGAACATGTTTTTATAGTGTCTCAAATAAAAGGGAGAAAAGGAATAAGGTTCCATATTCCATGTGCTACACTGACCAGGGAACATTCTGGAAGAGCACAATGGTGGGTGCAGGAGCAGAGTGGAATTCCTGGGTAGGAGAACAGCTCAACAGTTACATCCCTAAAATAATCTCTCCTTAAAAACTCCAAACCAGGGCTGGGAAGTGCATGGGGTCAGACGCTGGGAGCCTGCCCAGAGCAGCCAGCACTGGCCTGGGAGCACATTCCCAGCTCCAGCTGAGCACCAGGAGCTGGGAAGGGGAGGAGGAGCCCCACACCCTGCCCTGGGAACGGGAGGAGGAGCCCCACACCCTGCCCTGGGCAGCCAGAACCAGGGGCTGGCAGGAGCCTCTTCCAGCAGGATTCCAGCTCTGCTCATACCCAGGGCAGGGTCAACCTGCCACAAAGATTCCAGGCTGGAACCTCCACAAATTCCACTTCATTGGAAAATCCCAGTGGCAGGTCCAGAGCTGTTTTTCCAGGTGTCTCTGGATCCTGAGCCGGGTGCAGCCCCAAAGGGAGGCTGGGAAGGGTGAGAGGCTTTTCTGCTGCAACCACTTCCCTTTGCTGCCAAACCCAGTCTGAAGATCCCTTCAATTATCCAGCTTTTACCTGGAGAACTGCTGGGAAAGAGGAGATGTCTCTCCCCTACAGTGGGGGCTGGAGAATAGCTTTGATCTCTTATATCCAAAAGCTTTCTGTTCTATTAATAAAAAAAATCAAACTGTCATGCAGTTTTTCTATACTCCTCATATATTTCTGAGGAGTTTGATAGCTGACATCTCTCCTTATCAAATATCTGTCTTGCTGCCAAAAGGGCTATTCTGCTGTTTTCCTGTGAATTAATAAAAATGTGTAAGTAAAAAGAAACCCCTAAAATATAATCAGCAAAAATTATAATGCAAAAAAAAGAAATATTTCAAATTTAATGAAGTATTGGCCAGAGCTCACGTATTTAAATTTGCTGTGGGTGTTATTTAATAAATATATATAAACCCAAGTACATGTCTGTCTGTCTGTCTGTCTATACATTTTTGTATGTACCTGGGTTTATACAGACAGTACTATTTGATCTAAGCTGCATTTACTTTTTACATCCCAATTCTTGCTACAATTCCCAAGTATGTCCTACAAAGGAACCAGAGCCAGAGGTGGGGCAGGTACTGCCAACAATAAAGAAGAAAAGAAGAAAAGACATCCTTTATCCCTTCCTGTGTTTATGTTCTGGCCCAGGTTGTGCCAGAGCCCTGGAGGGTGAGCAGAGCCCTGCCCTGAGGACAAAAGCACTGCAGCAGATTAAAGGCATGTCCAGACCTCCTCTGCCCCCCTGAGGGATCCCTAAGGGAACAAACAGGGGCAGCACGGGTGTCACTGTGCTCAGTGTGGCATTCCAGGAGATGCTGGCAGTGGGAACAGCTCCACCTTTCAGCAAGCCAACTGAAGAGCTTGGAAAATAGGGAGCAGCTTTGTTCTCTGCAGAGAAAAGAGAGATTCTTCTCAGCCTCCAAAAGTACAATTTAGTTTTTTAGAATTTGCACGTGCTCAGGGAAACAAGTGAATGATCAGATCTGTGTTCAGCACTGACAGGGGCTCTGGGACATTGTGGGGTTCCACCCCAGAGATCTCCCCAGCAGGAGGTTTCCATAAGGGCTCCTAGTTCTGCTTCTGCAGCAATGTCAAGGATTTAAGAAAGAGGTGGAAAAAGAGGGTGAGGACTGAAAGGCCTAAGGACAACTGTCCTGCCTGTCCCAAAGGCTCTAGTGCTGTTTTTGTAGGACTGAAAGACAGTCAGACTGTTCCCTGAGGATGGAAACACCCTGAGAGACGGAGACCCCCCAGCTGGAGAGTGATGCTGCATTTCTGCTCACTTGGAACTCAGTGGCAACAACTGCTGCTGTCCCAAACCTCCCACCCTCTGGCAGGGATGGTGTGGAGTGTTCTTGGGAGTCAGGTCATCTCCACCACACCTGCACCTGCCAAAGCAATCCCTCCTCAGCCACCTGCATGGACTATCAGACTGGACCCAGAATCCCTCACAGTGTTCTGTGCCCTCCAGCTCAACCTGCCTTCAAGACAGTCTTGGTAAATACTTTTTTCCTATTTTGGAGCATTTTCTTTCACCTGTTTTTTCCTATAAGCATGAATGAGAAATTATCCTCCCTTTACCTTAGGAAAAGCCTTTTTTGGTATCTTAATAGCAATATAAATAGCACCTTTCAGCCTTCTAGGATCTCCCTAAAAATGAAACACTTTTACTTAAAATCTTACTCAAGAGGATGTCAAACAGCTCGTAGTGCTGCTTCTGCTGCTGATCAATAAGATGTTACCTGAGGGCTTTTACTATAAATAGACTGCAGAAAGAGCAGGAGAGCACTTCCCAACATGGTCATTCATTATGTAACACGTGAAATCTATTTCAAGGCTGCTCATGAAATTTTTAAAGCCTTTCATGTGTCCTATTTTTGCTCCAGCCAAGGGAAGGCTCTGCAGTCCTTACCCTCACTATTTCACAGTCCACATTCAGCTCTGCAGCCACAGCCTCGATCTTCTCTCTGCACACTGAGCCCAGGCTGGTCATGCCATTGTCCCAGTACTTCTTCAGGGTGGCCAAGTCCCGGTCACTGAACTGTGTGCGGTCCTGCAGCTGCGAGATAAAAACACAGTTAGGCTGGAACAATCTGCTGATCCTGACTGGAAGCAACCTGCTGATCCTGATCATTTCATTTCCACAAGACTTGTGTACAGGAGGAAGGCACAGGACTTGTACTGTTCTCTTTTAGCTCTCCCTTAGGAGTCTATCTCTTCACAGCTTGGGGTTTTATGCAGGGCAGCTCAGAGCTCCCTGGGATTTGCTTTAAAGGCAGTGGCAGTGCTCATGCAGGTTTCCAGCACTTCAGCTGTACTCCAACTCCACCTGATTTTTTTTTGTAATTTGTTTTATCCCATCCTATAAGGCCTTACTGAAAAGAACTTTTTC
>JAOXXN010000025.1:4697992-4716947 GCA_026770055.1 Myrmophylax atrothorax | reverse complement strand
TTTTGCTCATGATTTCAATAGCTGAAATCTGTGTTCGCTCATTTAAAAACTGTTAAAAGTTAGAATGAAGTAATTTTAAAATGGAGTACAAAGGAGTTTTGCAGAAACGGGATCATTTGACCATCCTGGAGTTACCAGTTCTGGTTGTTAATCCTCAGAGTATGGTAATCCTTGCAATTTTCTTCTTTTAAAATCGCTATTTCTTCAAATGTTAGAGGCACCTGAATCTCCTCAGTGTTGCACATAACCCAGGGGTACCAAACACTTGCCTCCTCCAAACAACCCCAGGTGGCCCAGTAACAAATGTACTGGATTTATTCAAACATGGTCTAGTGGGACTTGATGACCTTCAAGGTCTTTTCCAGCTGTAACAATTCCCTGATTATGTGATTATTAACTGCTGCCAGGCACTCAGAGTGTTTCCTGGCTATCATTTCATCCATGCAAGTCCAGAATCACGGAAGGTGTTTCCATCACACCCATCCTTGGCTGGTGGTGCCCAGGGCAGAGCAGAGCTCCCCGACACCCCTCCTGTGCCTCCTGCACACCCTGAGCAGCCACAGCACACCAGAGGCTCCCAGACAGCAGCTCCAGGCTATTTTCATCCCCAAGGAATCCACTTGGCACATGTCAAGGCTGCTCCAGGCTGAGCAAAGTGCAGCAAAGCCAAACCCGCTCACCCTGTGCTGACCTGAGCTGCTCCTGCCTCCAAGCCATTCCCAAGGAACAAAGGTGTAGTTATCATCCCTGGATCACAGCAGCAACAGCTCCTTTTGCAGCTGCTGCCAGAAGAGCTTGACTTCCGAAAGTGACTGCTCTGTGGTGGGAGAGTTGAGGGAAGGGGAGGCAGAAAGGAGTGATACAGCACTCCAAAGACACGGAGAAACAAGTCACCATGGCCTGTCCTGCATTCCTCACTGCTCAGGGCAACCTCACCTGAAGGACATCCTTTTGAAACATAAATAAATAACATTTCCTGCTGGTTCTGCAGAGTTCACAGTGACAGCACTGCTGCAGCCACCAGCAGGGGCCTCTCAGCTCTCTGATCTGTGCTCAGCAAGAGCACCACGCACATCTCTTCACGTTCCACCTGCACAGCCCAAGAGCCCCCAGAACATGCTGTGGACATTCCCCCTCCACAGGGGGTGAAATGGGAGTCAGTGACTTTTGTGAGAAAATAAAGGGTAGAATTTCCACATTGAACATGTAACTATGCTTCCATCAATTTAGTTAATATCATGCTTAATATCATCAGAGGAACTGAGGAAGCAAGAGGGCAACTCAATCCTACAAATATTATAATACAGTTATAGGGAAAAAATCAAAATATAATACTGCAAAGCTTCATATTTGTGACAAGACTTTCTCTGGGTGAAGGGAAGGCAGTCATCCAGTTCTTATTTTTACTTCATTAAGTCAACTGTGAATTCCGTTCTCATTTCGGCTCTTCAGATGCGCAGTTTGCTGACTCAAGGCTTGGCTTTACCCCCAGCAGTGGTGGCTGAATTCCTTACACTGACCACTCCTGTTGTGCACAGTCCCAAACTCAGGAGAGGCTCCCTGCAGCAGCAGGCAGAGGCTGCAGTGCCAGGGAAGGGCAGTGCCAGGGAAGGGCACACTGAACCATCGGCTGTGCCGTGCAGGTTAAACGCAGCTTGTCCCCGACCTGCCGAGTGTGGCAGGCACAGCCCGGGCAGAGCTGCCCCAGCCTGGCCCAGCCACGCCTGGCCCTGTGCCCAGCCCTCAGCAGAGCCTGTGCAGGCAGGGGCTGTGCTGCACACCCCGTGTCTATAATTGGATGAGTAATTGCCCGGCAGTGGAGTGTCCTTCCTCTGCCTGTGATTACAGCCTGCTGGTTCAGAGCCAGTTTGAGGTGTGACCTGAGAATGCTCTGGGCCACGTGCACAACAGCTACACACAAATTTCAGATCATTAATCAAAGACATGCTCAAAAATGAAAGAACTACAGGTTTGATACAAAAGCAGAGACTGCTGCATTTATGTTGCAGCTGAGCACTGTGTTGTGTTCATTTAAACTGCACTGAAATTGCATTAAACCAACAGTCAGTTCTGATGCTCTGTGATGAAATGGGCTGAGGTACTGGCTATTTTTAGCAAACAAACCTCTCACAGCAAGTTTTCTGTGCCTTTGATCCCTGTCAGTGCATCTCTGTTGTATTTTGGGAGGAATGGGAAGATCAGAAGCACAGCATTCAAGGTATGAGCAAATCCCTGTACATTGTTCTGTACAAGCACAGTGTCCCAGTGATACCAGCATTCCTGAACTCTGACACTAAATAATGTCTGATTTTTTCAGAAGATTATCCATTCCTATCTCAAGACCTTATTTATATGTTTAATAGTTATTTCTGAATAATTTTGCTATGTTTCCCCTTTCCCACCTGCACCATTTAATATTACTCTTACTCTTGTTTGTTATTTCTTGATTCCTATATACAAATTCTGAAGTCCTGCACTGTCCCCTGAGACTCCAAGATATTTAACCTCATTAAGGCTGTGCTAGATGACACATTCCTCCAGTCTGAGGTTTTGGGTTCAGGTTTCACCAGTGCCCCGTGTCAGTGGCACTCCAAAGCTGCTGCTCACACACAGCTGCACAAACTCCAGGCACAAAGGACTTTGGAAAAGCAGCATCCGAAGGCACCTTAAACTCTCACAGCTGACACACTGGGAGGGCACACACTGTTAGAGTTCTGTATCTTTCCTCACTGCCTGGGGAAGCCTGAAGTTTGCTCTGCTGGAAGCAGAACTCACCAATATTTCACAGTACCCCGGTGTGAGAAGAGTTCAGACTCTCTCATGAGCTTCACCACTCACCCAAAATTACAGCTGTTCTGTTAATATCTGTTTATAAACCAAACTCAGCTAAGAAGACAAAAATGGTAAAAAGAAGGACCTATGGAATGAACAGTCTAGGCAAAAAATCACACTCTGAACCCCAGTCATCTCACTCTGCAATTTCCCTCAATCCACACAAACTGACAATTTCTTCTTCCTGAGCTTTTGAACCAGTTTGTTAAATACTGAACATTCAGCCTCAAAGTAAACTGATTTTCAGAAGGTAATTACCATGGTTCTTACTTAATCTATTAATGTCTTCTTCACATTGGACCAAAGTCTGGGTTTGCAGTTCCTGCCCAGGTGTGCCCATTTTCAGCCTCAGGTTCACAGCACACAGTAAGCCGAGGAGGTGTGAGGCCCTCGGGGGCAGCAGGTCATGTAACAAAGAGCTGTGCTTTGTCTGGGATGGCCTGACTGGCTGTCCCTCTGCATTCCCTGAGGATTGCTGCAGCACAAAGGGGCTGTCCCGGGAGGAAGGCCATGACATGCTATGACACGTCATCTACCGTGGAAATACCTCGAGAGGTGGTGAATTATCTTCCAGAAGGAGGAAACACACTGAGCAATCCCCCAAATGACACAGGGATGCCCAAGGACAGCGCTCCCAGGAGCCCTGGGGAGCCCCTCAGCTCAGCCCCTCTCCCACTGAACACCCCAACTTCACTAAACCACCTCTCCTCCCTGCTGAGAGCAGAGGAATGTGAACAGGTGAAGAGAACTTCATAACTTCATGTTGCTGTAGTTTTAAACCAAAGGCACAGCTGAGGTGCCCTCTGACTCCAGGCAGCTTTAATCCCTGTGGGGGCTTCCCTGCAAAGCTCCTGGGAGGTGTTTTTTCTGCAGTTCCATTTCCTGTGCCAGCCTATATTTCCAGGAGCCTTTCAGAGCCAGTCTAAGGAGCATTTTCTTTAGCAGTTCCACTGCTGTCTCTCCCCAGCCCAGCTGTATTCCCCATGCCCAAGGATGTGGCAGGAATGGTGGCAGGTCTCACATCAGCCCAGGCCAGATCAGCTCCTTCATCTGCCCTCAAAGGTGTCTCCTGTTCTCCTCCTGTGGCAGGAGAGCCCCAGGGGGACACTTTAATGCCACCTTCTCCAGAGTTTTATCCAAACAGGCAATGTGTACAGAACAATTTAAAAATCAAAATTCAGCACAGGAACTCTCTACCCATGTCAGGTATTTGCCCTCCCCAAATGCAGGTCAGACTGAGAGCCCAGAGACCCCAAGCCCAGCCTTTGGACAGATCAAACCCCCTCTTTCCCCAAGAATAAAACTCCACAGCTAAGGCACAGCTCACCCAGAGTCACCACCTGTGTGACAGAGGCTTTCCATATCACAGCAACACATTTAAATGTACCCCAAACACTCTGCTGGGGCCTCATGGCACAGAACTGCAGCCCAGTCATGCACTCCCAACTTAAATGTAAGGGCAAAAGTGGAGCTTTTCCCCCTTTTAATTCTCTTTAACCAGTATCTCCCCTGCTATTTTTGAATCCTTGTTATCCTTCCATCACCCTGTGAAAACCCAGAAATCAATGCATTTGTAAAGGCCAATGCACATGCAGCAGGACACAGAGCTCTGTGATTTCCAAAGGCACTCTCATGAGTAACTGAGAGGGTGATATTTCTAGACTAACATTCACCACCCATCAGAATTACATCATCTGCCAGCACAGAGGAAGAGTTTCTGCAGAACTGCACAGCCTTTTTTCCTCTCCTGATGCAGTTGAAGGACGGGACAAGGAAAACAAAACATCAAGGCAAAAGATTAAAAATTCAGAGCATCTACAAGACGATCTTCTCCATTTTAAACAAAATACAGATTAGCCTTTTTCCTGTTTGAATGGCAGTAATTGCCATCATGGCACTTCTACAACCCCATCCATTCTATTTCTGTTCCCTCACGCTCTTGCTTCAAAAGGATTTCACAGTTGAAGCTGAAGTTTCTTAGGAAGTAGGAGCTGCTTCTCTCTTTGTGTTGTCTCCCACCTGTGTGTACACAGCAGTCCCAGAGTGCCAGGCCCTGAACCTGCCTCCTTAACAAGGCTGATTCTGCAATCAAACTGGGAAAGTGCATCCACAAACCTGGAAACAGATGCTGTCAAACCAGACTGTGTTAACCAACGGGTTTATGCATTTTATTGATTAAAACCACACAGGAGCAAAGGTCTAAGGAAAAATAATTCCCTAAAAACCATCCGTAATGGCCCCTCGCTGCAAGGAAGACACTGAGGGGCTGGAGTGTGTCCAGGGCAGGGAATGAGCTGGGAAGGGGCTGGAGCAGCAGAGGCTGAGGGAGCTGGGGGGGCTCAGCCCGGAGAAAAGGAGGCTCAGGGGGCACCTTCTGACTCTCTGAACCCCCTGCCAGGAGGGGGGAGCCAGGGGGAGTCAGGCTCTGCTCAGGGAGCAGGGACAGGAGGAGAGGGCATGGCCTCAGGCTGGGCCAGGGCAGAGGCAGGTTGGATATTGGGAAAATCTTTTCCTGGAAGGGGCTGTAAAGCCCTGGCACAGCTGCCCAGGGCAGCAGTGGAGTCCCCAGCCCTGGAAGTGTTCCAAAACTCCATGGAGGTGGCACCTGGGGATGTGGTTAGTGGAGAACACGGGGGTGGTGCTGCGCTGACAGTTGCACTCCATGATCCCAAAGGGCTTTCCAAACCTTCACAATTCTATGATTAATAAACAGGCACCTCCACATCCTTGAAGGTTTCAAAGTTACTGCAGAAATGTCTCCTACAGCTTGAGTCAGAGATCCAGCATGGCCACCATGCCCCAGGGACCCAGCCAGTGCTGAAATGGGAGCCAGCACCACATCCCACCCCAGCCCCGTGTTTGGTGCCCACCCCGAGCTGGCTCTGGCACTCCCCTGGTGCCCAGGGGGGCAGCCACTCTGAACAGAAACTCAGCAGCAGAACATCTACCTGACAGGGCACACACTCCACCTGGATCACCTTGCAATTAGATCCTGGCTATGGATGGGGTGGCAGCAGGAAAACCTCCCCCTTTCAACAGGGAAACTGAGGACACTCAGCTGCTGCTGGGAGCTTCAGAAGGTCATGAAGTGATGGAGGGAAGGTGCCCTCCAGACAAGAGCTACATTTTAAAAAGCCTACCCAGGAGAATTAGCACTTTGGAAAGAAAGAAAGAAGGATTGAGCCCAACAGGATTTGTATGGAAGTACCAGTTCCTCTGGGAGATGCTCTTCTAAAGTGCTCTCTGTATAAACTGAACTAAGTGATACCACCAAAGTCTGCAGAAACTGCAAGTGCTACAGCTGAGACCTAGAAAAAGTCTGAGGAAATATAATTAACGTGATCATTCCTAGATCCCACTTATGCAGGACACTACCAAACTCACAGGTACTGGAGACTAAACAGAAGAATCAAAATTAATAAATAAAGAAAAAAAGTACTGAGTAGAGCAGGAGAAGGCAAGGAAAGGTTCTTCCATCACCTCGACATCATTGCCAAAGCAGCACCCACTGCCAGGACACTGCCAGCTCCAGGCACTGGGGGCTTTGGTGGGTAGGTTTAGTTTTCATGGCAGACACCTCCCCAGCCTTTGGTTCTGGTAGAGCTGGACTGTGAGAGCAGCCTCTGAGAGCTGTACCAGCCAAGCCACAGGCTGAGCATGGATTTCCATGGGAAGGAAGCAGAACTGACATCCCTTCAAAGGGAAGGCAGAAATGCTCAGCAGGAATCAAACAAAAGAGTTGGACAGAGGGTTTTTTCCTGACAAAAGCTGTTGTGTTATGGTTTGGAGTCATTTCTGAATTGAGGACACCAACCTGGCTGATTCTGCTAATGTGAAATGACAAGTATGTGGATAAAATTAGATCTTCAAGTTCCTACAGACAGCCCAGACTAACCCTGTGCATGTGCAGAGAAGCTGCAGGGGGGGTACTCTCCTAAGCATTCAGTTGCCTCAATTAACAATCGTTTCACTTTCAACATAACGAACATACTCTGAGCTCCAAACTCCCAGTCCATCAGTTCAGGGGTTGTATTGCACCCAACAGACAATTCCTACATCACCTCACCCTGGATTATGGCCTTGACCTGCTTTTAAAGATACACACCAATTCACCTCACCTGAAACGCTGCACCTGCAGAGAATGTTTGTGTTAGCTGAAAGGAAAAATACACACATGGGAAATAGAACATTTCAAAAAATGCATTTTTGTCAACTCCATTGCTTCACTTGATGCATTAGATACTTAAATAGAAATGTACTTACTGCTCTTTTTCTGGAACAACCTGTAATCCAAGGCACAGTAAGGTTTCCTGAAATCTGTAGAGGGCAAGGAAGAAACAGAACAGAAAACAAGAGCAGCTTAAGTTGCTGTGAGAGCTAAAAGTGAGCAGCTTTCACGAGACTTCAGCAATTGTGGTAACAGTCTCTGTCAAACAGGTTAAGATTTAAAAGCAAAGTCATACTCAGCCTTACTTAAGACTAAAACACTGTTTCTCTGGGAGAGGGTAAGCAAACACAGTGGCAAATTGGGCCTTTCTGTACTTTTGGTGTCTCAAAACTCGTATTTCACACCAGTTTCCACTTTCAGTCTGTCCCCAGCCTGGGAGGATGGAGCAGACTGGAGCCAGACAAGGGCCAAGGTCTGGCAGAACTGCCCTCCCAGCTTTCTCAATTACAGCAGCTGAACTTTCTGAAAAATGCTCCCTTGTTCAGCTGTTCAATGTCAGATGTCAAGGATTTGAGCATCAGCAGAAAAATGAGGGATATCAGGTTGGAGAAGGAAGGGTGTGAAGGCAAAGGTTGGCTGCCTCAATTCCTGCTGCTTCTCCATCACTCCCAGAGGTCAGACTTTAATAAATAATAATCTCAGACTGTTTTCCCTGGCCACATGAAATGTGTCATAGCCTGGAATATTTCTGTGTGAATAAAGCAACACCAGCCTGGCTGATGAAGGTTTCCTGGGTAGACAGAGGCCCTCAGGTTCTGGCAGGGATGAGGCCAAAGACAATGCAGGTCACCTCAGCAGAGCTACCTGAAACACCACGTGCATGGCAGGGTTCTAAACTGCCTTTATGGAAAAGGCACAGGGGTTGGGGTTGGGTTTTTTGGGGGGAATGTGTGCATTTTTGGAGTGAGATGGGTCATTATCCTCCATCCACAGGTGTAACTCCACTCCTGGCCCAACTGGGACAGCTGCAGAAGTGATGGCATGAAATGCCTGACAGATCCTGGGTCTCAGAAACTGCAGCTCTGGCACATGCCAGAGACACTGGAAGGTGCTGCAGCCCCTGGGCTGTCCCTCAGTGGAAGGGGTGACACTGTACAAGGCCCTGCATGATCCTTTCCCACCTCACCTGTAGCTTTGGTATCCCAAATTCAGTGCCCTGGACAAAGCAGGAGCTGTCTGGGGTGTGCCAGCACTGCCTGGACCCACAGGGAGTGTTTCTGCAGCCTCCTCACAGCTCCTCCCCACGGCCCCACAGCTTCTCCCCACTCATTCTACAAAGCAGCACCCCTAAAGGCAATCCTAAAATCCAGTAAATATATATATCCACCTACAGGACCTGTTCTGACTGCAAGGCTTTGGATGATCTCTTAAAGCAGACAGGGCTAAATTAGATGCTGTGCTGCAGGGTTTGTAACAAAGTAATTAACATACACATCTTGAACAGTGGTTTTGTGCCCTGGGCTGGGGGACGAAACCAAGAGTGAACCCCAGTTCAGCCCCAAGGACAGCACAAACAGCCTCTCTGCTTCCACACACTTAAAAGTCAAGCTAAGGCAGGGAAGAAGGTTGAACAATTTGTTTACTGAAACTGCTCAGGCATTAAAATTGATCACTTAATTAAATTTAGTCTTAAGTTACACTAACATGAATTTGATTAATTGAACCAGTAAGGAAGCTATAACTAATTGCTAATTAGATACCCCACCAATACACGACAGTAATTACTTCATCAACACACAAATCACACAGTCCTGACTTTGAAGAAGCATCTGCTTGGATGTTGCAACTATTCCAATAATCATTTAGCTCAGGTTTAATCTACTTCTAAATTCAGGAAGATTTCTCCAAGTTTAAGGATTTTCATTCCTATGCTGCTGGATAAATTAGTTAAACATGAGCAATAAATGAATGCAAACTGACTACAAGAAAAGGCTTCAGACAGCACCCTACGAAGCCTCCAACAGCCACGAGGCTCACAGGGTGTCTGCTCACAGAAATGAGGGAATTAATAGCAATTTGCTAAGGTTTCTCAAGGTTTAAAACTCTGGAATGACAAGAGACATGACAGGAAAACAAAGCTCCCTCCATCCATCCAAGGTGCATTCCCAAATCCAAGGAAGAGTGTCTGAGACAGACAGGGAGGTCAGACAGGGTAGAGGTGAATTCCTCACTCACCAGAAAAAAAATAGGTAGATTATTGGAACAGAAGTGAAGCAAAACAACCCAAAAAACAAACAAAGTTATAGAGATCTTGTTCTGATCCATATCACACCACAAAGAGATAAAATGCCACCTACCATGGACTGTTTTAGCTGTTTAGAAAGACTGAAAGACTGTCCCTACCCCAAAAAACCCCAAATCAGTTATTCCAAATTTCATTTAAAAAAAAATTAGAAGAAATGAATCTCTCTGATGCTTTTTCAAGAGTGAAAGGAAGGTCCATGAGCACAGAGCTGGAGGTGTCAGGAATGGATTTCACTTTTACTTTCACTGGATTTCACAAAATTTAACAAGAACATCCTCAACTCAACTGCAAGCACTTTTACCAGCCCTTCAGTGAACAGATCTGCACAGTTGCAGCTGCTCTTCTCCTATGAAACTGGTGTGTCAAAAGAAAACAGCATTGCATGAGTTTTATAACTCAAATAAAAGCAAACATTGACAGTCTAAGTAAGAGAAGGGAGACAGGGAAAGAACAGCTCCTCTGATGTCCCACCTACTCCACAGAATTTACCTGAGTATCTCTGTTCATCAAACCTCACCTTTACCAGGAAAGGCAGTAATTCAAGTGAAAAATGGCACTTACTTGGACACAAAAGCTTTCTTTCAAATTCTTACATGAGACAGGAACAAGTGAGGAAAAAAAGGGAATGAAAAATAAAAAGTGCTTCCCAAAGTCTTGTTCCCCATCCCAGTGAGCAAAGCACAGGAGAAGCTGCTGTGGTGCTGACATGGTTCATCTTCAGGAGGAATTAAAAGGGCAATAACAGGAAAATGCATAAAGGTAAGACATGCAGAACCACATCCTGTCAGAATTAAAAGACTTTTATCTCAGTGTCTCCAGGCTATGTCACGCCACATGGCATAAAAACCCATGGAAAATACCAATTTGGATGTTTTCTGCACGACTGTGTCTCCCCTAGTAATAGTAAAAAACAAAAAAAAATATGTCAAGTGTTGCAGTTTCTTCTGAATATCCTTCAGTTCCTTAATTATCTGCATTTAATTTTCCTTTCAATATCAGTAAAGGCACTTTAGTACAGGGTGAGGAATGAAGGGATTGAATGTAAAAGTGCTATTTGAATTAGATGTTGTGGGAAAGGAAAAAATATTTGCTCCCTGAGTGTCTCCCATCATGTTAATTCCTCACAGGGGATCTAATCCCTCACAAACACAGCTCCAGGAGACTGGCACCTGCACAGGGGGTGCAGGAATCCAAGCTGACAGCAGTGAGGGTGAGCAACAGCACTGTCAGCACGATGCCATGTTGTGCCACACGTGACACCACCCCAGGGCACTGCTGTGACATGTGCTGGGAAGCTGGCTCAGCACAGAATCCCAGACTATTCTGAGCTGGAAGGGACCCACCAGGATCATCGAGTCCAGCTCTTAAGTCAATGGCCCACACAGGGGGACTGAACCCATGACCTTGGCATTATTACAGCCAAGTTTTAACCAACTGAGCTGATCTCAGGGTCTGCAGCACAACACAGGGGTGAGTACCAGCTCGTGGGTGTGGCCCTCCTGCAGCCAGTCGAGGTGGTGGATGGATGAAGCCCTCACTGACGTCAGGATATTGCTGCCAGGGGCTCAGCTGGGCAGGGAGGTTGGGACCACCCTGCAGGAGCCACCTCCACTGAGAGGTGTGAAGGCCTGCAGGAGGTGACCTCACTGCTCAGCAGCTTCCAGCTCTCAGAGACAACATTTATCTACATTAACTCCATCTACAATATTTACCTACAACTTCAAGGTTTGAAGGCAGAGATCAACTGACCTGGTAATTGTTTTGGTTTTGTGACAGCCTCAGTTGACTCGAAGATGTGAAATGAGGAGAGAAGGTGCTCCTGGCGGCGCTGGCGCTGCCGTACATGGCGCTGGCTGAGGTGTGCAGGGGGGTCCGTGCGGGCAGGTGGTAGTCCCTGCCGTGGTAGAGGGCACCGTCCGGCAGGTCCCTGGCACAGCTGCCGCTCCGCGCGGGCACGGCCGCGCTGTGGCTGTCGGCCCGGGCAGAGCCCTCGCAGTACCTGTGGCAGCCGTGCAGCTGCGCCCCCATGGAGGCCAGCTCCTCCTCCCGGGCGTACTCCTGCTCCACATCGCCCGTCTCCATGGCGATGGACAGGCAGCTGCCCTGGGCACAGGGCTGCCGGTGCCCCGCGCCGCGCGGCGGCTGCTCCGCCACGGCCAGCGAGAACACCTCGCGGATCTCCAGGTTCTGGGTGCTGCAGGCGGGCTCCCTGCCCTGCGCCCGCTGCCCGTGGGGCACGTGCTGCTCGGGCCTGGGCAGGCGGTGGCAGCCCGCGGGCTCCGCCTTGCAGGGCCGGTGGCAGATCAGGGGCTTCTGAGGCAACACCAGCTCCGCCGCCTGCACCGAGGAGCCGCCGTAGCCCTTCTTGGCGTGGCCGTAGATGGTGTTGGCGGAGTTGAGCACGCTGGTCTGCCTGGAGAGAATGATGGTCTTCTCCCCGACCAAGAGGGAAGCGTTTTTGCAGTGGGGCACCTGCCGGCCCAGAGGGATGTGCTGCTGCGGGAACTCGGCGTCGCCCTTGCCCGGCAGCCGCGGCACGGAGGCTTTGTGGAGCTCGGCCACGGCGGTGCCGGTGTGCTTGGCGGGTGCCTGCCTGCCCGAGGAGCTGCCAGGGCTGTAAATGCCAGTCACTATCACGTCGTTGTTGGCAGAGGCCCAGGAGGATTGCTGGCTGTGGGACCGGGCAATGTTGACCATGCTCCGCACGGCTGTGTCGGGGGGCACCGAGGGCATAGCGGGCGCAGCCCCAGGGGGGGTCCCGCCGGACTCCACCGCGCTCTTGCTGCTCATCTTCCGCCGCTTGTTGCCAACCCACGTCTGCAAACACAACCAAACACACGACAAGGCACTCAACACGCACAACTGGCAGGCAATGCCACTGCCAGGCAGGTCTGAGCCAAGTTAGGTGTGCGAGGTGAGACCTACGTTTGCAAATATGTAAATCATCTACAGATTATGCAGCATCTGACCAATACAGGGTGGAAATGCAGACCTGACCAATACAGGGTGGAAATCCAGATACAGAGTGGAAATCCAGATGTGACCAATACAGGGTGGAAATCCAGGCCTGATCAATACAGGGTGGAAATCCGGGCCTGACCAATACAGGGTGGAAATCCAGGTCTTATCACTACAGAGTGGAAATTCAGATCTGACCAATTCAGGGTGGAATTCCAGCTCTGATCAATACATGTGAAAATCCAGCTCTGATCAACACAGGGTGGAAATCCAGCTCTGATCAACACAGGGTGGAAATCCAGGCCCCTCCTGCTGGGGATCCACACCCCAATACACAGGAAAAGTCTCAATCCAAAGCCCCAGTTTCTCAAAAATCCTGAGCCTGTGTCATGCCTTCTCTTCCAAAGTTACCCTCAAGATTTATTTCACTGACACTGCTGTGACCAATTCCCCCAAATTTAAGTTTTTAGTGTTTAGCACCTTGGGATGCAGAGCATCACTCTGGTATGGAGCTCAACTTTTGTAACCCAGTAACAGAGATGTGACCTTCAAATCTGCCTTGAACAGAAGCTGCCAATTCTGGAATTCACAGCAGAGGAAGAAAAAGAAGAAAACAATTTTGTGAAGCATCCAGACCTATGGACTAATTCCTCCTCTGCCAGCTGCACAAATCAAGATCTGATGCCAAAACCTGCTTTTGAGAGACACTGATAGACAAGATTAGGACTAGAAGGATCAGATTCCAACAGAGGTTTGCCAGTATGGACATCTGACAGCAACAATGACAGTACAGGGGTTTGTGTCATGGATAGCAGAGAGAAAGATATTTGAAAACTGTGGGTACTGTGGCAGTTGGGCACAGGTTAAAATGTGCTGTGGCTTGAAGCAGATGTGAAAGTCAGTCAAATCTGACAAAATCTGAGGCATGATTTGTTACATGAAGTAAAATCTGAGTTACTAGTGATAACATTTTTCTCCTTAAAACCAAATTTAAATACAGAAATTATAGCCACAGATCTCAAGTTATTTTCCTTTACTACATAAAACAGATATAGAAGATCAAATTTTGATTTTTTTCATCTCTGCTCAGTTGTAAACTTTCAAGACAGAAATCATAATTGAATGGAGACACTGCAAATTTTGGACCAGGAAAAGAGATTTCATCCCTAACTTTTCCAACTGTAGAAAACGGAATACTGAAGTTTTCCCTCATGGTTTTCCTGCAAAGAAATGCTCTCTAAGAAATGCAAACACCTGACTAGCACTACTGTTAAATACAGTTCCGTGAGACAGCACAAGGCAGATTTGCCACTGCTGAGAGTCCCCTTCTCCTGACCACATCTCCAGTTTTCACTCCATCATTTATCTAAAACATCCACCTGAACTCCCCCAAAAGGCTTAAAACTGAATTGATAAAGCAAAAAAAAAAGCGAACAAAGGCTTGAGTAAGGTTAGGAAAATCACCTGGGTTACTCTGAAACCAAGTAAATGCCAGACATGATGGGCATAAGAAGGAACAGAGAAGGAAAAGAGTTTCCCAGGTGGGAGAATGGAAAGGGTACAAACACTCCTCAAATTTCCTAATTTTGCAAGGGAGAATATATTTTTATGTATAGCAGTAATAAGATCTGTAGAGGTTTACAACAAATCATAAATAGGAAAATAGGACTTTTCTTCCTTCCAACCCAGCTCAAGCTTGGAAAGACTCCAGAAATCCTGATTCAGGAAAGAATGCATTCATGGAGTCATGATATTTGAATGGTGAGTTGTATTTAGGGACTTCATGCTCCTGTTACAATCCTATCTGCAAGTGCCAGCTGTGAGCCAAGCACCACTTTGCTGGATGTTGTACAAAGGAGAACTGGTCACTGACCAGCAGTTTTATAGGGAAAAATGAAAAAAGGGGGATTAAGAGAGGCAGGAAGGAGGGGTGGGAAGAAGAGAAATGTGAGCTCATGCTAAAACACAGCAAATGCAGGACAAACACTGACTCTGTTTCGATGGCACTTCACAAGGAGGAAAAAGTTTTAAGTGTTGCAAATCAGGGCTCAGTAAGGGAATAAAACTCAAGGAAAAAGGCCATGATAATTTACTGCAGGAAGGGAAACTGAGAGGGCAAGGAAATCTGGAGAGTGAGGGAGGACTGGATGGAGGGCAGAGACTGGCTGCCTCCTCCAGGACATTCAATCAGCACAGAAATAGCAAAGCAGGCCCTGGGTGCACCATCAGCACCAGATTCCTGTTACACTGTCTGCCTGCTCCAGGAGCTCAGCCCCTGGCTGACTTTCACAGCCCCCCAACACCAAGAGCTCAGAAGGAAAGTTTTATTTCCAGAGTTTTCTGAGGGAGGGGAATCCAGGTTGTTGTTGTCAATATTCCACTGGCAAACCAATTAAAACCCACCCCAGCCTGGTCTCATCCTCCCTCCCCAGTGTTGCAGCAGCTCCAGGCAGCTCCACTGCCCTGGTTATTTTTTCAGCTACTGCTCCATGATTTCTATTTCTGCTCCCAGTCAAGAGCCATTTTGTTGTCTAGTGTTTCACAAAGGGATTATTATTCCCCTTCCCATGGAATTCACAGACTTTGGAAGAGCTCCTGTTAGCACTGGTGGCGTTCTTGTTTTATAAGAAAAGAATGTCCTCACTGTAAATAGCCAGGAGGGACCACAATATTTATGACTGTGATGTGGAATACAAGAGTGACAGAGAAAGAAACAGTTCCAGGATTATTCCCCCAAATACATCAGGTTATGGAAACTTCTTGAGCTGAAGAATAGTTTCTTAATAACATGATCTGCTTTGATAATACATTGCACAAAGTTTCTAGAGGGGAAACTGATTTGTAATTTATAAAATACTAATTCAAAAAAAACCAAAAAAAGACAAACATTACTCCTTGTGCAACCCAGGCCCCTGGTAAATCCAACCACCACGTGAAGGCATCTCAGTGAAAACAAACTATAAAAATGAACGTCACACACACACACTGAAGCCTCATTTAAGGCAGTGATGGAGTTCAGAGGTTTCAGACCCCTACAGGTACTTAATGTAAAGAAATGATTGTGTATCAATGTAACAAACAAATCTGGAAGGCCTCAGCACTTACCCTGACCACACTGAAGTCCAGTTTAGTTTCTTGTGCACACTGTAATATGAGCTGAAAGCAATTTTTACTTTGATTCGTCATTCCATTTTCATAATAACGCTGCAATATCCTCTGTTGCTCTACAGTAAATACAGAACGCAGATTCATCTGAAAAGAAAGGAAGCCACTCTGAAAGTTGGAATAAAAACGTAATACCTGCAGACATACAGGCTCTCATTTATACCTCTGGTAACTGTAAGGGTTGACATGTTTTCTCTACAGTCTTCTACCACCAATTCTTTCACTTACTTTCCAAAAACACCCCTGTTCCAGTCAGCATTAGTGATTCCTCTATGGCACACTCAAGCTGAGCAGGTGCATTGTATGTCTGCAGCAACACTGACAGCTTGTCATAAATAAATAAATACTACATTGAGTTGCTAAGTCCATGAGGCTCTAGTTTGAAAGAAAAAGTTTCTCCCTTAGAAAAAGTAAAATAAAGGTATTAGGCAAAACAGAGTAACATCAGCAGATCCAATATCAGCAGGTTTCTCCTCACCTACCAAAAAAGAGACAAAATCTGAGATAAAATAAAGGTGAGTGTTTGACAGGAGTAAAGTTTCTGCCGTCTCCAAGTTCAGCTGATCCCACATTCCGTGGTGGCTGGTCCTTCTGCTGGGCCAGCACCACTAAGCTTTGTTTGAAATTTCTGAATGGAAAACAGGAGAGTGGGGACAGACCTAATCTTTGCACAGGAATTGCTTTCTAACATAGAGCAAATAAAATTATTAAGGGCTCAAAAGCTTGAGCAGACACCCAACTGCTTTCATCTTGTTCTCCAAGATGATTATACTGTGTAATGGTAATAGATGTTAGAGTTCAACAGGCCTGTATAAAGAAAAGATTAATATCTAGAATTTGGAATAAAATGCTTCTGGGCCAGAGTTCTGACTTCAGAGTTTACTTTCCTCTCTATATCAACAGACAATACAAAAATCAATTTGTAAAAACTACTGTTTCTTTGAAATAATGGTTAAAACAGAAGATGATTTTTCAATCACATCTTTGAGCTCTGTTCCCAACTGTTATTCACCCTCTCAATCCAGTGCATTATTAAATGCAGCACCACCAGCACATGACAAATCAGGCCCTGCCTGAGTTCTGCTCCCCCAGAGCAGGTATTCAGTCACAGCCAGAGCTGGGCAAAGGAGACTGGCTCTGAATAATCTGCTATTTAAAGAAATTTATAGCAAGTAACAGAGGAGACAATTATTAGTCCATTAAGAAATCAATAAAGTTCATAATAATCCACTTTATAATGTTGGGAACTGCCTTCAGATCCCCCATGTGGACACAGCCATGACGCGGCCACCGAGTGATTTATGTCACCTCCCAAGAACATGCAGGAGTTAATGTTGTGGCTCCTTTTCCTCCTGCACCCCTGGCAGGACCCAACTTCCCCTGCTGTCTGCTCCTCTTGGAGCACCTGTGGTCCTGTCCTATTCAGCTGAGCTCAGTTCCCACAAATGACCTCATCAGAAATAGTTCTGGACCTTCCATGTTTCCAGATCCACCTGTGCCATCCCAAAGCTCCAGCAGGTCATACACAGGCTCATCACATCATGCTCTCCAAACAGTTCACCAACTGCAGTGAAGACTGTTCCAATTGCAAGGTGAATTTTTAGGGCCAGCCCCGGTGACCTGTGAGGGCCGATGTGTGTCAGGCCTGGACACGCCTCTTAATTATGTGCATTTCTGGAACCAAGGTCACTTCTGTGTAAAAATACTTTCATTGTTGCATTTGACATCTGTAATTCAAATAAAGACAGGGTGGAGCATTTTGATTAAATCACTTGAACTTCAGATAGAGTGCAGGACAGGCTCTGCCCAGCTGTGCTCCAGAGGGGCCCTGGGCTGGTTTGGTGACTCGTTTTTGCAGTGTGTTTTAATCCCTGGTCAGACTCCTCAGTCTCCTGTGCCCTGAGCCCAGCTGAGCACAGCCCAGGCATCTCTGAGAGCCCATCAGAAATGATCTAAAGAAACAGATTGCAGGATCCTACAGACACAGTTATGGCAGCTGAGTCACAACTGGAGTTTACAGTCCAACATCTAAACCTTCAAAAAAGCAGGTGAGAATTTATTAAAGGTTTCTGTGCCTTGGATACACTGAATCCTAAATCAGCAGACAGTTCAGAGGGGAGGACATTTGGCAATACTCTCTCTAAGTTCACTGATATAATGTCACCTCTGAAGTCCAGATGGAAATCAGTTTGCTTTCAGCAGTTCTTAAGTGCTTATTCTGAATATCTAAACCAGTACCCTGTGTTCAATAAACCACTTACTGGATGTTTGGAAGCTCCATTAGAACACCACAAAGTCCAAAGCCATCATGTTAATCCATGAAGAGCTGCCCTCACAGGCAACAAGGTCTGCTCACACCTGGGAATTTACCTGCATGGAGCACTCAAACCTCTGTAAGAACACAATGTTACTGTCCCTGAGACAAATTAATCCAAGCTATATTCATCAAAGGATTGCACTGGTTATTATTTTAGGAAGTATTAACATCAGTTTGCATAGTTAGAACAAGATATTAACTCTTACATTTTCTTTAACATGGGAAATAACTTACAAAGTGCTAAAATTACTGAACAGGAAGGCAGTCACATCAGTACCAAGGGAATCAACCAGTCCCACTCCTTTATCACAGACTATTACTCAAAACAACCTCAGTAGCTTCCGAGGAAATAAACTCCTTTTCCCCATTTCCTACACAGCACTCTGTTCTCCTCAGGATTTCTCACCTTTGTCTTGAACCTCAGACTCCAAGTTAGAAATCCACATGGATTTTTATCCTAATTTCATTTTGTTCTTGACTTGCCAAGCTCAGCAAACTTGCATGTGAGCTCTGGGGGAGCCGGGTGTCCAGCGGGTTGGCAACACATCGGCACTGAGAAGAGAGCTGGTTACAGAAAAGAACACTGTGAAATTTCATAAAAAACAGGCAAAGCATCATGCAAACAAATTCCATGAATGTAAACTGTGTTTTCACGTCAATAAAACACAGAGGTGGCAAAGCAGTACTTAGGGATTCAACACCTGCCTGCTCTAACAAAACAAAGCAGCCTTGGCCAAGTGCTTTGCAGTCCTGACGGTGCAGAGAATAATCTATGACAATGGCAAAGCAGGTTCCTCCAATTACTGCCTTCACCCCTGCTCAGTAACATCTTGGAACTCCTCACTTTGGTGGTGTCCCACTCCCCAACCTACTGTGAACCTGAGAGTATAAAGATGATTTTCTTCATTCCCTCTCTGAACAGAATACAATCACAGAATCACAGAATTGATTGGGTTGGAAAAGACCTCCAAGATCAAGTCCAACCCTTGATCCAACCCCACTGTGATCACCAGCCCATGGCACTCCGTGCCATGGGCTGGTGGTCACAGTAGGGTTGGATCAAGACATGGTGGATTCTCACTCAGTGCCACATCCTTAGAATCACAGAATGGATTGGGTTGGAAAAGACCTCTTGAGATCATCAAGTCCAACCCTTGGTCCAACTCCAGTCCCTTTACCAGATCATGGCACTCAGTGCCACGGCCAATCT
>JAOXXN010000025.1:4675240-4689620 GCA_026770055.1 Myrmophylax atrothorax | reverse complement strand
CTGTCTTGAAGGCTGGGCTGTTGTAATGGGGTGGGGGAGAGGAAGAGAAATTCAGAGTTTGGAAGGCAAGAGGAGAGATGAGATACAAGGTAGCCCTCAGGAGCTTCAAGTATTAGGCTAACAGGATGGTTAGCTCCTTGAATGAGGGCTTATTTAATTTTCTTTCTTTCTTTCTTTCTTTCTTTTTTTCTGCTGAGAGAAGCTCTTTTGTGTTGATTGGCACAAGTTTTGGAAGGATTAAATAAACCCAACAAATGGAGTCTGCCTTTTCCACCTTTGCTGAAGGCAGCTGTCTTTCAGCAATCAAACCAGCACATTGCTGCAGAGGCTCATCATATCACTGCCTGATTGCATCCCAACAGCAGGAATGTTGTGGCACATCTCCAGCTGTGGTTGTCCCACTGGAGGGGCATTGTCTATGTTGGGACAGTTTAAGTTGAAAGGCACTTCAGGAGGACTCTAATCCAAACTGCTGCCCAAAGCAGGAGTCACTTCAAAGTTAAAGCAGGTCTCTCAGGGTCTCATTCTGTTCAGTCTTATGTTTTCTTCCTCAGATGGGCAGGATAACACTGAAACTTTTACTAGCTTCTGGAAGAGGCTGGAAATGTGTAAGTCTAGGGGCCTCTAAGAGCAACCTAGGGAGTTTGTCTTGAAGGAGTTGACCGAGTTGACTCTGCCTCAGTTGCAGAGCAGGAGTGGGTCACTGCTCAGAGGCAGTCATTTCAGGAATGGCTGGTGTTGTGTCCATCCTGGTTTCTAAAGCAACAAGACTACATTGTGTGTGTTTGTGTTTCTTCCCCCATAATACAGAATACATAAGGCTGGAAAAGACCTCTGATATTATTAGGTCCAACCACTAAACCATGGTCATTGCCAGGGTCACTATTAAACCATGTACTCAAGTGCCACATCTATGTATCTTTTAAATACCTCCAGGGATGATGACTCCAGTGCTTCTCTGGGCAGGTTGTTCCAATGTTTGACCATCTCATGTGTATTGAATCATATTATGAGATGAAAAATTGCCTGAAGAGGGAAACTCTTTTACTTCCTATGTCTAGGGAAAGCCCAGTCTTTTCTAACACCAGCTAACTGGGATGGGTGATGACTCCTGAGGCACAAAGCCTAGGAGCCCAGGTTTCAGCAGTCATCCTTCAGCAATCTGACAAATGACCTGCTTAGCTACGCATTACCTGCTGGCTAAGCTAGCCTGACTCCATCCAGCAGTGACAAGGATAGGACACTTGCTGGGATCTGAGAAACCACAGAGTTGTGTTTGGTTTTGCCTGATCAGAACTGGTGCAAGATAGATAATCATGATCAAGTCCAACAGTACTGTATCAGACCTAACCCTTTCTCATCCATCAGGAATGGTGTCATTGCTGCTGACAAGATTTCAGTCATTTAATGCCCTGTAGTGGATGCAAACAATCGAACAGAGTTTGATGAGTCTTGTGGAATAATTTCCACATCATCCAGTGCTGAAAGTCATGGAGTTGAAAAAGTTTCCTCTGTTTCCTAAAGGTTATCTTCAGTCAATCCCTTTTCAGAGTAAGGAGTTAGTCAGTGGGAGCTCCTGGGTTCAAGCACTCCCGTTACTCTGTGGACCAGGCCTTTACTGGAAGGTTACTTTCAGTCTCACAGTAGTCACCCCTGGAGGTACAGCTCACACCCCCCCAGTGCTAGCTCCTTTTCTCACTTGGTAACCATCTTGCATCTTTGCAGTTTCTCCTCCTGAACACATGGTATCAGTCTCCTCTTTGTCCTGACTTGCTGCTGTGTAATGTAAGACTTTTATTATTTTTTTCACTCTGTAGAACAAAAATATGAACCTAAGCATATCATGTCAGGACTTCAAGCCTGCATTTTCTATCTGGGTTCTTCATTGCAAGTAAGAGCAGCACCTTGTTTTTCCTCTTCTTTTTACTTCTCCTTTGTCCTCCTGCTCTCAGAGAAGATTTATGTTCTGTTGTGAAAGCACCGCACCTAACACAGCCAGCTCTCACAGTTTCACTTGCTGTGCAATTCCAGTATGATCTTGCTTCAATGCATACTTGATTCAAGAACAGCGGGGTTGTTCAGATGGATCAAACATGAGCCAAACTCTTATTTTATTGCAGTTTATTTCTTTAGGAAGAGGCAAAGTTGAACTAGGAGTTCATTGAGTTTTAAGCTAACACATATTCTCTCTCAGCAGGAGCAGGCCATCGGCATATATGATTATTTACAGCAGCTCAGCTGAGGGAGAGTAACCCATAAATAGCAACTTCTTGTGTTCACTCACAGGCACATATTCTTAGAGAAGGCAGAAACCTCATGTTCCAGCCCATTCGTTAACATTCAGCAATAGGAGTTTTGAAGGAAAATGTCTCCCTAGGTAGGATATCCTATAACTCCTGACCACAGGGGTTTCCTGCAGCTTCACCTCCAGCATCTGGTGTTGTCTGTTCATGGAGACAGGCATATGGGGTAGATGGACCCCTGATCTTATTCAGGAGGACAGAAATTCCCATGAGCCAAATGCAACATTAGAGAAATATGTCAGATGCATTCCATATGGATATCCTTGGAGAGCAGTGCCTTAATTCATAGACCAGGCAAAGAAACTCAAAAAGGAAATGGCTTCCTCCCATCGTGGTGGGGAGCCTTGAGAAAGGAAGGGTAGATCACCTTCCTAGGCCCAGATCACGGGCTTGGTCTCACAGCTTTGGAGATGGAGGTGTCTCTAATCCGGACTGAGTAAACTATTCCATCTCTTCCCTGGCATATTTCATAGGGATGCCTACAAACAGTCCTTATGAGTGCCCTTTTTACATTACTGCTTAATTCAGAGAAATTACTTAACATCCTCTTCTATGAATGAACACTCTCCCCAGCAAACTCTGCCTGTCCTGCATTTTTGTATCAATGATACAGCCAATTTTTGAGGTACAGTGTACCAAGGCCAAATATATAGGCAAAGTTCTCTTACCCCAAGATGTCACATCCTTCTCTTACTTACAGTGACAGTACATCTTCTGTGGGATATACTTCTCATCTGTGGGAAAGAAATACTGTGCTGCCATCTCTCCATCTAGCCAATATATTTGTTTCGCAGGTCTGTGAGATATCCCAGATCACAACCCCTTTTTCTTTTTTCTAAGTTTCATATCTGTATGCTTTATAAACAGAGTAGACACCTAAGTTTGGTCATCTGGCTGGTTCTCTGGTCCTGTATTGACAGTACTTGTTATATTTCAGTTAAGTACTTGAGACCTTAGTCTCATGTCTTGCATGTAGACACAACTTAGACTCCACATGTGTAAGTAGCGTCACACCCTGAAAATACCCAGACCATCCTCAAGGGCAATTACTGACATGATAAAGTATTACAGTATTTATGTAACACTTAAAAGCTCTAGTGATCAGTAAAGTCCTACTGTGTTAAACCCTGAACATAACAAGGGAAAGAAACTGAACTCTTCTTCTCAGCATTTGTTAATCAAACTGGTGGAGCTAAAGAGAAAGAGGTTTAAAGCAGGACTGTCAAATTCTGCTGCTCTGACAGGTACAGCACTTACCGGGGAACAGTAAGGTTGTAAAATAGATGATCTATTGCAAAAGTCTGCCTCTGTCCAGTACAAATGCAGAAAAGCTCCCACATGAATGAACTGCCCCCAGTAATCTGATAATCTGTTGCCATCTTCCAGAAAGTTAAATCCTGATTCTAGCAGCCAGTGATTGACATCCATCCCTACAGAAAGGCAGAGCAAAGCACAGGCTCACTTTAACATTGTGCCATTGATGAAGAACACATTGTGTAATGCAGATAATAATGCAGAGGATCAAAGGACGTCACATGATGAACCAACATGATTTTAGGTAGAATGCCCTCTTTTGATACACTGCAAGTGGTTTAAATAGGGCCAAAGTTACATGCTAATTGGCTATAGTAATTGTCACACCATAAAGCAACATTTCCTATTGGTTATATTCCATATCTCACAAGTCCAGTGTTTTGATAAAACATCCTAATGGTTCCCAGGTGAATCTCAAGAGTTCTGTGAGAAACTTTCAAGAGTTCTTGTGTGAAAGTCTGGGGAGTTGCTGGGTGAGCTCCTGGGGAGTGATTTCTTTTTTACCACTCAGCAGGAGCTGTGCCTTTGTTTATTCTTTGCTGGGAGCTGCTTTAATCTCACCGAGTCCGCATAGTCTGGGTCACTCACATGGCCACTCACTGTAAGAAATCCCTCTACACCTTCCCATGTTAATGGGCTGTGCCCTCTGTGAGGATTAGGGAACATTTGGGAGCATCCACAGCCAGGGAGGACTCAGGCAGAGCAAACAGCCCAACTTCATGGCAGGGGCTGTTCCAGGGATTCCACTCAGTCGGGGTCTGTGGCTGCTGCCTGGAGAGGCATTTTAATTTAGGGAAATGTGCAAACTAACTTTTTGTATGTTGTGAACAGGGGGAAATAAAGCAATGTCTCACCAGCAGTGTTGGTATCTGAACTCTACAGAAACATTTAGACCTTTCAGACTAAATGTCAAGTTGTTCCTATTGAGTCAAATTCTTGCAAATTTAAGCTAATTAGCATAACCACTTTCCAAGCCCAAGCAGGCCCTTATGCTGTGCTTAAGAGCTTTAGCACATGAATACATTCTGATTGCCACAGCCCTCACTTCTGTGGCTGTGAGAAGAAAGGGGGAAGTTGTGACTCCAAAGGGGTTTTTTTACTCCAGGCGGCAAAATTCATCATGGGCATAAATGAGACTTTACTATGCTCATTTTTAATACTGAATGATGATATTTTCCTGAGCCAACTGAGAAACGTGATCCCGTTGAAATTTCTGGGACGCAGGAGGGACACAACTGACTGGGAAGGAAAACGCCAATAGTCGTGACTGGCTTTTAACCACAAGGCTGACCCAACAGGCCCATAAAGGGTGATGACCTGAGCTGCAGAAAATGGAAATGTAATTCTTTTTTATTGCTTTCTAATTCCAATCCTCTCCCTGTCACATCCAGATGCTGAAGCCGTGAATGCTTGTCCCGATCCTGTATCACTTTCCAGGTGCTGCGCTGGCAAAGCAGTGCATGGAAATTGGGATTCAAATCAAGTCATATTTTAGGGCTATTAACTTGATACAGCTAAAATTGTCCAGAGGGGAATGCTTATTTGCAGCATAAAACGTTTCTTTGCCTGGGGGACATTTTACTGTCCAGGACATACATTTGTGATAAACATCTGAAAATGCTCTTTCAACCAACAGGGTCACAGCCTGCAAGCAGTGACCAAAATGGAAAGGCAGGAAAAATGGAAGTCACATTTCCTGAAAAGTTTCGGTTCCAGGGGTACTTTAACAGCAAAAGAATTCACTTTTGCATTCTGCTCTGTATATCAGAATTCTAACCAGGACAATGTCCCAGCAGAAAAGTTCATCTAAGATGTGTTAGCAAACGGTGCCCAAGGCTCTCTGCAAGGAATTAATGTATTTCAAAATGAATCTCTTTTTTTCCCAGCTAATGATACATATTTTTGTTTAAGTGTAAAATCATGTGATTTATAATTCTGGGTGAAAAAGCTTTCAACGAAGTTTTCAGCCTAAGCTATTTTTAATCCCAACATTTTCTGTGAATAAGTAGAAATAAGAAAATGAATTGTGCTGTGAAAAAGCACTAAACCAGTTTTTCCCCCAGGAGATTATAAATATCTGTATATATGGGCAGAACGTTCAATTAATCTGAGAAATGTTCTGCTGAGCTTCCTGATGATGTACTGTGAGAAAGCAGCAATGCAAAACTGGTGAGCTCCACAAAAGGAGGGAGAACTTCCCTAGAAGATACATGATTGGAGAAATTAGACTTTATTAAAGAGATGTGATGCAGAAGTGCAGCGAACGTGGCACTTCATCAGGGAAAGGGGCAGGCAGCATCAACCAGCAGTGACGGTGTGGGGCTCAGGTTGGAATGCAAAATGGATTTATAGATCATGGATGGAGAGAATATGAATAGTTTCACAGAGAGATGAATGAAATCGGTGGTTTCTCTCACCCTCTCAAATTAATTCAAGGCAGCTGCACAGTTACACCCCTTCCCCAAAGAGTGAAGAGGATGTTAAATGTGCAGCTCGTGCGATGGAAAGTTATTACCATGAGATTAGTCTTGGAGGAATTATGAGGAAGAGGGAGATAAAGTTGGAATATATGAGTTTGATTTTTATTTAAACATCATGACTTCAGATAGTCACTGAAATCACCGAGCTCTCCCAGGCAGAAGGCACAGGGGACTGTGCACTAAGGGTCGAGTTCTGGGCAGGTTTCTCACTTGGGTCTCCTTTCCACAGCACTGGCTCACAGTGGGGACACCTGCAGAGGGGCTTTGTAGCCAACAATTGCTGCTGCTGCTGCTGCTGCTGCACTGAACTGAGAAATGAAACCACAGCAGCTCCAAGTGCAGGAGGGGTTTTCCTCGAGAGAAACCCTCTGTCCTGCAGCTGCTGGGCTGGACTCAGCTGGGAACCCACAGCAGCTTGGGGCACAAAGCCAGTGACCCCCCTGACATGGGCAGCTGCTGCTGGATGTGCAGGGGCACCCAAAGTGTGGGCAGGGGCAAGGCTGTGTTAAAAGTCTGCACTCCTGTTCTTACCGTTGGGTGTTTGGATGCTGCAGCCTTTAGGGAGCATTGCTGATCATTGTCAGGGGCAAAACAAGCCCCAGGAAGGGCAGAGCTAAAAATGCAGGTTTGTCTCACTGTGGAGACACTGCAAAGGATTCCTCATGGGCACCTGAGAGGGAAAGGGCTGCTGTAAGGCTGGGAGGGCACATGTCCCGAGGAAACACTCCGGGGGTTGGATATATCAGAAATCACAGAGTATTTCTAGAATTGCAGTAGCTGAAGAGCTCTGGAACGAGGAAAGATAAAAGGATATTCCCAGATTTTAATGGCAGGGCTGTGGAGGTTCTCTGGTGGTGAAGAACCCCCTGTCCAGAGTGTCCTTCTCTCAGAGGGGCAGGGGGACTGTGTGTGGCTGCAGAGCTGGCAGGACACCCACAGAAGGAAGGAAAAGCTGTGGGTTGGGAGGAGGAGGGAGAGCAGGAGCTGCAGCTGGCTCAGGGTTCTGACAGCTCTTGCTTCAAACACAGCTTCTGGATGGCAGGTCTTTATTTTGGAGCACAGCTCGTGCAATTTGTGACTACAAGGGAGTAAGAGAGAAGTGAAAGCTGACTCTGGAAACAGCTACAGAGCTTGCCAGCTCTGGGTAATTAGTTCATACCTACCTGGCTTGATCAGAGCACGTCATGTCACCATCTAACATGGTTTCAGGTTGTCCAAGAGGAAAACATGATGTTGTTTGCTTCCCAAGCTCTTTAAAAATAAAGCTACCGTTGCATGTGAAGAGAGAGCAGAGCTGTGTGCAATGGAAAGAGTGAGGGGAGAGTCCTGAGGAATTAATTCCGGGAGGAAGGCTGGATGCTGATGCAAAGGCTCCTGGTGAAGAGCAAAGGCCACGCTGCTGGATGCAGAGCCAAACATGACAGGACACATCACCATCATCTTCATGGTCTCTGAACATCAGATCAACTTAATCTGGGGAGACAGGCTGAAGGCAAGAGACCTTTTCATTCTGCATCCTTCTGTCTCAGTGTTTAACTCGTGCCAGTTGCTCCAGAGAGGATCCAAACTCCCAGCTCTGTTAAAACACTGTTTCATCATTCCCAGACACATCAGGGGCAGGATGGGAAGCTCCAGGTATTAAGTTCTCTGAGGGGAATGTGGAGAAGGCTGCAGTGGCTGTTGTGATGTCAGCTGAGGCTGGCAGGCATTCACAGCCTACATGAATTTTCTTTCTCTGGCTTTCAGGTTATTATATCTCTTTTTCTGCTCACAGTGTTAAGGCAACACAAACTTTGGCTCCAGCCACACACTGGGAATGTCTCTGCAGTCACTGCACAGCCAGCTCTCCAAGCAAATATTGAGTCTGACTAAACATGGAGAATGAAGAGGCTGCTGGACTATAAAGTAGCAGCATAATCTCTGAGGTTTTAACCAAGGCATTAGAAAGACCTAATAATAGCAGGGCTTTGCAGAGATGCTAAGATAAAGAGAAAGCCATCTTGAGAATGCCTTGAAGAAAAGCTTTGCCTGTCACCAGTCACTTGGCAACATGAAAGACAAGCTTGGACCCAAAATCACACAGAAAATGAAGATGGCATGATAATAATTGTCACAATGCTATGACTGACATTCTCCTTGCCAGCACATCCTGGTGAGCCCATCAGATATCTCTGCAAGGCAAAATGACTCTTCTAACATTTAAGCCTGTGTTCAAATAGTTCTGTGAGGCAGAGTTTGCCAAGGGGTGATGGAGAAGAACACAATGATGGAACACAGAAGAATGAAGTGTTTTTCCTCAGTGGAATAGTTCTCCCCACCATTGCCTGGATTGCACCCCAAGCTCTCCTGAGCACTTGAACTTGAGCTTGTCCCTCCTCTCCCTCCAGACTGAGGGTCCCTTGATGGCAAAACAAGGCCCTTTGCAACCTTGCTGATGTTTCCTCCAAACCACGAATGTTACACAAATACACAGACCAGGTTCCCTGAGCACAGGAGGAAAATCAATGGGCAGTTTTGCTTCAAAGCCAACTTTCCAGCCAGCAAATAATGAATAACAAGGGAATCTGCTATCAATACCTTGGAAGTTTTATTACTGTTGTCAAGTTTTCCATTATTACTGGTTTTTTTCCAAAGTAATATGGTTTACCTAATGCAGTGAGAAGCAGATGGTTTATTGCTTATAAGCTGTTATGTGGTTCTTGCCGAGGATGTACAGTGAGCATTTCTTCTGGTTTTGTCAAATAAATATTTTCAATTTACTTACTAGAAGGAGGGCAAAGGCAAACATAAATTATATTGTATAGAAATGAATATGGATATATTGGCAGGAAATTGAACACATTGTAGTAATAAATATTCAAATATTTTGTTTTCTGTAAAGAAGAGAAGCTGGAGTTAGCAGCACTCAAATTTTAAATTCCAGAAATGCAAAGATTTTAGGGGTAGAAAGAAGAGTTCTGGAAGTGTAGTTTGATCTACAGAACACCTACATAGTGAGGGTCACTGATCCCCATGATTTCTGTTGAGCTGGAACATGTTTTGGAAAGGGATTGTTTGGTGTTGCCCTCAGAAATTCTCCTGTTGACCCTGTGAGTGTCAACACTTCAAGCTCTATGTTATGGAAAGCTGAATGGAGAGAGTGAATCCATGAGCATGGAACTGCCTGCCCAGTGCTCCAGGATCCCCTCTGAAGCTGCATCTGAGGCTCAAATGAAGTTGCTGGAAGATATTTTCCCGTTTCTTCTCAATTAAGTTGCACTCCTCAGTCAGTTCTGAATTTAGCAGAATAGTTATTCCCAGAAGAGTTCTGGGCAGAAAAACAGCAACAAAGGATCTCCGCAGTGTTTGCCCAAGTGGTGGTGGCAAAGTGAAGAGAAGCTCAGCAGATGAGGCCCCTGCACTTCCCATCCTGTGCTTCCCAGCAGCCCAAAGATTTCCCCAAATATCTGTGTCCTCATGAAGTTTGTGAGGCTGTGACTGGTTGTGGGGGCCCAAACCTCTGTATGAAAACATCCCGTTCCTTGGCAGGGTTGGAGCCTCTTTCACTGGCTCTTCTTGTCTCTCAGCTTCGAAGGTTGTCCCAGTGACCCACAGACTGGAGCATTCCTGTTACCTGGAGCTGTTTGGGAGCCTGTAAACGTGTTGGTGATGTTGGGAAGAGACTGAAAGGACACAACCTGCTTCCCTTAATCTGACAATATTCCAGAGTTCTCTGCTCAGGAAAGAGACTGTTGTCTGAGGCAAAGAACACAGAGTTCCCCCTCCACGGGAAACAATTATCCCAATTGGGACTCCACAGTGTCTTCACTGAAGCCACTGGATTTATGGTAGGCAAGAACTGCATTCTTTAGTAATTTTGACAGGATACCTTTGACATGAACACACTGAAGGTGCATTTAAAACTCTGCATATGGCTGCAAAAAGTGGGGGTTTGTTCCCAGAGGTTTGTAATCTGGAGAAGCTGGTTTAGATAAATTTTTATTGATTGCAACATACCTGGAGGGCAACTTCTGAAATAATGGAGGGTATTATGATGAGAATGATGCAAGAGAGGATTAAATCTGAGTGCCTCTGTCCATGTTTTGTGCCCTAACAGAGGACTTCACTCTCAAGAGATCTCAGAGCAGGAGCTTTTGTGAACACTAAAACACAGTAAGAGGAAAGCACCACGCAAAACCATCTCAGTGATGTCAAGACGTATTTTTTAGCAAGTGATTATGATATAATTTCTCTACAGTCCTGAAAAACTGAGCATTTCTTGCATTTTTATAATGTTAGCCCTGATTTCCCGGCCATTTGTCAAGGGTGTTTTAATACCAAATTAATGTAAAGTATCATGAATTATGACTAATGCACATTAATAAAACAGTTATATCACCTAATGGAGCATGAAAAATATAAATTTCTAATGAGGCTCCATGTAAAAAACTGGAATATTAATACCTGAGAGTGAAGTGCAGAGACTGCAGCGGGTTCCTGGGGAGGGAACACCGTAAGTTGTCGTGACAATAAACAGCAGAAGTCAAAATTCAATTCATTAAAACAATGAATTAATTAATTAATTGGTGTTCGTCAGGGAGGCTGCTGCGTGCCCGGAGTGTGGCTCGGGGCTCGGTGGCGGCTGAGCGCGGGTGCGGTGCCAGTAGGTGGCACTCCAGAATGTGGAACACCATCACCATCACCATCACCATCATCATCATCACCATCACCCCCCTGTGCGGGGCTCGGGCCGGGGGCGCTGCCCGCGGGTCGGGGAGCCCCTCAGGGGGCACAGCCTGGGCACTTCAGGGGGCGCAGCCAGGGCTGGTGCCTCTGCTGGGCGAGGGATCTCCGGCACCATCTGCGGCGTGGGCTGGAGAATCACGGAATCCGGGACTTACGGAATGGTTTGCATTGGAAGGGACCTTCAAGCTCATCTCAGTCCATGGCCGGGACACCTCCCACTGTCCCAGGCTGCTCCAAGCCCTGTCCCACCTGGCCTGACACACTCCAGGGAGGGGGCAGCCACAGCTTCTCTGGGCACACCAGCAGAGCCCTCACCTGCAGGACAGATGGATCGTGTAGCACCTTTTTTTTGGTCCTTTTGGAAGCTGGCAGTGATCCTGCCCTCCCGTTCCTCCCAGCCCCTGTACAGGCTGCTCCAGGCACTGCAGCCTCCTCCAGCTCCCCTGGGCCTACAGGAGGGCACCCAAACCCAGCCTGCAAAGCCAGGGTTGAGTAAGGCAAAAAGTTTATCACCAAACAGGGAATCTGTTGATCCCGATCGCAAACCTAAGCTGGGTTTTGTTCCTCCCAGCATGAGCTCTGTTTCTCTCACACAAATTCTCCCAAGGTTGTTTTCTTGCCCTCCATCTTTGAAATGTGATTTTCAGGGGTTGTGAGGCAAAGAAGAGGGTACATGGAGGCAGCATCAGGCAGAACCCAGCTTAGAACAGGACTGAGCCAAACTAATAATTCATTTTTCTTAAAAAAATGGTATTTTCCACAAAAAACAGCTGTAGAATATGTGAATGTTACATGATAAAAAAACTTTAAAGATAACCAAGACTTCCACAGCCATTTCCTTAGAGATTTTGCTTACATTTCCATTAATAATATAAATTATAGATGTCCTAAGTTACAACACTACAGACCACTTTTCCGGGGCATTCATGACTTATTTAATCTGGAAGTGCATGCTCGAGTTTTTCCATAATGGACATCAAATGCCATGTCAAGATTTTATTGAACTTCCCTGCTCATAAAGGACTTTTTTCACATCATATGTGTTATTTCTTCATCAAAGAATATGAGAATAATTGTCACCAAATGAAAACTGCAAGAAATGTGTGATCCTTCTAAGCGTTGGGCTGACTTTGGTAGCAGATTTGAGCATAATCCTTAATTGGAAAGTTATCACTGGCCATGAAATGCATGAGAACATTGAAGTGCCTCCCACAGTGGCCATGAAAATCCAGAGAGTGATGGTTTAATTAGCAATCCCAGAGCTACCAGGCAGTGCTCAAAAGCTAAAGTGCTCCCAGCGTTGTGGCTGTGAAGAAGGAGGGACTCCAACATTTCCACCAGCCTGCTCAGCCCTAGGCTTTGCTGTCCAGGAGGGTGGTGCTGATTATGGCCTGCAATTACCAGATTATTTTATAGAGGCCTTTGACAACAGCCTTGCCTGGTTTGGAGAGAGCTCCTTCCCTTGCTCTGCTCCAAACGCCTCACTTTGCTCCCATGCTTTGCAGACTTCAGTCAGAAAGTATTTCTCATTTACATGACCTAGATAGAATAATAGTGAGAAAGATGTTCCTTGATCTTTTTTCTCTTGATTTGCTACATTCAGCCTGGAAGAAAAACACAGTCATGGGAATGCATTGTTGCTTTTATGTCGGCATTAGGCAGCGATGCTGAGTGGATTGGGGAGAGATCTGAGCAGGAGCCTGGCAACAAACGCACAGAAAAACACAGGGAATAGCTTGAGGGATTACAGATTACAGAGCCTTGCTTATTTTTTAACAAAGTTCCCTGTTTAGTGACTTTTCAAGCTTGATTTCGCTGCAGTGGCCCCTGAGTGGCAAGAGCTGTGGGTGAGGTGGTTTGGAACCTGCCAGGGATGAGGGCAGGGGCTCGGTGCAATGGGTGGCAGATTCCATGGTTACTCATTCCAGAGCCATTCCCTCACCTGGCACAGTGGACAACCTGTAAGGAAAAGGGCTCTGACCTGCCTTGGACTCTGGTTACAGAATAGCCTGAACACATCTTGCATCTGTTTGGCCCCAGCTCCTGCTCAGTTGGATCCATTCCCAAGCCCTGTGGTCCATCACAGGCTCCTCTCTGAACCCAGACAAGCCTTCTCATGTTCTGTGACATTCTGAGGGGTGTGAGGAATAAACCTTTCTTGAAACAACAAAACAGGGAGCAGAGGAAATGCCCAGTACAACCATCCATGGGCTGCCACGAGGAACACGCCGTGGGAGGAGCTGAGGGAACATCTCTCTGGGCTGGGAGGATTCGTGACCAAGCAGGGCCATGAGCGCTGATCTGTGCAATGGAGAATGAAGCTGAATAAATCATCTGCTCAGGAAGCACAGAAACAGAGTTACTGTTTTCAGCAGCTGTAAATATTTTATTCCAAGAAGTAGAACAAAAAGGAGAGAGTTTTCCTGCAGGTTGTAGAAGCCCAAAATGCAGACAAACCATGACTAGGACCAAAAATAAAGAAAATCACAGGAGATTATCTACCAGCCAGATAAATTATAGTTACTACCTGAACTAAAACCATGGTGCTGAATAACAGTGTGAATGAAGGAAAATGCAAACCATTTTTGTCAGGAGGAGCCTCTGTAACAGGACATGAAAGATTTAGAAAGTTCTCATTCTGGAAATGGAAATCTTGATCCTAAAACAATAGTTTTAGGCCTCTTTTGTCATCCAAGGACAATTCAAATGAGTGGAAATATTCTCACTGACACTGATGGGCTGTGAATTCAGGCTCCATCCTCTTTCAAAAATATGTCAAAATATACAAACGTCTGCCCAGTCAAGCTCGGACAGTAAATGTGAGACAAAAGGGCATTGACAGAATGTCTGTCAAATGACAGGAATTAGGGAAATAGTCCAAACAATCATGAATGAAGATTTTTTCTTCAAGTAATTGTGTCAGAATACCAAATTCATACCCAGCATAGCTTATCTCAAATTCTTCAATGCTTGTATTGAACTTAAAAAAAACCTAAGAATTTTAATAAAGGATAGCCCAAACACAACTTGTACAGTTTCCAATAGCTAATAGAAATACTTACTCTCAATTCTGGCCCTCTGTTGCCTAAAAAGAGAAGTATTGTGCCTTTGAAAGCTTTGTCATTATTATGCCCATTGTAAACAGCTATTTGGACAGAACTAAAGCTCCTGAAAGTGGTCTCCCAAAACTCAGGGAGGAAGCTGACATGCTGTTCAGCCTTCCTGGAGAATTGATGTGAATCCTTTTGTGAAGGAGATCTGTGCTCTGAGCACTCCAGCTCCATCACAGAATACTAATCACACTATTTCCCAGAGCAAAAGGAAAATAAAAAGGGGCAGAGTGCATCACTGAGCTGCGAGCAGTACAGCTCTGGGGAGATCTCAGGAGGGGAAAGGGGAAGCCTGTCTGCATCCTTAACTACAGAATAAAGAACCCTGAAGGGTACAGCATAAACTGCCAGAGGGCAGGGTTAGGTGGGACATTGGGAAGGAATCCCTGGCTGGGAGGGTGGGCAGGCCCTGGCACAGGTGCCCAGAGAAGCTGTGGCTGCCCCAGCC